>JAMJFZ010004031.1:7950000-8550000 GCA_026225945.1 Cricetomys ansorgei
AAGGAAACATTTGAGTAGGGAGTTTTCATAGATTTTTTTTGGGGGGGGGTGCGTGGTGAGTGCTGCATGCCTGTTCTGTTCTGCGTGTCTCAAAACCTCCCTTGGATCCTCCCATATATTTCAATGAGAGTTTTTGAGATGTGTAAAGATAGAGACTTGCTGACCTTTAAAGAGCACTGATCCATTTGTGGTATCTACTGTCGGCTGTGCAGTGACTTCAATATTTCAGCGGAGGTTTTTAATCGGATGGAGGTATAGGCCACACATTTTATCTCGACTTGGCTATTGGAAATGACCGTGTTTCACCACATCTGAGATATTACGAATGGTCTTTAGTGTCACTTTTACTATGTGGCAATCAAATAACAGAACATGTTCTGAGTGGGGCAGAGAATGGCCAAAGTGTGGGAACTAGTTAATATGGAACAAAAGAGCCAGTAAAAAATTAGTTTTTTTTCTGTGGAGTTAAAATAGACATGTGAGCCAGTGGATTTATGTGCCTTTACAATCTAAGAAGGGCTGAATTTCATTTGATAAGGGACAGATAAAGGTCAGTGTTGTGATGAAGGGTTTCCTGTCTCCTTGGCTGGGATAAAAGTTCCATTCAGATACTGTGGAGTTCAAAATAAAAAGGCTCTCCTCAGAGTTTACTTTCAGTATTCTGGTTTCAATAATGTAACACAGGGGACTTCTGGGGTGTGCCAAGAAGTCCAAGTGGGATGGTGAAAAGGGGTTGTTCACATAGGGGCCTCCATACCCCTTCCAGATGTGGGAGAAGGGTCCCTTGTGAGGTCCATGGCTTTGCAATTACTGCAAAGGGAATGTTAGAAAAATCTTGAAAAGTTACTATAATTCAGCAGTAGGATATTATGATCATCCAAGGAGGTAGGATCAGAATCCCAAGTCAAAGAAAGAACCAGAAGGACTGCTTGTAGGAACAACTGGAGCACTGGGAAAGAGGCCAGAAGGTGTGCTTTGATGACTGTCTGCAAGAGGTAACAACAACCTGGAATTTCATTACTTTCTTTTAATGTGAGGACCAACTACTTTAACTTGACACAGCCCCCAAATTGCCAAGTGTGATAGGAAAACAGTGATGGATAGTTTGCCAGTAATTATGCTTCACTTAGAGTCCATCTTGAAAACAAAACGAAACAAAAAAGGGAAAAATGCAAGAACCAACAGAGATCAAAAGAGCTCTGTGCCGCTGATTTTTGCAGAGCAACTGCAGCTCTTAACAGAGTAGGTTCCTATATGGAATGTCTGGGGCGGGAGCAAGGAAATGCCTAACCACACAGGAAGTTAGACAGCTGAACCGTGAAGTGTTTCCCAAATGAATTAGCCTCAAAAATGTAGCGACAGAGGACTAGAGCATCATATATTGACTGACCAAGATGTTATTAAATAAAGCAAGCCAGTGAACAATAACTGCATAGGTAATAAGAAGGACTTCAGTGCATGAACGTTTCAAGAGAAATGTACTATTTTGAACTTGGGCTGTTAAAAAACATTCTAGGAAACTTTTACTTTATTGCCAGAAAAGAAAGTATTCTTCAGCTTTGTTCACCCACAATAAAGGATGAGGAGGTGCCAGCCCACTTCTTAGCATCAAATTAGTACTCTAGAAATGTGAATATGTCGAATCTAAAACTAAGTTATTCCCTCCCACACTGAGTTTTATTGCTAAGCTATTTTATCCTTTGGGTTGAATTTGTATAATCTATATCAGCCTCTAACTGTCTTCATTCCTATTCCATCCTGCTTAAAAGAATCCTCTAGCTTCCTTATCCCTGGTTCCTCATTTCCTTCTGGTCACCTGGCCATGTCCCCCCAGTGTCACTCTGCATTCAAACTCCCCTAGAGGCTACAGACGGCTATAGTCTCTTACACTTCAGTTCATCTATCTATCTATCTATCTATCTATCTATCTATCTATCTATCTATCAATCATCTATCTCTCCCCCCTCTACACACACACACACACACACACACACACACACACACACACACACTTCCCCCTACCTGTATCTCTTTTCAGTTTTCCCTTAGCCTCTCTGAATTGGAGTTTCTCTCATAGTGTTTCCTCCCAGAGTTGTACTTGGCTACATCCCTTTAAAGCTTTAGTTCTTTTTGAGCCCATCCCTCCACCCTCTGTCCTGTTCTCTCCCCACATTTGCATTCAATGTTAACACAAAACCTTATCCATGGTGTCAGTTTCTACCCATCTTGTGAATACAGGTTTGTGTATGTAAATGAGGTTTCCAGAGGAGTAACTCTAGCTCCCTCTGGAGACCACCCCTGGGGTAGCAGTGGACCGCTCCCAGAATTGACCTGGTCGTGATTCTCTACTCTGCATCGTCTCCTCCAATTTCCTATCTTGAGTTTGCTTAGTTCATAAAGTTGAAGCCATCCTCTTGGTTGGGTAGCATCCTCTCAGTGGTCCAAACTATAAATCTAGGAGTGATTTTTAATTACCTTTTTATGTCTAAATTCATCCTAGAGGGTCCTCTGGTGCTCTTGAGCCAATGTGGTGTTCCCATGTCTACTCCTTGAGTTCAAACCTTCATTGCTGTATCCATCTGTGTCCTTCATGCTTTCATCTTCATCAGTTGCTCTTACATAATTGTGGAGTGCTGCTGAGCACGTGGGTGCAGAGGCAAGCACGGCCAACCGGAGTCTCTGCCCTGGTGGCAACTATATTAGGACCAAGTGTCCTTTGGGGGCTTTTCAAGCTTCGTGCTGTGTCTGACTTTTTACAAGGGTTTGCAATGACTTATGTGAAACACTGCCCAATTACCTTGCCTGGAAATCTTGACTGAGGCTGGAGACATGGCTGCTGCCCAAAATGCAAGACATTGCCTCCTAGACTCCCATGCAACTGGCATGGTGGCCATGCAATTGAATTCTGCTTAATGGAAAGTGAGTTTCTTAGAGCCAGGTAGTCTAGCTTGCTGGTGGGACTGGGAGAAGACATCTGGGTCCTCTTTCTTTCTTCACTCTTTTGTCTGGCTGCACAAATGTGCTTATTTGGGTCCAGCAGCCATCTAGAGTGGCAAGGAGCCTCATGGACGGGAGGGAGGTATGTTAGGACAGTGAGGCAGAAAGACAGGACCCCAGGGCTTTGATAGAACTTTGATAAATTACGGAGCCCCAAACAGCTTTGGCCTGTATACAACGGTATCTTTTGTGAAGGAGAAAGCACTATTTGGAGTGAAGATGTTGTATGCAGCTGAACTTAACCCTGTTAAATAAGTCTCATAAGGTCCTGCGTAAGTGAGCTTCTCCTATATCTCTGAAAGACACTTGTCTTATTGCTCACATAAGCGCTGGAGCCCTTCTCTTTTCTGTCTCTCTTTCTACACACACACAGACACACAGACACACACAGACACACACACACACACACACACACATACACACAAATAGACACACACACACACAGAGACACACACACAGACACACAGACACACACAGACACACACACACACACACATAGACACACACACACACACACATAGACACACACACACAGACACACACAGACACAGACACACACACACATACACACACATAGACACACACACACACAGAGACACACACACACACAGAGACACACACACACAGACACACACAGACACAGACATACACACACACATAGACACACAGACACACAGACACACACACACAGACACACACACACACAGACACACACACACACACATAGACACACAGACACACACACATAGACACACACAGACACACACACACACACATAGACACACAGACACACACACATAGACACACAGACACACACACATAGACACACACAGACACACAGACACACACAGACACACAGACACACACAGACACACACACACACAGACACACACACACACAGACACACACACACACAGACACACAGACACACACACACACACACACACACAGCTGTTGCTTCTTCTGCTGATGACCCTCTCTTGCCTTATCATCACATCTTTCTTGATTAGATGTTTTTTCTGATCTAAGTTCTTCAAGGAGGCCTTCGCCATCCTTTCCAAGCTTGGGTTAGGTATTTAGGTGCCCTACTTGAGGAGTATTCTTTGTCGCATACCTAACAGATAGTCTGCTGGTTCCTAGACTGCAAGCTCCTTGCAAGCAGGTTTATTAGGTTCTATTTGGATGAATAGCTCTTACTCTCATTTTATTGCCAGTTTCATATCTAGGAAATGGAAGGTGTTGAAACTAACAGGACTTGATCATTTGACAGAGCGTGGTGTTAGAATTAATTTGCCTACCTTCCTTCTACCTTTCACCCTTACACCTGTGAGTTTGCCAGAGAGCTGTGTGAGTAAGGCTTTTTTGAAGCCAAAAGAGGCGTCATCTGAACTGAGAGAAATTTACGTAAGTAAAATGCCCTTCCCAAGAGAAGTGAATACATCAAGTTTCTAGGTAGTCGTGGAAGCCTTCCGAATGATAGGCTGAGATCTGGACACGTGCTCCCTGTGTTGGTAGTGCCCACTTGAGTTCTTTATTCGAGGGTTGACTGTGCCGATGTCCAGGTCTTCACAGTACCACTTACATGACTCCAGACAGGCTGGGGGCTGAGGATGCGACTCAGAAGCAGACTGTGTGCTTGCTCAGCATGCATCAAGTCTTGGGTTTGATCCCTGGCATCACACAATTTTAAAAAGTTAAAAAAGGCTGCACATGCCCAGTCATTAACAGGCACAAAATGAACTCTGTTCTCCACTTTTGATGATTTTGGAATTTTATACATATAGATAACATGCTCTGATCATCTCCCCTTATGCCGTTCTCTGTAATTCCCTCCCTCTCCTCTCCACCACCTTCCCTCCTAACTTCATGCACTCTTTCTTTAACCCACTGACTCTGTGTATGTGCACAGGGGGGTCCATGGACCCTACCATCTTGCCTTCTGTCTTTAGCACTTTTTTTTCCAATTCCATTGATACTCTGAGGGGCTTGTTAATTCCAGAGAGCAACTGCCCTCCTAGCAGCTATAACTAGGTTCCTAGATCACCATGAAGCCTGGAGCTGACCATGATCATTCTTTGCGTAGTGTTCTACAGAGGCTCTTCAAGCTCTAAGGCTGTCTGACTTTCTTAGAGTGGTTTAAGATGACTTGTATGAAACATTGCATGATTGCCTCATCTTGACACCTCCAAACCTTTACCTGAATAGTGTCGTCTGCCTTGTCTTTTGTCCTTCTAAAAATACTGGGTGCACCCATGGCTTAGTGGCTCCAGAATTTGACTCAAGGGTTAACTTCCTCTTAAAACCCCACTGGCTGGGCTCGCTGTGGTTCCTCCAAACTCCCCCAATGCCTCATGTTGTGTACTGGCTAGTTTTATGTCAACTTGACATAAGCTAGAGTCATTTGAGAGGAAGGAGTCTCCGCTGAGAAAATGACTCCAAAAGATCAGGCCTAGGCAAGCCTGTAGAACATTTTCTTAATTAGTGATTGATGTGGGAGGGCCTAGCCCATTGTAGGAGGGGCCGCCGCTGGGCTGGTGGTCCTGAGTTATAAAAGAAAGCGGGCTGAGAAAAAAACCATGTGGAGCAAGCCAGCAAGCCATACTTCTCCATGGCCTCTGTATCTGCTCTTGTCTCCAGATTCCTGCCCTGCTTGAGCTCCTACCTTCACTAGTTTTAATGATAAACTGTTATATGGAACTGTGAGTGAAATAAATACCTTCCTCCCCAAGTTGCTTTTGGTCATGATATTTTATCACAGCGCTAGTGATGATAATGAAGACAAATTGGTACCAGAAGTGGGGTATTGCTGTGACAGACCCGATCATGTTGTTTTGGAGAGGATTGTGGAAGGATTTTTTGAAACTTTGGACTATGAAAGCCACTGAGTGCTCAAATCTTGGTGAACTTTTCTGTGGGAGCTTGAAAGATAAGACTGTTGAGAGAAATACAAACGATGAAGACCTGGCTTGTGAAGTTCCAGAAGGAAGTCCAAAAATCACTTAAAGACTCCATCAGGGCCATTTGCTATTTTGAGTTGAGATTGGTGGTTCTGATTAACTGGGGCTGAAGAATCAGCTGTGATTAACAAGCGATCAGAATCATTGAAGTAAAACCTTTTCTTTACGGGAACAATTGATACTGGTCATCTAGAGCTGGGAAATGAATGTCAATTAAGAAGAAACAAGTTTTATTGAGATAAAATTTTCTGGGAAGTGTATCCTTGGAGTCAGTACACAGAAGCTGTGTTCCAGAGGCAGCCATGTTTGTACCTCACATTGACAGTTAAACTTGGTAATGTTTAAGAATCACACAGATGATACTGGCTTTGAAGGCATAAAAGGGTCATGAAAAGCAGCTGACTCTTGGCATTGTGAGAGGCCAGGAGAATCCATTGGTGAAGGTGCAGCCTCAGTAGCAGTTGAAGCTCCTGGATTGAAAGGATCATGGAGAGAAGTTGAAGCTTAGCACTGTTAAGAGCCCAAAAGAAGCTATTGGGAAAGTGAAGTCCAGTTAAAGCATAGACTTCAACATTTTGGAGATGCCAGTACCGTGTAATGACCACCAAGAAAAGCAGCAGTGGTAGGGTGGAGCCTTCTGGAGTCTGGAAGAAAGCTGTGATCACTGCAAAGGACAGAGCCAGAGAAGTAACCCACTCTTCAGAGGATCCCAGAAGATCGTCAGTGAATTTGTTGGACACTGAGTTATTTGCACTGTAGGAGTTTGGTTTTGCTTTGCTTAGATTGTGACTGTACCTTGGTTCTTCACTTTTGAAGTAGTAAAGTATTTAACTTAATTTTTATTTTTATAGGTTGAGAGACTTTTAAAAGAACTTTTAAAACTGTTTTAAACTTTTAAAAGGAATTTTGAATTTTTAAAGAAGACTGGCTATTTTAAAGAGACTGAATATTTAATGTATGTTTGAATTTGTAAAGACTATGGGACTTTTAAAGTTACTTATGTTCTATATTGTGGTATTCATATTAATGTGGCATCTTGGTGATAAATGACAAAGGAAAAGTTCTAATTGAAAAGTGATATAGTGTGTCAAGTGGACCAGGGGTCAGCCGTGCTGGCTAATTTTGTGTCAACTTAGCATAAGCTAGAGTCATCATAGAGAAAGGAACTTCAATTGACAAAATGCATCCATAAAATCCGGTTATAGGCAAACCTGTAAGGTATTTTATTAAGTAGTGATTGATGTGGGAGGGCCCAACGCGTTATAGATGAGGTCGCCCCGGGCTGGTGGTCCTTGGTTCTATAAGAAAGCAGGCTGAGTAAGTTATGGGGAATAAGCCAGTAAGCAGCACTCTTCCATGGCCTCTGCAGCAGCTCCTTCTTCCAGATTCCTGTCCTGCTTGAGTTCCTGCCTTCACCGGTTTCTGTAATGAACTGTTATGTGGAACTGTGAGGGAAATAAACCCTTTCCTCCCAAAGTTGCTTTTGGTCACAGTGACTCATCACAATAGCAGCCCTAAGACAGGCCGGGTCTACTCACTGTACTCTTCTTAACGTTTGCTAACCTACCTGTCATTATGTCGGCCCCTTCGATGACAGGAATGGATGTTGTCCATCTTTGAATCTTTGTAGTGCCTGGCATATGAAAGGGGCCCCAAAATACTTTGTTGACTTAATAAATGGTGAATGCAGATGCTCTTGGGACAGATGATCTTACTTCACAGATCCCGGGACTTGCTCCAGGTCAGTCTTCCTCTGCACATTTCCCAGCCCAGATGGGATTGATGCTATCAGCTTCAGTAAGAGTTTAAGGAGTTTCGGAAAGTGGCCCAATGTTGAAGAAGATAAGACTGTAAGTCCATTTATTCAGGAAGTAGGTTTTGGTAACAAATATGACCCTTCACCTCCAGTTCTGATTATGGCCCAAGTTCCTTCGGACACATCATATCACAGAGGGACTTGGGGTACCTGCTGAGGCTCCAGACTGTTACCATTTTTGCTCAGAGAATAATCCAACACCCCAGAAATCCTCAACTGAGGAAAAAGAACCAGTTAACAGCTTAGAGTCTTTCTCGCGGAAGAATTAGAAATTCAAGAGTGGGGGAGGGCCCAGTGCTTCTGCTAGAAAGTCCCTTAAAATCAGTGAGAGATTAGATTCACAAGTACTTAACCTCTCTGTTAAGTAGAGAAGAACAGGAGATCTTAAACTCTTCATAGCTGGTACCGCAGTATATATGTCATAGAGTTGTTGGGAAATTAAATTAAATTAATTATATAAAGTATTTTGCAGAAGGCAAGACCCATTGCAAGTGCTTAGTAAATGTCAGCTACAGTTATTGCTAAGTGTCATCTGGATTATCAGCTCTGTAGCCAACCTTAAAATGCAGGGAGAAAGGCTGGGAAGATGTCTCAGCAGATTAAGAGTGCTTGCTGTATTAACATGAGGACCCACGTTCAAGTCTCCAGCACCTAAGTAAAAAGCTGGGAATGGCCACAGACCCCTGTTCCCCAAGCACTGCGGGAGAATTGGGGGGAGTGGGAAGAGGAATATCACAGCGGGTTATTATGTCAGCCTGCCTTCAGGTTCAGTGAGAAACCCTGCCTCAAGGCAACAAGGCAGAGTATCATCCTGTGACCCCTGCACATGTGTACACAAACACGTACACACACAGGTGCACGCATCGCACACATGCGCCACATAGCTGGCACACCACACACAGACACGCCACACCACACATACACACCGTACGAGGTTTAAAATATTCACATAGAAAAATATTCGAGAGGGAAAGTGAAATGAAGTTGTAAGTCATAATCCCTTTCACTAATTAAAGACTTTGTCTTTTGGTGCTGTAGAGCAGACAAGAAAGAAAAAGAAAATCCCAGACTTTTGACACGAAAATTTTGAATCTGTTTTCATGTTGAGAGATTACTATGGTCTTTCCCGTCTCTCCCCTTTTTGTGCTGTCACTGAATTCCTTGTACAAAAGTCACCCCTTGGGTCCCTCGTGCCGATTTGCCTCAATTATCTCTCAGTCTCTGCACTGCTCTGACCTGCCTATTTATGGGAAGTGGCAGTAGCTGTATGCTTCCTCCAGGGATTTCTCTCCTCTTTTCACAGAGAAGGTCTGACAGGGACCAGTTCTTATTTCTTTTAAGAACTAAACTCTCTTTCCTAACTTTATAATTTGTGGCAGCCATCATCTTCCCGGGAAAAAGACCGTATTTTCTACCAACGAAGACTGAGATGGAGCATAGGATAGTGGAGCGAAGGGGAACCGTGTGCAGAGTCGGGCGTAGCCTAAAGCGGAGGGCGGTTCCGCGGGACAGAATAATGGGTTTAAGATGCAAAGAGCTGATAGACACTTACTTTTAAGTGTTTGGGGTCCATTGTTGCTCCAACCTCTTCCCTCTTTCCCTCCATCTGGCTTCTCTTTCTCTGTTGTCTCTTAATGATGATGGTCCCGTCCTGTCAACTTTACATACTGCCTTGAACCCTTTGCTTTCCCTGGATGATGTCAGCCACTCCAGGACAACAGGAAGCAAACTTACCTCTCGAGCTTCAGAAGAGAACACCCAAATGCCTGCTGCTGCCAGTCAGATTTTTCCTTTGTGCATTTCTACACCCTAATGGGGCTGATGACATCAGCCTGGGTAAGATTTTAAAAGCTGAATTTCAGGAACTAGCCCAATATTGGAGAAGATAAGACTGCAAATCCATTTATTTAGGCAGAGTTTTATGTAATAGTTGTGACATCGTGGCTATCCAAGTTCATTAGAACTAATCTCATGCCTGTAATCTTTCCCCTTCCCTCAACTTGCCTCTCCTCCAGCACTCCTAACCTTAGAAAATGGTACCACTACCTAAATTGTTGCCCTAGGAGAGATGTTGACTTTGGCTTTTTACTTTCTTCCTCTGAGTCCATCCAATCAATTATTAACTCTGTCAGCTCCATCCTTACGTAGCACCTATGACGCGTTTCTCCTCTACCCCTGGGAGTGACATCAGATAAATGCTGGTGAAGAGTCAGAAAATCCATCTTCAGTGGTGTCAGTGTGTTTCTTACACGAATGTCTATTATCAGACATGTCCAGGCAATCTCAAATGATCCTCTCATCTCAAGAGCTGTAATTACATTTTCAAATGTTCTGTTTCCAAACATAGTAACCTTCAAAAGTTCCTGGGATTAGGATTTGAACAACACTGTGTGTGCATAGAGATGAAATGCCACCACTAAACCTACTATAGAGGCCAAGACTGAGACGGCATCAGGAGAGAATTTGGAAAAAAAACCAAACAAAACAGAAATCCTCCGATTTGGGCAATAGAGGAAAATACATTACAAAATAACAAAGGAAGAAATAGACCCTCAGAGACCTTGGGACCACTACAAGAGATCAAACATCTTCGTCATCGTCGTCCAATAAGGAAATGGGAAAGACGATGAGGCTGAAGAGTACTAGAGGAAATAAATACCCAGCTAGACACTACGTGTGTAGTTGTACTTCTACCGTGGCGGATCTCCAAGGAAGGCACTGTGGCTGAATATTCATAGGTGCAAACCCTGCCAGACCCCGGCAGAGGGAACTACTATCATGGTAAGCACCATCCTGGACAGTGGAACTCTGATAGCCTCATCTCAGGGTTTTTTTTTTTTTATTGATCCCTAAGATCCTCAGGTGATCTATTGATACCATATGCAGATCATGAGCAACCAAACATCCCCCTGTAGACAATTCAAAATGCCAAGGTCTAGGAAGTCCCTCACACAATAGTGCACAAAACAACCATTTTAAACATTACTAAAAATGAGCTTCTACAACATATATGCTACCAAATAAAACCCCCAGTACTAGGAATGGGTCATGTCTTCTTGAATTGTTGGCCAGTGGAGTCTGGCAGATCACCTCCCAAACACTGCAGGCTATTGCCGATACTATTGGTTACCCTGTTGCTGAAGACACCATACAGTTATGGCGTAGAACATGGAGAAATCTAGCTGGCAGTCAGCTAGAAGCTTTACCCCTGGTATTCACAGTGCTTGAAGGTGCCATGTATGCTACTAGAGGAGGAAAGTAATCATCAATCTCACCCAGCTGTGAGCTCTGAGAGCTATAATAACCACCTGCCTAGCCATTGGTACGATAGTAGCATGGATATTATGGATTAAGCAACCACTTTTTAAAAGACTAGATTTAAGGCCCATTCCATAAGATGGAACCTAATGAGGCCCACGCCCTAAGTCTAGACGGGTCATGGATGCAAGGGAAATTTACTACTATTGTTATGTTAAAAACATAGCAATAAAGTGATTCCTAATGACATTTTGCCATACCCGTAGATCGATGCATCACTCAACCACCAGCAGAGAAGGTTCTTCTTGCAGCAGATGGCAATTAACACAGAGCCCTGCAACTAAACAATCACATTGATTGTGACTGAGAAAGTGAGAGACTTTGGAGTGCTCATCCCCGTATGGGGATGTTTTTAATCACCCCCCTCTCCTCCAGGCTCAGGGATCCATCCATGTTTAGTTTTTGTCTGGATGACCTGTCTGCTGGTGAGAGTGGGGTATTGAAGTTTCCCACTGTCAGTGTGTGTCTGTATCAATGTGCATTTTAAGCTTTAGTAATATTTCTTTTACAAGCATGGTGCCCTTGCATTTGGGGCATAGATGATAATAATTGGCCTTTTGTAGAGCAGAGGGTCTTCGCCCAAGTTGGGGGCTGAGAGGAGAGAGGGGATTGGAAATATTGTCAGGGGGGCAGGGCACCAAGAGAGTGAAGGAGGTCTGTGGGAGGGCAGCCCACCTGGAGTTCTGGCAGCCTGCATGGAATCCGGTCCAGAAGGGATTCTCTGCCTGAGTTGGGGAACAAGGAGGGGTGGAGGGGCACAGAGAGAATGGAGAAGGTCCATGGGCAGGCAGCCTACCTGGGGTTCTGGTGGCTGGCATGGCCTCTGGTCCAGCAGCAAATTTCCACTTGAGTTAGCCTACCTACTCTTCTGGCTAGTGTGGTCTGCATTTGAGCAGGGGATGTCCACCTGCGTGGGGGCAGGGACACAGCAAGGGGCTCAAGTCAGAATTCTTATCCCATGAAAATACCATTTAGGAATACTGAGGAATGCCAGACATTCTCAAATGAGGATGAACTAAGAGAATCTGTCTTCATCAGACCAGTCTTAAAAGAACAACTAAGAAATATTCTTTAATCTGAAAGGAGCAATGCAAGAAGAACCTTGGGGCATCTGGAAGGAAGAGCCCAGGGCATAGAAACTCCTCTTGAGATTTCTGAATTGTTTGGTAACTTAGAGCCAAAATTTGACCTGTAATGTTGTTCAAATGTATGTGAGACGTGAAGACAACTATATCATAATTTAATGATGTAAGTAAAGTAATATTTCTATATTTCATAAGTCTTATGAAATTATGCCACCACTAGACTGTAGTGTTTTTTATGCTTATTTATTGCAATATGTATAGCAGCCATGGGGAAGAGTACATAGGGGATACAATCAGGACACAATGGACAAATTAAGTGGAATTCTAAGGTTAGCGAGATGGATCTGTGGGTAAAGTGTTTGTTATGCAAAAGCAAAGACCTGATTTCCAGTCCCCAGAATCCACACAGAAGCTGGTTGCAAAGGGTGAGTGTAGTGGTTTGAATAAGAACGCCCCCCCCACCCCGCCGCCCAGCCTCATATATTCGAATGCTTAGTCACCAAGGGGTGGAACTGTTTGAAAAAATCACAAAGATTAGGAGGTGTGGCCTTGTTGAAGGAAGTGTGTCACTGCGGGTGGGCCCTGCCAGGCCCGGTCTCTCTCTGCCTGCAGGTCAGGATTTGGTTCTCAACTACTTCTCGAGCACCATGCCCGCCTGCCATCATGCCTGCTGCCATCCTCTCTTCCGTGATGAAACTGTAACCCCAGTTAAATTCTTTCTTTTATAAGAGTTGCCCTGGACACAGCTTCTCTTTACAGCAATAGAAAGTAACTGAGAGTGAGCATCTCTAATACAAGCATTCCTATAAGGAGATGGGAGGTGGAGACAAGAGAATCCCCAGATGCCTGCGGGCCAGCTAGCCTGGCATACTCGGTAACAACAACAGAAGACTCGGTATCGAACAAGGTGGAAGGCGAGGCCAAACACCAGGTTATTCTCTGACCTCCACATGTGTACCGCAGCACAGATGGATCTCTATCCACCACATGAATGTACACACAGATACAAATCACGTGAACACATATAGACACAAATTGAACTATAAAAATAAATTCAAGTTTCCAATAGAAAACCAAGAAAAGCAAATCCAATAAACTAACAGACAAACAAGGCCAGTGATACTGAAAAGGAAAAAAAAAAGATTTATTTAGGTCTTAGCATGTCAATAATTATATTAAATGTAAGCAGACTAAACCTACCAGTCAAAAGGATATGGGAATGAATAAAAAGGAATGACTTACCTATGTCCTATTCGCAAGAATACCTTCAAATCTGACAGGCACGGCTAGGGCGCACAATGGTGGTGAAATAAGAAATAGTCCCACGTCAGCTCTAATCCAAAGACAGCAGGAGTAGCTGTACCAACAGACCTCAGACCAAAGGAAATTATTAGAGGCTGAGATAAACATTCCACAAAGACGTAAGATTCGTCCCACCAGGAATCCACGGGAATCCCAAATTTTTATCAGCCAAGCAACGAAGCTTCAAATCATGTAAAACAAAGCTGGTAAAACTGGTGAAATGGAAAAACCTACGGCAATAGTTAGAAAGGTCAAAACCCTGTCCTCAGCTACTCGCAGAGCATTTGGATAGGCGATCAGCAAGAATACAGAAAAGCTGAAAACACAGCCAGTCAAGCACTTGTCGCAGGATGTTCTAACTAATAATCCGGAATATTCTTCTCAGCCGTCCTTATAATACACACCAAGATAAATCATACCCAGAATTGTTAAAAGGTTTCAAATTAAGAAAGAGAAATCGTTTAGATTGTATCCTCTGACTATAATGCAACAGGATTAATAAGTAGCACATACTCACAGTGTAGTCTTGAACGCATTTACAAGGAAAGCAGAGAAGTCACTTGTCAATAATTTAAACTCCCGCCACCCAAGAACCTAGGAAAGGACGCAGTAATATCAAAGGTAAGGAGCAGGAATCAATAAAAGAAAAAAAAATACAGTAGAAAAGACGAATGCAAAGATCTGGCTTTTTGAGAAGTTCAAGATTGACAAACTTTTAACAAGACAGACACAAGCAAAAGGAAAAGCCGCAAATAAATTGCCAATATTAGATCCAAATCAAGAAGCCCTCTCTGCAGAGCCAGCGAGCGTCAGAAGAATCACAAGGCAATAATATGAACATCTTTATATACAACTAATTGGCAACTCAGAAGAAATGAACCACTCCGTTGAAATGTACAAAATACTGCAAATCACCTGCAAATACTGCAAATATAAAACAGATAATTTGAATATTCCCTACAGCAGTGGTTCTCAACCTGTGGGTTGTAATTCCTTTGGGGACCGAATGACCCTTTCACAGGGGTCACCTAAGACCATCTGCATATCAGATTATGATTCATAACAGTAGCAAAATTACAGCTATGAAGTAACCATGAAATAATTTTATGGTTGGGGGGGTCACCTGTATGCAGCTGTATGCAAGGTCACAGCATCAGGAAGGTTGAGAACCACTGCCCTACACCTACTGAGGATTATAACCAAGACAATTGTCTTAACTTTTCTTCCAAGCCATGAATATTTTCCCTAATTCTTAAACATGTGTGCAAGTTAAGCCAAATAGTGGCCAATTCTAACTTGAATTATTAAAGTGTTAAATATGAAATGTTAAATACTGAAAAGACATGCTCTATATTCTTAAAGACATGCATTCTCAAGAGAAACAAACAAAACAGGCAAAAAAAGAGAGAGATAATAAAGAAAGTAGCCAGAAGCTTTTGTAATGAAGAAAACAGATGAGCACTGAAAACCTTCTGCCCGACAAAATATGACATCAGGAAATATCGTAAAGGACGGGCAATATCCTACTGAAGACAGCACATGCTTCTCTTGCAGGACACGGAAAAATCAAGGGGAAATAAGTTGGAGACCCCTTCCTCTCCCATGTCCTGCTCAGCTTGGTCCTAGAAACCTGACTGAAGTGACTTAGGGAGGTGGGCAACATAAATTCCCCACCCACCTGCCGCCCTGACATATTCTGATTCAGTCGGCTGAGGAATTTGAACAAGCTTTCCGGGCAATTATAATAATCCAGGTGGTCGGTGTCCTGGTCCCATTTAGGGAAACCATACATTTTGGTAACCACACCTATGTCATGCCTAGCGTCCCCCCATAAAGGGACAGTCATATAAAGTAAGACCCAATGATGATTGAGGGGAAATTCTGGTCTCCTGCATCTTTCAAAAGGTCTCCTTTATCACCAAGGTGCTAGGCAGTTATTAGAAATCTAATCAAAACTTACTTTTCAGGAGTTAATTAACACATTTTATGTCCTAGTTATCATGGCCAAAGCTATATATGTACATGCTGTCTTTTTGGCTGTGACTTGCCTTGTGAATAGGAAATAGAAACGGACGAACATGCCCACTGGGCATTAAACTACAAATGTGTTTTCCTGCAGAGAGGTATTAATTTATAAAGACCACTGCACTGCATTATGCACGGCGTCTGGCACCCCCATCTGATCCCTACACTGGTCCCCGAGTTAAACATCTTCCTTCTCTAAGAGCTGTTATGATTTAGGGCAAAAGCTTGGGACCAATATCAAAATAAATGCATTTTCTAGGAGTGTTACCCTTAAAGTATGCGTTTTCGATAGTAGAGAGAATTAAGAAAATAGGAATTACTGTAAAAGTCATAGTGGCCACCCAACATATTTGGACAATGACCAAAAGTAATCATTTCAATGTACTTTCCACATTCTGATAGCACTTATAAAAATTACTTTTTATTAATGTAGAATTACCAAAAATAAGATATGAAATGGGTTTGTCAAGACACCATAGTTCTGTTGGAGCTCTAAGGGCATCATCTATGTGCTCTGGAACTCAGAATATCCAGTGTTCCTGACAGCACTGTGGGATCTACAGCGAACTGGATACAGCCAGCCACTTGTTGCTACATCTACCGAAGGCCCATCTCAAACATTTCCCATCCTGACAAAATAGAAAAAAAAATGCAAAAGGGCTTTCGTGGGGGACGGGGACCCTTGTATCCTTAGACCTTGATTCTAGTCCAACTCTGAAATGATTACAGTAATTACAATGATAAAGGGTAAAAGTCACAAAGCGCTGGCTGGGACATTCCAGAGCAGGAACAAGCTTGGCGCCATTTTTATAGTTATGCCCGTTAAGATTTAATAGATGGAGAGTTTCATTAGTGAGCTGTGCTGCAATTAACTTCAAGGAGGTTCCAGACTACTGTGTGCTGCTCTCACAAAAAACTGTTTGGATTTCCCTCCTGAGCGGGCGCTCAACATTTAAATTATGAAAAGCTAGTAAGAGCAAGAAATTTGGAAAACCATAACACACAGCCTAGTCTTTTCTTATCACATAACACATGATAAGAACGGGCTTTTACTCCTCAATGGACATGCCAATTGTTGCCTGGAGGTGGGTTGTTTTTATGTACATTGTTATTATATACCATGTTTACATGGAGTTCCCCATGTCTTCTGCTGTCTCATAACATCATATCCTAACGGAGCTATAGTGATAAAAGCGGTTTCTCCAAATCAAGATTTGTGTGATCCAAACACTCTGTCTTTAATATGAAATGTTCACTATGAACACTAACAAAGTTGGCAAACACTAGGGAGCACAAGGTGGAGTCCCGTGACTGGCTGTTCCCCTGTGACTGGTTGGAGTGCAGTCTGCTTGGGAAATTTGTGTCCAGACTCTACGGAAAAAGGGGACAGTCTTCAGACTCTACCTCTGTAAAGATGAAGTCGTGGTTCCCCTGTGCCTGCGCCATCTGAGGCACCCCATCCTTGAAGAACTGCCACTCTCCTAGTCAGCTGTCCTTTGTAGACATCTCTACAAAGCACGGGCCAGAATTTCTGTATCCTGCTATGATATAACTAAACTGTTATGGTCCTCATTGTTACATTTTATTGTATTAAACCGCAGACTAGCATTTTTTTAATGGTTTAAAGAACAAAACATGCATTTTATGACTTTTTAAATCTGTCTTGATACTCTTTCCTCCCGTTACACCCCCCCCATTTATTCTACATATGTTTCCATTAATAGGTTGCAGACTTTAAGTGTAGTAATGTATGTAACCACGATAAGCACTTCAGAGACATATGCCAGCTTTTGCAGACCAGAGGCTACATTGGGTGTCTGGAAACAGTTATTTAGCTTGACCGACTGTTATGGAGTACCTAAGATGCTAGAATTTTGAGGCACACAGAATTGTCTTCTGGACCAATGTTTGCTGCTGACTGAGCCGCACAGATGAATCCATTTTTCTTGACTTGAGTGTGAAATCCGGAAGTAGGGTGACGTCTGGTTTTAGCTACCTTGTATAACATGGTAACACTTTCTTGTGAGATTGCAGAAGTGAAGACTGGATTCCCTAATTCTTATTTGTCACCGGTGCACCGTCTCTGAAATCGGAGATGATTCTCTGTGAACTTCTAGATGACTTTATGTTCTTTGTCCTTTTACAATTCATCTGACACTATGTTAACCAAATGTGGCAGATATGGGAAGAATGGGAACAATGTCATGGCAGGAAGCCCTATTTAGAGTCCCTGCAAACTGCCTACTTTCTATCCAAAGAAGTTATGTGGCTGGACATAGATTCCGGAGGAGAGAGCGCATCAGGACAGCACCCACACCTCCGTGATTGCTATGTGTTCTGCATTCTGATGTTCTTGGATGTTTTAATAAGGTAGGTCCTGCTTCTTGGAAAACTTTTGGTTAAGTTCTAAGAAAACCACTAACACCTGGGTAAATGGTGCATAAGACAGCAGTTCTCAACCTGTGGGTCGTGACCCCTTTGGGATGTTGAATGACCCTTTCACAAGGGTCGCCTAAGACCATATACATATCAGATATTTACATTATGATTCATGGCAGCAGCAAAATTACAGTTATGAAGTAGCAACAAAAATAATTTTATGATTGGGGGGTCACCACAACATGAGGAACTATATTAAAGGGTCACAGCATTAGGAAGGTTGAGGACCACAGACATGTAAATTTTAGAGCTCAGGATGGTTATTTGGGTTTTAGGTATTTGTGATTGGCTTTAGTCTCTACCCTTGAATACCAGTGTTAACTTCTAGAGATTCGTGAAGTATTACATCACATTTCTTCCATCTCCCTGTGATGTAGTATTTGAAACAGGGAGCCAGAAATCATACTGGAGAACTGAACTCTGACATCAAGTGTCTCTTTAAATGACATACGCTTCTGAACATCTCTGTTCATCAATACATTTACCAGTTCTCTCACAGGAAGGTAGCTAGGCTTTAGAAATTCATCTTTAGGATCTCCATCCTCCTATCAACCTTGCTTTGTGGTGTGTGAAATGGATGGCTACCGTGTGCAAACTATCTTTACTGACCTATATTCTCATTTGAAGAAACATTTGACTTTTTATAAGCAGGGACAGTATACTATACAATATTACTAAGTCTGTTATTCAAGAATGTTCTCACATATGGCTTAGTATTAATTAGGGAACAGTTCTTGTTTGACATGTTTACTTTTAATTCTTAATGGGTTTCCAAGAGGGGTAATGCAGTAAGTCCCCAGAAAAACTAACAATTATCTAGCCTGAAGAGCTTTGTATTTCACTGTAAAATTAAGATTGTGGGAAAATTGTATTTTTATTCTACTTCTATTAACCTTTTCCTGCCCATACTAGCTAAAGGTTAACTTGTTCTTGCCATCTTTATGAAGTGAGAAGCAGGAACTGTGTCTTTTATGAAAGGAAGCACGTGAGTGACAAGCATTCATTAGAGATTGGAGTTAGAAGAGAGTTAGAATGTAGTTCATTGTATACTTCATTTGAGCTTGTGTAGGCGCTGCCATTAGGAAGAGTGAACATAATTGCTTATAAGAAAGGAACCTTCATTTTACTCCACGCAGAGCCGGTATATGTTGAGAAGCAATGCCCTATGGCTTTCCGGGAGGTGAATGCATCTCCACAGGTGGGTGCTACCATCTCAGCACTGGACCAGGGAACCTATTTTAAATGTTGTCCAATGACTGAGGAAGAGAATCCCTGCCTCTCTTTATTAATTTTTTTTTCTGGTGTTTCACCACTGAACGGCTGAGTGACTAACTGCATTTCTTTCCCAACCTTGACACAATGGCAAAGATGTCTGGGAAGATGGGAAGCCGTGAGAAGATGGCTGATGTCTTTACAACCTGGAAGAGAGGAAGAAGATTTCTGGGCTCGCAGATCTCAGAGTACAAGTATCTGGGGAAGGGGAAAGGGATAGTGATTGGCGGGACCTTCTACCGGGAATCTGAGGAAAATAAAGCAAAACACGAAAAATAACTTTGTAAATTTATTTTTTAAGTGAATGAGAAACATTTTAATCACTTCTAAATAATGGTAACAGCAATAGTAATAACAATGAAAGAACCGGGTGCTTTTCAGCACAAGTCTTTGGCCCGTGAGGTGAAGCTTTGTCTAGAATTCGCCCCATAATTTCTAAATGAATGAACAGAAATAAGAAAGGTGTTATACTATTTTACACTGAATTAACCTCACTACATACTGCTAAAAATCTATCTCTGGAGACAGGTCATAAAAACTAAACACTTTTTACCGCCGGAGGAGTATTAGAGAGCACTTCATACTTTAGCATTTGGGTGTAAAATTACTAATCGAGGGTGGGAAACGGACAGAAGGAAACAAGAGAAAAAGGGGACTTACTGAAATATGCTAAACGTTGTCAAGCTTTAATGGAACACTTTCCCCTGTGTTCCCGCCCTCATCTTCAAGGCCACTGTCTTTCAAACAAAAGGCTGTTGAGAATATGGGAAGGCCCCTGGTAAACAGCTGTTGCAAACGAACAAAAGCTCTCTTGACCAATGGCCAGAGCTTCTATCTATCCTTCCATCCGTCTGTCTGTCTGTCTATCAATGCTAGGCAAGCACTCTACCACTGAGCAACTTTTCTAGTTCTGAGTTTTTGTAGAGATATCATGTAATTCATTGAAGACCAAGCCTCTTTTAGGTTGTAGACTACTTCTCTGTTGACAAACAGCTTCCCATCACACAAAACAAACCATCCAGGACTTAATAGATGTGGATGAGTTCATGTCTGGTTTTTAATAAACACGAAAACATGAAACAGGAAACAAGCACAACCATCTGGTTTGT
The DNA here is from genome assembly GCA_026225945.1 of Cricetomys ansorgei. Classification (NCBI taxonomy): domain Eukaryota; kingdom Metazoa; phylum Chordata; class Mammalia; order Rodentia; family Nesomyidae; genus Cricetomys; species Cricetomys ansorgei. Next base: position 7,970,321 of record JAMJFZ010004031.1, read on the forward strand.
AGGCCACTGCCAGGCAGACATCCTACAGGCCCTTGTGACCTTCCAGTGTGCCCTTCAGGAACTCCGGACGACCACCTCTCTTAGTTTTTTTATTTTTTTCTATTATCACAATAAACATTGCCACCAAAAGCAAGTTGAAGAGGAAAGGATGTATTCAGCTTACAACTCCAAGTCATAGTCCATCACCCAGTGATGTCAGGGCAGGAACTCAAGGTAAGGGACCAGGAGGCAGGAACGGAAACAGACACCATGGGAGAATCTGCTTACTGGCTTGCTCTGCGCGACTTGCTCAGCATGCTTTATTTGTACCACCCAGGACCACATGCCCAGTGGTGACACCACCCCCATCAGCCATTAAGCAAGAAAATGTCCTACAGATGTCCCTATAGGACAATCTCATGGCTGCACTTTCTCAGTTGAGGTTAACTTTTCTCTGATGACTCCAGCTTCTGTCAAATTGACAAAAAACTTAACCGGTACAGGCCGTCGGGGATCTCACACTACATTTTAAATTCTTTTTAAAGCAAGCTTCAAAGACCTTCTAGCCATTCGCATGTCTCTCTACTCCTGATCCCTTTCCTTCATGCGGCAAGGGGGCCGTGGGAGAAAGGAGCTCAGTCTCTGGAGGCAGATTACTCACATTCAGTTCTTAATTCTTCTACTTACTGTACCGATTTTCTCATCTGAAAAACGGGGATAGCAATATGTTCTATCAAGACCGTATCTCAGGATTAGTAACAATACCTAATAAAAGTAGCCACTAAAGAAATGCTGATGTTATTACGATTATTGCCCTTGATTTTTTAAAAAAAAATATTTTTAAAAGCATTTATATTTATTCGTATGTCTGACACCTGTGTGGCATAACTTCCCCCAGCATGACTCCACCTCCTAAAGGTCCCACCATCTCCCTAAACAGCACCACCAACTGGGGACCAAGGGTTCAGATACATGAGCCTGTGGGGGCGTTTCTCACTTGAAACCGCTATAGCTGTTGAGCAGGTTTTGCAACCTGATGCATTTTCAGACGCCAAACACACCAGCAGAAAGCTTGTGACCTGGTGATGGTACTCTTAAGTACTCCTGTTTAAAAACTGAGCCAAACTTTGTAAGTATCTAAAGAGCACAAGTTCTCCCTGTTTCCAGCACACAAATGTAAAAATGTAGGAACGTTAGAGAAAGTGCTTGCTTTTCACAAGACAAGCCGTGTGTTGTATCTTAGCATTTTCCTGTGTAGTTCCAAATAGTCAAAATGCACATGGCTTGTTCTTGATGTTCAAGTAACTGTACACATAGGAAGAGAATTTAGATAGAGGTGTTCCAGCCTCCTCTGCACTTGCCTCCTGATCAGGTCCACACATGCTCTGTTTGTCTTTAGAGCTACATAAGTACAAAATACTTATTCTCATGCAGCCTCAGTATTCCAAACTATAGTTGGGCCATAGTGACTATAGGGAAGAACACATAGATTACATTGCATAATGTACGTAAAGATGTTTTTCACATGTAGGAAAACCTCAATAACTTGCTTTGTAACCATTACTAATTCCATACCAACCTATGGCCCAGCAGCTGGGTTTGAGGCAGCTTTATAAACAGTTACATAGTTGCATTGAATTGCATAATGTCCTCCCGAAGATTCGGCTGGAGGTGAGACCTCTTTACGGATGAAGTGTGTTCCTTTAGTGTGCATTTGGGCTTGTGGTTCTGACTATTCGTAACTGATGAGTGATCATGTTAGACTCGGACTTGCAGGAGAGATTAGCTCCAATGGTCTTAAAAGAATGTCATGTAACATTTATTAGAGTCATTGCAACAGGGACACCTCCCACTCCCTTTGATTTAGTGACATTACTTCTGGCTAAAAGCCTTAGGTAAGGCCACACACAGTGGCTGGTGATTTGGATAATTAGAAGGAATGGCAGAGGCCTGTCTCTTTACAAGGAAGTTAGCAGCGACATGCAATTAAAGCGAGGGGGAAGCTGGGTAGCCGTAAGGACTACAGTAGATCGGGTCAAATCAAACATTTATAAAATTCCTTATCTTTATAAAGGATTTCTGTTTCTCGTTTAACAAATTACTGCTGAGATGACTGTGTTAATTTACATGAGCAGAATAACAATTCAGCACCATGGTAATTTTTCTCATGATTTGTAGGAAGGAGCACACAGGCCAGCCATGACAGCTGCTTATGCTCTCGGGCATCTAAGCATTAGTGTCATGTATGTTTTCATGTGAGGTTTTTCTGCTTAGGGGGGGAAGGGGGCTTCCACATCCATTACCTATTACAGTTCTGAGGGCTGGGAGTGAGGGAGGCAGGGAATTGTTGGTAAGTCTGTTTCAAACAAAGAAATGAAAGCTGAGCTCTGAGAAGCCGTTACAAGTTTACTTAGGGTGGAAGTAAGAGTAAAAGTCAAGCCACACATGGAAATGACTGAACTGTAAAAGCACAGTCCTCTGGGAGCTGTTTCCTTCCTCCTCAGGAGACACGGCTGTGGTTGTGAGTGTCTTTAGAGGAAATAAACTGAGAGTGGAAAGCCTTGACTTGAGAAAGACCGGCATGAGCAAAACTGCATTCACTGTCAGGCCACGGCCTCAAGTCTGTCTGGGTAGTAGAACAGATAATCTGGCAGGATATTAGACTGAGCTTGACCTCAGCTGTATGTGGGTACCTGGCACTCTGAGAGGAACCAGGAAGGAAACAGAAGCCACGATACCATTAACACTTATGTGCCAGGGGCTAAACTATGTGCATTGTGTGGTGTCAAACACCACAGCAACTTCGAAGGTAATTATTAGTATCCGAGAGGTATGTGAATCAAGATTCTTAGAACACCTGACCAGAACTTGAACCTGGATGTACACTTTCAGCCCTAAACTGCGTGGCCTCCCAGAAACGTAAACTATGTGTTGCTGAAGAGCTGTTACCCTAGAAAATGGCCAAGTCTGTGTGTTGTGGTGCTGAGGGGAAGGGGGCAGGCTTTCTACAAGTTCTTTCAGCAGGAAGGGATCCTTGGGGGACTCGAGGAGGAGGTTTGGAACTGTTAACAACAATAGAAATGTGAAGTGTGAAAGTGATCAGACACTGGAATGGAAGCAAACAGGGCAGTATCTGTTGGGTGGTCCCATCTCCCTCGAGGTGCGCTTCGGATATTCAGCTGTGGGATTAATTTCTCTGTCTTCCACGCTGTCGCCTTGCTGACTTCGCAAACGACTCACTAAGTTACTGAAATGGGTTAGGTAAACTCCTCATGGGTATTGCTGGAGCTGGGGTGGAGGGGGAAGAAAAGGGAAGTCCCTACATTTGGAGTTTCCTGAACCATAAATAACACCGTGTTGCCATTCCTGGCAATATGCTTCTGTCATTAATTAACTTTTATGGAAAGCTATGATGTTCATGACTGGCTTCTCCTGGCTCTTGATCTATGTGGTGTTATGTGGTGCGGACAGCAGTGCTCACAGGTGGGATTTGTCTGACAGGGGAATCTGAATCAGTCTGTTGTGAAAAACCTGCTAATATATGGCATGTCCCTGCAATGGGTGGGTGGGAAGGGAGAAAGCAACATCAGTACCCACCTCATCCCTTCTGATTGTTTTTCCAGCATCCGTACAGGGGATTAGAACATCCTGTTCTTTGTTAGGTTAAAAACTTCAGGATTTAGTTGTATTATTTTTAATTATGTGCCTTGTGTGTGTCTGTGTGTGAGTATGTACATGTGTGTGTGAGTGACCTAGGGGCCAGAGGAGCTACAACTTCTGGTGCTGAAGTAGGCTGTGGATTGATGTGGAAAGGAAGTATCCTCTGGAATACTGGTCCTCTGGAAGAGTGATGGAAGAGTAACCTTCCTCTGGAAGGTTAAGATGGCTCTTAACCACTGAGCCATCTCTCCAGCCCATTAGATTAAATTTTAAGTGTCTTTTCAATTTTTCCAGTATTGTTGTCTGAGATTCAGTGGTGTTTTTCATTCAAGATTGGAAGGGTCTAGGAACACAGGACTTCTCATCCATTGAGGCCAAAGGATTTCAGTCCAGGAGAACCAAGTTCATCACATCTGTGTTAACAAGACTGCCAGGAAATTACCTCTTTGACCTAAAGTTTCCTTATGTGTCTTCCAGGCATGATTACCTATTATTGTCATGATACACATGAGATAGTTGTTGGCAACCTCACTGATTAAGCCAATTAAAAGTGTTAAGTATTTTTTATTGATGGCAGAACAAGATTGGGCTTAAGCCTCCAAAAATCTCTTGGTGCCCAAGTTCCAGGAATCAGCATTTTAAAAGACAAAACCCACAAAGACACACCGAAGTTAGTTGAGGGTTGGAGTAACCTTGAAATGTTTATTCTTGGCAGAGCATAGTAGTTATTTTAGACATAACTTTTCAATTGTTTTGGTTATACATTTGGACCATTGTCAAGACTATGGAAATCTCAAATATGTCACCAAGGCAGATGTGACTTTTTGGGGGAGGGGGATAGAGGGCTGAGAACTGTTTAAGCAAACAGGAAATGGCGTCAGAATAGGATGGTGTTACCTTAGTCATTCTGTTATTGAACACAGTGGTGTTCAATACCCTCAAGGTTTCTGATTTCTAACATCTAAGAGGGGCCTAAGAATTTGCATAGGAGGGAAGGTCCCAACATGGGGATGCACCTGTTTCAGGGGGGAAACTTAGAAGAAGCGTGGGCCTGGCAATCAGAGAGCTGGGAATCTCGTTGCACTGGTGTAGGTATTTGGAAGTTGGAAAGCTTAGGCTTCCTCACCCATAGAAAAGGGATGTAGAAAGGGATGGCAAAGACTTTTTTTTGTCTGTTGATTTGGTTTGGTAAGGAGTTAATGAGCACCTCTGTAAAGTGCTTACCCAGTATCAGGCACATACAGGTAATGTAACAGATGTGGCTTCACACTGGTGATACCTTATGCCTCTTGTGCTATGTCACCAGAATTGCTGGCCCACATTTTAGAGCAAAGACACCCTTCAGAGTTAAGGAGCTTGAGGAAAATGTAGCTGAAAATAATCTGCCAGGACCTCAGGACCATATCCTGTAAGACTTTCTGATGTGTTATGAAAAAGCAAAAGCAAAAAGATCTGTTTTGCACTGGCAACAGTGAGATGCCACTCTCAAGAGAAGCAAAAGTAGAGGACCAGACACAAGTGAGGATCCTAAACCTGCCAAGGAGACTATTAGCATGTCACTTGTAATCCCAATAAAGTGTTGTACATGCAGAGCTGAGAAGACTGTTTTTCTAAATGGGCTTTGAAAGGGAGAGGATAGGTAAACCAGGTAAAGTGGTGTACCTTAGAGCAAAGCATGAATGTTAATCAAGGCTTCAGAGAAACTGAGTCATAAGATCCAGTCACATCCACGCCACTGTGGAGCTGAGAAGTTCCACCGCCGACAGGCCAAGACCCAGGAAATCTGGTGATGAGGCTCAAAGTCAGAGCTGAAGTACTGCTGGTGATTCCAACTCTGATCTGGCCCCGGAGGCCTGAGAACTGTGTGAGTCAGGGCAGAAGATCTGTGTCCACTTCCGGGAGAAAGCAAATGGGACCATTGTGTTTTCTTGGTGCGTTCATAGATTACATGATCCCCTCCACCTTGGGGAAGACCACTTACTTCAAAAGCTGATCTCTTTCCGAAACATCCACATAAATATAACCCCAAATGATGCTAAACCAGCTCTCTGACACTCTTGGCCCCAACAGGGTAGCACATAAAATTTACCAGCACAACATGAGATGTCTATTTGCAAAGAGAGTGTGAGTTGGAGCCAATTATGGAAGAAGTAATGTTTACCATTTATCTACCAGACTATCTCTGTCTCCACCTTATTTCTCCCTCCTGATGGGCTCTTCACTCAGGGGAGTGGATTTCAACTTTCTGTCTCTCTCAGGCAGTAGTAGCCCAATGACCAAAAAAAGAAAAAGAAAAAGAAAAAAAAAGAAAAAGCTGAGTATGAAGTTATATCCTAAATGTTGCCTCTCCCTTCCATAGAATTTCCCAGGCTGTATTTATAAGAACTATGAAGCTATGGCTGAAGAAAAAGCATTGCTAATTAAACATACTTTAGAGTATCTGAGAAGTTCTGAAATTTGAGTTACGCTTTGTTTTAACCAATGACTTAAAACCTCCCCTTTGAAAAGATTTTCTGTATTAAAATAATAGATAATAAAATAAAATAATAAAAACAAAATAATATAAATAGAATAAAATAATGAACTAGTATTACTGTTACAATAAGATAAGAATGAAATTATAAAAGAATTTCAAAATGTGATTTGGGTTGCCAAACGTAGGATTTTGTTTTGTTTTTTACTTTCCCCATCTTATGCCCCCTCTCCTCATGGCTTTGAAAGAACTAAGGACAGCATGATGTCAGATCTAGAACAAACGCCTCACAAAACACTGTTTTTGAAATGATAGCAGAGTGCCCATGGTTTGTTAAATTGCCAAGGGCCTCAGACATTCACGATGATTGGAAAGCTCCTTTATCTTGCTCAAACAGGAGCTGCCCACAGGCATCCTTCTGCAATCAACTGCTCAACTTGATAAGTCAAGAAGTATGCCAGGCAAACCCCAGACCAGGAAGGCTTCCTGTGGTCTGGGTACCACTGGATCTGAAAACCACATTCAGTTTTGCCTTCCAAGCTCCGGTTCAAGCAGATGATCACAGACATCTGGGCTGCAGTTATGGGCAAAGGTATGGGTGAAACCATTCCTTTTAAAGATCTTACCTCCATCTCTGAGAAGTGTTACAATGTTTCAGATGAGGCTTTCTGTGTCCATAGACCACATGTCTATGTGGTCTTCTTAGATGTAAACATTTGGTATCTCTGGTATTTTGAGGATAACCAAGGGCCCAGCACTATCAATTATATTGTCTTAGAAAAAATATGTTAAAACCAGATCAGAAAGCACTAGAAAGCAATTTTACGCAGTGCAGTCCAAATCTGTGGCCGATTTTTCCAAGAGGCGAATAGTATCAGTTAATTTTTACCTATGTGACAAATTGCCAGACAGAAACAGCTAAACAAGGGAAAGGTTTATGTTAATTCACAGTTTCAGAAGGTTCCTGTTCACCTTGGTAGGGAAGGCGTGTTGTGCAGCCCAGTTTGTGGCTGTGGGAGAGCGCTGGGATGGAAGCTATTTACAGAGCAAATCACGACTTCAAAAGGATGGGGAAAACCATGGGCCAGGTACCACTAGAGCCCTTCTTGGCTCCACTTCCTGAAAGCTCTATCTTACAGGGGAATCAAGCATCCAAAACGTGAGCCCATGAAGGACATTTCAGATTCAAACTCAACAGCTTGGGAGAGGTTCCATAAGGCTTGGCTCTCCTTGATAGAAATGAAATCAAATAGTAACCGTGTGTATTCAGACAAGCACCCACCCTGCCTGAAGGGTGCCTGGACCTAGGAGGCCCTCCTCTCACCTGTCCAAAACTCGGAAGAACAATAACAGAATCCAGCAGCAGTGACTCTAGCGAAAGTGTTAGTTCTTCCTAGAAAAACATATTGACATTATTCTTAAAAAATTGGGAACTGAATTAGAACCCTTAATTATTTTATACACTGAGTTCTTCAGTGTAAAATTGCCTAGTATCTCCTTCCGGAAGCAGAACAAGGAAAGAAGTGGGGAGAGGTAGATCAAGGAATTGTACACGTGGATGTAATGTCGAGCTCCATGGAGGAGCCCATCCTGTGCATTTAGTCAGCAGCAGCAATGGCGCCTAGCATTTGGCAGAACACACACTGTTCTCTGCAGCACGTGGTTTCTTGTCTCTCTATCCTCTTAGCAAATGGCTGTGATATGAGAAATCTCCAGACCCCATGCACGAGGCATTTCAAATAATACACCATTATGACTGTATCACGACATTATGAGACACGAGAGTAATGATCACACATGCTCAATCTGTTTATCAGAAAGAAAAAGAAAATCCTTTCGAAATCCATCCTGTCTGGTTCAAAAGCAGGCGCGTGGTAACTCTGCTTACCGAACCCTTACTGGCTGGCAGACTGTGATCTTTGCTTTTACTCATGTCAATGTATAGTCCTTGAGATAGTTCTGGGGATCTGATTTCTACTTCGTCGATGAGGAAGCCAACACTCAGAAATGTTACATGACTTCTTAGAGTCCCCCCGCCCCGTTAATTACACAAAAATCAACATGACCCCAGAACAGCAGATCTTCCTTTGAAATTGCCTGTACAGTTTATGCATTAGAATGATTCTAAATCTTCTAATGTCTGTTACCAAGCTTTCCCTTGGTTGATCTCTGGTTAGGGAGCATTCAGAGCATAACAGGGACTTGGCAGAAAGCATGGTGTTTACAAAAGTAGTGGAAAAAGATAGGAAGACTATGGTTAACAGTTGGCTGTTGGGGCTGGGAATGGAGCATGGTTGGTAAAGTGTCTGCCTAGCATGAATGAAGCCCTGGGTTTCATCACCAGCACCGCAGGGGCAGGGTGTGGCATCTCACCTATAATCCCAGAACTTGAGAAATGGAGACAAGAGGATCAAAGGTTAAATTCATCCTTGGCTGCTCAGAGACTTTGAGGCCAGACTGGGCTTCATGAGACCCCATCTCAAAAATAATCAACTGTTGACAAACTTCAATGAGAACACGTTTTGTAAAAATATAATTTCTCAATGAGATCACAAAAGACTAGGAAGCAATTTCTTGTTTCTCTCTTTAAAATTTTTGAGAATAGCATGCATGAATACTGTGGTCCTATCATTGCCCCATCTCCTCTCTCCAGTTCTTCCTACTCCCCCCTGATTATCCTCTTAAAGATTTAAATGATGTGTGCAGTAGACTGAAATGGATGGAGAAATGTTGACACTCTTTATCTTTCAAAGCAAGAGTTTGGAAAATCATACAGTAGTTTCCAGGTTAGAAACTTTTCTCAAGATGTGAATGTTTTAGGCTTTGATTCTTAGAGGTCATCTATTTCTTCCCAGGCACACTACACGGTCCCTGGCATGGGCAGTGTGAAGTGTCTATCAGAGGCAGCACATCACAGCAAAACTATGGGAACCTTCATCTATGTGACTCACACAAGCTTGAAGACTGTATCTTGGGTCCAATCCTTGGTGACAAAAAGGACTTTTGAAATACTATTATTTAAAAAGCATTTTATCCACTTAAGAACCATCCATTAAGAACCAATGACTTATCACTGTTCTTTGGCTGTTTCAATTTCCTAATCAGCTAGAGTTCTTTTTCCTTATTCTAAAAAAGATGATACAATTTCTAGATGATACTGTCACGGTACCAGGTGGTAAGAACTCTTTCTGAACTTCATCTTGACAAGTGTAAAGAGAGCACGACCTGACCTCCTTTAGAATTTGCAGGGGGGAATGTTGCATTTGTAAGCAGGACACCCATGAAACCTCAGCAGCCTGAACAAAAGTTGGCTTGCCTGAAGTGATGTTCAGGCTTTCCAGGATGAGTGTTTCTTTGCCTTAAGAGGCAGCCATCTCATCTACAGAAAGTTTTCCTTTGGCCCCTGAGACAAATGCAACTAGAACATGGGTATTTTCATTGGATGTGTCAGCAAGCTTAAGAGTCCCTCATATTTGTGGCTGAGAAGCATGCAGTTGCTGGTTAATTTATTGATCTAAAAAAATCATTTCATAAAATTAAGCTCCTTGATGATAATCGATGGGAAAGACAATGAGAACTTTTGCAAACAATATGATGTGTTATCAAGTGTCCTCACTTTCAGTGGAACAAAGATAGTGAGAAGTTCCAGAAGAATCTATGTGGACCTCCAAAGATGCTCATGGGTGCAGCTGATGTGTTAAGGGTAACAGCATCCTAATAAAGCAATAGCAAGGATTCTTATTGCCAAAAACAGAAAGCTGCCTCCAGCAGGCAAGAGCCACTTACCCCCCACTTACCAGGCTTCTTCTTGAGCCCTCTTCTTGAGGGCTTCCTTCTTTTATGGAGACAGGTTTGGGTTTATACCATCAGTTCAACAATCCCACCAAGGACAGAAAGGTGCTTTCTCTCAGGATCTTCTATGAAATACTAAAGGGCTCTAATTGTTCCAGTTGTGTCCTAAGACTGTCATATGAACAACCATTTAACAGACTGGTGCAGCCAGTGTGTGGAAGTTAAAACAAAAACTTGAAAGATGAGTGATCACCGCTAAAACAGTGGAAGGTGTAGCACATTAACAAATATTATACAAATATTACACAATATATATATACAATTAGGAGCAGTATATGATATTGAGACTACAGATATCTAAAATGGTGATGGAAATGCGATCTATCAGCTGAATGTCACTCAGGCTGTTTCACACAGAAGAACGGATTTGACGATAGTGAGTTCACGGAACATGTGGAGACACCTATCACAAAGCCGCGCTTTCTCACCTGAATTCTGACCCACATCTTCACCCGTCCGCTAGATACTTCACTGTGTGCCCCGTTAGCACTCAGGGCTTCCCTTTTCTCGTCTTTGTTTGTGGAAACATAATTTTCCCAGCAATTCAGGGATGGTCATTCTTAGGAATAGGTGAGTTACAATGATCTCACTGAATCCCATTTTAATAGGAAGAGCAAGGTGAGAAGGGGTAGGAGACATGAAAAAGATCAGTGTGCAGCCACGGGGGCCTGGGAGCAATGGGGCGGGGGACACAGCAAAGTGAATCTGGTGAAGCAGGCCATGTACAGATACAGACAGAGTAGCAGAAATGAGCCCAGGGTATTTTGAGCATCAGTTGGGTGGAGGCTCATCTGTCACTTCAAATAACTGAGCTTTGGGGACAAATTTAAATATAACGTGGCTCAGAAGTCCTTAAAGCCTTTGCTGGGGCTTGAGAGATGTTCAGTCCATTCTTACTGCAGAAGCACAAAAACGTGAGTTCAAATCTCTTGTGCTCACGGAAAGACTAGGTATGGTAGTAGGTGCCGCCAATCCTAGTGCTAGAGAGACAGAGACGGCAGACCTGTGGGACTTGATGAGCAGCTACTCTTGCCAAATCAGTGAGTTCTAGCTTCAATGAGAGGTCCTGTGTCAAAAAGTAAAATGGGGAGCAATAGAGAAAGCTGATGTTGACCTATAACCTCCACATGTGCGTACACACACACACACACACACACACACACACACGTACACTTGCAAACACACAAATACCTTCACATATGTGCACCTACAAACATACACACACACACGTGTGTACACTCACACACAGACATGCACATACACATAAATGACATTCACAAAGTTATAAAATAAATAAAAATTTAAAGAGTTTTAAATCAAATCCAAGTGTTTTTGTCTTAAATAAAGATCACCTGCTTATAGCTAAGAATCTAAAATAACAGTGAGTTAGAAGTTATTGCTCTTATGCAATCAAAGGAACATGAACAAATATGGCCTCTCATGGTGTTGACAGGGCTTACGTTCTGAAATCCACAGGAATGTGCACGTGTGGTGGTTTGAATGAGAATGACTCCCATAGGGTCATATGTTTGATTGCTTGGTTCCAGTTGATGGAATCGTTTGGGAAGGATTAGGAGGCGTGGTTTTTTAGAGAAGGTGTGTCCATGGGGGTGGGTTTTGAGACATCAAAAGTTCACACCAAGTCCAGTCTCCCCCACCCCATTCTCGGCCTCCTGCCTGAAGATCAAGATGTAACCTCTAGGCTGCTGCTCCAGCACCATACCTGCCTGCCACATTCCGCACCGTGATGGTCATGGACTAACCTTTGAAACGCTTAACAAGCCCCCAGTTAAATGGCTTCTTTTACAAGCTGCCTTGGTCATGGCGTCTCTTCACTAACAAGACAGCATGTCCACAATTGCGCCGGCAAGGGAAAGGAAGATGCTTAAAGGGCACAATCTGAGGGTTATAGACATCACTGAACATCCTAATGGCCAGTACTGACTTTTCTTCTGCCCAAGGACTTCTTTTCAAATGCTACACGTAGCTAGAAATGCTAGAATCATGTGCTAACCTAAACAAAATAGCTACATGCTTTTACACATTGTTTTCTGGGAACCAAGAACTGCTCTGAGAGCAGTTATACGTATTTATTAAATAAACATATTTATTAAACAACAATGCTAGGAAGGTACATTCTGCTATTATTACCACATTCTAGACAAAGAGACTGAGGAACAGAGGAGCTGAGTAACTCACACGAAGTCATCAGATGATAATTGATGGAGGTGAGAAATCAATCAAATTCTCACAGGTTGGTGCCAAAATTCGTAATTCTACAATGCTGATTCTAAAACTCAGGGTCCTACTATTAAAGAAGTTAATGGAAAGATAAAAATCAGGGGGGTTTGGTTATCATGACTGTAGCACCCAGAATCCATATTCATCGTAAATAGAGATGGTTCTAGCCTTTGGGATTCTTTCACTCATTGCTCTATCCTCTCTAGCTTTCTGGTATATTATAGGGGTCATCCCGGCAGAAATGGCCCAGTAGGTAAGTACTGGCCTGGCCTCCCAGCTTCCAGCTTTTTCACACACCAGCCCTCTATATAGTTTCCATCAAACAAAGCTCCTCAGATGCCGCTTTCACCACGACATACCCTCCCCTCCAAGAAAGCAAGGGGATAAATACAACTTAATTAGGTTAACTTCCTTTTCATCATGGCCTCCAAGGTCCTTCACAATTTGGTCCAGCTATGTATTCCAAACATACATATCCTTCCACAAAGCTTGCCCAGTCCCCTCTGTACCTGCCATGTGGTGTGTCTGCACTGCGTGTATTTCTACAGGTCGGCTGGATGGAAAAGGAAGGGTCAGTTGTATGGAGACAGAGGAGTCTTGCTCAAGTCCTCTGAGCACTGACAGTGGCAATGCTTCGTTGCTGTGATTTCCTGAAGCCTTCCCACCAAGATACCACCCCAGCTTGGGGCCTGTCCGTCCAGTGGCTCACTCAAAGTTCACACCATGTACACTGGTAGTGCTCACTCATCCAACTCACGGTCCTCACTCTGCCCTCTGTCCTCACTTCTGCTGGCTGAGCAATAGCACCAACCCTGTGTATGGTGTCCTCCGTCTTCTGGGAGACAGAGGCCAAGTTTTATACAACTGTAATCCTTTATTCCTTGGAAGCGTTCACTATACTTTGTTTGATTGGATAATGGCTCTTACCAACTACTTGTTTGCTCACCCTTGAAAATCTCTCCACATACCCAATAAATTAATTTTCTGGTTCTTGTCCTATGATAAACAGTAATAATAGCCTGTAGGAGTGCTCAATGTTAAATGTAAAGAAAATAAGAATGTAGCTCCTCCTCTGCCACCAGCATGTATTGCCCCCTTAAACTAACCAGAAAAGGCAGACACAGACCTCTAAGGATATTTGACTCCCAAATGAACACCTTCCTGTATTTTGTAAGAGAGGGCTTCCCCGCTGTTTGCAGATGCCATTTTGCTGAGACTGATTCCTAGCCATTCCTTGAACAACTTTAAGATACAAGGAAGGAAGTCAGCTGGCTCTAACGGAAGAGCATCGGTTCAGAAAGGATGGGATCACACGCTTCTAGACCAAGAGAGGAGGTCTGTCCTTTGTGGAGTGGTACCTTGCACAATCCTTTGTGCTCTTGGCTCTAAAGTAAGAGGGAAGAGGTGGTGACAAGGGTCTGTTTTAAAGCCAGGGTGTTGTAAGCTCGTCTTAGACTTCTGAGCTTTCAGAGTGTTTGTTCAGGAGGCAGTTTCCAAGGTTTTACAGCTTTGCTAAAAACATTTGGTCTCCTCTTTAGATCCGCTCGGCTGATATCATTTTTAGTGACTTCCGTAGCAGGTATTGTTGCTGAATTGAACAGCCATGAATCTTTACTGGTGCCCATCAAAACTGGACTTCCATATCTCACATTTCACTTTGATTATTTTTTCATCTCTTCCTGAGGATTCCCTGGAAACCAGCTTTGTCTTGTCAACTGAATAACAAGCATGGAATTTTTATAATCATGGTCTTGTCACAGCACAGCAGATTTGCATCTTCTAGCGAAATGCAAATTGTCCATCCCAGAGTTCGGCGACATGTGCCTCTCTTTAAAGCAACGGCACTAAAGTGACTGGTAGACACGACTGTTTGTTTAGCTTGCCTTCTGTCTTTGATCTCATGTTAACATACCTTAATGGCAGGTAATGATTGATAATAGAGTATTGTAAAGTTCAGGTAATAAATACTGCTTAACTCATAATAATTCTGAATAATGTACTTTTTATGACTCAGTTTGATGGAAAATTTCCTTGTCAGCTTGGTCTAATTGTCCAAACAAAACCACCCATTACTTGAAGAAATGCATGTCCTTCCTAGACACATTAATTAGGGTCATGGCTGGGCTGCACAAAGGAATATAGTAACACTTCAGTTATCTTTAAATGTAATCTTTGGACAATCTTACTAATGCTAAACTCAGGTTTAATGAGAAGCTTTTGTTTACACTTGCCCTTTGAGGCTGTCGGGCCTCCATTGAAATCCGTGGTAACGGCGGAGGCCATATGTACACTTAGTCTTTTCTCCGAGGGTCTAGCGTCATCAGTTACAGAGGTTCAAACGCTCAAAGTCACAACAGGACATCATCTTTTTCTTAACATAGGGGCTCAGGCAATAACATATGAAGAAAAATTAATTAAGCATTTAAAAGAATTAAAATATTACTCAGTATCTGATTTGAGTGCCATACTTCAAACTAGAAGTTCGCTTGCAAGAGCACAGGATCCCTAGATTCTAGCAATTCCATTTACAGTAGCATCAAGCAAGTAAAATACCCAGGAAAAAATTAACCAAGCAAAGACCCGTCCCTGAAAAGTGTAAGACACTGAAGTAAGAAGCCGAAGGCAACAGCGAATGGAAAGAAGTCTCATGTTCATTGACGGGAAGAATTAATATCATTAAGACGTCCATACTGCCTAAAGTGATCTCCAGAATCAATGCAGTCATATCAAAATTCCAATAACATCTACCAAGAGTTAAAAATCAAAACCCTGACCTATATAAATAACCAGGAAAATATCCCCAGTAGTTAAAACACTCTTAAGTAGATAAAGCCAAGCTGGACAGATCTATTTACATATCTGCTCTCAGCTCTGGGGGCTATGATAACCCAAACATCAAGGCACTGTACGAAGAGATATATCAAGCAAAGGGCCAGAAAAGAAAGCCCAGGAACTCCACACAGCTGCTATCAACTGGTGCCCAAAGCGCACAGTGGGAAAAGACAGTCTTTTCAATAAATACTGCAAGAAAAGCTGTCAGACCACATGCAAAAGAATGGAACCAGGCCCTCCTATCACTAAGCATACACACTCAACTAAAAATGAACTAAAAACTTTATATATATGACCTGAAACTATAAAACTCTTAGTAAAAAAAAACATAAAGGGGTTTCTCTATCATATTGGTCTGGCCACAGATTTAAAAAATATGTATAATCCTTAAAACATAACCAACAAAGGCAAAAGTAAACTAATGTAGTTTCATCAAACTAAAACCTTTCTTCTTAGTAAAGCAAAGAAAAAAATAAACAGAATGAACTGGCAACCTATGAAATACGAAAAAATTCTGCATAACATACATCTGATAAGGTGTTAATACTGTACACACACACACACACACACACACACACACACTCCTCAAACAATTCAGTAGCAAAAATCAAATGATAACTCAGATCTTTTAAGAATAGACAAAGCATCTGAACAGGCATTTCTGAAGGAAGAAATATAAATGAACAATAGATGCATGAAAAATTATTCAGTATTCCAAACATCAGGGAAATGCAAATTAAAACCACAATAAATGTCACCTCCCCCTTGTTAAAATGGCTTCTGTCAAAAAGATGAAAGACAAACCTTAGCAAGAATGTGGAGAACAAGAAACCTTTGTACACTGTTGCTGCAAATGTAAATTTGTATGGCTATTATGGGAAACAGCCCGGGAGTCTACCAAAAATTAAAAATAGAATTGCCATATAATTCAATTCTACTTCTGGCATATATAAAAAAAAAATGAAGTCAGTATATTGAAGAGAAGTTGGTATTCCCATGTTATTGTAGCATCTACATGAAAGCCAAGATTCAAAGCAACATAGAGACCAAATAGAGGAATTATAGTCTGTATACACAATGGAGAAATAGTCTCCAAGAAGCAGGAAATCTTGTCAGTTGCAATAACATAGTATAAAATTGGAGGACATTATGCTAAGTGAAAGAAGCTAGACACAGAAGGAAAAATATTGCATGGTCACATATATATGTGGAATCTAAAAATGTCATTCTCAGAAGCAGAGAGGACAACCGATATCAGATCAACTGTCCACCAGGGGGTAGAGGAGACATTGGTCAAAGGGTACAATGTTTCAATTGATTAATAGTAACTTTTGTAAACCCTGATGGCTACCGTTAGTAATTCCATCTCATATAAGTGAAAATTTCTAAAAGAAGAGATGGGGTGTGGGCACCATGCTGGGGATTGGGTGCAGGGCCTTGCACACAGGCAAACAAACATCTTACCACTGGGCTACATCCCCAACCCAAGAGAACTAATTTCAAATATTCTCAACATATCCAATATGAGAGTGTACATATGCACACACATGCAGGCTCATGTGCACATAAATTTTATGTATGTCAGGTAATGGACATATTAATAAGCTCCATTTAGTCATCTTATAATGAATACATATTCCAAAACTCCCATGGTACCACATAAATATCATAATGAAAAGAGAAAAAAGAGAAAGGGAAGGAGGGTGGAGGGACAGGGGAAGGAAAAGAAAATCCAGGAAATGGCCTCATGGGCCTCTAATAAAATGGCACTGTAACACCTCAGGTTTAGCTTCAAGGTATAACTATAATGAATCAAAATCTAGGTCTTTGAACAACGTGTTTGGCTTAAAGTTTAGAAATTACTCAATTCAAAATTTCAAAAAGAAGCTATTTGCCATCCTCAGTTCAGGCAGTCGGGGACAGTTTTGTATTTCATTTAAAGCTCACATTCCCAAGGAAACCCTCAAGAATCTCACATTTGGAAACAATTCCATCCCCATAGCTGTGCATTTCCTGACAAATCTCCATGATTGACTGTTTCTTCGATGGTATGCATTCGCAGTTCCCATGGCTAACAGGCACCCACAATGGTGGATTTCAATGAACAATATCGTTCACTTCCCATATTTCTTGCTATGTACTCAGAATCTTATAATTTTTTTAAGAAATAGAGTATTTTTCAAAAGATTTACACTTGTGCATTTTGTGTATTTATTTACGTGTACACTTGTTTATTTATGTGTGTGCGCCTGCATGTTTATGTGTACACGGAGACATGCGCCCTGGCACACAGATAGAGGTCAGAGGACAACTTGTGAAAGTCAGTTCTCTTCCTCCACCACGTGGTTCCAGGGATCAAACTCCGATCGTTAAGCTTGGAGGCAACTGCCTTAACCTGCTAGGCCAATTCCCCTGCCCTGGAAATAGGGTCTTTATTGTAGGCTTTAAAATGAAATGTGTTCATCCTTAACAATTTTGCCATTTATCCTTGACCTTTCATTCATACCCTAAGTTAAGTCTACTTTGAATGGAATTCATGGATGTTACTAGATGAGTGTGATATTCCTTAGAACTTTATTTACAAATTTATGCCAATATTTATGTCTATGTGGAATTTATCTGCATCTTTCTTTCCATTAAAAATGTAAGAATTTTTTACTCTTAAACATGCCGTGCCTCTTGTAGCGGTGACACACCATTTGCTTTAGAAGATAGCCAAGCAGTAGGTGGCCTACAGATGTCACTGGTAGTCTGTTGCCCTCCCTTCGCAGTGGGGTGCTCACGGCTGCTATGGTGCTCCAACTGGTATTTGTCTAAATAACTATGTAACTTGGATTAAAGTTGATCTTGTATAACTTTTTAATCATTCAGAAGCCAAAGGTTTGGTAATTTTACTTTATTTTTTGTATATGTTTCTCAGAGGGACTCCATTTTGTTGTGTCTGATAGTATTTAGCAGATATATTTAAGCATCCCAGGGTCAGTTGGTACAGACATTCCACAGAAGGCATCGTAAAGATCTTGATTTTCTAATGCCCACCTAGGAAAAGCTAATTAAAGTCTTGGGATTGACAGTCTAGCTCCATGAAGTATCAAAGTCGCCCTGGTATCTTAATGAGTAGATTGGGAACTGAAAAGCTGGTTTTGGGAGTCGTGTTTCTAAAAATCAGTCTAAGAGAGCCCCTGAGCAGAGTGGCCTGGGGCACTTGTTAAATGTGCCCTCAGAATCTCCAGGAAGATCTTCTGAAACCACACTTAGAACCAGCAATTGAACTTGACCCATAATACATAACCTAATGCCACATCCAGAGGTAACTAAAGGTCCTCCCCAAGAAAATTCTTGTCTGCTTTTTTTTTTTTTCCTGCTACCACATGTAAGTGGTCACGTCATCAGTGTCACTGCAAACCCTCTCAGATCCCTCAGCCTCACTGAGTTTTGGCTGTGCTGGGGTCGTATTATATACATCTCAAAATGTCCAAGGTATGCACTTAACAAGCATTATCAAATGTCCACTGTGTTCCTGCTATTGAATGCCTACAGTAGAGATGTAATCATCAGTAAGGTAGAACATTCGCCCTCAGGGAACCTGTAGTATAATAAGGAGAACCACCCAAACCTAATTATTACAATGCACTGTGGGAAATGTGGTAGTAATAAGCACAGAGCTTTACCGGGATGAACAGAGGCTAAAACCCAAGCTCTTGCTTGTTCTCAATGCCTCTGGGCAGAGAGGGAGGCTGAGCTTCTAAAGCCCTAGGCTAATGTCATGCTTAAAGAGAAGTAGACTTCCAAACTCACTGTTTTCATCCTTTTGCGTAATTTGAGCTGATTCATCTTCCTTGTCATTCATTGTCTCTTCTAAGCCTAAATATTTAAGAAGGGCATTCCCTTGCTATTTTACTACTAATCATTGATTATAACAACTCTCTGTTTTAGTTGATGTATTTACTTCTAAAGTACATATGTACTCTAACAATACACTGTGGGCTTCTGACAGCTGGTATAACCCCAAAGTTATGTTTTGTGCCACTGGCAGTGATTCTAAGCTGTGGTCTCTTTCTATTCTCACGTGGCCCCACTGAGGTGCCAACAGGTGGTGAATATACTCAAAAGTACAGGTTACAGTAACTTCTCTTACACAAAATATTGCGATAATGCCAAGTGAAATAGCATTGTACTCATTTGTACCTGGAATCTGAAAAAGACACTCATTGAAAGGAGGGGGAAAGAGAATAGGGACATGCCGAGCAAAGCTACAAAGTTGCAATTATAACAGGAACAAGTTCTAGGGATCCGATATACAGAGTGAATGGGAATGAACAAATTGGCTGTGGTCACCATTGCACAATGCAGACACGTACCAAGTCATTATTCATTATGTTGTGTGTGTGTGTGTGTGTGTGTGTGTGTGTGTGTATATATATATATATATATATATATATATATATATATATATGTATATATATATATATTCAAGTCTTATAAAGTCTTTTTTAAAAAAATAATAGTTTTTCTTCTTTTAAGACAGTTTCCCAAATTATGCTCCAAGACCAAGTTCACAAGATGGTTTGGACACTATATTAATAATTGGGCTTCTTTACTCAAGAAACCCTCAGAGGCTTTAATGTATCAACACATTGTGACTCTGAAGGTCATTGGATACATTTAATGTCACACCATTTGACCATGGAAATTAGCTTTTCTGCTTGTCCATTTGTTTGTTTTTAGTATAGCTATTTTCACCTTGGGACATTCGGTTTTGTATGACGAGTGGAGAGGTCTGTAATAGATTATTCATGTGTATATTAGGGTTCCTATCGCTGTGATGAAACGCCATAACCAAAGCAACTTGGGGAGGAAAGGGTTTATTTAGCTTATACTTCCATATCACTGTTCATCGAAGGAAGTCAGGATAAGAATTCAAATAGGACAGGAACCTGGAGGCAGGAGCTGATACAGAGGCCAAGGAGGGGCACTGCCTATTGGCTTGCTCCTCATGTTTGCTCATCCTGCTTTCTTATAGAACCCAGCACCACCATCCCAGGGGTGCCCCGCCCCCACCCCCACACACAATGGACTGCTCTTATGAATCACTAATTAAGAAAATGCCCTACAGGCTTGCCTACAACCCAATCTTATGAAAACATTTTCTCAATTAAGGCTCCTTCCTCTCTGATGACTGTAACTTGTGTCAAGCTGACATAACACCAGCCAGTACAATGTGCAAGGCTCTAACTTAGTTCTTCATCAGATGAGGAAAATGCCCTTGAAAGTAAATGTCTTTTACACATCTGTGTAGCTGAATGGTTACTGATCCCTGTGTGGTAGTAGAAGGTACTGAATGGCCCAGTAAGCTGTCCTGAAACCTACCCAAGCCTTTGCATCCCCTAGGTCTCAGTGAGGAAGGGCCACCCTGGGCTTGTCTCCTGCTTCCCCCTTTCAACCTTTGGCTTTTGTTACTACCCTTCTCTTCCGTATTATCTTCCTGTTCCTTCTGTCTGTAGAAGGTCAACTGTGAAGAAGACAGAAGTGACCAAATGGGAACAGACTGGAAAAGAGAGATGGAGACAGAGGAGAGAAACGGGACCTCGGGAATCTTTGTGACGTGGTATTTATCCATGTGGTTGAATGAGGTACATGGTACTCAAATCACGGTAAAGCCAGATGTCAAAACTGCACCTACATTGCAGAGGAGGCGTTGGCAATATGGAGAAGCGTTGCTGGTGTTGCAAGAACAATAATCCCTTTTCAGAAGCTTCCAAGGAAGGTTCCAAGCAAGCAAGCCTTTACTCTCCTTTGTCAGATCCTCCACCTTCAGACTGTGCATCTATAATTATGATATATGTTGCTAGAAAGAATAAAGCTGTACTTGACCTCTTTCTGTGGATGGTCTCATTGCTTTGTTAGGATTGAGGAAGGGGCAGTGAAGGGAAGAAACGGCTCAGAAGCTTAGAAAGTAGCCGAAGGATGAATGGAATACAAGAAGTCGTGAACAGAAATAAGCGGACTTCAAAAGACAGCCTTTCTGTCAGCACGTAGTTAGTATTACATTCAGATGTGAGTGACGGTGAACCATGATAACAGTGATCAGGCAAATGGAATGTCCTTCAAATGTGAAAAGTGTGGGTAGGTGGGCTGGGGTGGATAGAGTGCTCTACACACCTTCTGTGTTTTCTGAGAAGTCTTGTCTCTACCACCTCGGGATATGACGTGTTAGCATCTGCTTGCTAGGCAATAGGTTGAAGAAGAATTTTTTGAGTGAGAGAGAAAGAGTGCGTGTGTGCAGCTCTTTTGTTCCATTACCAGAATGGCTTCACATGGCCATACCTAACTTCAGGAAAGTTTGGAAAATGAGTCTTTATTCTAGATGTTCAGTCAAAGCCCGGAGCTCATTTACTCTGAAGGAAAAGATAGCTCGTAATGGGAACGGGGGGGGGAACTATATAATTAATCACTGAAATCATTGACCTTTATTTATTTGAGACAGCATCAAATCTGACCATGTTATTTTCTACAGCCAATGAAAGGCAAATCAGAGCCTTAACAGTCACACAGCAATTTCCCATACCCCTTTTCTCTCCTACCTCGAAGCTGGCCATGTTAGAGGGTTATCAGTCATACTGGAGTCTGTTGAGAAATGATATGGAGCAGAGCTGCAGCTGACCAACTAGAAGACATGATGTACAAACAGAAAATAAAGCCTTGGGGCTGTACACCCTTGAGATTTAGGGATTTTTTGTTATGGCAGCACGACCTCCCTGAATGGCTTTCCAAATGCAGTCCCTAAGCTACCTACATCCGCTCATGTGGGAACTTGTGAGACAGGCAGATTCTCCACCCTACCCCAGACCTACTGAAGAAGACGTGCCAGCAGGGTCCCGCCTCCTGAAAAGTCTCTGAAAACTTGAGAGCAGCTATTCCCACGTCAGACCAGCCACACACAAAGGCTGAATGGTCTGCTGTGAGCCAGTAAACACATGGCATTGGAACGCTGACCTTGGTTTTTATAAGACTAGCGACTAAAGAAGCTCATTAAATAATAGGAATGGGGTCGGCCCCTCCCGAGGTAGGTTGTTGTTTTGTTGTTTTGTTTGTTTTTGTTTTTTTGTTTTATTATTGCCAAAGGTTTTGCTCCCTTAATGTCTTATCCACACAGTCTGTCCTCGTCATAGAGAAACACTACTGACATTTGGGGCCTGGTTTTGTGTTCCACAACGTTACTGAGTTCACTAATCCTACTGGTTTGTAGGATGTTGTATAATCATGTTCCCACAAACAGACGATTTGGCTCCCTCCTCTCTAGTTTGGAAACTATTTCATTTTCTTGCCTAAATTTCTGACTAGTAGCCCTAGTCCCATAAACCGGTGAAAAGCGGCCTCCCTGTCTTAATTCGGTTACTAGGGAAACAGGTTCCCACCTTTTCCCATTTGTTCTGATGTTAGCTGTGAGTTTGTCCTGCACGTCCTTTCGTGGTGTCATACACGTCCTGTATGTCTCACTCACTGGGAGTATCTTTATTTTTAATCACGAAGTGACAAATTTCATCAAACAGCGCCCTGCATCTATTGAGACGGTCATGTGTTTTTTTACCTTTTGTTCTGTTAATATGGTGATCATATTTATTGACTTGTTTCTGTTGGGCCATCCTTGAGGGCTAGAAGTGGCATCTTCCCGCTGTTCTCTGTGACTTTAGCTCTAGTGGCATAAACAAGAGCTGCAGAAGCTGTACTTCACATCTTTCCATTCCAGAGAAGAAATCAGTTATCATAAGTAATAAAACAGATGTTTCCACGTCATGGAAACTATTGTAGTAGAACAACACACTAAAAATCTATTTTTCATTTACTTGATTTTAGGATGCCGTATAATGCAGTTAGAAAACAAATAAGATATCAGAACAGCATATCTACATCGCCAAAGCAGGTTGCCCGTATTAGATGGTCTGTATATGATATCCCCCAAATATGACCACTTTGTGATAGTTGGATCACCCTAGAGAGTTCCACATAGCTAACAGACTACCCACATGCAGCTCAGGTTAGTACTTCTACATCTTCCTGAGTGGAAGACCTGAAGCTGGTACCAGACATCATCAGAAAATAGAACTGCAGGGCCCTAAATAAGCAATGAACACATCCACATAGTAGGTCTCTCGTACTGCTTTTTTGCTTCCTGCCAGGTCTTTCTGTGTCATCTGGATGGCTCTGATATTTGACAGAATTCCATATTCTCGTAGACTTGTCCAAGCTTTGACATTACAACATGACATCACAGCTCCAAAGTTCATAGTCAAGAAGAGCACAAAACAAAGCAGGAAGAGATGTCACTGTTGCAAGTGACCTTAGGAGTTTGTATTGGGCTGCTCTCATAGCTGTCCGTGGCCACACCTGCTTTCTGCTTCATCCTTGGGTCTCAGTGTTTCTGAACTCCAGATCAGATGATTATATACCTTAAGTGAAGACATGTTCTGGGGTGCTTTTCATACACATACAGCTCTATCTCAACATTGAAAGCCTAAAAGTGTGAATACCCTTGGCCCCTTATTAGATATCTGTGGTAATATGCCTTCCATGGGGTTGTAAATGAAAACAGCTCAGCCCAGGGCACGAGGTAGTGAGGTGGTACCTCCTTATTCCAGGTAGCTGACTGTATTTCCCCCTTTGATATGCTTTTCTGAGAAACTCAGGTCTCAAACAAAATACCAAATAACCCTAATGAGGCAGCTATTTAGCTTAAATCGGCAATATTCTACACACATTTACCTCACAGTGTGATCCGTGCAAGGCTCCCCTTGTGTGAAGGAGCAGGCCTCTCTTTTGCTGTCTTGGCTTGACTAGTTGCCATATTTAAAAGAACAAACATGATTTTCCCAGGACATAACTTTTAGCATGCTATGGCCAGTTCTCAGGCTAAGCTTTCCTATTAGTCATCTGACATTTCCCTCAGAGCCCACATGGAAACCCCACTGTCTCCTTCATACTGATTCACCGTGGGAAACACCACCACATCAATGAAGCCAAATGCCTGAGCTGTATGGGAGAAAACTACAGAGAACCCAGCTCTAGACGGATCCATGGGCAGACACCTCAAATATCATTCTGCCCCAAGCCCACGGTCATATCAGGACACTTGCAGGATCCAGAGCAAGTCATACCCCCAACACTTTCCATGAACATAATCAGATTTAGATGAATGCCAAAGGCCATAATAAAGAGAGGAAAAACCCAGAAGATGTCACAACTATCACGGTGTTGATGAGGAGACCGGGGTCAGAACAGGCTCCCCGTCTTCTCTTCCACATTGAATCCTGGCCTTTATAGTAAAATGTAAAAGACTACTTGAAGCTCCTTCTTTCCCAGCAAACAAGGGAATGTCTCTAAACTATCTCACACCGTGCAGTGGATGAAGACAAGACCAAGGCAAGCAGTGTCCTTAAACTTCTTCCCACCTCAGTCTTTTTGGAGACAAGGAAAGTGTCCCTCACTTACCTATGCTAGGATCTATTCATGGGAGTTCTGAGCTCTGATGCTGGGAAGTTGCATCACAGAATTCACAGGCGAGAGATGCCTGATGCTTCTTTGACTGGAGTGACTTGCTGCTGTGACCTACCAAGTTGGTGAAGCCAAGATAGGGATTAGGGCTGCCTACATCTGTTCCGTTTGCTCCCAGATGCTCCTTCTCTGCTCCTCCTGCCTCCTCCTTTCCCTAAATTTCTAAATCTAGGCCTCTATTCTGGATGGGTGAACTACTCACAAGTGCACCCTAGGATGTGTAACCAGGATGGCCTCTTCAACAGACATTTTTTTTTTGCACTTCACAAGGATCAGTTAAATACTGTTTACAGATTTTCACAAAGGCAAATCCTTTTCTAGTTTATAATTTTTATACTCATCGTTAAAATGCTTTCAACAATGTTTCCAAATTCACACAGGTAGAAACATTTCTGGCACACTGCCCTAGCTCCACAAACCACTGCCCACCCAATCACATCCTAATAGAATCTGATTCATCCCTCTCCTGGCCCTGAACTGGTTATGGATGGTGCTCCTGTAGAGCACAGAGCTATGTCCTGTGGCCCAACAAAGTGCCTCGATCCTCTGCAAAAGAAGCCACATGCTGCCATTTCTATGGTGCTTCTGCTGTGAGAAGAAAGTGATGCCCAGTGCCACCCCTCCCCCGAAGGACGCGGGACAGCTGTCCTGTCAGCCCCCGACCTTAGCTCATTGCTGGCTTCTCCTAATGGCGCCCTCTGTTGGCCGGTACTGAGGTGTGCGGCTACCCCCTCCATTCATCCCTGTTCTCTCTTCTATAGCAGCCCCCCTTCCCGTTGTCTTTGTTTCTCCAGCGTTGGTTCTTCTGAATGGTTATTTCCCCTCAATGTGGTCATTTTAAATTTTTTGTCATCTTCTCTGTTCAACCATTTCTTTTACTCAAAATTAGGCTTATGTCTTTATTAAACAAATAATGGTAAACAAAATCCTTTATTACTATCTATTTCCTAGGTTTTATTCTGAAAATTTTCGGATCTACTGAGAAGTTGCCAAACTGGTGTAAGAAACACGTTTTTCACCTTCGTGTGTCAACTGCGAGCGGTTTGCTGCATTTGATATGTATGTATTTTTTTGATATGCACTCACTATTTTTTTCCTGCTGAGTTATTTAAGAGAAACTTGTAGATATTACAAACCCTTCATTCCCAGATACTTTGGGTGTGTATCTCCTGAGAGCAAACACATTCTCTCCCATAACCACAATATGGCCATCACGTTCGGGAGCCCTGATGGTGACGTCATACTACAGCCCAGGGACACAGCCTCGGGAGTCTGCTTTAGCATACTTTAGTCTACTGTACAGGAAGGATCTGATTTGGATTTCATGTACATCACCTAAAAGTAAGGTTCCATTGCAGCTTCACCAAAATGGACATCGACAGGGATGTAGTGGGCTTCTCACAATGCTGTTTAAAAAAAAAAAAAATTTCTTCAATTTGAGTCACCTATAAAGCATACAAATTATCAAACATGTCTACCAACTCGAGGAATCTGGCCAGTGAACAGGCCAGTGAAACAGCTCTGGGATGCTCCACTTGCAAATAGCTTGCAGATTTGATTTTCTTTATATATAAATTACTTTCGTGAGGACTCGTGTTTAGGGTCGTAACCAACCTTGCTTCTTCCAGGAATGCACATATCAGCCGGTTCACTCACAGCAAAGACAAGATGTCACAATGGGGCTGAGAGCTCTGTTGTGTTTTAAAGGGAGAGCTGTGTACTTATACATGTGTCAACAAGCAAGCGAACAACGTGCAACATTGTTGGCGTAAGAGCATCTGTATCCTTGCATACCAGGAAACAGCTCTGCCTGACAAGAGCTGAAACCCAAGCTTGAATTTGAGATTGAATTCACCAACACTAATGGAATAAACAAAAAAAAGAAAGAAAGAAAGACACCTTTTTTTTTTCTGGTGACCCACCAAACCAAATTGGTGTCTCTGAAATGTGTACCCTTCCTGGTTTGGTTGTTTTCCTGCGACATTAAGAGGACATCCAGTCTGTTGCCAAAAGGGATTTGTCCTTTTTATCTAGTCAGAAGAGTGCTTCAGTTATTTGCATTTCTGAATTGCTTAGCTGCCCAAGCATGCTCGGTGTGTGCTGTTTGAAATGTGTCATTGAGGCACGTGACTGCTGTTCTCAAGCTGATGTTGGACTTTCTCCAACAAATATGGATTATGTTAAAGTCGGTTCTGAATTGACGAGGATATGTTAATAACTCCCAGATGGGCATCTCTGTGCTCTCCAGCAGGGAAACACAAGCAGTCTATGGCAGGAGCAAGTGTTTGGCAGGTCCATCATTCCGTCATTAAAGGCCACATTATTACTTACAACTGGGCTTGCATGACAATGGCTGCTCAGATGAGCTCAGCCGCCCCCCAGTAATAAGTATGAGGAATCCGCCTTCAGGTGGGTGGTTTTCCAGGTGTTAATACAACAGATTTTGTTTGAAATACCCCTCTTCTTGTTGCCAAATAAGGCATTATGAATGACTCAGAGAGGTAGCAGGGGAGGTGGGCTTGCAGACCAATATAGACAAAGATCTATTGAGTGTAGCCGCACAGCCCTTGCTCAGCAGAGGAACTCTGTCTATGTCTGTCCTGAGCTCGTGTGCTTTGGTTCCTGGTTCCTGCTCTAGCAGGTTTAGTTGGAGCCGTTATTCACGTTACCGGTGTTTGCCCGGGGTGGGGGGGGTCACAGTTTTTATTAGATGACATATCTTCTTTAGCCTTGGATCTTAACCTATGGGAATATTTTTTCTTACAATTGCTTTTATAAAAAAAAAAAAAAGAGAAAATATGTATCTTCTGTAATCATAGTTCTACACCGGAAGGCAACTGAATATATCTGATATTGAATTTCAATGTGACCTAGGAACACACAGCCTATGGACTCTGTGCTTACTACAGTTAATTATGATGAAGGTGGATATTAAGATGAAAGGGAATGCCTTGGTAGGAAAAATAATCACTTTCGTGATTATGAATAGATGTGCCTTACTTTAGTAGAGCAGTAAAATGCAACAAAGTCTCTATTTACAAAGCAAATTTTGCATGCTTGTTGCATTCCTTTAGAATGTAAGATAGCCTTGCACCCCTATGTATATGTTGCAATGAGAGAATGAATCCCTGGGAATGATAAATGTAATTGAAAATCCTCAAGGAAAGATAGTACACATTCTCCTTTGAGATAAGTCTCTCGGTCCATAACAATTCAGACACAGAGAGCTCCCCCACTTTACCGTCAGGTAACTGGATTTTATGGTAACATGCCATCTACATAGGCATATCTATATGTTTCCTTTACCCTCCCCCCTCCAGCAACTTCAAGGAATTTAAAAGTATAAAACCACACCTACCAATAACATTATGGTGAGCCATTTAGGATTTGGACTTTTTCAAAAGGTAGTAGCACTAAATGTCACAGATTCCTAGCATGCACTGAAATATTTAGTGGTAACAGTCAGAATTTAAATGTATATTATTCCAAGCCATTTCAAAATATCAAAGATCAGCAAAAGATTTTTTTCAGCATTTCTGCACTGAGGGCTCATGAGGGTGTGGGATCTGAATGTTAACAGTTTGGACAGATGTTTAGGAAGAAAGAAGAAAGGAAATTCAGTTCATGAACTGGGTCTGGTAGAACAGGCCTACAATCCCAGCACAGAGATGCAGAGGCAGAAGGATTCTCATAAGTTCCTTGTTAGCTTGAGCTACATAGTTTCAGGTGATCCTTGGGGCTGCATTGTAAGGCCTATCTCAAACCATAAAAACACAAAACCAAACAACAACAACAACAAAAGGATCTGGGGGAGGGAAGCGGGAAGGAAGGAGGGAGAGAAGACGAAGCTTAAAGGAATTACCACAGGCTACAGGTGTGCTCTACGCTGCAGCTGTCTTTAGACCTCTGCCCAGCAAGGGAAGGATTTCTACCAAGGCTGAAAGGAAACTGCTCAGTCCTTTGTAAATGTATCATGTTATGGTTCCTTGTGCGTGGGTATCACGAAGCATCTGTAGTCTGGAATTCACAGAGCCTCGGAAGCTGCATATTTGTGGAAAATGCTTTCAGCTCCCTTAACATGCATGAGAGCCAATAGCAGCCCAGTAGTCTCGGTGCCACTAACCCCAGTGATTGTGCCTGAGCAACAAAACTACTATCATTTCTATTAACACCTGGTATTCCTTAAGTCTTCAAAATATATGTATGTACCATTAATACTCCACCAAAGAGTTTCAGTTAATGAATGTGTGTTTGGAAAAATTTGGGGAGACAGCTACCAATTGTAAAGGAAATGGAAGGCCTTATAGTTAGCGGCCATCGAGTTGACACTTTCTGAGATGGTCTGACACTTCAGTTAGTTAAGTGAGTATCACCTGTTCATTGCCATCAGTTATTAATAAGTCACCTGCAGAGGTTAGCCATTCTGTAAAATTCACAAAAGTAACTATCTGGTATCTGGGAGGAACAGATACTTCTAAGGGTATTGTCACTCTAATACCAATTAGAACATTCTGGAATGTAGACCTTGGTATGTAGAAGGAGCTTCGCCTCCTATTAGAGCCTTAGCTGGTTTTAAATCCACAGCACCGCAGTCACATGAGATGGACCCTGCCTGCAAAGGGGTGAGTTATGCAGCTGAGTGGGGCATTGCAGCCAGCCTTCTGACACCCTTTCAGTGTGTGTCACCTTGGCAGAACATACCCAGAGAACCCAAGAGGATAGAAGGGAAGAGGTTGAAGGAAACACCCTTCGTGTAAAAGCACCTACCCAGCACTAAGCCCAGTGACAGCAGGTAAGGGCTTGGGCCTGTTAGTTCACCTTTCCCATCCTCTACTACATAGCACACCGGTCTGCTCAGAATGGCTCTCAACTTTCTGGATTGTTAAAAAGAGGCTTATACGAGCAATTGAAAGTAATATGGGCATTTTAATATTGTGACACTTAATGCTACATAAAACCTTTGTTTCCTACAGGTTTATTGAGCTGGTGTATTAGATTTCCTGCTGCATGACCAGGAAGATTATGGCGGCTTAGGTCTAAGTACACTTTGGGGAAGCATTTTGTATTTTCTCTATAAATAATCTTTTCTAAAACAACACAATTGTATAACTATTAATGTTTATATTGCATTATACATCTCCCAAAGTTTACTATGCATAGTGATGAGCATGGTAACCAAAGGAAATGTTTTCGTCTATGAAATATGCTGGGACTTGCCATTAATAAAGTGAATCTACCTCACTCACTACTTCATCAGTGGGATGTCCATGCTTTATAAATACATGGTGGTACTACACTATGTGTATTAGCTTCTAGAAGCTAAGCATTTACAATCCGTGTCTGACGTATCTTGAAATTAAAGCTGCAACAGAACTTTCAAATGAGGGCAGTGATGCCTGAGGAAATGCAAAAGGGGCAGAAAACGTGAAGTGTGGTGGTTTCAAATGTATGGTTTTCACAAATGAATAATTTGATTGAGAGAACATTGTCCAGTCATATCAAGGCTTGTTTTTCATATTAGGTAATTTCTCTGACTTGGTGAAAGTAACCAAATCATTAATTCTACTACTACTAACTACTACTGCTACTAACTACTACTACTAACTACTACTACTACTACAACTACTACTACTACTAACTACTACTACTACTAACTACTACCACTACTACTACTAACTACTACTACTAACTACTACTACTACTATTATAATACTACTATTATA
Organism: Cricetomys ansorgei; assembly: GCA_026225945.1. NCBI lineage: Eukaryota > Metazoa > Chordata > Mammalia > Rodentia > Nesomyidae > Cricetomys > Cricetomys ansorgei. The sequence goes on from JAMJFZ010004031.1 coordinate 8,000,633, forward strand.
TTATTCTAATATTCTACTGTTAATTTTACTACTGAGTGCTCATTTTTCAGTAGCTGTTAAAGAATTGTTCTCAAAAGTACACAGCAACATGGTGCCCTGCAAAGCACAACACAGGGTTCCACTTGAGCTACAGCCCTGCTCTCATTCCTGGGGAAATATAACAAATGGAGAGATCGCGTTTCTCTGTGTGGGTAATTTAATGAGCGATTCCTTCAGAAAATACAAGAAAAACAAAAGCCCCAGACCTGACACTACAGGTCTCCCCGGCTCACTTTCCCTTCAGGATGTGAAGAGCCAGTTTATTATGTTCAAAACCCACAGCCTGGACAAAGCAAACGGTGAGTCTGTTCCATCCAAAGAAATGAAAGATTATCTTCTTCAAGCAACAGAAGTGAGATGGATCGGGCCCACCTTTGAATCACTCCCGGCTTCAGATAGAACACGACATCTGGGTAATCTGCAATTTGCTAGGGGCGTTGTTAGCACGCTTTCCCTCCAGGGTAGGATTTTAACCAGGCCGCCGGCAGCTGTGTGTCTGCCTACCAGGCCACATCAGGCCTACAGAACCCCTGCTATTACTCGGGTGAAACCTGTGCCAAGGCCCCCGGTGACACGATGAAGGTATTAGGTCAGATGAGTTACATTAAGTGGCAAGTGATAAATTCAAGATGACAATTTGAAACAGCAGTGTTTCTTCTAAGTAATTAATTCCAGTGGTGCCTGGGGCGGTGTGTGGTTGCCGCCACTGGTGTGGCAAAGCTGCGTAGCTAATGAGAAAACATTACAGTGAGGATTAGGGGCCTGTGCATTCTGGCAGACTGAGGTCACTGTGATTAGGAAATATTAATGCAGACTGACTGTGATAAACCATATACACCCAGGAAACTTAGTTTTTATTTTATTAATGCAGAAACTGTTGACCACTTTACAATGTGGTGGCTCACTAAGTGGGCTGGGGAAAGAACTGACAGATTCCTCTTTGGGTCTGTGGTTGTCCCTCCAGCTTTCTGGGGATGGTGACAGAATGGCATGCCACAGCCAAGGTGCTTCTCTTCTCATCTGTGGACACAGTGTCTTCAACACACACAGGAGCCAGAGGACGATGGGCCTGTTCTATTTTCCTAAACACGGCTTCACCTGGACCTTTTTGTAGATGACTCATGTTCTCTGCTTAAGACACAACTGTGAACTGCGTGGGCAGTGATACTGTCAAGCAAAAGGCAAAGAGTTTCTCTAGCTCCATCTGCCCTCTGGAGAAAGGGGAAACCAGGTTACCTTTGACTTCCTAGTGCTATCAAGGTGTTAGGAGACTTGCTCACCTTCATTCTCATCACCAAACACCCCAGTTTAGCTTAGAGCAAAAGGAACTTGAGGCCAGATGGGTGGGATCTGGGACAAATTTAGACCATCAGGAGGAGTGTGTTGGAGCCTGGAACTCAGCGCCCAGCCCACCTCATCTGGTGCTCACCTGGGTTTCTCACTGGGAAGGGAGCAGAGCCAACCACCCAAACTGTTTCCCTATAGAGCTCTCAAAGAAGGTTGTCCAGGGACTCCAGTGCACATAGCCATATGCATCCACACATATACACACACACTCACAGAACTCAGAGTGCTGGTTCATCTCTCGTGGAGGACTTTTAGTTTGAGCAACTACAGATGTCTCATGGTGTATTCGATATATAGCCTATAAAATACCTACTAAACACTTTTCCCTTGGCACTGAAAAATGAACTGTTTTTAGCTGTAAGACCATGCCCTTACCAGTTGCTATAAATTGGCTGTGGTGTTGGGTACTCAGCTTCAATATGCACTCTGTCCACAGGTATGTGTGTGAGTGAAGGCGGATGAGTAGAAAGGCCATTAACAACATGTGTTCTTTGAAGTCTTGAAGGGCTACCAAGTACATCTTTGTACTCCCAGAGTCCATGTTATTAAGAAGCCAATTGCATCGTAGAAAATAAGAAAAAACCTTAAGTCTAGTCTTCTTTCTTCTTAATTCCGTAAAATCCATGAGATTGATTTTTGCATTAATATAGCCAGCTACACTTTCTAGGGTAGGAGAAATAAGAAAAAGAATTTGGGGGAGGCTCAATTTCCACCAACTAACAATTTAAAAATCATCCATAATTTAATATTTTCACGTACACATGACATTCCTGGCGTCTTTGTATGTGGGGGAAAACTTAGAACGAGTCACTATTTGGCAAATAACCCATCTTTTTCTTACATATTTTGAGGTGGTGATTTGTAAGAACACCAAGGAATTGGTACAAAACTTTTTTTCCGGTCTCATAAAGTGAGCAGGAGGCATGAAAGTGAGAGGTAGCTGCATCAGGAGGGAGGGTGTAGAGTCCAAGTGTGTCTATGTGCTGGCACGGCTGTCAGCAGCAATTTAATTAAACCGATGAAAGGAAAGGCATTTGGGTAGACTCAAGTTATCTGTGTCTTTATATACATAAAGATGTGTTTTATATATATATATATATATATATATATATATATATATATATATATATATATATATCTACATATTTGTCCTTTTGAGACAGTCTCATGTAGCCCAGGCTGCTTAACAATAGCAAAGCATGACCTGAAGCTCCTGGTCCTCTTGCCTCTACCTCCCAAGTGTGAGAACACAGTAGGCACCACCATGCCCAGCCCTAATACTTATATTCTAACTTTGAATGAATACTCCCTTTCTCTTGCTTACATTTCGGCGGTTGAACAAAAGAGAAATATGGCAATCGTTTTCCAAAGGCTCAAAATCTACTGAGAACAAAATAGAACTTGAGAAATGTATAAGAAATTATGGTTTAAAAATACGATCCTGGGACTAGAGAGTTGGCTCGGTGGTTAGGAGCATTTGCTGCTCTTCCAGAGGACCCAGGTTTGGTTCCCAGCACCCACGTAGTGATTCACAACCATCTATAACTCCAGTTCCAGGGGAATCAATGCCTTCCTCTGGCCCTGTACACATACAGTGCACAGACATACCTGCAGATGAAACATGTGCACGCGTGCGTGCGCACAGACACCACACACACACACACACATACAAATATGTAAATAAATCTCAAAAAATTCAAAATATGACCCTAAATTGATATCTACTGTAGGGAGTAGGCTTTGTTAAGTGCTTAAAACAACATCTCGTTAAATTTATGCCGTTCTTTAACATCTTTATTTTATTCTTGACAACTTATTACATGTATGCATGGAGTGGGGGGCACTTTATCCCTTACTACCCTCTCTCACCTTCACTCTCTGCTGCCGAAAACCCTTTTCCCAACAGTCGTCCTTGTATTTTATCCCCCTCCGTCTGTCTCTCTCTTTGACCCATAGACTCTCATAAGTCCCTCCCTCATGAATGATGAAAGGGTGACAGGCTAGCCATTTACAGGTCCTGTGCAGGAAACTACAGCTGCAGTGGGTTCATGGGTGCAGAAGACATTGTTCTGTCTGGGGAAGAGAGGTTGATAGAGAAGTCCTGTTTAGGGCCAAGCTCACCAAAGTCACGTATTGTCTGTACTTTGGCCAGTCGTAGGTCTGTGTATTCGCCAATGCCTGCTGCAAACTGACGCTTCTCTGAAGAAGGCCGAGAGCACCATCAGTCTATAGGTGTAGAGATGAGTAGTTAGAAGGCAGTTAATTTTGTCAAATTTTTTAATATTCTACATACTTTTGAAATTATACTACAATTACAGTATTTCCCACCTTCTCTTTTATTTCCCTCCCGTGTAACCCCCTGCACTGTCTCAAATTCATGGACTCTTTAACTGTTCATATTTAATTCGTACTTAATTGTTCGTGTGTGTGTGTGTGTGTGTGTGTGTGTGTGAGCAGGGGTGAGCAGACGGGGCACTGGATGTTGGGACTTGGAGAGGGCTTGTGGAGGGAGGACCAGGCAAACTCACTCAACTAGAAAAGGACGTCATGTCATAGTTTCTAAATCTCTAATTTTGTCTATAAACTCACATTTAAGAATTTAAAGTATTATTTTAGTAAAGAGAAAACAGAGTCCTTGTTTTAGGGGTTGGTCAGTTGACAAGTCGAAAAATGAAGGTTTCCCGAGTTTTTAAACTCATCACATATCTAAGTCACTAGACAAATTGCTTAAAGCAAGACCACGTATAATACTGAGGTACCCCAAAATGGCTAACTCATTTGTATTCAAAGAACTCACTTGCTTCTTGCCCCCTCCTTCTGAATAAACCATTTGAGTATCTCATACCAACCCAATGGCCATCAAACAACCAGGTCATTTCTACTGTGTTTTTGCCAAGTTTCAGGCTTCTCTAGGTCTCTTCCTTGGAAAGATCTTGTTACACAATAAAAGGAAGAGCGCTGGCCTGGGAGTGCAAAGACTGGTGTCTGTTCTAGCTCTTTACAGACTGACTGCGTAGACCCTAGGCCTAGGCTTTCTCGTCTGTGAAAGGAGAGACAAGGATCCAAGCTGCTGTCAATCATATCTCATGCGCCTGGGTTAGACAGTCTTCAAATTGTAGAATTAAGTGGTACTATTTTTAGAAATGAGAATCTGTTAGTTGTCTTAGTTAGGGTTACTATTCTGTGATGAAACACCAAGACCAAAGCGACTATGAGAAGACAGGGTTTGTTTGGTTTACACTTCCTCATCTCCGTTCATCACTGAAGGAAGTCAGGACAGGAGCTCATACAGCGAAGGAACCAGGAAGCGGGAGCTGATGTAGAGGCCACGGAGGAGTGCTGCCTACTGGTTTGCTCTCCACGGCTTGCTCAGCCTGCTTTCTTATAGAACCCAGGACCACCATCCCAGGGATAACACCACCCACAATGGACTGGACCCTCCCCCATCAGTCACCAATTAAGAATATGTCCTACAGGCTTACCTGCAGCCTGATCTTATGGAGGCATTTTTCTAATTGGGGTTACTTGTCTCAGATAACCTTAGCTTGTAGCAAGTTGACATAAAACTATCCTGCATAGCCCTCTGGCCAACATATTCTACTACCCTTGCTCATGTTGGCCATTCTCATAGTCACTTTGTAATCCAAGAGCAGCTGTTGGAGTACCAGCTATCAAAGATGCACTTCAAGACAAAAGAAGAGAAAACATCAGGGGAAGTAGGAAGGGAATTAAGATAATAATATACCTTTTTTTCTATAATTTGCTTTTTTTCCTCTTAATATGTTATAGACATATCTACTGGTTTGTGTATTAAAATCTTTCTTTCTTTCTCCCTTCTTTCCTTCCTTCCTTCCTTTCTTCCTTCCTTCCTGTATTTTCTTTCTTTCTTTCTTCCTTCCTTCCTTCCTTCCTTCCTTCCTTTCTTTCTTTCTTTCTTTCTTTCTTTTTTTCTTTCTTTATTAGAAATTAAACCCAGGGCCTCACACAAATACTGCCACTGAACCATATCACCAGTACTCTATTGATTCTTTATAAAAATCCATATAATATTTCACAGTATGAGTGTGTTGTGATTCATTTAACCAGTCCCCTATTGACAGTTCAGCTCCAGGATGCTTTGCTATCAAAATAATGTTGGAATAAATCTGAGCCATGCTTTCATAATTTTGAAGATTATGAAATTATTATACATACAAATGAGTCCTAAGACAGTCTTCTCCCAGTACCATCCCATCATAGTCTCCGCTCTTGAGGAGCCTACGTTGGGGAAGTAACCTGTCAAACATCCCTGGAAGCATCACTGGCCGCATCATTCACTCCATTTGAGGGAAAAGTCTTTCCCTTTCTTCCCATTCAACTGTAGCTTATCTGTAGCGATATTTACAAGTCTTAAGGTAATTGTACTAGCCAGGGTTCTGGCTCAGCTACTTTAACAAAGACCATGGCTTAAACAAAATAGAAAGTTACCTCTGTCTCACTCAAAAGCAAACTTCTAGTCAAACATGGTGGTACAGGCCTATAATCCCAGACACCTGGGAGGAAGACGGATCACAAATCCAAGGCTTGCCTTGACTACAGATGAACCAAAGCAGACTTGGCAGCAGAGAATGACTTTGTCTTAACAAAAAAATAGAAAAACTCAATGTGAGTGGCTCTAGGTTCAATAGCCAGTGCTACAGAAAACAAATGATACGCGCACACATACATACACACATACACTCACATACACACACATCATACATACACACACACATATACACACACATACACGCATGCACACACACACACACATACACTCACATACACACACATCATACATACATGCACACACACACACACACACATACACTCACATACACACACATCATACATACACACACACACACATACACTCACATACACACACACACACACACACACACACATACACACACATCATACACACACACACACACATATACACACACATACACGCATGCACACACACACACACCACCCCAGGAGGCCAAGTAGCTCTGTTTCAGGAAGTGAGGGCCCAGGCACCAATCATCTTGCTGCTACAATGTTTTCTATGCCAGGGTCAGCAATTCTTTTTCTCTCAAAGTTCAGATCGAAATATCTCAGGCCTTTGTGAGTCATAGTTTTTGTTTCAACTGTTCAACTCCACTGCTAGAACATAAAGATAAAACTATAAGCACTGCAAAAATGAATGTGTGTGACTGTGTTCCAATAAAACTTTATTAACACTGATGTTTGCAATTCACATCATTTTCATGAGTCATAAAATATTCTTCTTTAGGTTTAAATAGTTAAAAACTTAGCCCAATAGGCCATATGGAAATCAGGGATGGGCTGCATTTGACCCGTGGGTCATCATTAATGGATCCCTTGTTTCAAGAGGTTGCTCTAATCTGCAAAATCAAATCATTGCCATCCAACCCGTCTCCTACCCCAAGAAATGGAAAAAGAGGAAGCAAAAGTCAGCCACCTTAGTTTAGAGAAGACTCCATTTATTTACGTCACTTCTGCTCATGCTCTATTGACTAACATAGAGTCACACAGCCATACTTGGCAGCAAGTGAGTGTGAGGCACACAGTTCCAAGACTGACGTGTGCTTAGCTAAAATTCAAGAATTCTACTCCTCAAGACCAGGTATGCATACGGAGGTGCAGTCTCTCTCTACTACAGCTCCATGGAATTGAATTGAAGTAGCGATAAAGATTATCTACTAGACTTGGAATCTTTCGAGGTTTGTCTTTTTGCCATTGCCTCCCCAAAGGGGATTTATGTTATCACTCATACTCACTTGAGACACAGTAGCTGTGGGACTTAGAGGGGAAGGGTTGCTAGTCATCCAAAGGGCAGCTTCTACTACAGAACAATGTTGTCAAGGTCCTCACAGAGAATTGACACAACACCAAATGTGTATGCTAAAAGCAACTTCAGAAGCGAAGACCCTTCTGCTGTTTTCTAACTTCTTATAGTATCATTTAAAAAAAATTCTTAGTTAGATATGGCAGTGCAGATGATCACTAGTTTGAGGCCAACCTGAACTCCATAGTGAGACCTTGCTCTACCACCCAAAATTCCAATATCTGCTAACCCTCAAACTCACTCAGCATTCCTCTTCTAGATCCCAACATTGAGGTTACTCCATGGCCCTACATCAAAATTTCATCTCATACTTGAAGAGCTGACGGTAAAGGGCTGGAAGCGTTAGAAAGTCAGGAGAATTGAAGCTTTCGAGGTGGATACAACCCAAGCTACCCAAAGGAAGAAACCTATCTCCGGGTTGGCAAGCGGCTGTGACCGGCAAGCTGAGGTGCTGCAGCTCCAGGGAAGGGTTGCTTAGGAGCTGGGTGGACGTGAATGCACCTGTCACGTGTATTTCAGTGATTGAGTGCAAAATGAGTGCATTTTGTTTTGTTTGAGACAGAGTCCAGACCGGCCTGCTCGATATAGGCCGGACTGGCCTGGGACTCACAGTTCTCCAGTGTCAGCCTCTCCTGTGCTGGGATTTCAGGTATGTGCCGCCACACCTGGCTCCAACAGATTTCTTGGGTACTCAGAGTGTTGCAGTGAACCCTGGGAAGGGAAAGAAAGGTGGACATCAGCAAAAAGAATCATTTGTTCTCGAGGAATTGGAGTGCCAGGAGGACAGAAAGTTCAACATATGCATAACTACCGTAAACATGGCCATGGAACAATGTATAAAAGAGTTCACAGCAGGGAATGAATGGCACTGTGTTGGGAATGGTGGGAAAGTAGGCCAGAGAGGTGTCAGTCCAAACCCTGGAAGAAAAATAGTCTCGTTTTCCTCCCCAAGTAGAGAATCTAAATTTGAACAGGTGTGTGTGTGTGTGTGTGTGTGTGTGTGTGCGCGCACGTACATGTATCTGGACTGAGGCACTGCCACACTATTTCCCCCAGGAATCTATATTTTACATCTGTGCTTGGCATTATGACTGTTAATGTCCCTTGATTCAAGCACTCCCAACCACAATGACCATTTACATCTAGTTCTCAAAAAAAAAAAAATCACTATATACAGAAATACACTTGACATATTACCCCCCCACACACACACACACCCCTACACATACATACAACACCAATTCCATCATTTGGGGCTCATCTAATAAGTGGTCAAGTGAAAGGTCAAATTAAAGTCCTCTTTTAATTTCACAAATTAAAATGGAAGCTATTGCTATGTGGTAATATTTTGTTTTCATTTTCTCTGGTTACTACCTGTGTTTGCATACTGGGTTTAGGCAATTTTTGACACCCGAAAAAGCATTAAAAGTAAGAAACCGAAAGCTAGGAGAACACATAAACAGGAAGAGATGACAAGTATTTTTGTAGCGGTTGGAAGCTGGGGATAATTACACCATTGTCTCTCACTCTGTTCCCATGTGGACTTGCTTAAATGTCATTGGAAACAGTAACTTCTCACTCTTTCCTTCCTGGGAAACCTTATCCAACCTGTGCTCAGACATCATGATAGCGTGCTTCAGCCCAGAGTGCAGGCCCCTGGGGAATTCATATTCAGGCATCACGGGTCGTTGACCTGGCTATTGTTCGTGATACTTACTGGTAAAGTTTCTCAATCAATACAACATCAGCCCAGCGAGCTCCAGGGACGGGAGAGCTGCAGCAGCGTACTTAATCTTGGAGCCAGCCTGTGCTCCCTGCTCTGCCGCTAAACTGGGTAGTTGGCCTACTTGATGCGGCATTATTGCTGCTGGGGTCAGATGTGAGCGGTAAGGCAAGGGCTGATGAATGGCTGTTGGCAGGGAAGCGCCTCTCCCGCCCACCCGGAGACATTCATGATAGACTACAACTGTGCTTGCACAAAAACCAGTGTCGCTTGTTTGTGAGGCTTCTGGGCTGGAGGTGTAAAGGTACTGGCACTGCGGTGGGAGAGGAAGCTTGCAAACTGGTAGACCACCGATACAATCAAGTTGGCTTTCTTATCCGTGAAGGTGGCTCTCGACACCCGCCTCGTGACTTTACCGTATCCGTTTTCTTCCCACCTTTGCCTGAGCAAGATTTTCAGGCAGTAGGGAAAAGATAAATGGGAAATTAGTGTACTTGTATTAAGATGGACCATCAATGTCTTCATCATTGAGGGAGTAATTATTCAGAATGTTAAGCATGGACTTGGCAGTGAAGCATCCCACTAACGCAGAGGAGAAATTAATATGTAAATAATTGTTGAAGATAATACTGGGATAGTCTCCATTATTGTTAAGAATATAATACCACAAAGCCTGGACAATTCTTTTAAGAAATAGATATCTTGCATGAAGTGTCAGTGCATTATTTATCTAGCTATTTCCTGTTCAGTACAATCTTTTTTTTAGTAATCAGACAAAGAAAAAAATAAAGATGCTTGGCATGACCTAAATATTCTGTCTGTTATAAATGAAGTCAGTGTTCTCTATGAGAAAATAGACCACAGAGTGTTGTCAAGAAAGTAATAAAAGGTGGAAACGTTAGGTTCAGACAGATTCTACACAAAATTAGGAGGCTTCATTAAGTACGTAATCACATTACGTACGTAATAAGGAGGAGGAGAGAGTGGTGAATGGGTTTCTGGGGTATGGGCAGTTGTATTCTTCTTTATCCCAGAACCTAGGGTGAAGTCGAGGATGTTTAAGGACACGCCTCCGGGGTTGATGGTTAGGTTACGCTAGTGATATTAGACTACCCCTATCTAGTCTGAACGCTATAAGATGCAGTAGTAAGCTGCTATGTGTTCAGCAAGGATGACAAGGAAGCATGTTCATTGGTGCAAACTCTGCCGGATTTTGGCAGAGGGAACCACCATCCTGGCCAGCACCATTCTCAATTGACAGTGGAACCATGGGCATCTGAGCTCAGGTGTTTTATTGATTCAGAACTCCTCAGGTGCAGATCATAAGCAATCAAAACATCACCCACAGAAATCCAACACCTGCAGACAATACAAAATACCAAGGCCTATGCTTCCCCTTTTTCCGATGGTGCACAAAAACAATTATTTTAAACACAGATAAAAATAAACTTCCACAACAACAATATAATTTTTTTCAAATATTTAAATTAGAAGTCAACTCATATCCTCCCCACCTCTCTTTCTGTGTGTGTGTGTGTGTGTGTGTGTGTGTGTGTATGCGTATATGTGTGCATATATTTGTCGGGGACCATGTATATGTGTAGTTATATGTTCACACGTGTGTGCATGGGTGTGAAGGCCAGAAGTCAACCTTAGGTTTACTTTTTCAGGAACCATCCATCTTGTTTCCTGAGACAGTCTCTCTCACTGGAAGCTGGAACTCTAGTTAGACCAGCCAGTGAACCACAGAGTCTGCCTGTCTCTACCTCTCCGGTGCCGAGATTACAAGTGCGTACAACTGTTCCCAGCACTTAACAAGGGCCCTGGGGACCAATCCCAGGTTTCCATGCTTGCAAGACACATATTTCACCAATTGAATTATCTCCCTAGCCCTTTACCTCACCTTTTAGCCATGCATGTTTGCATGACAATCAACCCTCTAGTTCCTGAGAAAAGATAGCCTGCTTCCTGTAGTCTCCTGCTGTCTGTGGCATCAGATGCTGACTTTGGTTGCTGGGAAATCTGTGGTCTGTTCTCTTGCCCCCATCTGTGTCTGAGGTGTCTCCACCCAGGTTCTTACAGATAGTTGCATGCCCAGGAGCCGGACAGGGGTTCCTCTATATTCCAGCCAAGGAACCTGCAATATTATTAGATCACATGCGTGGGGCTCTTCTGTTCCCAGAATGGGAATCCTTTAGGTGGGATTACTAAAAATGGAGCAGGCCAACCACAGCTCAGAAGACCTTCCCCCACTCCACCGTGATGACTTGATTGATTTCTTTGCTTGACTTTGCAGCTGCTCTCTGTGGTTGTGAAAGCATCCTGCGAAGAGATCTCTCCCCAGGCCTTACTTAAGAAGCCAACACAGGCCCTTCCTATTTTAAGCTTCCCTACTCCCACTTAGCATGCCTCTTTCCTTTTGCTTCTGTGCTCTCTCTTAAGAAGTCTTCTGAAAGAAGAAAGCTCTTCGCTACCATTTACAGGCATGGGACTTTGGCTTTGTTACAGTTTTTCCTCTGGTCTCTCTTCTCTCCTCCCTGCATCTGTAGTAAAGAAACCATTGCTGGAAAAAAAATACTTACTTGAAGAAGGACTAATAACCAACAGTTTTTAAAATATCATTCATACTCTTTATCCCAGTGTTTCTCTTCTCCGCCAAGCTCACTAACTTTCTTCCTGGGCCTTGGTGATGCCCAGCCACATCAATGCTGAGACCTGAGCCTCAGGCTTCTTAGCCAGAGAATCTGGCACCAATATTAGGTCTGGTGGCTTGACTGGTACTGCTCCTGATGCTGAAGGTAGGCATGCATGCTAGAAACAATGATTGTGATGTTACTTGGGAAAAGAGTTGTGGTAATTTATATAGGAAATGCCCTTCAGAGGCTCATGTAGCTGGTGGTACTATTGCTAGAATTTAGCAGGTACAATCTTGCTGGAGAAAGTGTCACTGAGGGTAGGCTTTGAGGGTTTGTAGCCTTGTCACACTTCCCGTGCTCTCCCCACCCCCGCCACCTTCCTGTGTGTGAATAGAAAAGTGGTTAACAAGCATCTTGCTCCTCTCACCAGCTGCCCAGCCATCCCCACCAGTATGGACTCTAACTCTCTGGAACTATAAGCCCGCCCCCAAAAACCCTCTTCTCTAATTTGCTTTTGCTCATAGTACTTTACCAGAGCAACAGATGAAGTCATTGTGGTTTTTCCTTGTGGACCAAAAAAAGAAATATACGAAGAAGATAAAAGCCAAGGTCTCAGGGAGTGGCCGCCAGCCAAGAAATGACAACAGCCGCCAGAAGCAAAACAGACAGAGAATATTTGTCCCCACAGCTTCTGGAGAGTGTGTAGCACTGAGCAAGTATATATTTAGTTTCCTACAAGCCTCTCAGTTTATGGTTGGTCATTTGATACTACCACGCTACGGAAGTAACACGTGGAGTGATGCTAAACTGGTTTTCCCATAAGCCTTTGCTTCTGAACTTCCTAAATATCTTTTCTGACTGGTTTGTGTACATCATCATTCAATCATTTCTCTGTGCTACTTGTGGTTTCTCAGAAAAATCTCTCTCTCTCTTTTTTTTTTTTTTTTTTGCAAACATGTATTGAGCACATACTAGGTTGCCAGGAGGCAAGGATAAATAAGTTGCAATCTTTTCCCTTCAAGAGATCACGTACCATGGTTGTTTGTGTAAGCAGACAGAAATGTGTCTTTTGGCTTGCTCGGAAATTAGTAGTCCAGAAGGACTCTGTTGATGCCCCTGTTCCAATCCAGAAGAATAATTTCCATAGGAGTTTGAACTAAGAAGTTCCAATGGTTTTCATGCCAGCCCCATCTTCAATCTTTCTTCCCAGGATTGTTAAATTATTCTCTGTTTTCTGACAATGGCTCCCTAGAATAACAATAATAAGGACAAATATCTCTGGATAATAAGATAACCTAGGAATTAGAGCTGGTGCTAGATTCATTCTGCAATGATTAGGCCATGTTGGCTGGACCAGGCTAGAGTATGACTATTAATGAATGAACAGGAACTAAGATTGGAGCGTTGGCCTGATGTCTGTAGGAACCTTCAGAGACTCTGATCATTAACTTTGAACACAACTTTGGCCCCCTCAGCTACATTTTTCATTTATGGGGGACATTGTACGGATGGGTTCAAACAGTGAGCTACATCCTGTTGGGTCCTCAGGATGTCTTTAGGATCACATAGGAGACTACAGGATGGGTGTTGAATACTCCGTGTTAAGAAAAAGCAGAGAAGTCAGTATCTTGAAGGGTACCCAAGGTTCTAGATTGGTTTCTAACCTGTTGAAAGCTGATCATCTGGAGCTTCAAACTTGAGCAGCCTACCTACTACAACTTTGGATAGAAAAGATTGCAAGGGAATGGGACCTAGAATGCAGCTCTTTGAACACCTGGGTCCTGACACTGATCACTATACAGCTGGGGAGAATGACCTCTGAACCCATTTCCCCTCACGAAGAACTGAGGCTCAACAGACCCTGTAACTCATCAACAGCTTAGAATTGGCATTTATAAAATGACTTGCACGGTATCTGAAACCTCCAGTTAATGAATGAAAACAATGGTGATCACTCCACTTCTTACCCCTGTCTACACTCCGACCTGCAGCAACAGGGCACAGTAAGTGTGAGAGGATCCCTTTCACTAGCGTGGAAAGAATAGTCCATTTGCAGGGAAGTCTGAGATGAGGGTCAGAGAGGGCCATTACACTTGAAGATCAGAGTGCATAGACAGTACCCTGGGGGGCAGAAGGACCAAGGTCAATCCAAAGGGGTGACCTGGGAAAAGTAATGTATCCTCCCCAGAAAAATGTAAGCGTTGGATGCTATCTCACACCTGCCTAGTACCTTATTACGCTAGCTCATGACCTGCTGTTCACTGTACACATTGAACTGAGAAAACAGAGACCCTGTACACTAAACAGAGTAGTTTGCAAGGATTTCTTTAAACTGAGAGCATGTCTGTCCTCACACTTCGCACTATGCGCCCCCATCAGCAGGGGGTACACTCCGAGAACCTAAGTGTCTGAAACTATAAATATTACCAAGCCGCCTGTGCATTGCATCTGTATCTATAATTAAGTTTAATTTACAAATTAAGCACAATGAGATAGTGATAACAAAATAAAACAGTTATAAAAATACACTGTGATAAACATTCTTGAAAACTTATGAATTGTTTCTGAAATTGCCCACCTAATATTTCTAGACCAAGATAATCACATGAAAATGAAATCCCCAAAAGAGAATCCATGGCTGGGGGTGGGGTGGGGCTGTGCTCTGGTGCCCTTTCTTGTAGGGAATAATGGCCAGAGTGGATGACAACCGCATGGTGGCAAAATGTCAAACGGGGGCAACCTGAGAAGCATCTTCAAGGGCAGGCTGTTTGTATCTTCTTGAAACCTAAAATCCTCAGACTTGGTGGCCCCTGAGATGGGGGCTCTCTGGTGCCCATTGACAGAATATTCTCTGGCTCTTTGGCATGTTATTAGGTACCCTATTAGCAACTCTATTTGATCAAAGATTAAATGCTGAAATGAGAGCTTGATCCAAGACAATGTATAGGAAGGACTGCAGTTCAGGCAAGGGGGATTCGAGGATTGGAGTGAGGGAGTATGTGTGTCAGAAAAGGTGCACAGACCTCGGGAGGCAGAGAGAGAGGGAGCCCTGGATTCACAATCCAGACCTGCCAGTGAGTGAACTACCATCTGGATAGAAGTGGAGATATACTGAAACCATCTTGCCCCCTGGTTTTCAAGTCTGGAGATCTGGTTTGGTTCAGCAAGGACAAAGAAAACAGCAAGCAAAAGAATAGTGAGCTATTCTTTAACTTTTTGCCAAGATGTAGTTGTCTACGAATGTGGCCAAAAATGCATCTGTGGGAAGGATAGCTTCCAAAGCAGAACTGAGGTCCGACTGTGTCTACAGGTGAGTGCCAGAGAAGCCTGGTTGAGAAAAAAAAAATAAAATAAAATAAATTTTTTTAAAAAAAAAAAAAAAGCAAAGGAATGAGAGGAGAGGGAGCTGCGTGCATATGCAGAAGTCGCTCCATGACTGTGTGGACAGGAGCTCAGGGACAAGTGGGCTTACTAAAAAAATTCAGAGAGGTCTTTGCTATTCTCCGGTATAAGCTAACACCCCCATTGGGGAGTGCAGGCTTAGCAAATCTAGCTTTGTGTGTGTTAATTGCTGCTGGAGATGTAAGAAGCATGACAGGTATTCACTCAAGCAGAAAGAGCAGAATTTCCTAGCTATCTTCCACTCATTTTATTCAAAATTGAAAGGATAGTCTGCTGTCAGCTGGGGCATTCTGTTCTGCATAGAAAACCCAAAGCCTTCATCACCCCCTGATGGCTACAAGCTGGAAACCTCAGAAAGTGGGCACAGCCCTGGCTTCCTTCACATACGGTCATTACAGCCATCAGAAGTCTTAACGTTAAATTTTGCTTTGAAACCACAGCAGTGAAAATTGCCAGATAGACTTATTTGCTTTAGCAGTTTTTCAGTCGAAACAAAAAGCACCCAGAGGCCCGTAGAATAGTGTGAGATGCTTTGGTGGGGAACAGAAGCTGGGAAGTAATGACGATAATAGCAATGGTAGCCAAACTGACTCTGAGTTTATTATCTTAGGCTGCTCAGACTACCGTAAGTAAATACCACAAACCCGGCGGCTTAAGAAACAGAAACAGTCTCTCTCACAGCGCCGGAGACCGAGACGTCTGTGATCAAAGTCCCAGCTAATTTGGTTTCTGGTGAGGAGCCTTTCCTGGCGTGGAGGGAATGGCCTTCTCACCGTCTGCCCACCTGAAAGAGAGAAAGAAAGGAGTGAGGAGGAAGGGAAAGGAGGAGAGAGCAAGCTTGATGGTGTTTCCGTGTGTGTGTGTGTGTGTGTGTGTGTGTGTGTGTGTGTGTGTGTGTGTACGCACAAGCTCACGCACAATTGCGCAGGTGAGGAGTATGTGTGTCCAGGTGTTTGTGGAGGCTGGGGGACAACCTCAGATGTCATTCCTCAGACACCACTCACCCTCATTTTTCAGGCAGGGCCTCTCACTTTCTGGACATTGCCAGCAGCCCACCTGTCTGCTTCCCAGCGCTGTGATTACAAGTGTATGTGGCTGCCGGGGATTGAACTCAGGCCCTCGTACTCACACAACAGGATACTTTTACTGGTGTCTCTATAAGGCCACTAATCCAGTCTGATCAGGGCCTCACACTCATGACCTCTCTCAATCTTTCTTTGTATTAGGCCTCGTCGCCAACCTCAGCTGACACTGGGGGTTAGGGGTTTGAAATTGGGGTGAGACACACTTAGGCTACAGCACTTCCGCTATGCTAGCATTGTAAAACTTGGATCATATATATTGTAATTTAATCCTTTTAATACAAAGGAAAAGGTATTCCAACTACTCCCATTTTATAGAGGAAGAAATCGAGGCTCAAAATTTTGGCATTCTCATTAAGATGGCACAGCTGTTAAGTGTTGACTTTATTCATGTGCACGAAGAGTTTGCTGTACTGAAATCATCGCTGATACTTTTCCTGATCCTTGTAGAGTAAGTCCTGGCTGTGTCAAGTCCTCCAGGGACTCTAAACAATTAATGAGCCTTGACACCCACGATTAGGAGAGCTATATTGGAAATACTTGGTGCTTACACCCTTTCTCTTCACAACTGAAAGCTCTCTTCAAATGCACAGTCTCATTTGTCCTTAATACCACGTAGCCAGTGTTGCTTCAGTTGTATATTAAAGCAATGTCTGAGGGGACTGAACTTTTTATCAGGCATTCAGGCATTTCCCTGTTCATAGAGAATGTGAATGAATCAAGTGTATCCATCATCACAATGCAAAGTAATATGTGCTGTGGTTATTTGAGAGCTTGGAAGGAGACGAGAGGGTCTGCAGGTCACACAGACCATCAGAGGAGTGTTGTGCCCAGCCTGAGTCTTGGGGAACAGAAGTCATTTGGCCAGAAATATCTGTTAAAAACAAAGCCATGTAGCCCTTAGTGGGGATGGCAGGGTGATATTAGAATCTGTGCTCCACATGGGGTACCATAGACTGAAGAAGGCAGTCTGGCAGCCACAGCATAGTAGGGCCTAGCATCTTATACATGAAAGGTCCAAATCCCAGACCAGATCAGGAACAATTTTTGATGCTAGTCTGAGGAGTGTTGATGTTACTGCTGGGAAGTGCGGAGTCTTAAGCCCAGAACAGCAAGGCAAAATGTGTGCTTCTGAAGAATAATTATAGGAGAGATGGGTTTTGAATCAGGAGGTTGAAGGCCAGGGACGATTGCTGTAGATCTCAGCAAAGATGCTTAAAGCCTGAGTTCGAGTCAAGAATCTAGATCAGGTATAGTGGAGTCTTGATATTTCTGATCTTGACCTAGAAGACAATCTACTGGTACTCCATGTCAGAAAAAAACACATATAACCAATCACATGTAAGCATTCTTGGGAAATACCAAATAATTTTCTTCCCTTCTAACTTATGACATTCTTTAAATAATTTTCATTGTCAAAACTTATACCGTTAGACAGTCACCCAGAGATCTCTAGGTACCAGTGTGGGCCGACCATAATTATTACATGGTGGGGTAGTTTCCATTTTATTATATTTGAGACTCATCTGTCTGTCTTCAGACTTCCCTTAGCTGTTGTCAAGAACAGGCTAGGTGGAAGGAGCCCTGAAGCAATGGTTCTTCTTTTCTCAGTCAGCACCCTGAATCTATTCATCAACACCCCTTACCACCTGCTTCTCTCTAGCTACATCCAGAGACAGTCTCTCCTTTACTGGCCTTGATGTTAACAGTATCTCTTGATTACATAAGGTTAGAAGTTTTCAAGAGAAACTGTGTAGAAAACAGGATTCTTGTCATAGTTTAATAAGGAGTAGCATCTATAGATTTTCTTAGGTAAGGCATAGCTTTCTGAACTTTACGACAAAATATTTTGGCTCCTTGGAAGAGTTCCTACATTGTCTCCTTTCTTGGGTTTCACTTCCATTTTGGTTATCAAGGCACTCAAGTAAAATGTTCCATTTACCTGAGATGCATGTTAGAGTTCACATTGGTTTTATCCAGATTCTTCCTTCCCTCGGTCCCCTTTCATAAGTGTATGCCACCCCAAAATCCTGTCAGAGAAAAAAATGAGTCATAGCAACTTCTCATTAACAAATGCTTATCGGTTGATTTTGAGTTGCCCGTTGAATTATCTGGGACAATTTTTCAGGTATCTGATTCTTGCTTTCCTGTCCAATTCAGTCTGTCTAGAACTCATTCATTGAAGAATTTCAAAACTGTACATTCTGGATTGGACTCACTGTTACCAGGGGCCATGGATTCTTGAACTGGCAGCCTTTCCCCACTGGCTGTCCCAGCCAGTAGGCTGAACCTGTGTTCCCTATTCTAAGCCTACAGCACTCTTCCATTGTTCTTTGTTTCCATCCTAAAGGATCTCCAGTATTTGGCTTGTTTTAGAGCTAAAGTACTGGCTTTCTCTAAACCCAATGAATCCCTCCACCTTGCAGACCTGTTGCCTCTTTCCATGCCTCCTGTTGGTATTCTTGACAACTGTTACTTAATAACCAACATGCTGACTTATCATGTGCCTGGAACTGTGCTCGCTGCCTCTGATATGTTGTGTCATTTCACTCTCTCCACACACCTGGGGCATGGGGATGTCATCACCAATTCCCATTTTTCTTAAGCGAAGCCCGGGATGCAGCAATTCCAATGTCAAGTCAAAAACACAGAGCTAAGTCCAAATCCAAATGAGAAGTGAAGCCAAGGCCCACCCTGGAGTCTCAGCATCTCTCACCCCCAGATGTGTGCTGTGTCAGAAGTGTCCATAACAAATCCTGAGCACCACAATTCACAAAGCCAGGGTAGTGTCTACCGCCCGGCACAGCAGCAGGGGAACGGTGGATAGTTCTCTTACGCGCCTGTGTCTGGATTATTTTTAATTCTTCTTATCATGATTGACTGGAATGTAGTAAGATTTTCAGAGATGGAAGTCATCTCATGCTCACGTCTTCTGATAGTGTTTGTGCTTATCATAAAACTCTATTGTACACAGTTTATATTTTCTGATTACAGAAAAATACTTCCCTAAAAACAAGATTCCATGTTTTCAGAGATTCATGTGAGTTTTTCTGAAAGAGCTAACGGACACTCCTTTCCTTGAATGGCAAACTTTTCCACTAGAAGATACACATATTAAATGCTCAGAAACAATAAGAAAAGACATGTTTATCATGCAGAAAATAACTCAGTGGTGATAGTCAGTACATTTAGAGCATTTCACATTTCACTGTTGTCTATCTAGTCTACCCCACCAGGACCAAGCCCTCAAATATTCTGAAAGAAATCTTTATGGTAATATAAAGGAACATATATTATATTGGAAGCAAGAAAAATGATTTTTTAAGTGCAGAATCTATATGAGGTTATGTTGTCCTGAATATATGCACTATTGTTTAAACCAAATGAAAACAGCAGTCTGTCCTTTATTTTAAATATTATTCCTCTCTTTTTCTCCCTCCCCCTCTCACACGCGTGCACACACACACACACACACACACACACACACACACACACACAGATGAGAGATTCTTAGCTTGTAATAGACATATACCTCTGAATGGGTTAAAAATAAACACAAGACCTGGAAAGGCAGAAACAATAATGGCAGTTTTGAAGTTTCTCATACCTGTTGTGACAGGAATAACAAATTAATTGGGACTATAACGGATTCTTTGTAAAGGTGAAGTAAACACACTTGACTGTATATTTTTCACCATCAGTTAAGTCTCAATTGGTTCTAAAAATAAACAGAAGACATTGAACAGTTTTAATGGATTCTGACACCTAGGTATTATGCTGTCACTCCAGTATAAATGAATCATAACTTTGGACTGCACCTAGGAATTACTACACATTTGGAGAAAATTTATGGTGCTCCAAGCTTTTGAATCATGATGTGATATCAAAACTAAAGTCAAAAGAGGAAAACTGCTGGGCATAAATTATGATCCTCGAGCCCTTTGGTATCTGCCATGCAACAGGTGTAGATGCTAGAGGGCTTAGAAATGGACCAGTGATTATCCTGGGTGCTGAAACAAATTGATCCCTCTGAAAGTACTTTGTAGTAAAAGAAAAGAAAATTCACTCCTCTACACAGAGATGTTAAATTTTTCTTTTGTCTGGGTTCCTGTATCCAATTAGACTAGACTCCTCCTGAGGGCATGAACATGTTTGGAATCCAAGAGGCCATGGATTTTGGATTTCAACAGAAGAACCAGCCAGTCCACTTGCTGAACTGACTACCCTAGTTGACAGTCAAACGCATTACTTCCAGTCACACAGATGAAATCAGAACTTCAGCTTTTTCCGGGGAATGGATGACCTGGTCTAGGCATTGCCTTGAAGCCACTGACTAATCACAGAAACAAGGCTGCCAGAGGCCGTGCCTTTTTAAAGGTGAAGCCTGTGGATAAATAAGAACATTCTAAGACGCCATGTATGACATAGGAAAATATTAAATGTTCATGTGTGTATTTGCCTCATACTCAGTTTTAGAGAACATAGAGACACCAGCTTCGGATAACAGGACCCCTTTCTGCAGTACTTCTACCACACCAGGGAAACTGTAATACCATGCATCAATCCAGCATTTGATATTTCTCAAGGCTTTCCATGGCAGCTCTTTTTCTACCTTTGTAAAGCAGCAGGGTGGGTGTGTTACTCCTATTTTCAGGGGAGAGACAGAGAGAGAGAGAGAGGACAACTCCCTCAGTGAACACAACTATTCCAATGCTAGCCTTTTGCCTCTTAAATCAGTATTCACTGTAGGAGTTCACTTGTTTTTTTTGTTTTTTGTTCCCCTCTTTGATAAACAGGGGGAAGAAATCTAACATCAGAATGGCTCTATGTGCTGCAACTAGGCAACAGAGCGGACCCGCGGGTTCTCAATTGTCCTCTGTGGCATGAACTAGTAATGGGGGGATTCAAGAACGGAAGTGCCTGCTCGCTCAAGAGCCCTCTTCCTGTGCTCTGGCCACACAAAGCCAGCATATTAAACCAGACTGCTCCCCTCTCTCTGCCTCTGCTCACCGTATTCTCACGACTCCAAACAGCCTTGCTAGCCAACCTTCTGAGTCTATTGATTTTCTCTGAGATATTTGCAAATACCCCAGTCTCATATGCTGTGGAACAATGTGAAAGACTAACCAGTAATAACCTTTGCAGAAGGCTGGCATGTTGATCCTCTGACATTTGAAGGAAAATATTGCCAAGAGAGCCCTTATCTTTTAATGGTAATTTTATTCGTCACCAAATATGTCCGTGGGACACTCTTTTGGATTGTTGGCTTTGCGCTTCTGGACCACTGTTTTTCTAGAAGCATCCTAAAATGGTGACCACACGTTTACAAATGCTCACTTTGGCTTCTTCTAGGTTTAATCCATCCCTCGTGGCTACTTGTACAATTTCAGTTTCAATGCAAAAGCTTTCTGCATTGACCTTGTACAGTTATAAATGTTTTAGCATCCATAAAAGATAAAAATGTGCGTGCCCATAAAAAGCAGCAAACAGAAAATGCAGCAAACAGTAGGAAGCTTTGAGTCCCTGGAACACCAGGCTCCGTAAGGCCAGTGTTACTATGTTCCTGTCGCATCCTGAACTTAATGGCTTAGAACGCGGTTCTCGCAAGGCGTTTTAGAGGGCGTTATATTAGCGTGACTGCCAGTTAGTATGAAGCTCCCTTTTATTTGCACTGGGAAGGAGATCATTTCCTAGGCTCCTTCAGAAAGGGAAGCAGGGCTTTGCAACCTTTTTAACCTGACTCCCCTCTAAAAAACAAAACAAACAAACAAACAAAACACTGCAGTAGAGGGTACTCACAGCTACCCACTCCCTTGGCTTTGGAAGATTTGCCTCTTTTAGGAAAATATGATGTTTATGCTCTCATCAAAGTTTCCTGGTGGTTTTTTGTTTTTAAGACGGAAAAAAAAGAATCTGCAGAGTGAAAACAAAGCGTTTAAAGCTTCATAAAAGGTTGTGAGTTCATTTCTTTCTCTTCCTCAGGGTTATAAACAGAGTTCCCGAAAACGCTCCGCTCAGAGCTGAGAGACCTACCAGGCGTTTAAAGGGGTAGCACCTTCGCTTGTCAATTTCAAGAACAGTGAATGATCCTGGAGGTTTTTTATTCCTTTAATCAGCTGTAATTTTCAGCTCTGATGCTGGCTGACAGGCTTCATCTCAAGCCCTGAGCAGCATGGCTCCTCTGGCTTCATCCCTGTGAGATCCCGAACAAGGGGGAGGAGACCTGAGACTGAGCTGACAGGAGGAGCTGGGTGCATTTAGAGGGTGTGAGGGAAGAGGGAGAGGGTGCACGGAACGCCCTCTTCCACGGAGGAACCCCATGTGTTAAAACGTTTTTGTATTTTTCCCTTCTTTCTTACCTTCATGCAGTCCCTCCCTCTCCTCTACCTCCACCTCCCTGAAGCTCTTACCTACTCCTCTCATCCTCTTCGAGCAGAGACTGGGAGTCTGGGAAGTACATGGTAGGTGCACACCTGCACACACACACACACACACACACACACACACACACACACACACACGAATATCTTTCTCACTCAACAGTTAACATAATCATTGCACATGGAAGGCTTTCTAGGTGCCACCTCTGTGTCCTGTGCTTTCCAAAGCCCCAGTAGGTCTTTGCATCACATCTTCATTTTACACTTTTTCCATTTAAATCGGTCAGGAAACTGATATAAACCACATGTATGGATCAGAAAGAGATCCGCTCCACAGACACATGTCCTCCAGACCACATGTTCCTGCTTTAAATCATAATCTCCCAACTGTGTCTAAAAGTCACGCCCGTCAATGTGAACTTTCTGGAGTTTGGGAGGAGTCTCATCAGGACTGTGTCTCTGGGAGGACCAGAGTTCCCTCTTGGGGGCTGCGAAGTCACTATTCTCTAACTCTGCCCTCCCTCCCCGTGGGGGTGGAGCTACTTACAGGAAGAAATGCCTTGGTTTGACTGTGCAGCACAAGGCTCCCTTTCTGTCAAGCATGGCAGCTGAGGGAGGAGAGGTAATGTGTGTGTTCTTTCTGAGAAGATCTAGAAAGTTTGGGCACAGTAATGGGGGAGTTACTCTGGGGTCACCCTAACATTTCCTACCAAGAGTCAGATGCTAGGAAGAGCTACTGCTTTCGGTCTGAGACCCACATGCATGTGCCTGACTCTCCATACATTCAATGCAAGGCCATCTTTGTTCCCTGCCTCTCCCTGTGGATACAGCTGGGACTTATCCTGCACAGCTATCTTAGCCTTAAATATATAAATATACACACGCTCTTAATTATCTCAAGACCACTTGGGGAATTTTAAAAATGTGTTTTTAATTGAAATAGAATTAGATCATTTCCCCCTACCCAGCCATTCCTTCCTCTAGCCCCTCCCAGTTTCCTCCCTCAAACCTCTCCCATACACCCCCTTCCCGAGTCCATAGCCGTGTTTTCATTATTATTATTACATACATGTATGTATGTATGTATGTATGTATGTGTATGCACAAATACATATAAATACAGCAGGCTGAGTCCATTTTTTTTGTTCGTGTGAATGTGCTCTCAGGGCTGACAACCAATAAGGAAGCTGATTCTCCCTCTCCTCTCCCTGCAGTCCTTAGCTGCCTATGATTCCTTGTCTAGGGTAGGAACCCATGCAGTTTCCCCCCTTCCACATTAGCATGTCCATTGATACTGCCATTGTTCTGGTTTTGTTTACACACCCATTTTTATAAGAGATTGTCATGGCAGACATCCTGATATTCTGACTCTTACAGCCTTTCTATTTGCTCTTCTGTGATGTTCCTTGAGCCATAGATGCAGGAGCTCTGATGTAGATGTATCCATTGGGGCTGGGCTTGCCATGATGTGTTGATCTCTGCTTTGTGTCCAGTTGTGGTTTTCTTTGTCGGTCGGTCTCCATTTCCTACAAAGAGAAGTTTCTTTGATGAAGGGTGGTAGCTACAGTCATCCAGGAAGAGCGGCTTGAGTGAGCACCCATTTGGAGAATTCTTATGTTTAAGTCATTCGTTTTGGAAGAGCTCACTGCATTTCTGCCTTAGATGTTTTTACATTGTGTGTAAAATAGAAATATAATCTTCTTCCTGTTTAGGATTAAGGATGCAAGAGAAGCATCAAGATACATTAATCTTAACAATGAAATGGTTTATATGTACACAGGCAGCGTATTCCTCCAGTTTGATGTCATTGTCGTGAGCCCGTATTGTCTCAACAGTAGGCCCAGCAGCGTCCTAGACTGAAAAAATGGGTAAGATGGGAAACATCCCTATTCTCATGGGTGCTCAGTGATCTTTCTCTCCAGTCTGCGTTCTTCTTTCCCTCCGCTTGGCTATTACAAAACAAAACCAGAAGAAAAGCCACTGGTTAGCATCTCTGTAGAATCTTTCCATGGTTAAGTTGGTACCTGAACAATTCGAGCACAGAGCTCAGCCCATGGCAAGCGCTTGGATTCATGTGTACCTTTTTGAGGTTTTCTACTGTGTAAAAATGCACACGGGTAGATGAAAGGCCCCACAACGTTGAGCGATCAAATTTTTGTTTTTATGGTGGTTTTCACTGGTCAGGTCTCTCCCTTAAGTTACAGTTCAAGGTCATTGCCGACTTTCTAATGCAACCAAAGCTAGTATGAGAGTCAACACAGTGGACACAAATTGCTTTTTGCTTGTATTTTCAGCTCTGATCTTCCAGGAACCAAACAAAGCCACAGATGCAAATCACTACCCTGAAGAAGGAAAATAATTTAATCACTTTTAATGGCTTTAAATTTAAAAATCCCTTGAGAACGCACACGTTGGCATAACTATCCCATGCCACAAGAGAATTACACTCCAGTATAATGGTGATCACCCCCTCCTGTAGTTGGTCATACTTGTAACCTGTGTTTATAATTCTAACTTGGTTTGCAATTTCTGCTCCTAAAAACCAGAAGCCAGAAAAGTACCCTTTTTTTTTTTTCTTTATCAGATCACAATTTAGCTTGGAGACTATTTTAAAATTACTCTGGTGTCCTACAAACTTCAAGATCTTTTGTTTTCATAAATTATGAAAGGGAAATGTCACAAGTACTCATCTCTGTGGTGCCCGGGCTCTGCTGACAGCTGTGTGATGCGCACTCAGTGTGGCAGGTTGGGAGCTGAAAGTTCCATCAATAAATATGACTCTAATCTAATGCCGGTCGAGGTAATGGCGTTTAGCATCTCAGAAACACGCACCTCCTCCAGCCACACTCGGACTTGAGGATTGAAAGCCACACTGTGGGACACGCCTCTTTCGTCTCTCCGAACAGAAATTCCATTATTGTGTACCTGGTAGCTCTCGATGGAAATCTGGTTGGAGACAGTCATACTTCTCGCTCGCATTATGCCCTAACATAGGGATACACATCTTCTGTATAGAACAGGTGAAAGCAGGGGGTGATATATCCTCGTAAGTACACGTCCCAAAGAGTTCACGCATGCGTATAACTACTGCCTCGCTGGATGGCGATTATATCAGTGTTTTAAAACATAAGAAAAGCAAGCAACACAAAGTCAGGGAAACCGATTCCACAGATAGGAAGAATAGCAGGGGAAAATTAAGGGTACCTTAGAAGGAAATCAATATTTTAAAAATTGCGTGAATTAATTTAAAAGTAAGTGGCAGCTTTCTGAGCATCCAAACTGCTCTGATGTACCCGTCTTGTCAATTTTCTTTCATCCTAAATCTCTACCATGAAAGGAAAGGCATTCTGCATGGATGGATCCAAATACTATACATAACTGACTGACTTTGAAACCTATCATTTTTTACTTATCTTAAATATATATTTATGTTTCCCTTCTCTTACAATTTATATGGCATAACCTGTTCATGCACATAGCAACTGGTACTTTAAAAGGTGTTTTATGCAAGTTTTTTAAAGCAAAATGGAGATAACACAGTTGAGATTGAACCCACATGTGTATGACAACTTGGGATTTGTTTTAGTTTTGCATCTCTTCTTGGGATAGAGCATCTGTTCAGTGAGTTCTTTCTCTGAAAACATTCTAAGTGTCAATGACCCCTGTTGGAAACGTCAGTAAACGCACTAATTTTGCATCTCTATACTACTGAATATTTGCTTCAAAGTCTTCCGGCGTTGACTTCTAACATGTTTGCAACCCCATTCAGCTTGACAGGATTTTACACTGCAATGTAGTATATTAATCTGACTGTTGATGTTTACCTAGACACATAACCCACAAAGGCAGGACACTGGGGAAACACTCGCACCCCAGAGTTTCAGGGCGCTGAGCCACCTCCCACATCACTGCAGCTATGGGAGATAGTTCATGATGGATAATGTTAAGAGCCAAATCTTGGCAACATTTAAGCTACGTTTCTCTTTTTGGAATCTACCTGCCAAAATTGAAATAATGTTAAAGTGTAGCCAAAGAATTCTCAGGAAAAGAAAGGAAGGAAGGAAGGAAGGAAGGAAGGAAGGAAGGAAGGAAGGAAGGTAAGAAGGAAGGAAGGGAGGAAGGAAGGAAGGAAGGAAGGGGAAAAAGAAAAAAGTTTAGAGAGACCAACTTATGTGTAAAAAGGTCAAGAAAGATGAGATATTTTTTAAAAGAGCCCTGTGCTCTTGACATTAATTCTTGATCTCTGCAAAAATTCACTTTATTCTTATACTGACCTTCTCTTTTCATAAAGAAAGTACTTTCCCCCTCTCCTTTATTGACCAAACTGTAATGAGAAAATAAGAAGTTTAATGCCAGTGGGTTATTGTTCCTCCCCACCCTCTGAAAAACCTGGGAAAGAACTGGCTCTAATTAAGGTAGAGGCTACTTTATTCCTGTTAAAATATAACACGGTTAATAAAGTCTTAGCTGGGAATAAAAATGTAACTACAGTGAAATGCAAATGTAGGCACAAATATCGAGAGACTGAGCACATCGTGTTGATATCTGTAGTGGAGAAACATGTCTATGATGCTCTCTGTGAATGGAATTATACGAGAAAGCACCAGAATGTACTCTTCAGGTATGGACTCAGCTTGTGATTTCAGACTTTAATGCCTGCACACAAACTGACTTTATAAAGCAAAGGTTTGAAACAGATAGAGCAACATTTTGCCTAAAGTTCATTCATCAAAGGGCCGCATATTTTGAAAAGGGTAAAAGCACTACTAAACCCATCAGGGATAAGTAAAGGCTATATACTATAGATTATTTTAATCCCCCAGCTAGATATAAAAGGGATAATTACATATTTGTGGTTGAAGCCATGTGGTGGAAAAATCAATACAACTTTTTTGTATGACACTTCATTAGTGTGAAAAATTTTAAAAGCTGAGAAGAACTGCCTTGCAATTAAATGCCTCTGCTACTTCAGCTCCAGTAATGGGTTTGTATTATTATCTAGTTTATTTGAAATAGTGGCTGAACTATAGAAGTAATTGGAAAACATTGATTATGCACGTGTATCTGGAAAGCCTGGCAAATCATTACAGGGCCCGGCAACAGTTAGTTAGCCTTACTAATGAAGCACTAATTGCTGTAAGTAGGTTAACATGTTAGTGAAACTAGAGGGAAATAATAGTTCAGAAAATTCTGAAGGATTTTGCCAAACATGAACCTTCCATTTATTTGCCAAAGATAGGAGTCACAAGGGCATTTTCCTTTATTCTCTTTTTGTTCTGTTTTGTTCTATTTGGTTTTCATCACAGCACAAAGGCAGCCTAAATGAAGTCTGTATCATCATTTGGCTTGAAGGGACTTTGCTTCCTTAGCCAAGCTGGTTCCGGCCAATGGAACTGAGCTGCCATCAGCATCCTGCCTTGAGCAGGTTTTTGGCTCCTTCAAGTTCAGGAACTTCTAATACCCCTCTCTTGGTTCTGGGGCTTTGTGCTTTCCAGATGTAAAATCTCCCTGCTGTTGCATTATGGCCCCATTGTCCTAAAACCATAAAAGTTAGAGGTTTTAAATATTTATTTATTTATTTGCTTATCATTTTTTAAGACAGTGTTTCTCTGTTTAGCCTTTAGGCTATCTCGGAACTTTCTCTGTCCATCAAGCCTTGAACTAACAAAGCTCCACCTGCCTTGGCCTCTGCCTTTGGAATGCTGGGCTTTAACTGTATGCACCACCACCCCACTAACTTTCATTTTTTATTTTAGTTCATGAGATTAATTTAGTTAAAGGAACTCAGTAGTCTTGTTAGTAGGAAAAAGAATAAAAAAAATTCTCCACTTCTAGTTGCGGGGTTCTTAGGAGGAAAGACTATCAGCGTCAGAGAAGTTCTTTCATAAGTGCACCAGGAAACAAAGATAAGAAATTTCAATGTCTATAAGACTAACAAATAAACAGAAACGCTGGAAATTACCCAATATTCACTGGCTGAATGGTGCATAAGTAATTGTGTGATAATTACGTAACGGGTTAGTATGCAGTGGGAGAAATGAATGACATAACAACATACATAGACACATGATGAATGGCTCTTAGTATTGAATGAGAAAATCCAATTCCAAAGACCATGTATGACATGGTGGCATTTTAGAAAGCCCCAAGCAAAATTAAACAGCTATAATGATATGCACATATATAGAAACATTGCTTTAAAGGGATTCATAAAAATGTATAAATAAAAAGTTTAAGACAGTAGACACTTTAGGGAGAAAGGATGGAGACATTTGAGAAGCTATCGTTTTAAGTTGGGTGAGAATTTCTATGGGCATCTTAATATTGTGATTTATAGTTAAAGTTTATATTGCAAGTGTTCTTTTGTGCACACACACACACACACACACGTTTTTTTTATAGAATCATTATCTTCTACCACCCTAAAAATGACATCATCTAGTCAAGTCAAACCACAAAGTCTTCTAAATTGTCAAAGAGAAAAATGCCACCATTTAAAAATAGTGATACTTTTGGGTTCATTATTAACAATATCAGTATAAAAAAAAAGAAGAAGAAGAAATAGGTGTATCTTTAATTCAAAAATGAGATCTATGTAAAATATTTTGTAAAGAGTTTCTTTATCTAAAACTAGCTTGTAAGAATGGGAACTATTTCTCTTTGCAATGTTCAATGTTCTTTACCAATGAGTTCAGAGCACTTCATAGTTTATAACCAAGTAGCAAATAGATCTTTGAGGGCAATTGAATAGACAGCAGTGATATCGAATTTAAAAACAGAAAAGTTCCTGCATGTATAATATATAACATTTACCAATATAAAAGGTACTTGGATAAAATCATCCCTGTAAAATGTCCAACCAAGGTGGGGGCCAGTGGAAGAAGGGAGATTAATTTTCTCCATCTTCCTCTGCTTGCTTGGTCCTTCCTGTTTTTCGGAGTGCTGTAATGATTAGCGTAGAGGAGGTGTACAGACGTACTCTTGCAAACCTATTGAAACAGATAATTTCTCTAAATGCCCAAAGTACAGGTACACATGATATGAGAGTGACTCACAGGAGGAAAACCCAGCTTCCTGACTCTCTATGCCAAATGAAAAACCACTCCTGTGAAACGGACCTGGGACTTTTCTAACACGTGGGCAAAATATTTGTTTCTAATATGTTTGCAAAATTCAGCTCACGAGGAGAAGCCACAAAAACTTAAAAGGAACTGAAGTTCAAAATCTTTCCTTGAGCTGTTAAAAATAAAAGAAAGAAAGCCAAAGTAGCAGGGTTTGGAACTAGCCACTGGAATGTTTACGGGTGTGATGACTGCCTGATGCCAAGGGTCTGAGCCCCACCCTCCCCAGGCAGCGCAGTGAGCACCAGGTACAGATGAATCCACACTGACCCCGAGTGTGGTATTTGTTCGTTAGATGTTGAGCATATGTGGAATTATCATAGTATTCTGTCTCATTTTGTTTAATTTTCTGCAACAAGAATCTGTGAGATCAGTTTTATTGAAATCTTATTTTAAAACATTTTAAACAACGAGTGGTTACTACCTAGCCCACCACTATTTGGGTTGAAGGGGAAAATGTCGGATTTCTCTTCTGGCAACTGAGTCCCCTGAAGAGACTCATATGTTCATTTTCAAGTGAGGCTGGGTGGTAGCAAGCAGGTGCCATCAGGGGTGCCAAATGACACAGAGCCATCCGCTCTCGACTGAGAGCCTGTATTTCTCTTGTCATTAATAACGTTTCCCCCTTTGGAGTTATTGGAAAGATCTGGCTGGGGTAGGAGGTTGCAAAGAGAGAGTATTATTGTTTAAACGGGATCTGGTTTGTAGCCTTAAGTCAGAGAAGAGCCGTTCTGTTTGCATTCAACATTTCAAAGAAAAGTAACAATGCTCTCAGAGAGCCCCTCTCTACAAAGCAGCTCATTATTGTAAATGTGGGACATGTTTAGACTGCTAAGGAGAATCATAAAAGTACAGCCTCCGCCGCAAGCTCCTCCAGCAGTAAACACTGTCCTCAGGTCAGATCTAGTTCTGGGCAGCTCCAGAGCCTTTGCAGCCTGAGTGGCAAGCTCACCCGATGAGACCCAAGCAGAGCAAGTGGAGTTACAGAGTATAAGTGTGCACGGTGCACATTATCTGCAAGGTCTTTTATGTTAAGGAAATCATGACACCTGCCAATCTTTCAAATTCCAAAGGGTAAAGCATGAGGCCCAGTAGGCTGTCATTGAACATGACAGGCTTAATGCCAAGTTTATAACAGAAAAAGGGCAATCTTATTGTGGTTTATTCAGTTTTCCATTGCTGTTTCGGAAGGAAGTCTCACCGTCTCTCTTCCACTCTCTCTCTTTTTTAAAAAAACTAATTTAGAGCATTTGAAATACCAAACGGATTCTTTACATATCTCCTGAGCCCCCACTCCCCTTCACTACCCCCAGTCTCTCCTTTAGGGAACAACCCCTAAATCCTTCCAATTTAGCATCTTGGTGAGAGCAGCCTGTTTTTTAGTTGAGCGTTTCCTTCCATTGTGACAGAGATGTTTCTAACTCCCAAACATTTCTGTTTAATTATTGCTCACACTGTTGCTCTATTTCCATCCAGCCTGCCCCTCGCTTGAGCCCATTGGGCTGAAGAAAGAATTACTCCCTGTGCTGTTCCTTAGCCCTTCTTGTTCAGATCTGTAATTGGCCCTGTGTTTTTGACTTTTTGCTAATAAGCAGCTTACTTTCTCTCCCCCTAGACTCAACCCACCACTTTTGTTTCATGAATTTTACAAAGGATTTTAATAGATGCTTTAGGCTATGCAAAATGTTATATGGAGGGAAGGCATTAATGCAGCAGGCTTGACACAAAGGACGAGAGAATTGCTGCTTATCATTACGGTCAGGTCTCAAATTTTTCATTAGTTCAGGAGGACAAAAGAAAAAAAAAAGCAGCCCCACTATATGAAGGAATATTAACCTGCACTGTGTAACCAACTATAATTGCTTCGCATTTTACATTAACTCTCTTCAGACATGGCCTCTCATTATTTTTACACATACATAATAACTGCTTATTACAGCGGATAGCTCATGCCGACACATAGTGGGTTAGGCTGTGTCAGCATTTCTACCGTCAGGACCCGCTTCCGCGGATTTAAAAGAGCTGTAAAATTGACCTCCAGACCAAAGACTGGTAATCAACTTTTCACCTGGAGAGAGAGTTTTTGTTTAAAGTAAAACAAAACAAAAACGCCACTTTTATTCGGGGAGGGGAAAAAAGTTGGGTGAGTTTAAGCTAGGAATATAAACAAAAAAGAATGCACATGCATAAGTCCTTATTGAGTTTCCAAAAGCAGAGAAATGTGGTTCTGATGATTAAATAAAATTACATGAATGTTAAGTCGCGTCAGAATTAAGTGCTACGTGCATGATAGGCTTTATTGAAAATAGCCATACCCCCCCCACCAGGGTCACTGTGTGCGGTGGTGCTAAGAACACAACACGTATTTTCAAGATGTATAGCCATAATTTTTATAGGTAAACAAATTGCAATGCTTATAAATGTTAAACGTTAGAGCTTGTGAAAAGCCATCCATCTATATGGAAACATCTGAGCTTTTAGAATTATTTCAAAATTCTCTTTTCAGAAAGTCTGAGTAGCTATTTTTTGAGTCAAGGAGAAGGGGTAGGAATTCAGCGGCACTGAGATCACCAAGTCCTTGAATGGGGCTTTTGAAGAACAGGTGGCCAGGTGACATATTTTTGACAATGACCGTGTTGCAAAAGTTTGGGTTTCTGATAGAAGTACTCCCAGAATGATATCGATTACATCCACTGACTTTATAAAGCGTCCCAGAGTTACACCCCTAGAGTCCTCAGTTTCTGTGTCCTGAGACAGAATTCATTTGCTTGTAAAGGACAATAATAGTTTGTCCTGTCTTAAAGCTACCAGAGAAAGTGCCTGCACCGGCGGGGGAGGGGGGATGGAACTTACATGGACATTCTCCCTTTGGTTGAAAGAAATCTTAGAAAAAAATTTTTGGAAATTATTTCAAAGCAGAAAACAGAACTATATTTTTAAGTGCATTGTGCTTATGAACAATACATCAGATCTATCAAACATCAGTGAAATAAGCAGAGGCTGTGCCCTTCATTTTCTAAGCTTCTAATCTTGTCCTCTGCTCCTCTGTTTACTTCAAAAGCCAAGGCCCACCTTATCTCCATTTCTTAGATTGGAAGGAAACATTACCCCATACGCCAATAATTTTTTTTTTTAAAGATAACTCATTTAAAAGTGCAAGACCACTTAGAATAAAGGTAGATTTTAGTGCGTGCCGTGTCTAGAAGTGACAGTCTGTAGAAGTGGGAACACGGAAATGCATTAATGTGTCACAGTAGTAGTGCAGAAGAAGTATCAGCCTTGTCGCTAAACTGATGGAGTGAAGGGTTCCTGGCTGACAACGACTCTCTGTGATGGAAAAAGCTACAACTTGTTAGTACAGTTCCAGTAAACAACACGCTGGCCTCACATGCTAATTAGCTGTGGCCCAGCTCGCCTGGGCTGCGCCGGGCGCTCTAATCAGAGATGATTGTCATCAGGTATCACAGATGCCTCTCTCGTGGCTCGGCCCAGGCAGGCGCCGGTGCAGCTTAGAGAAGGAAGCCCTGGAAACTCTGCAGAGCCTCAGCTGCTGGCTGCAGGCAGCTCGTCATTCCTGCCTGCAGAAAGAAAGAAACAGGGTTAGGCAAGAGGGGTGTCCTACCTGTCGAGAATTCCAGGAAGCAGTGATGCAGTCAGTTTGAAGGGAGAGGCTTCAGAGCAAAACCCCGCGACTGAAGCTACTTGATTTTGGGGGTTTTGGATTTTGCCACCTGGGACTCTCGATGACAAATGCTAATTCTTTCAATTCATTACATTTTTTTTTTTTAACTGGATGTCTGAGTGGGCTAAAGCAACAGGCCTGAGAATTTACAAGCTGCAATCAAGGATGTGGTAAGGAAAATAAAACTGCATGCCAAGAGGTGTGACTTGAGTCCTAAAGTGGGAACCAATAGCCCTGTAATCTTCAACCTCCTCCCTGCCGGCTACACCCTCGCACTTCGTCTTAAAGTTCTCCACTCCTGACTCTTGCCCTCAGTAGCTGAACTCCTCTCACCGGGGTTACTGGAAATCCTCTGCTCTTAAGAACTTGACTTGACTTCTCTCAGAAAAAAATAAAAATCCCACCTCCCACCACGAGTCCCACTCTCCCTCTGCTTCCCCGACTGTTCTATCTTGTGCTCTGCTTGGGTCCTTCGTCCCTGCATTGTCAGGAATGCTGAAGCCTCAAGAGGCTTCCTTGACAATCTTGTCTAGTCCCCAGCGGCTGCCTCCTATGCAGCCCACCCGAACCATGGCCCCACCCACCAAGCCCACCGTGAGAGGTCCAGACCGTCCCCAGGGCTCACTCTTAGGCTGCACGTTTATTCCACATTTTCATAAAACATCCCATGGGCAAGGTCTACCTTTCTCCAAACTAGGGATGCTTTCTTTCAACACAGTGCTCCCGTGTGTTGCCACCCAGGGACTTCACCTTCTATTTTACTCATCCAAGTTAGGAACTAGAGCCTACCCCTCTCTCCTTATCTCCCAAACCATGGCTTTGTCTCTTCCACCTGTCCACCTCTGCTATGAAGGTTTTTGTTCTCCCCTCACTGGGTTAATTCTTGTCTCAAAATCATCCTTCATATTGTAATCAGATTCATCCCCCTACAACACAAAGCCAACCGTGTTATTCTTCTTTTCAAATCTTGCAGAGAAGCTAGGCATGGTGTTACATGTCTGTAGTCCTGGCATTCCAGAAGCTGAGGCAGGAGCTTGCCTGAACCGAATAGGAATTTCCAGGCCAGATTAAGCTACATAGTAAGAATTTGTCCCAAACTAAACCAAGCAAAACATTTCACCAGCTCTTTGGGAAGACCTATCGCACACAGCTCTGTAGACTGGATGCCAGTCTCGTTCCCTGGACCGGCCTGAACTTCCTCCCACTGCACCACTCCTCCCAGCTTCCCCACCTCACCTCCAGCCCCAACTCTGATCACACAGAAGTCTTTGCACTGGCACAGAATGTTCTTCTTTGTTTTTCTAGATCAAGCTTCCTTCTCTAGGACAGCATCCATGACATTTCTTACAGAAGACAATGCTACTTCTGGTATGCTCCCAGTATCACATTTAAAAATATGTTTTCTGTTTGTGTGTTTTGCCTGCAGTTATTCCTGTGCACCGTGTGCATGCTTGCAGGGGCTACAAGAAGGTGTCAGATCCCTGAAACTGGAGTTTCAGATGGTTAGGAGCCATTATGTAAGTGCTGGGAGGTATACCCTGGTCCTCTGGAAGAGCAGCCAGTACTCTTAACCACTGAACCACATCTCCAGCCCCCATCCCACCATCTCGTTTTTAAATTTCTGTTGTAGATCTAACTATATAGACATGAATGTAGGCATATCTATCCGCTGCACTTCACTTTGGATCTCAAAGAACTGTTCATCTTTGTAACTTCTCACTTGGCCAAATGCCTGGCCCACAGCAGACCCTTAAATACTAACCACACAAATTAATAATCAAATGCGAGCTTGGATGAGTGAGTGTATACCACCGAACAAAGTCGGGTAGGAAGATTAGCACCTGGGTGGTTTCTTTAACTTTCATGACCTTAGAGGCAGGGTCCTCACTGAGAGAGAAATGACAGTAATGATTA
The DNA here is from genome assembly GCA_026225945.1 of Cricetomys ansorgei. Taxonomy (NCBI): domain Eukaryota; kingdom Metazoa; phylum Chordata; class Mammalia; order Rodentia; family Nesomyidae; genus Cricetomys; species Cricetomys ansorgei. The sequence continues at coordinate 8,035,834 of JAMJFZ010004031.1, forward strand.
ATAGCAATAATAATAACCCCCTTTGGGAAGGACTTGGTTGCCTAAGACAGGCAGCACTGTGCCGAATTTAAAAAGAATTGTCCTGCATAAAGCTTATAGTATCATGTCTTACATATGGAGGAAAGAACCAAGGTTCAGGAACCAGGAGAGGAGCCCAAGGATCCCTGTAGTATATCAGAGCCACACTGTCTGCACTGGGCACAGGTATGATCTCAGGGCTTTTTGTCTTTGCAATTCAGGTCAAAGTAGGCTGGGGGAAAGAGTGTGATGATTATCTCTGCTACTTTATGGTTAAAATCAAATGGAGGTATTCACCAAAACTTGACTAGTCTGTTACCTTGGCTAATTATGGTGCCAAACTGTAATGGGTTTCTGTTTCTTCATCTTCCTCAGACTCTGGGCTGCCAATGAATTCCTTACCTGTGACAAGTCCCCTTGCAACGTGCAGGTCTCCATTCATGAGTGAGGCACGGGAAAGAGTTGTTTTTGAGATGGCATTTAGAATGCTGAGCAGCTCAGCGAAAATGTGGCCAGAGAACTTGGTTTGCAAATAAACATTTACACAACCCACTTTTTTGTGAGATGTGATGCTTTCCACCAAATTAGTTGAGTAATTGCACCTCGGGTCATTGTGGTACTGCGTGGGCAGCCCCCGCAACACACAATAAAGAATGTGTATTGGTGCCAGTGAGGATGTGGGAGACTTGGTTGAATTAAAACTTCTGAATGCTTGTAAATAATATTGAAGGCTGTTTTCCAGCATTTAATTAGGTGAAATATAAGGGTCTTTTTATTTTAAAAACTTTTTTTTTTTTCAAATAAGGAGGAAGTACAGGGGAAATGCGTGTCTCCAGCCTCGGCACTGAAAACATAAAGGTCTTGTATGTCCTCCCCTCCCTCACCCTTCCCAGGGTGTTTACTAAATTCTTCAGGCTCTAATTTGAATTTTGCTTTGACAATTTTCTGGAATTACAAGGAATACAAAATTACCTAGCAAGGTGATAGATACTGACTAATTTTAATTTGACCCATTTTGCTGGGCTCATCAAAACAATGGTCTTAAGCCATACTTTCTTACAACCACAATAAGGACCAAGGAAGACCACTAAAGGCTGTTTTTAATATATTCATTTTAAAGGCTCTTGATTTGAGTGCAGGTTCATAAGTTTAATGAAAGTATAATCTGTTATTTTTGCTAGGAAGCCTTTAAAAAAAAAACCCTGTGGTATGTGTTTGAAGAACAAAAGCAAGAGAAGAGTAAGAAGCTAGAGCTAGGAGGTAGAGCTCAGTGGCAGAGAGCTTGGCCAGTAAGATGAGGAGGTCCTGGGTTTAATCCCCAGGAGAGGGGAGTGGAAGAAAAGGAAAGGAAAAAAGAAGATCATAATAAATAAAAATAATCTAAATTATCCAGTGTGGGTTCCAATTTGTGTATCACTCTACAGACTACGCCTTATGATCAAATGTCCATTTGCTAACCTTGTAATCTGGAAAGTACTCTCTCATAGGTGGAAAGACAAAGTATATACAGATATATGAGCTATATGTTTGTGTGGTGTATAAGCGTATATTCATACATATAGTCACATTTGGATCAGACATATAAGGTTGACAGATTAAGTATTATTCCAACCTAGAGAAAAGATAACTCCAGTTCAGCAAGATGAATGAATCTCCTGTGACTCAAGTACATGCCCTGAAGCCACAAAGCACTAAACACACACGTGGCCTGCGGGAGTCAAAAGCTGTGTTCAGAACGGAGACTCGGTTCTGTACAAGTTATACTGGTAACCACATTTAAGATCGTACCCAAGCTGCATTTCTGGTCCCAAAGCCTGATTTAATAAAAGCAAGTCAGCCTTGACTATTAGCTAAGTAAATGAAAGTGTTAATTAAGCTCAGCTCCCTGGCCAGGCATAAAAGCCCATAAATCTCAGACATACTTGAGGAATGTGGGCAGGCAACTGTGAATTTGTGTACAAGGGTGGAGCTGCATTCATTTGTTTGCCTGGTGTTCAGCTTGGGGACTGCAAGATAGTAAAGCTTTAATGGTAACAGGAGCAAAGGAGGAAAAACAAAAAGGAGAAAGAAAAGAAGTGAACAAGACCTGAAAGAAGGCACACAGGCAGAGGGGCTGGATTCTGTTCGCTAATTGGCTGCTGCGCTGAAGGTGAGTATTAACTAGGACGGGGTTTGGAGAGTTGCCAAATTGTCCTTCCAGCCTTGGCTGATGGATAACTGCCTTGTGTGTGTGTGTGTGTGTGTGTGTGTGTGTGTGCGCAATGTGAATAGATGAGAAGGGTGTTTAGTCTATCCACATATCCTATAATGTACACGTGTCCCCGTACACATACAGACACACTCAAACAGGGCTTCACGTTTAACACAGAAGGCTGGAGCAAAGATATAATTAAAGAGAACAGAGAGAATACTGTAGAGGAAGAGAAGAGTTCTACAGCTTTAAATAATTGAGATCATGAAAGCTCAAATATACAGTCTTGGTAAACTTGGAAAAGGTAGGGGGTAACAATATTTGCTGAACTATAAATGCTACTCAAAGTAAAGGACTTTCTAAAAAGTCAGAACAGGAAACAAAAGAGCCCAACTTCTAAAGATGCTGGCCGTATCATGATCTGCATCCAACAGAGAAATCCACCTTCAGAAAGGTCTAGAGAGCGCAACAGAAACCACATACAGTAAGAGGAAGTTGGGAGTGTGGTGTCAGGCTGTCAGTAGTCTGACAGCTATGGTAACTACCCTCTAATCCAGCCAGCTCCAGCCACGCTCTCAGCTGACACCACCAGGACTGACTGACAGCTGAGAAGCAGGCACTTTTTACAGGCTCAAGTGACATCCAGTCTATTAAGGCTGACAAGCACAAAGCAGAGATTTGCCCTGAATGCTTTGGTACTGAAGCCTAGTAAAGGGGTTATTTGAAAGGTCTTAGATAAAGTGTCAGACTCCAGCTCAGATGATAACAATATTGTAATGATGCCACTGGACAATGAAGGGTGATGATCGCCCCTCCAGGCCGGGAAGACTGGAGGCACTGGAGAAAGGCAACAAGAATCATGCCCAGGCTGATTCTCCACGGCCTGCGTGCAAAAACCGTTCAAGGAATTTCCTTCCTTAGGCAGGACGGTCCTTTGGGCTCTGGGGTGTTGCCTACAGTTGCGTATTAACTGTGCCATTTCTGCTGGGGCTGGAAGGGTAGAGAGCAGGAACAGGAGACTGGGTATTATCTAGGTGCTCTCAGAAGGGATGCTCGCCTTTCTCTGCTTTACAGTTCGGTTCACTAAGAGATACTGCAAAAAATTTTCACCATGAAATAAAGAATTTCCAGGTTAAGTGAGTGAGTGACAATAGAGTGACAGTAGAGCTGCTGCCACCTCCTTCCTCTGCTCCCGGCCACACTGGCTACACACCACACCCAGGCTTATTATGCAAGATTTTTTTCCCTAACAAGAACAAAATTACCTTTCCAAAGTGCCTTTTTATGTCCTTTGTGAGAGGGGAAAAGGGCAATCACCACAGTCCTGTTTGAGAAAGCTCTCCTAGCGTCATCATACACTGCCGTTTGGGTTCAGCCTGTCCTTAACTGTGTGTTTATTCCTTGCCCATTTATTCACTTACTCCGGATATGAGCTTGGGTAAGTCTTGGGAATATAGTGGTGAGCAAGCGTCTATCCACACAATGATCAGAACCCAGGGCCTGAAGCTGATTCGCTGACATGCGTCTACACCGGCAAGGTGCTGCAGGGAGCTCACCTCTCCCTCTCCTGCTTCTCTGGCCTCTCCACTGTCTATGACGGTAATTCCCCGTGACTCAGCAACAGAAGCCAGGAGACCCTGGCATAGCAGTCTCTCCAGCAGCATTGTGTTCCAGCTATCCAGAATGGCCATTCTGACTGCTGTGCTACCTCTACTAATGGGACTAATAGCATAAAAAACATCAGCTCCCTTTCTGGAGTTTCAACTTGACTCTTCTAAACACCTCCCCCAGACAGAAACCTTCTAGAGTGTTTCAATATAAAGCTTCACTGGCGCCCTACAGACAAAGGGGCTGAAGTCGGAGTGAGCATGGGTTAGCCTAATCCTTGAAATCTGCGAACAAGATAAAATCCAAGAACTGGTACCAATCAACTAAATTTTGCCCTGAGAAATTTGGTGTTTTTTTGTATTTCCGCCAGTGAAATGGCTTCAGATTATCCATGGAGACAAAAAAAAAAAAAAAAAAAAGACTAAATTTACTAACATACCTTTCAAATATTAGAACAAATAAGGATTATTATTTCTATAACGTTGGGATAACAAATTCAGAACTGTAACGCCTCATTGGTTACTACAGTGAAAAACAAAAGCAAAATCCTAGCAGTGCTGGGCATCCAAAAGCAATGGCGTCCGGGACCAATGGGGAAATGGAGAAATATTTTCTTACATTTGACAAAAGCAACAACCATGCCAATTAAAACACCTAGCGGCTACTCCAAAGACACCAAAGGTGGATCTCCGAGTGCTCAAAGGCACTGGACCACCACCACCCCAAAAAATGAAAAAGATTAAGATGTACATAGAGTGAAACAAGGACAGAAAAGAACACACAAAATATGTATGGAAGTTTTTAAAAGTTCATGCGCTGGGCCTGGAGAGATGGCTCCACAGTTAAGAGCACTTTGTTGCTCTTGCAAAGGGCCTGTGTTTGAATCCCAGCACCTACGGGATGGTTCTCGACCATCTGGAACTCCAGTCCCAGGGGTTCTGACTCATTCTCCTGGCCTCCTCCAGCAACGCACACACCCAGTGCACAAAAATACATGCAGACAAAAGACCCAACACATAAAAGAAAAATGCATACAGCTCTGAAGAAATGTGCTAAATCTCTTAAAAGAGCACAGGAGCATGAAGAAATGGAGACAGGCTCTCCTCTGTCTTCCCCATTATTGCCAGGTGAAACAAAACCGAGCTGACGTTTCAAATCATCTAGACACAGTAAGCATTCAGTTTCAAGAGCCCTTGGAGTGGCGCCAAGAAGAGTCAAAGCAACCAAACTCTAGACAAATACCAAATATGAAAACATCTCGTTTGTGAGTACAGGAGCAGAGGCGCAAAGCACCATGGACCACTAAAAAGGAACAGAAGTGAATAGTTTTATCTGGGCAGAGCAGAAAAAGAGTAGGTCTGTGAAGGCAAGTTATTGTGAGCATCCAAGCAAACTCCTTTCACCTTTAATTTTTTTTTTAATGAAAAATGATGAGAAGCTGGAAGGAAAGAGAATAAAGAAGAGCAGAAGAGGAAAGAGAAGAAGAAGTGGGTTCTATAAAATAAGAACAAAATGCGAGAGGAAGGTGATGAAATAAGAATGGGCACAATGGGAAAAAAAAGACATCAGTGTCAAAATTAAGATCCCTTCTCAGGGTACTAAAGTCAAACGGGGTGCAGAACATTAAACTGCTAGTGTGAGAAACTTGAAAAACTCAAGCCTCTCCCATTCAGAGGGATATTGATCATCTTTCCCTCTCTTATTCTCTATTAATATCCCAAACGGCAATAACAGAAAACTATCTGTAAATGCATGACACACGATCCTCACAAGCATGATGACCATCTGAAGAGAAACTCCAGACAAAAGCACAATGCCATCAGCAGTAACGATAGGACGAGTAGTTACACATGAAGTCAAGAAGGCCAGAGAGCGCATGTCCCGGGATGAACAGAGACAGTCTCATTGCAGGGACTTCTGGACTGAGGATCCAATGCCAAACCATGAAAGAGTGATCAAGACAGAAAGTAAGAGGATAGAGAAGTCTGGACTTCAAGGCCCGGAGGATCAAATGAAGGTGACAAGGATGTATGCTAATGAGCACCGGAGACAGGAAGGCTGAGGCAAGTGGAGGGGTACCAGGAAAAGATGTACCCAGAATACAAGACACGTGAAGACAAGCAAATCAGTTAAGAAAGAAGTCATCAAAATCTTCCATTTCCATCTTAACTGTAGCTGGAAAAATGTACAGCACATAATCTTGGCAAAAACAATCAGTTCAGTAGCCACTGGCCTTATGTTTCCTTCAAAGCACCGTTCCCAAGGCATAGACATTACTGACATTTCTGATGGTTCCTGGAAAACCACATTTGCAAGAGCACCCTTATTTGACCTGACTGACAGTATACACAAGTTTTCAGTTTTTCCCAAAAAATGATCACTGAAAATAGTGATAGGTGATCTATTCAGTTCATGATGTTTAAGGAGATGGGTAACAGTTACTAATAGTAATGGATTTACAGAGGCTAAAAGAAAAAATATTAAAGAATTAAATATTAGTAGGGACTTTTAATGTCCCCATACATTTCTGGGGATCTGGAATCCACATACAGGACTGTGCTACCCTGGCTTCCCTGGCTTCATTGAGGGTCTATACAAACAATCAGTAAAGTTAAGGTCATCTGTCCATTGCCAAGTCAACGTTGAAAATGTGCTCACAAATACACACAAAGACCTTAGAAAAGGTCTTTGGCAAAGATCAAGGAGCTTACTGTTCTAAGAATTAAGAAATCTGTCCAGTGTTAGCTGACTATTGAGCCAGCCAAACAGAAATTTCAATAACCACACGTGACAAGTAATATAGATTTTTACAGAATTATTCGGATGTTATTAAGGACATAAAAACAGCAAATGACAAATAAAACTGAAAAGGGAAGGATTGTATATAGAATTGCTATATGATTGCATGTAAAATGTCTAGACAGTGTCGAACTAAGGCTTATAAAACATACAAAAAACAAAAACAAAACAATGACCTACATAGTGCAAAACAAGATTATGACCATGCACAGCAATGAAACAAAACCCCAACAAACAAAACAAGCATCACTAGAAATTGTCCCTGAAAAATTCAGATGTTGTCTTTACAAGACAGAACTTAACACTGCATGCTTTAAATATATTAAATAAACTAATAGATAAATGACTAAAGAGCTAAAGGAGAATATGAGAACAATGTTTAACAAGATACAGAATACTGATAAAATACAAATCGTTTATTTATTTGTCTATTTATTTATTTAATGTATATTGGTGTTTTGCTTACGTGCATGTCTGTGTAAGGGTGTCAGATACCCCGGAACTGGAATTACAGACAGTTGTGAACTGCCATGTGGTGCTGGGAATTGAACCCAGGTCCTCTGGATGAACAGTCAGTGCTCTTAACCTCTGAGCCATCTCTTCAGCCTCACACAAGAATTTAAAATGCACAAAGCCAATAGAAATCACACATACACACATACATACACCCCAAAGGGGAAAAAAACAGTAGTGAAAATTTAAAATTCACCAGAAAGAGTTAAGACCAGATGCCAACAAAAAGAAGAATCAGCAAATTTAAAAACAATTCAGCAAAAATTATTCTCTCTGAAAAATAGAGAAATTGAGAAAAATGAACAGAGTCTCAGAGATCTATGGGACATCATCAAGCACAGAAACATACACGTAGTGAAAGTTTCTGAATGAGAGGGAAAAGAGGGAAGAGGGTAGAAAAATTATATAAAGAGCTGGCAATATCGCTCAGCAGGTAAAGGCATCTGCTGCCAAGCCTGATGGCCTGAGTTCAATCCCCGGGACCTACATGGGGATAACTCATTAAAGTTGGCCTCTGACCTCCACACACAGGCTATGGTGTACAAAAAAGAAAACAAACAAACAAACAAATAAATGTAAAATAATTTTAAATGCAAGAGGGATTAATGGCAACATCATAATGTTATGAAATACATTAATTATCTAAGAAGTTCAATGAACTCCAAATAGAATAAAGTAAAATAATTCAAGCTTTAACACAGAAGATCTCAATCTATGTGTTGCAACCCCTTTAGGGGTCAAATACCCATTTCACAAGAGTTGTCTAAGACCATCTAAATATCAGATATTTATATTATGATTCATAGCAATAGCAAAATTACAGATATAAAATAGCAACAAAAATAATTCTATGATGGGGGTCACATGAGGAGCTATATTAAGGGGTCACAGCATTAGGACTGTTGCAAACCACTGCTTTCACACATCATAAGAAATTTGTTGAAAGAATAAATAAAGAAGATGTGAGGGCATGTACCATACTGAAGAAAAATGCTGTTGTTCATATCCACTAAGACATCCTTAAAAACCAGGACAAAGTAAGACAAAAAAAGAGGATGATGATGATGATCCACTAAGACATTCTTAAGAAGAAGAACAAAGTAAGATGAAGAAGAAGGAAGAGGAGGAGGAGGAGAAGACGAAGTGGAAGAAGGACAGAAGAAAAAGGAATTTGATATGGCCAGACATTGTGGCATATATCCATAGTCCAAACCATCTAGGAAACTGGGAAAACGTTAGTCAATTAAAACAAAAGTTGGTTCTTTGAAACAATCAAAATTGCTAAGTCACTAGCTTGACTGATGAAAGAAAAAAAGGGGACACAAGTCAATGAAGCAGAATTGAAAGAGGACCAAACTACTAACTTCAGAGAGACAGATTAGAAAAGAATGCTATGAATAACTGTATACTAGTAGAGTAGGTGACACAGATGAAGTGGAGATATTGTGACGAAGATAAAACCTAACAAGAAGGAATAGAAAATCTGAGTGCATCCATAGCTGCTAAAGAAACAATCAGTAATCCAAAAGTTCCCATAAAGAAAACTCCCGAACTAGATGACTTCCCTGGAGAATCATACCACACACTAAAGAATTAGCACAAATTCTTCATAAGCTCAACAACAACAAAACATAAGAGGAGAAAAACACTTCCCAGCTCTCTCTGAGACCAAATGCATAAGAAGAAACAAGCTGTACACCAATATCTGTTATGAACACAGACTGAAACTCTCCATTGAATTCTACCAAACCCATTACCACAAAAGGGGACTGTATACCAAAGTCAAGTAGTAATTTATATTAGGAATTCAAGATTCATTCAGTGTTTAAAAGTCAGTCAATGTATACACCACAATAATAGATGACTGATTTAAGTTATATGATCATCGCCATAGACACAGAAAACACATTTGGTAAAGTCTAATATACTTTCATGATAAGAACGTCCAACAAACTAGGAATATAAGAACATTTATCAAGCTGATAAAATACATCTGTCAGAGTAATTAGAAAGAAAGACTGTATATTTTCTCCCTAATATTAGGAACAAGTAAGGAATGCCCACTCTTGCCATTTAATGTTATACAAATTGCACTAGCTAGAGCAAGCAGGAAAGAAAGGAATTACAATGCATTCAGATTATAAAAGGAAAGATACCATACCATACCAGTCCTTTGAAGAAGGACTGATCCTATATATAAAAAAATGTAAGAAATAAAAAACTATTAAGGTTTATAAATAAGCTCAACAGAGGGCTTTAGGATACAACAGAATAATGTAAAATTAATTATATTTCTATGTATCAATAGTGAGTAATCTAAAACATAAAATTAATAAAATAATATATTATTAATAGCATCAAACAAAATAATTCTCTAATAATTTGAGATTTATATACTTAAAACATCATTGAACAAAATTAAATAAGACTTAAGTAGACGGAAAGGCATCCCATGTTCATGGATCAAACGACTTAATAATGTTAAGAAGCAATACTTTCCAATTTAGTCTATAGATTCAATGCAATCTCTGTTAAAATTCTTGTTTGCAGAAATTGAAATGCTGATCCTAAAATTCCTATGAGAAGGCAGGAGAAATTAGTATTGGCAAGGGTGTGCAGAAACTGTTACCTTCACACACTGCTATTGAGGATAAAATCGTATAGTTGCTGTATAAAATAGTTGTCAATTCCTCAAAAAGTTAAACACAGTTGCTATTTGGCCCATAAAATCCATTTCTAAGCGTACACCCAAAAGAATCATGTGTTCACATAGAAACATCTACACAGCTGTCCCTAGTAACATTATTCCGAACAGTAACAAATGGCAACAGCTCAATTACTCACTGAATAGATGGATAAAGTGTCATCTATCCATGAATGGAACTTGAAAATTTTATTTTAAGTAAAATAGGCTGGTATATACCCATTTCTATAATTCTATTTTTTGTAAAAACAATTTTGTGATAGTTAATGATAACACATTGAGCTAGAACACTATTTTATTCAATCGTTTAAAGCTCAGTATATTAAGATTGAGAAACACTTTAGAAGTAGTGTGCATTCTCTTTAGAGACTTTCAGAATCTGATTCATACACAATACAAATCAAGAATGAAGCCTGGCAGCTTCCTACCATGAGAACATGGCAGCAGGCTTCAGCATTCCTCACAACAACCCAGGCCTGAATACTTCCACTCTGAACCTCAGCCTCAGAAGGAGCCTGGCCATCATCAAATAAGTTTAAGTTTTTGCTTTGCCTTTCTACAGGACATTCAATACATTTGTCAAATGTCTTCTAGAAAGGCCTAGAAGATTTTTGTCAAGTCCTAGAGAGAATCAAAATTAGATAGCCTTGAGGGGCTTGCAATAGTAGGTGAGATGGATATAGATTTTCCCTCTCTTGATAAAGGCCAGCCATTAAAGTCTCAAGATATTTCCTTTGAAACCCTATAATAGGGATGTCATGAAAACCATGTGTTCCCAGAAATTATTCTTTCTGATTGAACTTTAAGAGTGTGGATTATGGGTGATTCTTTAATCCCAGCTGAAATGTTTCTGCAAGAAGGAAGAGGCACAGAGTCAGGACATCTAAGAGCTACCTCCCGCTCTGATTGCAACATCACTCATGATAGCCACAGAATCCACCTGGATCCGCTAGCAGTGAGTGAATAAAGAAATGTTGTTTCCATCCACAAAGGAATATTATTCAGCCTTTAAAGGAGGAGACATCCTGTCCTGTGTGGCAATGTGGATTTATCTGGAGGACATTGTGCCACATAAAACAAGCCAGGCGCAGAAAGGAAAATACCGCATGACCTCATGTGGAATCTAATAAAAACTGAGCTTCTAGAAGCAGGAGGTAGAATGATGGTTACCAGAGGCTGGTGAAGCATACATCATTGGCCAAAGATCCAACGATTCAGATAAAAAGAATGGGTTTTGAAATGTATTACAGAGTAGAATGAGATACTCAATAATAACCTGTTTTATATCTCAGAGTAACTTACAGGGTAAATCTCAAGTGTCTTTCCACTAAAAAGAACCAGACATAGATGAACAAGGTGATGGATATGTTCACTGGCTAGATTTAATTAGATATTAGGCATGTATCAAAACATCACATTACACCCCAAAAATGTATACAGTTCTGATAAATTGATTAAAACATGAATAATAATTTTAATGGTGATAATAATACCTACTTTGTGTAATTACTATGGAGATTAAAATAAGGAATATGAAGTGCTCAGCAGAGTGCTTGGAATGGCTTCATAACTACTTAAATCCATTAGTCCCTCCTTACCCAATTAATTCTGGAGACATTCTGATGAATTAAATATTTTCTAAACACTTTTACTTGTACTCAAAAGAAAAAAACCTTAATATCTTTTGAAGAGTTTTTAGATCATTATAGTTCCATAGGTGTTTTGCTTTGTTTTTAAAGTCTGGAGTGGATTTAGATGAGAGCAACTCTAAATACTGCAATGTTAAAATTTAATACTTACTGGCATTGACAATTAAATTAAATGTCAATTAAGCCATCAAATTTAATATCGTTGGGTTCATTTTTTACCATCTTCTTCTATATGCAACTTAGAATTTTAATAATATAATGATCTTGACTCTCCAACACTGGATTCAGAATGATCCAAGGTCTACAGACCCTTGGAAAATAATGCAAAAGTCATTAGCATTATGGCTGAAGTTTCTCTTCCAGACAGTGCCGAGAGGTTAATACTATCTTTGCTTCTAGCCACTATGAATATTTATTGGCACATAAAGTCAGACTGAATGACATAGAACTAAAGATAATATACATTCTCCCAGTGTCCCGCCTGGACACTGGTATAATTTTTCATATCTGGTATAATTATATCTGGTATAATGTTTTTATCCAGAGATTCTACTCTTAGGGAGAAATTTTAACATAAAAGAAGCCTGTGAAATATGAGTGAGTTGGCACAATATGCTCTAAATGCATTATTATATTTCAAGGACAATCCCTGTTGTCTCTATTTTGATCATTTCAGTTACAACATTGCCTCTGTTTTTGTTTTTGGTTTTTTTTTTCTATTAACCCTATTTCATAGCTGTTCCAATCTAGTTAACTAGCTTAGGAGACAAATTTGACAGCATTTCACTTTTCAAATTAAAATCTCTTTATTTCCCATTCACCAGGATAGCAAGAATCCAGGATGTTTTTAAGGTTATCCTTCTACATTATCCAAAGACCCCAGCATTCCCTCCTCCTAGGGAGGTCCAGACCTATTACTAGATGTCTCTCAGAGAACAAGCTAGAGATTTGAGCAGCCACAAGATGCCCAACTATGTCGCTGTTATACAGCCTGCTATGTTCTTGAATGTGCAGTGGTTCTCCTGCTGGCTTGGATTTGTGGACAGACCTTACTAGTGCTAAATAACAATAGTGCTTCACACTGACATGTTCAGGTTTTATTCTCAAAGCTGGTCCATACTGTGCCAGAGCCAATAGTTCTTTGCGCTGGCCTAGGTATTGTTATTGAACCAGGGAACCCATTTGAGGCCACTGAAAATTCTCATGGAGAATTCCCCCATGTGTGTCCTCATTTGAGTCTGAGTCCGGCAGAGGCATCCGTTAGGGGTGGAGGTGACAAGAGAGGAACACTATTACAGCTTCCCAGAAGCTCTTTTTACAGCTATGAAAAAAGTCTCTTCATTTTCCTCACAATGATCAGATCCAATTTGTTGCTTGGAGGAGCTTATTCATCAAGCCACACAAAAGCCATAATACTCTTTCCCAATGCAGTGAAGTCCCAGTTATGATAGGTACATATGGTAAGAAGTCTTGCCAGGGAGTTTCCCAAAACATTATTCTGCAAAGGGAACCAACCACCTGTTCACCAAGACATACACGCTGTAGCAGATGTAGAAGGCATCTTCTAAAGGAAGATGGGATCTTCTGAAGGAAATAAGATCCAAATGATCCAACTGGACACTGCCTTGTGTAGGTGTCTTAGAGATCCTGTTGCTGTGAGAATATGCCATGGACCAAAACCGACCTGGGAAGAAATGATTTGTTTCAGCTTGCTGATAAATAGTCCATCACCACCGGCAGAAGTCAGGGCGAGAACTCAAACAAGGCAGGAACCCGGAGGCAGGAGCTGATGCAGAGGCCATGGAAGAGGGCTGTTTACTGGCTCACTCCTCATGACTTGCTCAGCCTGCTTTCTTACAGAATCCAGGACCACCAGCGGGGGCGAGGGGGAGCAGGGCGGCACAACTCATAGTAAGATGATCTTTCCACATCAATCGAGAAAATGTACAACATGCCGAACTGGTAGAGACATTTTCTCAATTGAGTTTTCCTTCTCCAAAATGACTTTATCTTGAGTCAAGTTGACATAAAACTAGTTGGCACAGAAGGATTCACAGCACAAATTCACAGAGGACAAGGTTTAGTGTTAGTCTCATATCTGTAAGCTTAATCTTGGTTCTGTGTCTAAGCAAAAAACTTAAGCACTTTGAGCCCTAAAATAGCCCAGAAAATGTCTATGGCCTCATATGATAAATGAGTGGGAAAAACAGCTTAAACAAATTTTATTTTCTTCTGTAATGGAAAGTCTAGAGGTTAACAATTGCAGCTATTGGTTTAATAGGTCAAAATAGAAGATCGGGGCTAGGGAGGTGACTCAGTGGGCAAAGGCACCTGCTGCCAGGCCTGGCAAGCTGAATTAGATCTTTGGACCCACACAGTAGAAGGAGAGAACCGACTCCTGCAGCTAACTGTTCTCTGACCTCCACATGAGTGCTATGGCACACATGCACCTCACACACACCCTACCACATACATGCATGAATGCATACATACATACTATTATACATACATGTAACAAAGTGGCCAAACCAAGAACTATGTCTCTCTTGGTATCTCTCTCCTAGACACAGGTGATAGTTGCGTAACTAGTTGCTTATCACATTTCAGGCAACTTATAGAAAAAGAAGCAGTGCGAAGGATGGAGCTTATTTTGGGAAACACATACAGTCCCACACACCCTCAGACAATGCTGGCTTATACTCCATGGGTTAGGCTGTGCCACGTGGCCACAAGAGACTCTAAACCTTAAGGGAGTTTGAGATTCTAAAGCATGTAGACAATCTAGATGTGAGATTCTAGAGAGATACTGGGAAGAGCCATAGTGTTGGCTGAATCCAACTGGAGCATGCATATGAAAACTGGGACAAAGGTAAGAGCCGTGGGGATAAAATGTGGACACAGCCAAAGCAGATCAACCATGCTGCTTGCGGGAGGGCAGTGACTGGAGGGCACGGGTCAGGTGCCACAACTTATCCTTTTAGTAGCCTCCTAAAAGGGCTAATAAACTTCTGAAGACAAACTCGACTGGCCCTCAAGAATGACAAGTCCCCAAATAATGCTCGGAGTTGTGAATCCGTGGACTTGTTGTATGACCTTGGAACCCTCTTCAGGGAGCCAAGGCTGGCAGAATAAGAACTAACTGTGAGCCCTGGTGTGATTTTCACTCAGGAATTTTGTCAAAATATTTTATTCAAGACTTTTCCTGTTTTGGTTTCATGCATTTTGCTAGTAACAAGTCAAACAAAACATTCCATCACTTTATATGAAAAAGCACTTTCATAGCATAAACAGGGTGGGATCCAGGGCGTGCTGGCTCTGAAACCCTATCGGAGACATTGGTGAGTGAGCTTGATTTCCACAAGAGCTGTAGTCAATTCTTCAGACCCCTTTTTACATGGGTATCCTATTATTTAACAGGCACTTTAAATTGAGACCAGCATCCTGATTCTCAAGCCGCCCGGCTTTTATTGGAAGTCTCTGCCACGTTTAAACATCTTTAATACATTTTAAAAATAGAATTGTAAAAGGCAGGGACCAGACTTCAAAGCATAGACATGTTGGCCAGAATTGTGAAGCTGGCGACAGTTTTCACTGGTTGTAAAGTTCAGGAGCCTCTTTCAATCTCCAGAACAATTGAGGAGGAAGGAGTCCAGCAAGCATTCCACCCTGTGTCTCCTGGATGGGCCTGAACATACCAGGTATGGGGGCGCAAGTGTGCAGGAAGGGAAGCGGTGAGCAAAGGGCAGATGTAATATCAAACACCAGCAGGAGTGACCAGCCAGGAGCAGAGCTGGAAACCAAGCCTAAACAAAAACACGGGGACTCTCGAGGAAGGGGTGCCACTCTCTCTGAGCTTCCATCTCTTGTGTAGCTCATCTCGGGCTTACCGTGGCGACTACAGATGATACTCTCTGCATAATGGAAAACCGATCACTTTCTCTTTTGGCCTCCACTGAACTTTCGATGGACACTTAGTAGTCTCACCCACCTCCTGTCCACATCAGATTAGATGCATGCTTCAATTAATGCGAGACTTTGGCGTGGCAGGATCTGGTCTGGAGGGGTTATTGAGGAAGGCTGTCGGTGTCCGTAGTCGGACACGACAGCTCACAAACATGGTCTCTGGACAGCAGCATTAGTATCACCTGGTGGGAGCCCACCCAGAAGGGTGAGTGAGCAAACCCAGGGGAACGATGCTGTCCCTCTAGTGTAGAGGTTGGCAGGCTGGAGACTCAGGAAGAGCAGATATATTACTTCATCTCAGAATACACAAGGTCTCAGTTGGATAACAAGCTGGAAGGAACATCAGCAATGTATAGTTTAGCAAACCTTTCTGGTGCTTCTGAGGTATATTAAAGTCCAATTATTGCTAGGTATGGTAGCTCCTGCTTATGATCCCAGCACTTGCAAAGAGGAGGCAGGAGAAGCAGAGTTCAAAGTTATCCTTGGCTGCATAGCAAAGTTAGAAGCCAGTTTGAGCCTCCCTGTCTCAACATACATGCCTGATCTTCTCAACCTCACCTGAAAAATAAATAGTATCAACCTCGGGGGCCTGGTCTAAGTCTGCACTCAGATGGCACAAGTATTATTTATTCCTGAGATTATACATGTTCGTCACTCCACGAATGCTACCTATACTTTGGGGTTCTAGCATTTCCAATACTGGCTTCATACCATGGTGCATTTGGATTAATCTGTTTCTTTTGGTTCACTGATGTTCTCAGATTCTACCAGGTGAACCCTATCCTTATGGAGACCCTATCTAATCAAATCCTAATTTTCCTACGAGGACCTGTCCTTTCCCTCACACAGCAGGGCCAGAGAATGACAGGGAGCAATCATGGTGTTCTGTAAACAGGTATATATCATGGAGCTTGCCTACCTAGGAAGGAAAGCTCCTCGAAAAATAGCACCTAGAGAGAAGGCTGACAAGGAGAAGCCCTCTATCAAAGGTGCAGAACAAATCACATGTTTCTGAGGCCTTGTGTTCAAACAGCCAATTAAGTCACTTAAAGCTTTCCAATTGATATCCTCTTAACTGAGTCACAACACTTTAAAATTTGTCAACAAAGCACATCTCTTCTAAAGGGAAATAGGAAAATAGAAAAGATACTTTTCTTTAATTTTACCAGACAACTACATCCCTCCCTGCAAACACACACGTGCGCGCGCGCACACACACACACACACACATACACACTCCAGAAAAATCAAGTTCAACTAGTGTGCTTGCTACATCTGACGAGTCTCTATTCCTGAACATACATATGTCTATGAATGTACTTGCTAGCAGCATCCCAAACTGGCTCTGGCTCTTCATGAAAGTGTATGTGCAATGTGCATGCAGGCACACACACACACACACACACACACACACACACAGGCACATGCACACACACAAACCCAGAATTCATTCTCTTCCTGTCTATAAGAAACGGGAAGCCACAATTCTCAAGGGCTATGTCTATTCAAGTCAGCACACATCAGGCAAAGCACACCAAGAATCTAAAGTGCTTCTCTCCGTATGAAGGCTGCCACCAAATAACACTCCAGGTGGGCCCTGCTTCACAACACAGGCACAGTGGAAAGCAACCACCCTCTGCCACTGCAGGCCAATAAAAACCCTGTCCTTTCACTCAAAAATAAAAAATGCCTTGAAAATTATTGTTATTACTGTTTTTTTAAATAAGTCTGCCTTGCCCCAGTGGCCCCCTCTCCCACCTGTTCCCATTTGTTTTCCTGTGGGGGCCAAATCTTTGAAACCGTGTCTCCCTGAGCAGAGGGAAGATGTAGCACCGTCTCTGCCTGGCTGACCCTCCCTGGAGGGTCCTGGTGGGAGTGAAATACCCCTGGTGGGACTTTCCTCATTAGCTCTACTGGCAGCCAGCATTCCAGCCAGGCCAGCCTTGGGCTCTGAGCAGAGAACCCCAAATGTTTCGTGAGATATATTAAAGGTGGTCAGATGTGACAACTAGTTTATTATCATGGCAATCAGTTCTGAGCGGCAGCAGAAGTGAGAGGGAAGGATCCACTTCCCACAGATGACTGGCTTGAGGGCAATAGCCAGGGAGCCCCAGAAACCCAATCCTTGCCTTCACTGTGAAGCAGCCTTTGTTGGCTAATAGCCACTTAAAATAAATATTGAGAGCAAGCTTGAAACAGCACCAGCCAAACAAATGTTACGAGAGTAATAAATGCCAGAATATCATTCTTACAACAGAATATTTTTAAGTCAACTCGATGCTACGGGATTATATAAAGATGACTGAGCAAGACACCCTACTCTTGCGATAATTCAACATGAGAGGAAGACATGTGTACAAGTAATAGCACAAAAGCAGAAGTTCACAATGAACCATGAGAGCCATGAGCAAAAACATCTGGACAGATTTGACATCTGCCTGGTGCATTCCATACAACTGTTTCTAAAAAGATGGCACTTGAATGAAACCTGGAAGGAAAGTACTATAATTTTAGAGGCAAAACTGTGAGACCTCCATGGGTTCTTCCTGGACATATCTGCCTTCCCATGTCCCTTCTATTTTCCTGGAAGAGCCCACCTCCCAATCTAGAGGCTGCCAGTGTTATACTGCCTTGTCCAACCTTCCTTCAGTGAAGGCTATGTTCTCTTGATTCAATGCTAGCTGATGATACTGAAGGGAGCTCTTCCAGGGAACCTACAGGATTTATGGCTCTTAATTTATGTCTATACACTGTGCCTTTTCCTGCCTTATACATGGTCACCCAAGGGCATGGTACTTGGCATCTTGACATCTGGGAGAAAGGTAAGAGAATTGTGGAGAAACCAGCTCTGCCACAGAACCCTTACCCATGTGACCTGGAGCTGAATGCATTCTGGATCACACATAAGGATGAAGAAAACCTATTAGGTGAGAAGAGAAGAAATAAAGCAATAAGACAAGACCAAATAGGGCATGCTTATAATTTGACTAGGACCTATAGCATACATAGAAACTAACAAAGGACAAGGCTGGAACGTGGGCCCTAATTCTAGAAGAAATCATGCTTAGAATAAAGAACTTGACTTTATCCTGAAAACAATGATGGAGAGACAGTGAAAGAATTTGACCATGGTGCTGCCCTTAGCAGAGCACCGTAAAGAGAAAGTCAGTGCAGGGGCAGAGATTTAGATGAAGCCTTGGACTGGAGAGAGACAGAGGGGGAGAAAACACATACAGGACTTCTGTAAGAAATAATCTAAACAGGGGCCTTCAAATATAGCAGCATGTTATATTCCTTTGGAGAGATTTTTAAAAATTTAAAGTCTTAATTTCTCCCTCAAATTGCTGATTTAGCTGATCTGGAAGGGTGACCTGAAATGGGCTTGGTTGTGTTCGATTTTGCTTTCAAGTGTACCACGTCATTTAATGTTCAGCCACTGCTGTGAACACCTGGTCCTGGAATGGCAGCGAAATACAGAAAGGGCAGACTGGGAGAAATCAAGTCATGGGAGAGGTGTGTATGCCTGATAATGGGATGCAGGAAGCGATGGAGAAGACAGGCACAGGAATCAGCTCCTTCAGGGCGGGTGGCAGGAGACTGACACGGCCATTTAAAGAAACAGAGATGTCAGGAGGATGAGCATGTTTTAAAAAGAGAAGTTTAGTTTCCGAAATGTGGACTGGCAGTGCTAGGACAAGCTCTACACTCCAGTTAAACGTTTGAAATGAACAAGGTTTTATCCAGATATGATGGTACATGCATATAATCCCAGCATTCAGGAGACATGGTAAGGCAGAGCTCTGTGAGTTCTAGGCCAGCCACAGATACATAGTGAAACCCTGCCTCAAAACAAACAAACAACAACAAAGAACAAAAAATAAACAATGTTCTCACGTAAATTTGGAAGGTGGAGAGATGGATTAGCAGTTAATTTTGTATTACTTCCACTGGGAGATCATTAATCTCTGAATGATGTTGGCAGTGCTAAAAAATGAAGGAAGGAAGGGAGGGGGAGAAAGGAAGGAAGGGAGGGGGGAGAAAGGAAGGGAGGGAGGGGGGAGAAAGGAAGGGAGGGAGGGGGGAGAAAGGAAAGAAGGGAGGGGGAAGAAAGGAAGGGAGGGAGGGAAGAAGGGAGGGAGGGAGGAAGGAAGGAAGGAAAGGGAACCGAACAACAATGAAACCTTGAAAACCACTGAGGAGAAATTACCACTGAAGAGGAGTCAGGTTGAAGAGTTCAAATCCAACCCCCACTTAGGCCAATAGATTAGTAAAGAGTTACTTGGTAGTGGTCACTATCAGGGTATGAGGCACCCGATGTTGCTTGTAACTTTGGAAGCTGTCTTCCCAGCAATGACTGTAGAGCCTGCCTCCTTTCAAGGCATGAAAGGTAAAACTACATCCTCTGGGGTTAATAACAAACTGTGGTTTCTAATAAACAAAATTTTCACGATTATCATTTTGAGGAAATTTCATGCCCTGTAGCAAAAATTGCAGTTGTTCACATCAGAGAGATGGAATGAAATGCACTCACAACTGGGAAAGCGGTATGTGTTCCACAAAATCTTAAACAAGGGGCTGGAGAGATGGCTCAGCAGTTAAGAGCACTGGCTGCTCATGTAGAAGACTTGGGCTCGGGTTTGATTCCCAGCACCTACGTGGTGGCTCACAACTGTGTGTCCGCACCTCTTCCTGTCCCCACACCGCAACATGCGTATGGTGTGCATACCTATCTGCACCTGAACACTCATAAACATAAATTCTAAATAAATCAAACTTTAACAAACCTTAAGAAAACTGTACCTAAAATTTTGTTTCTTTGTTTCAGCTTTCTTTATAAATATTTGAGCAAATATAAATGCCAGACTTTGCTAGTCGGTGTGACAATAAATATAATAGCGTTTAGAATGATCAAGAAATAATATTGTTGTGTGGATTTTCACTTATTGACACGTGTCAACCTATTACTAGTTTAGATTTTCATTAAGAAACTTAGCATTGATCCAGCTAGTACTATCAATGACAAGGGCACATCACTGACACGCACAAAGCTGTGATAGTTTTAAAAAATCCTTTTGAGCCCGTGTAACCTTCTACAGCAGTCTGATTTCATGGAAGTAAATGAACGTAATACTGAGGATTGTATGGAAATTGCTTCTGTTATTTTATTTCTCTCAGCACACCATAGAATATGTATAAAATATCACATAATGACTTGAGTGTGGAATGTTCCTCTATAGGCTTTTGTGTGTGAGCAGTTAGTCCCTAGCTGGCGGCACCAGTTAGAGAGGTTGTAGAAAATTGTCGACATGAGACCTAAATGGCAGACAAGACCACAGCCTTAGGGCCAGGGTTTATGGGCTAGAGCCTGACTGGGTTCCAGCTGAGTCTGTCTTCTTCCTGGTTGGCATCATGCAGCAAGCAGCTGCCATACACTCTCAAGATGGTGGAGCCAGAAACCACGATGCCTTCCCTGAAATGACGGACTGTAGCCCCTCAAACTGTGAGCCAAACTAAGTTCCCTCTGAAGTGGCTGTTTGCCAGCTACATGGTCACAGCCATGGTCACATGAGTATATAATTAGCACACCAAGTCTGAGGGATAATGGAGAATCATCATCATTTTTGTGAAAACTCAAGTTTCAGATAGTCCCTGTTGGGACAGAAGAGGAATCTGCTGATGTTGTCAAAGACTTTCGTACTTGAATTTTAACATGAAATCAAATATGTCTAACTTTGAAGGGAACGTCTAAGGAGAAATAACCCCTGACCTATCTTTTACCATTTCATAGTAATTGCTTCAATATAAAATGTTCACAAACATGAGCTTCTTAAGGAAAAGTTTAAAATTAGGTTTCTTTCTGGGATAACTGTACATTTGCTAAAAATCAGCTGCCCATCATTCAAACTACAAAAAGAGTTGTGGCAAAAGCCAGGCTTAATTCCCTTTAGCTTTCAAATGAAGTTGGTTGCTGTAATGGTTATTCTGCTGAGAAACCTATAACTAAATTCACGCACGCATTCCTCAGATGTCTTCTCATTTTAATTCACGACCTGAGAGATCCGTCCCTGCTCCATGAATCCAACGCTCCACGGTGAATCGTACCTACGATGTTTTCACTGCTGTCTAACTTCTTTTTATTTTTAAATATACTCCTTTTCACACAGCAGAATATTTTTCAGCCATTAAAATTAGAAGATTTTTTTTAAAGAATATAAAGAACAAAGAATGATACTAATCTCTCACAAATATGTGCATATTATATCAACAATGCTATAGAAAGTCTAGGTAAAAAAAAAAAAAAAGTTAAATAAATTACAATTAAAAACTGAATTAATTTTAGTGGTAAGGTCCAGAAAGTGGATTAGAGAGCACTTTTTAAAGTTTTACTTTTCTGTCTATCCATAACTACATGAAACACATAAAAGAGACTATGATGGGGTGGGAGAGATGGCTCAGTGGCTAAGATCACAGAATGTACTGCTCTCCGAGAGGATCTGAGTTTGATTCCCAGCACCCCTATCAGATGCTCACAACCACCTGTAACTCCAGTCCCAGGAGATCCGACTGCTCTGGCCTCTGTGAAGCTACACACGCTTACACATAATTAAAGATAATAAATCTTTTAAATATCTACAAGAAAACTTGCTAATACCAATATAGCTTACCCAGTTCTTATTTGTAATCCAGTATCATGTGTAGGACAGGAGGATCATTGTCAAATCTGATAGAGGGATCAACCCCTCTGGAGACTTTGACATTGTTTACAAAGGAGGGCATATAGAAATGTTGAAGGCAAAATTTCCCAGGCTTGAGTGGTCACAGAGCAGAACACTGATAGTACTTTGCTGGTGTCTTTAATATCCTGGTACCCTTGGTTCAGTGGACTATCCAGGGATACTTAGGTAGGAACAAGTCAAAAAGGGCCAAACTGAAGGGTGACCTGGGTGGGTGGAAGGACAGGACTATTCTTTGGTCACTCACCGAGTCAAACACATCAGCCTCATTATGGAAGGGCTTCCCAGATGGAGTCTCCACCAACTGAGAGATTCCGGGAATGAAAGCAACCTCTGTGGGTTGCTGTAGAGGAGCTGCAAAGGCACAATTGAAGAAGGATTAAGGTATTCCTGAGAGAGCACACATGTTCTACAGCACTAATGTTGGTTGATCTTCATTTATTAATTGATGGTATGCGTAATGCTAACCTTCACATGGAGTGATACACTTCATGGGAAAGGAGCTAGGTGTTACCAGTGTGTATAGCAGAGTGTGCTGGAAACATTATAGGCACTAAAATATGCCTACAGAATAGGCACCTTAGCCAGAATGAGGGTAGTATGCAAGTGCATGTGAGAATGGTTATCTACGACCTAGGTTACAAGAAAAGCACTCAAAAAAATTCTGTATACATACTAGGTGTACTGTTAAAGGAAACAGTAAGAACGTTGCAGGTTTTCGTTGAGTTAACGTGCAAATTCAATTTATATATACTAATCACTAAAACTATCAGTGCTGTTCCAACATTTCAGTTGAACCTGTATCATCTCACTGAACCCTGACGAGGAACATGTGAATTTTCTCAATTTGTACTAACAGATGAGGGAGTCACAACTTCTACAGTGAAGTCATTTCTGTCACGACTTGCAGGTTCTTTTCTCTGCCGTTGTCCGTCTGATCCCTAAAGCCCTTGTGCCAAGAGCAGCATTGCATTCCTGTCCGTTGGATTTGCACTGACTACAACGCACTATTAAAGATTCCATATTTATTCATTTATTCAGAAAACTGTTGCAGAGTGTCTCCTACTTGTCAGGACTGGGATTTTTTAATTAAGATGGAGTCTTTGGGAAACTCACAAACCGTAAGTGAAAGTGTACAGCGTTAAGGAAATAATTGAAATAGTTCAGTAGATCTGCAATGGTAGATGTGGAAGCCCCAGGAAGGTGGTGTGTTCCAACTCTGGAATAGACTGGAGGACTGAGTAGGATTTGGGCATGCAGATTATGACGGGGGAGAGTCATTCTTACGTTTAATCTTAAATGTACCTAAGGTCCCCCATTGTAAAAGCTTGGTTGCCAGCCTATGATGTTGTCAGGAAGTGGTGGGATTTTCAGGAGATGGGACTTCACAGAAAAAAGTTAGATCATTGAGATCATGTTCTTAGCCCCTGTCCCTTTCTCTCTATTGCTTTAACTACCATGAGGTGAGCAACTTTCTCAGTCACATATACCCACCATAATCTACTGTGCTGTCACAGGCTCAAAGGCAACGGGACCATAAGAGCGTGAACTGAAACCATAAGTTGAAATAAACCTTTCCTCTTTTACACCAATTGTGTCAGGGATTTTGTCACAGGAAGGCTAACATTAGAAAGGTAGCTGGGAACAGGAAGTAGCTCACTGGAAGAAAACATGTATTCTAGATGTATTAGATGATTTGGGGTTAGGAGGAAGAAGAGAGAAACTAAAAAGAGGAGCCTAAAGCACAGGTTTCCAGTGTGCTCAGTAGACTTGCAGCATGAATGTAAGAATGTAGGAGAAATTCTAACACTTGATCCTGACCCAGATCCACTGATTCAGAAGTCTGGGTAGTGATGGGTGTTTTGACAAGCCTGGCAGGTGAGCCTGATGTGGAAAACTTTGGGTCTAGATCACAGGAGTCCACTGAAAGGCTCTACAGTGTTTCTCTTGATACCTCATTGGAGGAGATTATTCTAGACTGCCAGTGGGTAAGGATTTTTCATAAAGACAATTTCAGAAATGTTCTAACTAGATTTTTAGTGTTCTATATTTGTTTTTGAAAGCAGTTTGGCAAAATTTATAAATTATAGCAGAATAAATGATTTCCAGACTTCTGCTTGTGACCTGCACGGGACCTGAAAATACCGTCTCATTGGGAGACATTATGGAAGAGAATGAATTCGTAAGGAGCATAAATGGTCGAATGGTTTTATTGCTCTTTATATGACAAGCTTGTGGAAAATGGCAAATGATACTTTTAGTTTATATTCAGCTATAACAACAACTGATCATTTCTAAAGATTAAATTACCGTGTAGCAAAATGAAATAGACTGTATGGTCACTACCTCATAGAAGCATTTTCTACTAGCAATTTTTAAAAGCGTAAGCTCAGCTAATTGAGGACAGAAGAGATTTATTTCTCTAAGATCTATGGAGCAGCATCTGATGGTTTACAACTCTGGCTATCCAGAGGTATCGCTCTGAGCAACTTCCTTTGAGATGTTGGCTCTAAAGGATGGCCCAATGTAAACAACAAGAACAGCAAAAGTCAAACAAACAGCTCTGCCTTTGTTGGTTGCCAATGAAGATAAACAAATGACAGAGGGAAAAAAAAGGAGACAAAATATTGGTAAAACCCTAGCCTCTTAAAGGGGAAGCTGGTTATCAAGGCTGATTACATATATGTACACACACAGAGACATAGTCCTCCACGGTTCTTACCAGAATCTAGCTGTCTGCATCCCAAGTTCCCAGCACTAAAAGAACACTCTTACTAGCTGATGTGACCCAATATCGTCTTAAGAATTTACTACCTTCATTGTGGATACCAGTGAACACAGTGAGTGTTTCTCACACTTCAGCCAATTTCCTATTACTGCCTTTACAACCATTGTCATGACACATCTTGGTTCTACAGTTTTGTTGCATACTTGGAAATTTTCTTTAGGTTTGTTTCCTAAGTTAACTTGCTATTGATACTGGCGAGGCAGGCCCACATTTAATGCGTATTAAAAAGTAAATGTATCACCAAGGAAAAATTACTCACTCTTCGAGGTACTTTAAATTCACCTTGCTTCACATCAGTTGCCTTACATAGCATCCAGGGAAGACTATGATAATGAAATAAATAATATTCATTCTTCTTAAACATTCTATTTTTTATTTATGTGTATGTGCATGTGCCTGTGTGAGTTTGTGGCACATGTGTGCAGGTGTCCATAGGGGCCAGAAGCGGGTGTTCGAGTCCTTGAACCTGGAGTTATAGGGAGCTGCGGGCCACCCAGTGTGGGTGCTGGGAACTAGACTCAGGTCCTCGTGATAGTGCAGCAAACCCTCTTAGCAACTGATCCATCTCTGTGGCCCTCTTAATACGATTTTCATAATAATGTAATATGGTGTGAATTTTGGAAATATGGACCTTGGACCAGGGACACAGACACCACATGGGAATTTAAATTAAAAGGCCAGTTCTCAGGTCTACTCTAAGTTGGATCAGAAACTCTAAGAAAGGGGCCCAACACTCTATGCACCAGCAAGTCCTTCAGATGATTCTGATGCACACAGAAATGTGAGAACAGCTGAGTTAAGGGATGGACTTTATCAGAGGAATTCATAGGTTCAAGGCCAGAGAAGGACACATTGAGTCCTCATACTGTAATCCTCTCACAGACACACACATCGCAGGGGCTACTGGTCCACAATGGAAGCCCCTCCCCTTTCCTCTTAAGAGGCAAGCATTAGTTAAATGTTAACTAGGAGTCAGGCAACTTGGGTTTGGATGCTAGTCATTCTCATAAATGGTCTGGAGAAACCAGTTGCCAGCTCGTATCCATTGTTGCCTTTCTGTCCATAGCTCCATTGCTCCGGGATGCACCTGCCCAGCCCCAGCTGACTCATTATCTAGGCCAGTGGTTCTCAACCTTCCTACCGCCGTGACCCTTTAAAACAGTTCACGTTGTGATGACACACAACCGTAAAATTATTTTCGTTTCTACTTCATAACTAATTTTGCCACTGTTAGGAATCATAATGTAAATATCTGATATGCACATGATCGTATCTTAGATGACCCCAGTGAAAGGGTCTCTCAAAACCCCAAAGTGGTTGCGACTCACATGTTGGGAACCACTGAGCTACTTTCATGAATGTCTTTTCACGGGGACACACCAGAAGCAAGCCTGGCATGCTTTGGGAAATTCCAGAAATGTCATCTACCTGGATTTCTCTGAGATAGTACGCTCAGTCTGCCACAATCTGCACGGCTTTGGGGTTGACCTGACTGGGGTGATGGGGAATGAAAAAAAAAGACAGACACACTCAGAGAAGCTAGAATTGGGTGGGCGGGGCACTCTGATGGACATCAGTAGCAGCCAGGGAAACACAGCAGGTTTATTTTACACATCTCAATGATGGAGGTGGGTTTATGGTATACAGCTGAACAAGGCGGCAAGCGGAACTAATAACAGTAGCAGATATGCAGGGGAACAGTCTCATGCTGAAGCCATCTGGGGGGGAAGCTATCATTTGATACTTTCTGGACACTCAACATTTGTACTTGGACCAGGGAAAGGCCTTGCCACCCCATGAGTCTGAAGCGCTGGGGTCCCCGACCTAACTATGCCCGTGTCAACAACACACACAAACTTTGGGCTTCCTCTGCTCCCCACATTCAGGCTATTAAATTGTTCCTCCACTGGTACAATTTCAAAACTTTGTCCCTAATCTCCCCTGTGCTTTCTTTTGTCTTCTCCCTGACATTGAGAAGGTGAGATGCCCAGTGAGTACTTAGGATGAGAACATTTTAGAAAGAGGAAGAATTTTAAAAGCGGTTTCGTTAACCCCACTATTCATTTCGAATTAGAAAGTGAGGTTCAGATAAGCTAAGGGACTTGCCCAATTTTGTACTTGTAGTGGCAGACAGAATGCAAACCTGTCTTGATTTTCAGTGAGGCATTATTGGAGAGATGGCTCGGTGGTTAAGAGCACTTGCTGCTCTTCCAGAGGACCCAGGTTCAATTCCCAGCATCTGCATGGTGGCTCACAGCCATCTAAAACTCCAATCCCGGGGGGACCTGACACCCTTTTCTATCCTTCTCATGCAGCAGGCACATAAATGGTGCACAGATATACATGCAGACACAACACCCATACATGTAAAATAAATAAATAAATAATTTGAAAATTAAATTAAAGAATCAGTGTGTGTGGTTACATTTTCAAACATGTATCATACATCACCCCCATTACACCCTCACCCACATACAGAAGCATAATATATGAGAGGATTCTTTAAATTTACTATGAAGCTTTCCTTTCGAAAGGTATTTACTAAGTGTTTATATTGCCTATGGAGCAAAGTTATTTATAAGTAACTTCTAAAGAGGACTTACTTGACTGGCCAGGATGATTTTTCTTCTGAATTACATCCTAATATGTATAGCTTTCTTACTCCCAGCTTATTCCACTTGGAGCTATGCCCAGCACAATTTATGTCTATGAACTGCTGAACATTTAAGCAAATTAAGTGTCCAAAAAAATCAAACACAAATTGTATCTTGATGATTTATGCCTTCATAAAGCAAAACACATACAGTGTGCCGAGCACAGACCAGATTTATAGCTCTGTTAGTTAGGGAAAATGAATGGCTACCTCGTAGGGTACATATCAAGAACTCTCTCTCTCTCTCTCTCTTTCTCTCTCTCTCTCTCTGTGTCTCTGTCTCTCTTCATCGTGTGTGTGTGTGTGTGTGTGTGTGTGTGTGTGTGTGTATTTAATCCTTGACCATGGGGGTTCCCAGCCACAAGATATTTATCTTACAAATTATCTTCAATGAATATGCAATGTGAGCCAAGAACAGGAAAGAGATACAAGAATTCTGGATGGAGATTTAGGAGCTGGTTAAAGTTCACAAGAACTAAAACAAATTAGACACCTGAAGAGCCCATAATTTTCTACTTCTAACTTCACACCTTCAGGTCACACCACCTTCTCTTCTTTGAATAGGCTGAGAGATTTCACTTAAACACAGAAAATGTGGGGGATAAAGAAAGCTGTGTCTCAGCACTGCTAGTGTAAGCCACAGGCTGAGTTGACTATGATCTCTATTCTGACACTTCCAGCGTCAACAGACTTTACAGGTCTCATATCTTGATGATAGCATGGGGTAGCCACCAAGCATACAAGCGATTAAATCAGAGAAACAATTTGAACCCCAACTTCACTGTGTATGGACAGTGAGCACCTGTGCCCTTACCTATAAATGAGGGTTAACTATATTTACTTTCAAAGGGTATCATTTAGATTAATGAGACAATAGTTGTATAATAGGCAGCCTCTAAATTAGTTCCTAATAACCCACACCTCTTACTATCCACACTGTCCTCTTATAAAGGACTGAACCCAGTGACTCACCTCTCATGTATAAACAATTGCAAGATTATGTCACCAAAAAAAAACCTGACTTCTGTCTTTTTCTTATTGCTTGCTTTGATGAAAGTCAGATTTCATGTTATAAATCCTGTGGACAGCTCAGGGGCCAAAGAAATGACAGAGGCCTCTATCCAACAAGAACAAGAAACTGAGGCCTTGGTGAACAGCCTAGGAAGAACCACATCACCAACACCACCTGAATTAGTATGGATGTGTCTCTTCCCCACTGAGCCTTAAGGTGGTGGTAATGGAGTTCTTGGTTTTAGCTTTAGGAGAGCATCCTGCCAAAGCATTCATTCATCTAACCAGGCCACGATGTCTATCACAGAAACTGTCAGATAATAAATGTCTTTATTTTAAGCTGCTAAATTTGGGGTCATTACACAGCAATAGACAGCAAACATGGGTTATAAAGTGCTTATCACAGAATGTTTTCTATAAATAATAGCCCCCGCTGTGATTGATAATGACCGTGTAAATGAAGATTACTCTGTGATAATTCAATCAATTGATTTCTATTTGGGCTTCCAAATAAAGATTGTAGAGCACATAAAAGCTTTGGCTGTTTGCTAACTTATAAACAAGGTCTGTGGTAGTTTGAATAAAAAATGGTTATGGTAGACTTCT
This sequence comes from Cricetomys ansorgei, assembly GCA_026225945.1. Classification (NCBI taxonomy): domain Eukaryota; kingdom Metazoa; phylum Chordata; class Mammalia; order Rodentia; family Nesomyidae; genus Cricetomys; species Cricetomys ansorgei. The sequence continues at coordinate 8,065,071 of JAMJFZ010004031.1, forward strand.
TTGCTTGGATACTGGTCCCCAGTCGGTGGAACTGCTTCAGAAGGGTTAGAAGATGTGGCCTTGTTAGAGGAGGTATGTCACTGGAGGTGGGCTTTGGGGTTTCAAAACCCAGTCCCATTCCTGATTAGCTCTCTCTGCTTCATGGTTGTGTCTCAGGACGTGAGCTCTCAGTTACTGCTCGGCGCAGTGCCTGCCTGCCTGCTGCTGTGATCCCCACCATGATGGTCATGGACTCACCCTCTGAAACTGAAAACCCCAATAAACCCTTCAATAAGTTGCATTGGTCACAGTGTCGTTAGCACAGCAATAAAATAGTAAGAAAGACCAGGTCCTAGGCTAAAATAATGAACACAATACTTTCATCTTGAGCTGAGAGTTAGTGTATTGCAATGTGCCCCGATCCTCAAGTGCCCTGGGTAAATCTAGTCGTACTGTTGAGTTCAGACATTTCTACTATAATTCACTATGGCTAAAATCTTAGATAGCTACAAAAGAGTCAATCTTATAAAATGTTCTTAATTAAAAACCTGGCCTTCAAGCCCTACAGTGTGCTTTCTTGAACACTGAAACAAAAATATTTCAATCCAAGGTGAGTTTCTTTGTTTTTGTTATCAAATGAATTTCTTAAAATTTTAAAATTATATTTTCATTTGTGTGTGAGTGAGTATGTATTACGTGTGTGTACTTGTGAAACCCAGTGTATATATGGAGGGCAGAGGTCATCTTAGAGGAGTCAGATCTCTCACTCTACCATATGGGCATGTTAGGTACACAGTGTTAGGCACACAGGGGCAAGCCATTTACCCACTGAGGTATCTCACTGACTCTCAAATGAAATTTACCCTGAAAATATAACAAGACAGAGGGAAATGAATTTACATTAAAGAATGCTCACTGAGGCATTATTTATAAGCATGAACAAACAAAAGTGAGACGACCTAAAAGTCCAGCTGTAGAAGACTAGCTGTCTTAGGGTTTTTATTGCTGTGAAGAAATATCATGACCAAAAGAAAGTTTGGGTGGAGAGAGTTTATTGGACTTATACTTCCACGTTGTAGTCTTTCCCTGAAGGAAGTCAGAACAGGGACTCAAACAGGGCAGGAATCTGAAGGCAAGAACGGATGCAAAGGTCATAGAGGGGTGCTGCTTACTGGCTTGTGCATCATGGCTTGCTCAGCCTGTTTTCTTTTAGAACCCAAAACCTCCAGACCAGGGACGGCATTACCCACAATGGGTTGGGCCCTCCTCCTTCAATCATAAATTAAGGAAATACCCTATAGGCATACCTACAACCCAATCTTAGGGAAGTGTTTTTCTTAATTGAGGATCCCTCTTCTCTGATGACTCTAGCTTGTGTCAAGTTGATATACAACTAGCCACCAGACTAGCTGAATATCCATGCCCATGCACGAAAAAAACCATGATGCTATTAGATATAATTTACGGAGATATTTACCAACCTAAGGTAATGATCAAAAATATTAAGTAGAAAAGCTGAACATAAACAAATGCAATGGTAAGATCTAAGTTTTGAAGGAAAGGAGTATGATTATCTGCATGTTTTTATTTCTAACAAAACAGAATTTTGTGACTCATCCTGAATGGTCAGAGTTTGGCCTTGCATCCTTACATGATTGGCTGACAACAGAGTGGCCAAGTTTTTGGGAGAAATGAAACTTGAGCATATATTTTGATCTCAAGAAATGCTAGCTCTGGTGAAGACTGAATTTTTGCCAAGTGATTTCTTTACAATTTCAAAGCCATGTCTTATTTAACCCTTTCATAGAAAAGATGGTACATCTTGTTTCCTTTCCACAGAAATGTACAGATCCCACCTGAAAACAAGAGGGGATTTTAGTGTTCTGAGATGATGGCCACAGATAGGCATGCTCTGTTTATTTATTTTTCCCATTGAGGAAAGAAGGAAACAGTACTCTATCTCAGCAGAAGGACTGAAATTACCATTGGGAAATCATTTCCCAGTGGTAAACTCTTACAGAAGTGAGTTATTAAGGGAGACTTGTGATCTCTATCCTTGATATTATAAAAGGGACATGTGTCTTTATTATCAAATTTGTACATGATACATACAATAGGTAAACCCCACAGGTGCTGTGCACTTCACTTTTTACATAATTGGGCCTCAGTCTTTGCCAAAACTTAGTGTGAAGTCAGAGGCTACAGATTGGTGCATTTTATTTTGTGTGAGTCTGTGCATATGATTGTGTGTGTGTGTGAGAGAGAGAGAGAGAGAAAGAGAGAGAGAGATAAGCATGCGGAGATCAGAAAACGATGTGTAGGAGTTGGTTCTCTCCTTGTCTGGCTCTTTCCATATGAGTTTCTGGGCTCAAACTAGGGCCATCAGGCTTGGTGGTGAGCACCTTCACCGACTGAATACTATCGCTACCCCAAAGGGCACAAAATAATGCTAGCATCACAAAGTTAGAAATCAAAATGTTATAAATGGCTTAAATAATGTAATCCAAAAGCAAATGTAAACGATTTAGTTTAACCACAGTTTGGGATTACCCATACCACAGCTCCATTAGTATAAGTAATTGAAAATTGACTCTGTAATCAATCCCCATTTCTTTGATTTAATTCAGGTACAGTTCTCAGCGGAGAGGGGGGGTGTACTCTATGGCCTTTGAAAGCCCTTGTGGCCTAAGGGACTTCTAGTTACACCTTAAAAACAATAAAATAAAAGATTGTTGAAACACTAAAATTATTCAAGGCAACACAGTTAATTTCCCCCTTTGATACCAATGTAGTTTCATTAAAATTTAAGTAACCTTTTTATTGAATCAGTATGAAATCTGTGTTCATGTTGCTTTGGTCTTCTTGAGATCTTCGGAAAGACTAGGAAAATAATACAGCCTTCCTCTTTTTCTAAGATCCTATGTCACTATGATTGTGGCATGCTGACGTTCAAGACAGTCATTTACCATCACAGTACTGATTCCACATCTTTTCTGTCTCATTATAGATCTAATTCTCCCATGGCAGACCCCAGCTAAGTGACAGGTCCTACCATATGCCCATAGCTAGGGAGACACTTAGCATCCTTCCCTGCCCAGTCTGCCGGTGTATCACATCCGCGTATTACCATGTCACTGTGTTGCCTGAGGGTACCTCTTACATAGCTCTTCAAGCCATCCTCTTCTGAAACTCCTAACTTCCGCCTGGTTAACACAGTCTCTCATCTGCCTGTTTCCACAGGTCCCAGTTCGGTCTCCTTCCCCTGTCCCATCTAGATTTTGCATGCCAGGATGACTAGAAGGAGATCTAACAAAGTTAGATCTTGGTTTATAGGTCTTCGATGAAAGACCGCAGAGTGTGGGATTCCTCTTAGAGAAACAGAATGGAGATTAGTTGATACTTTGTCAAATAAACAAACTGCTCAAACTGTCTGTGTCTCTTAACTGAATTTACTTCTTCGAGATGACAAGAGAGAAGAGGCCACCCACAGTGCCATCCCAGGACCCCAGTAGCAGCCCCTGCAAACTTGTTAAAAATGAAAATTACTGGGCCTCACCCTTTACCTCATCAGAAACCCTCAGTTATCTGTCTTAAGCCCCTCCAGGTGATTTTGATACCCAGGAAATTTCGGGAACCATTATCCTAAGCAACTTTGATTCAATAAACTCAATGTTCACAGTCCCAACACGGGCTAGAGAGAACAATCCCAGCAAATTTCCGCGGCAGCTGTCAAGCCATGCCAGTGCTCTAAGTTCTGTGGTCTCCAGTGTAGGGCTCCCCTTGCAGTTATTCCCAGGTGATGCTGGTAGGCAGCACAGTCTCGAGTGCATATCACGCTGCGCTTGCTTGCGCCAACTAAACCCACGGAGGACGCAAACATTCTACGTACGAGAAACCCGTAAGTTCGTAAACTAAATACAATCGATCTTATCCTTAACCCAATCTCATCTTTACCCTCTTACCACCTGCACAATGCCTTTCAAGTTCAGAAAAGCACCACAGAAGATGGAACGTGCTTGATTGCCCTGCTCCATCCCTCGAATGTACTCTCGTTGCTCCTCAGAGTACCAGAGGAAAGGAGGCTTTACAAGTCGAGGCTGTAGTGTGGATTTGCCTCCATTTGAATAAATGACAAGGGTTCCTGATTGTGATCGTGAAAAGGGTGATGTCTTAGTTTTAGGTTACTATCGCTGTGATGCAACACCATGACGAAAAAGCAAGTTGGGGAGGAAAGGGTTTATTGGTTTATTAAAGGGTTCATTTCTGTTCATCATTAAAGGAAGTCAGGACAGGAACACAAACAGCGCAGGAACCTGGAGGCAGGAGCTGATGCAGAGGTCACGGAAGAGGGCTGCTTACTGGTTTGCTTCTCCTGGTTTGCTCAGTCTGCTTTTTTATAGAACCCAGGACCACTAGACCAGGGATGGCCCACTCACAATGGGCTGAGTCCTCCTCCCCCATCCATCAGTAATTAAGGAAATGCCCTACAAGCTTGCCTGCAGCCCAATCTTAATGGAGACATTTTCTCAATGGAAGGTCCCTCTTCTCTGATGACCCACTCTAGCTTGTGTCAAGTTGACATACAACTAGCCAGCACACTAGCTGAATAACCATGTCCACGCACTAAAAAACTGTAAGGCTATTAGATGTGTCGTAAAGAGATATTTACCAACCTGGGAAAATGATTGAAAACATTAAGTAGAAAAGCTGAATATAAACTAATGCAATGGTGGGGTTTACGTTTTGAAGAAAGGGAGTATGATTATCTGTGTTTTCATTCCTAACAAAATAGGATTTTGTGTCTCCTTCTGAGTAGTTAGAGCTTGGCCACACATCCTTAGGCCTGCCTGTAGCCTGACCTCATGGCTGCATTTTCTTAATTGAGGCTTACCTCCTCTCAGATGACTTTCGCTTGTGTCAAGTTGACATTAAACTCTCTAGCGCAGGTGGCTTGCATCGCCTGTGTCTTCTTTGCACAGATAGTTGCGCACTTAAAGCTTCAGTGTCTACTGAAAGATTTCTCAAGGGAAAATCTATTGTTTTCCACCCTGCTCACATGGCACGTCCTTTTGAGCTACCCAGACTTGGAAAGGTACTATACTTGAACATCCTGTGGATTGCCATTTGCACTATTCCTGCTCGAATCTTTCCAGCCGTAGTGCTATCCTAACAGGCTTTAGACCTTGATCTTTTTCAACTCCCTCAGCCCAATCTCTACTTTTCATATAACTCCCCTATGTTGGAAATCTTAATGGTTTTCAATTCCCTAAGGACAGACTATGAGATCTTTGGCTTGACATTCAAGAGACTTCATAAACATGGTAAGACTCCACCTCTAACGCCAGCCCCACAATTATCAGTACATAATCTTTGTCCCTGCCCAGGAGATCTATTACTATGACACACTCACTACCACCGTACACCATCACATCATGACTACCGCCAAACTACACTCGGTAACATTGAGAGTCGGCTCTGTGCTAAATACTTCAAACTCATCATCTCATAATCCTATAATAACCATGTAAGAATATCCTCCTCATCGTGCAGATAGGGAATTCGAGAAGAACAAAACACCAAGTGACTTGTCTGTGTGAAGGTCGAGGGACACCTAGGTCTGCGTATGTCCATAGATGACAATTTCTTGGGAAGTTAAGGACTGCCTTTGCTCCCTATTGGTCGGCTTAGTGCAGGTCCCACGTGATCCACAAATATGTTGAGGGAGTATTGAAGAGATTTTAAATCCCATTCCCTTAAATTTGTTATTCCCATAACTTGTAATCTTCAAGATATTTTTGTTCACTTCATGCACTTAGTTTCTTTTAAAAATAATCTTATAATCTCCTCTGTCTTTCCAAATTCTACCAAGTATCTGTCAAGTCCTAGCATTTTGCACACATCTTTTTGTTTTAGTAAAACTGGCCCTTTATTGAATTCTTTCTACCTTGCTTTGTATGAACTGTTAATATACATATAAGACACTTGGGCCCAAGTGAGATTATGAGTCCTCCCAGCACAGAGACTTGGAGCTAATTTTCAATAATTGACACAGGATTAAATGAAGGGAACTTTGAATGTCAAAGAAGTGTAGGTAAGAGTATCTAAAAAGAGAAAGTAATTTGCTCACCCCTGTCAGTGATTCCCTGATATCTAAGTCATTCCCCATAACTACTAGTGGATAGTTAGGATAATGCAAAAGAAACTGTAACTTAACAATGATGGAAACATTTTGTTTTAACAGGTGGCTGGCTTTCCTCTGCTTACTCACTTACTTATCCCTCTGATTCTGCTGTCTCATTTTTCATCCTGACAATAGGGCTGAGGGTGGGAGATATGAGCCAAGGGTTGTGGGAAAGAGGGTAAAAAGGTCCATCAATAAACAGGTCTATCTGCTTTGCTTTGTGATGATAAACCATACTGGCTTCCTTTCACCGGACATAACTGGTCACATGACCCCGTTAGCTGCAGAAAGCCAAGACCATAGCCCCTAGCAACAATGACATGACAGAAGAAACATGGACATCGGTCGAGTTTGCTGTCTGTGCTGTGAGTACTTAGTGAACAGCTCTTGCTTCCAGAAAGGACAATGCATATTGGAATTGACTTTTTAAAAAAGAAAAAAGCTCAGCATAGATTTGATGTTTGAATCCCGGGCTTTATATAACAATCTGGACACTGTTAATTTAATCTACAATCAGTGCTTTGAGGTGCACCACACAATTCAGTGGGTACCCACAAGTTTGTTTTAAGTGTTATTCTAAGGGACCATATATTTGCCTGATGCTTCTAAGTCATATATATATATATATGTGTGTGTGTGTGTGTGTGTGTGTGTGTGTGTGTGTTTGTGTGTGTGTGTGTACACACATATATATATATACATGTATATATATATATGTATGTATGTATACATATATATGTGTTGGCTTTAGAGGGGCCAATGCTGAACTACAATGTGTCTCTCAAATTTTAAGGCATTTTATTTGCTTTTAGAGCCTCTAAGTAAGCTGGGCTTGAACATAACCATTCAGATCAAGCCTCAGTCGGTTCTAAACTGTCCCTCACTAAGACCTTCACTGATTACCTCCTCAGATCTCACACTGTGAGAGATGCTTGTCTTTCAGGTTTTAGTTAATAAAGATGAATCAGTTCTAGCTGTTTACATAATTCCGTTTAATTCCAAAAATACCCCCATGAAATGAGCACTAAGATTCATGTTCTGAAGAGAACGAAGGTAAGGTTCAAAATGCTGAGTATTCCATAGGCAAGGTGGGGTACTACAAGAAAACCAACCTAGAGCTGATTTTGAGCCCATCATTTTCATTCCACATCGACTGAACTCCTTTTCCATGTAAGTAGTGACTGTTTTTCTCGAGTTTTAATGAACATCAAACTGAAACAAATTAGGCCGAAACAACCCAAGTTTGCCTCATCAGATGACTGGATAAACAGACTGGGATACGCATTTGCAATGGAATATTATTTAGCAAAAAGTGAAATTCTGATTATGCTACAAACATGACTGAAATTTGGGAATATGATGCTGAGTGAAAGAAAAAAGTCAGTGCATTTTTTTCCCTTATATAAATTATCGTAGGTATATATTTATGGAGACAGAGAGGGCATTAGAAGTTCAGATGTGTTTCCAGTCCCTTGATCTGTACACACGAACAAAACAAACAAAAACATGGTTGGGGGAGCAAAAGAGGGAAGGTAGGATTTCTCATTTAGTACTTAGAATTTCTCTTTGGGGTGATGGAAAAGTTTCATGAATCGATAATGGTAATGATTTAATAACATTGCACAAATCTCCAAATTACATGATTAAAGGGCAGATTTTTTTGTTGGACATACCACAGTAAAAGAAAAATAAAGAAATTAGTTGGGGTTAATTTAGGTAATCTTATTAAATGTGCATATGATTTCAGCTTATCTTTTTGTATAAGGTTATTTTTCCATTTGTGTGGGGGTCTTTGAAACAAATTACAGGGATTATATTAATTGTTCTTCAAGCACCCAGATAGACCAGTTTATGAATAGCCTTTCACAATCATACACTTGATGATCTCAGAACAACATGGGCCCCCAAATTACGAATCCCCCAACATCACACAAATAGTGTCTTCTGTTCCCGCTGGAGCCCTCGCAGTCGCTCCGGAATCTGGGACTTACATTAATGAATGGCTCCTCAGCCCTTCACCAGGCTGGAAGAACAGAGCTGAGGACGAAACCTCTACTGAGAGGACCCACCACACCCCATCTCAGAGAGGAGAGAAGAATTAGCCACGAGGGCTGGCAGGATTGCTCAAGGAGTAAGTGTGCCTCCACCATGCCTGATGACCTGCTTTCCACCTCTGGATCTGACTGCTACAAGTTGACCTCTGACCTCCACACATACAACATGACACACATTCAAGCACCGCCACCACCCACATACACACTGTAAAATTTAAATGTAATAAAAATTTAATAATAATAAAGCAAAAGACATCAGATCTTTAAAAGGTAGCAGAGGCAAGGGGTCAACCATGAAAAAGACAAAGATGACCATAAAAATCTGCAAGGCAAAGTAGGGAGGGCACTGGAGAAGGCTCACTGCCCTGGTGGACTCCATCCATGCCCCAGTAGGAGCTCCAGCTCCAGCTCATCCCACCTGTGGCAAAGAGGAAGACAAAGGTACTAGTTTGGGTTCAACTCTAGGTGAGCTGTCTTTGTCAGGTGTGGCTGTGGAGTCTACCCTCCCATAAGGGGTGCTCACCAGAACTACAGCACAGCTCCAGGCTCCACACCTCCAAGAGATCAACCAACTGTAGATGTTTTTGAAAGTGCTTTAGGCAGGGCCCCTCTGTAGCCCAGGCTACCCTCAATATGTGGCAATCTTATTGCTCTACTCTTCCAATTACTGGGACTATAGAAGTCAACTATCATCCCCAGCTCTCTGCCATCTTTTATGCCAAATTGGCAAGCCTTGCCTCTGCCCTCTGCACCACCACCACGTCTTCAGTTCTCATGGCTGTGGAGGGAATTAGGGAAACAGTCTCATAACGGTTTGTGTGTTCCTCTAGCCTTCTGATCTGGAAAGGAAGGCAGGAAGTAGGGTGAACTATAGAAGAAGTAGAAGAAAAATGATATTTAAAGCCTATATTAATGCCAGCATAGTTTTTAGAACTTTTTCTTTAAGACAAAAAGGGGAAAATGGAGCAGAGAGATTTTTACTGTAAAAAATGCTCAGTTTAGTAATGTCTATAGAATTAAAACCAATTAGCGACTCTCAGTTAAGCTATGTTTTAATCCCAATTAAGGACCAAGATACAGCCGTACCTCGTGTGATCACACCCTGCAGTCTATCCACTTCTAATCCTCTTCAGTTTTTCATTTGGACTCTGTTTGTGCCCGTATGACTACTTGCAGGACTTGGGTCTGCTTTGTTCTTAACTGGAACCAGGAATCCCCGGTTTCTCTTTACTGCTGTGATGATAATGTCAAATGGCCCAAACATGAATAATCTTTAATTTTTTATAATCTACAAAGGTAATAAGGAAGAAAAGGCACATCTGCTTGAAAAAGAGGAGAGAATACAAGTGTTCAAAATAACAAGCTGAGTCGAGTCTTCTGAGAACCAGGCAGAGCTGTTCTCCCCATCCACATTGTGGTTTTCCCCTACACATTTAAATGTAAACAGGCAAGCCTGGTATCTGCAGGAAGCCTTTTCCTTTTAAAGCACTCGATCCTATTTAAACAGATACAGGTTAGAGATTTCAAGGCAGAGCCCACATAAAATCCCATATTAGGGATGATACCAAACTTAAAGAATGTTGTAAAATGAGAATGGAAAAAAAAAAAGTACAAAATGAATTCCTGCCCATTTACATGCTTTCAGTCAGACTACTAGATAACCAAGCCTCTGTCTTTGTGTTAACACTGTAGATTAGGTCAAGTTTTTACCCCTCTGAGCTCTTTTCCTGTAAATGACGGGTTTTGATGTGAAACAAGAAACATGTCAAAGCGAGTTGAAAGATGTAGGCATTTTATGCCATGTCACAATGACAGGCCGGTGAATATTTGGGCCATTAGGGGCTTATTAGTGAATAAATGACCAGATGGTTCAGTGATGCACGGAGTCGGACAGAGCTGGATGCTCCTAATCAGCACTGTCTGTACTTGATGTCAAATCACATGACACAGTAACCCATGGATACCAAGTAAGAGTTACCATTAGCAAGTCAATTTGATATCTGGGTGGTGTAAACAGACCGCACTTCAGAACTGCCTCTGTTTTGAGGGAGAAAAAGAGTGGAGTTGTAAAAGGCACACACACACACCACACACACACACACACACACACACACACACACACACACTAAATCCTAATTGTTATTTGATAATTACACAAAACATTTCCACCATGTCTCATTCTTTTTATCACTGAGAAAAGACCAGTGCTTGGACACACAGGAATTGAGTGCAGAAGATACAGAAATTGAATTGAAAATATGATCAAACCTTTAAGTAGAAGCCATAGCACAGACTGTCAAGGCAGGCCACCTGAGAACGGGTTCAGAGTTCCACGGTAGCAGGTGAGAGACAAAGCTTAGGCAGGGACCATAAACCGTAAACAGACATGAGTTGTTTGCCTCCGCACACTCACGCTTCTATTTCCCCTCCTTGTCTCTAGAGACGTTGAAGTGTTAACAGCCACCTTGGGTGTTTCCCAAAGGAACGCAGGAAACTGTGTTTTAAGAGTTCCTGTTTCCTTTTTCTTTTTTCCCCACCATTTTCAATGTTTTCAGATTGACAAGAACTCCGCGCATTGTGAGCATCCCCAGACAGTACCAAAGAGGACAAGCTCTCTTAAAACCCAAAGAAGAACACGGTGAATGGTGAACCGGGCTCGGGCTGGGGCAGGTGTGGTCTACGGCAAACTCGGTGCCAGACATTTCTCTCACACCACAACCAGTTAAAGCTACAAAGCCTTGAGGGATGGATAACAAATAGCCTTGTGGAGAGGCATCTCTTCAAATAATAAACAATACCTATTGTTCACTGAGAATTTTTACGTATTAGTAGATCATGAATTTTGGATCTTTGCTTTTTAGTGAACTATTATTAGTTGTTTTCTGTTTTTTTTATATAAGTCAAGTACTTACTTTGGGGCAAGATTCTGGGAATGGGATAAGCAAAGAGGGAATTTCTCAGAAAATTTAGTCGTATTAAAAAGGGTACTTTCATATTATGTAACATTTGATGGTTACAAAAAGTTTATATGTAATGTCATTTAAAAACATGTTATCTGTGATCTACTATATAAACTAGACCATTAACAAGAAGTAGTAGAGCTTTCCACCTCATCTTTCTGTACCATACCCAGGCAGTAGTAACTATATCATAAATTCCTAATTTCTCCTTCTTTTACTTGTTAAAAAATAATTTAGCCTCATATGGCTATATTTATAGGCAAAATAATTTTAATTTGCTTGTTATATTTCTTTGTAAAAATGGTGACTTCAGAGCTGGAGAGACGGTTCCGTGGTTAAGAGCTCTGGTTGCTCTTGCAGAGGACCCAGGTTCAATACCTAGCACCGACGTGACAGCTCACAACCATCTGTAACTCCAGTTTCAAGGGATCTAATACCCTTTTCTGACCTCAGTGTGCATCGGGTATGCATGTGGTACACATACATACATGAAGCAAAGCATTTATACACATAAAATAAATCTTTAAAAAATTTTGCTTCTTGCGGATGAAGAGATGGATCTGCTGATAATGTACTTGCTATGCAAGTCTGGTGATCTAAGTTTGGGTCCCCTGATCTCACAAAAATGCTAGGCGGACATGGCTGCCTTCCTGTAATCTCTGTGCTCTGAAGGCAGAGAATGGAGCCCTGCAGCAAGCTGGCTAGCAGACAAGCCATACAGGCCAGCTCTGCATTCAACTGAAAAACTCCACCTCAAAGAATAAGGTGAAGCAATCAAGGAGATTCCCAACATCATCCTTCGGCCTCCATGCAGACACACATGCACCCACACACATTTGAACATGTACACACAAGTACACATACCACATATAAAAACACGCTGTTTATATTCTCCCAAGACATGCTTTTTTCCCTCAAGAGTGAATTTAAAATTTAAGTGATCTTTTGTGTTTGCCTGAAATTAATTCGCTTTATCTTATTACATTTATTTTTACGGTATGGTTATTCCACAATCGAGGTATACCTCTGGTTTGTTTCCAGTTTAGAACTAATACAAATGATTCTGTAAAAAGCATCCTTATACATAGACCCTGGTGTGTATGTGTATAGATTTCTCAAGGTGTCCAATTTCTGGGTCCAAGGGTAGATATGTATTATACCTCACAAGATAATTCTGAGCTGTGTTCCACGTTGAACCAATTTATACCCCATCAATAGTATATAGGTAATGTCTCTATTGTTCTGCTTTCTCACCAACATTTTAATCTTCAGACTTAAAATTGCCAATCTAGTGGAAGTCCATTTAGTCTCAACCACCACCCTGAGAAGCAGTCTATTGTGCATAGTTTACAGTTGAGGCTCCAAACTATATTACTGGTAAAATGAGAATTTAACTCAGTTCCACAGCACTGAAACCCAGAGTTCTTTCCAATGAACCACACTGTCTCCCTGCAACACCCGTTTCTGTCCTCACTGACCTAGGGTACATTTTTAAAGACAAATGAGCAGAAAGCAGAAGAATGTCCAATCTAGGACTCAGTCGCTCATTAACTATGCAAATCAGGCAAATTATATGACCTCTCTGTGCTTCAAGTACCTGTAAAATGTCGATAATTATAGCACCTATTTTATGGGCTGAGGGGAGAGAGAGATGCAGAGAGATGGGGGAGAAAAAGAAAAAAGTAAATTAGCATAAGAGAGAAATTTACTTTAATATACACACCAAATTCCAACCATGTTGGGTAGAATCCACTATATTTGATGTACCCTAACTTCCCCTTCTCTTGCAAATGGTCTTTCCATCAGCCACCTCCCTCTTTTATATTCCAAACGCATTCTTGTTGCATACACAGGTGCAAGTCAGCACTGCTGGTAAGCACAGGCCTACGATCCCAGCCACTCCACAGGTGAAGCAGGAGCATGGAGGCAGCCTGAGTAATTCAGTGAGATCCTGTCTCAACAGGAAAGGTAGAAGAAGGCCGGGAGTGTAGCTTTAGCGGTGGAGCACCGGCCTAGCATGCACAAGAACGTGGTTTCAATTCCCAGGACACAGAGTACTTTTTTTTCTGTTACTGCGGTGACGTGATATTACCACACAGTTAGAAAGGTTTGGTTTTTTTGTTTGCTTGTTTGTTTTTTTTAATATGTATATTGTAGTCTGGGGAGTATCGGAAAAACTTTTAGAGCACCCAGTTTTCTGTGCATGCTCATTTGGGAGATAATTTAATGTTTCATCTTCTCTAAAAAGATTGTTTCTACTTTTAATCACAGTTGTATCCTGGGGCTTCATTCTCAGTAAATACTGTCGGGTAAATGAAGCCATGATTGAGTTTTTTAAAAGCGAATCAAGTAATGGGTTTTATTGAAATTATATGTTGTTCAACGATTCTTTCTAAAAGTGCAATCATTTTTTTCTGAAATGGTTGAAGCCTAGTTTCAGATTTTTGTAATTTTGAATATTTTTTCATTTTTAAAAAGTTATTAATAATGCTCCAAATTGATGGATTTTCCATTAGATCTACAACAGAATCTGAGAACCACCTAGGACTCAGCATGTCACATGTGTACAAAATGCACAAGCCCATGAAGGATGTTTTCAAGGACCACAAATAGCATGTGTGGCTTCAGGTTAAGCTTACGCTGGGAGTTATGGGATGCTTGTGGTTTTTAGGGATGTATAGATCATAGGACTGTGGGTCAAGATTGTAGACCTATAATTTTTTAAGAGTAGGAATTTGAATCCCTGGTTCGTTGATCCCTAATTTCTTTTATTTAGAATGTGGTGAATCTAATTGGCTTGATCTCCAGGAAAACAAGTACTAGTCGATAGGACTGGTTTTACTAGACCCAGGAATTATCTATCCCCTTACACGGGGGCTCTGGGAATATACAAACTACCCTTAGAAGTTCTATCATTCACTATCCACAAATAACACAAAGTACAGTACTTGGAAAATTAAGAATGGGGATTTATCAGTCAATAGATTTAAAAATATTTATTTGTAATTCATTTGGAAATTGCTAATTTTTAAAGAATTATTTTTATTCACCTTAGGGGTCTGGTTGTTTCTAAAAGGGGGTTCTTTTCAGATAGAGAATTACATTTTAAAGTTAATTTTTGAAATTCATAAACAGCAAAACTCATAGCATCTTACGAAGATGGAGATAAGGAAAAATTAGTTGTTTCCAAGTCTGTGATTCCACTGCTATATCTAACATGACCCTCTGGCTTCCAGCAAAGCTAGCAATGGGAAATCAGACAAGCACAGCATTCAGATTCTAGGACTGCTTTAATTTGAATATGTCTGATGGCCAAGGTCTTCACACATGTGCACACACATGCGCACACACGCACACACGCACACTCACAAGGCTCCTTCTGATAGTGTTATGCACTAGGAACGTCTACAGCAAAGCCAGTGCTTCCCTTTCCTCAACCTTCAGCTGTAACATATGACTCAACAGCCAATGGTTCACCCACCAGGATCCACTTGCTATTCTGCCTAGATGTCTTGAAGACAGAGGGGAACAATTCTCTGTGTGTGTGTGTGTTGAGTGTATGTGTTCATATGTGTGTAAATGTGTGGATGCACATGCATGTATATGAATCTGTATATGTATGTGAAGGCCAGAGATCAATGTTGGGTATCTCCCTCCATCAGTCTCCACCTTACCTCTTGAGGCCGGGCCTCTCACTGAATCTGGAGCTTACCAACTCAGGCTAGCCCTAGCTAGCCTCTGGTCTCTGCCTCCTCAGCTCCAATAACAGCCCCATGCCACCATGCTCAGCTTTCTGCACCTGTGTTGGGATCTAACCTTTACTAACTGAGTCGTCTCCCCAGACCCACGTCCAAATAGTTTTACATAGTTTCTGGAAATCAAACCCAAGTCCTCATGTTTCCGAGAATTTTATCAACTGGTTTATCCTACCAGCCCAAGACAGTGATTTGAGGTCTCTGGGTCTTTATATGTTCTTCCTCTAAGAGGGGAACAAAACTGAAGGTCAGAGAAGAAGCTGGTAGACCCCCAGCTTCTGCTACCAGCTCAATAGAAGAGAAGAACATGAGCTACAAAACAGGCACCGTCTCAAACAAGATCATTAGAAACTTCTGGAACGTCTCAATATTTGCATTGTTTTTATACCAGTATACTCATATAAGGGATACTCCTTAAAACTGATTGCCCTTAAGAGCCCACAAGGAATGGGTTGTGTTTCATTCAAAGGCTAGTAGAGGATTCTGGGAAAGGGGGCAGGGAGGAGAACTGGAAAGTGACCAGGAAAGTAGGCTGTGTGAATCTATGTTGCCCCCTTCTGCTCTCAGAAAGGATGAAGCCCTTTGTTAGTAACAAAGATGAAAACAGCATCTGGTCATCGAGCAGCATCTGGTCATCGAGAGCCGTAACAAGAGGAGTCCACATCTGTAGAAAAGAAGAGTCCATCTTTGCTCTCAGCTTTAATTGCACACTAGGATCATCTGGGAGGATTAAAAAATTCTAAGACTCAAGATACATCTCCTTTCAATTCCTTCAGAATCCCAGGACCAAGGTCAATGAAAAAATATTAAGCCATGTAGTTAATTCCAAAGAGTAGCCAATTGGAAACCCATTTTAAATACCAACCATTTGCAGGGTTCCTAAACTGAAAGCAAGGCAATGCAACCTCCACAGAATCCTGGAACATTCCAAACACAAAGCCTTGTTTCCTGTCTCCTATTTTATGATTAAATGCCTCCTTCCCCAAAGAGTCTGGGACAGAATTAGTAAATAGATTGGGTGAAGATCATTATTCACATTATGGTTTTATGGGAAATTTAAAAGAAAAAAAAAAAGACCTCAACGATGGTATTCATTAAAACAAATGACAAAATATTTCAAACACTTTTATTTGTAAATTCAAAGGCCATCCTAGAGATTAATATCCCCTTCCGTGTGCCAGACGCTGTGCAGAATGTTGAAACAAAGCATTCAGAGTCACAGATATCACCCTCAGCAAGCAGTGATGCCAGAAGGACTTACCAGGGACCAGCCAGCGGGTAGCCTGAGCTCCTGGCCAGCCTGGGCTACTGATCAGCAAAAAGCTACACACATAAGGACTGGGTAAGTTGTTTGAAATTATCATGCTTTAGAGTCATAAAAGTTGATCCTGTGAGAACAATATTGCTCTGGAGGTGTGGCTGCTGAATTATGTTTACTAATTAACATACCCTGAAGGGTCTTATCAGCTAGCTATCCTTGGACACGCCTGGTATACTCAGGAGTGCCTGTGGGAAAGTGGACTGGGCGTCTGACTGTCTGCCCACAGCTACTTGCTTGCTCCATCCCTGGGATGATTGCCACAATCACCTGTTGTTTATTCAATTACTTGAAATTAGTCCTCTGTTGATCTGAGTGTTAAGAAGAGGATTGGTAGACACTGCCCTGAGAGAAATCTGGCTGTGTGATTAGTGTGTCCACATCAAGCCTCTTGCTTCCCAGTTGCTTTAGGGGCTTAGGAACCGAGTGTCTCGCCACGCTGTAAGTATGTCATCTTTTTCTGCTTTGACAAGGTTAGTGTCTCTGGTGTCTTCTGGAAAAATCCCCAAGCTTCCTGGAACTTGTGTCATTAACCATGCAGTGAGGTCTGACTGCAGAAAATGCAGAGCACATTAAACAGGCAAAAACAGCCAGGTCTTGAAAAACTCTGCATGGAAAACAAGTCACTCTAAACAATTCTGTTAGCATAGTTGACATCCCACGGCTCTCCCCTGCTCTTTGCTGCAGAGGACTTGAACCATGTGAAGTCTGTACCCCCGTTCTCCCTCTGCCCCCTGCACAAAGGGCACCGCTTACACTCTATGAGCAGCCCTCGAGCCGCTGCGAGGCACTGATTTCTGCAAAGATCTGTTCCTTTTTCAAAGAGCTGCCGATAAGAGGAGGAAATATGCAAAAGACAGGTAACAAGTGAAGCAAGCAGCTGTCAGGGAAGTCATATTTTTGCAGCCTCAAAGCTGCTTATGAGCCTTGGCTCATTTGGAGAGCTATCTCACGGGCTAAGCATAGCCAAACAATGCTATGGAAAAAAAAAAAAGTCCAGCAGCAAAGAGTATGTGTTGTGATTGGGAGAGCTGGATTTACACATGCGAGCACCCATGTCCGGGCTTTAAACCAGCTGTAAACAATTCAGATGTCGCTATTCTACATTTCTTAAAGGGATTTAACTGCTGATGGAACAAGGCCCGTGGAACAACTCTTCAACGATACTATGTGCAAGTCGTGAAATAAATGCTCCTTAAGTAGCCGATGTGTTGGTCCTGGCTGATGGCACTGAGCCTCTCTTGCCTTTCTCCTGCCTGGTTTCTTGTGAGAGGGAAATATGGAGACCACTTTTGTGAGGTCCTCGGTCCTCAGCCTTGGGAGACAGTCCAGTCTGAGGCAGATGGTAGAGAGGGAGAGACCTTGGTGTTGGGCTTGTTGTTTTAGGTGGCACCCTTCACCCTCTCCCTGTATGGCTCTACTGCTTGCCTGCTTGCTTTGCTCTCCTTTGCCTTATGTCTTGCAATATGGGTCACAGTAACTCAGACCCACTGGGTGGCCCCAAACCCCAAGCTGCCCCAATGACACTACCATCTTCCTTTCATGGCCCTAGGTCACAGGAAAAGGACAGACTCCTTGGATTCATTCATCTCTGGATTGCTTCTATGGAGTTTCTTGATTCATCCAGTACCCGTGGAACTATTTATTTGGAACAAATTTCTTATTTTAGGTACCTAGAGTGGGTTCTGTTTCAGTGGCCAATGCAGTAGTTTACCATTGTAATTTAATCGCGATATCTATAGTAAATTCACACGTTAACAAACACAAAAGAATTGTTGTGGTGGGATGAAACACTTTCCCCCAGGTTCACATGTTGAAGTCCTAAGCCCAGTACCTCATAGTTGGGTCTTTTAGATGATAATTAATCAAAAATGTGGTTATTAGGATGAACCCTAATTCCACCCTAAAGGAAAGGAGACTAGGATAAACACAGAATAAACACAGACACACACACACACACACACACACACACACACACACACACACGCACACACGCGCACACACGCGCACACACACACGCACGCACACATGCATAAACAAACATGTACACAGAGAGAGAGAAAGGATTAAAAACAAATACAAACATTGCTATAGGTGTTTCATCACAGTGATACAAGGCAGGCTTACACTGTGCCTAATAAATGCGGGACATCGCTGTACGTGTGCGTGTCTGTGATCACGCTGAGTGGAGCCCACCTCTCCGGCACGAAGCAGGTCTTTAGATTGGGCTGGTTGGATAATGAATGTCTCTGCCCAGATTTTAGCCTCTTTTTTTTTTCTTTCCTTCCTTCTTTCCTCCCTTCCTTCCTTCCTCTCTCTCTTTCTCTCTTTTCTCTCTCTCTCTCTTTTCTGTCTGAGTTTTCACCTCTTAGTCACTTCATCTCTTGTCTTCAGTTACCAAACTACTCACAGAAGCTCCTTAACTCTATTGCTAAGGTTTAACTTTTAAATCACAGATACCGTAACTCAGCTGCAAACTCAATCATCTTCTCTGTGGCTACCATGCTTTCCATTGACTTATCTGCTGAGTCTATATAAATCCATCTAAAGGAGAAGTTGCAAAGAGACTAACTGCGAATCCTGTCTTATGGGGGTTTAATAAGCAGTTAACCTTCAGTAAAAGGACTAAATCTTAACAGTGTAACTTCCAATATTATGCATAGAAGGGATATTTGGGCCACCATGAAATAACGATGTTATCTTTCGTTCAAGGGGTGAGGGAATGCTGAAATCTAAGGGAACAGGATGCTTGATTTTCCTTAGCTGAGTTTGGGGAGTATGAGAAAAAAGTGGGTGATTCTTTATAGAGATGTCCCTTCTACGAAGACTCTTCCCTTTCCCTCTGATAAACCCAAGCTCGAATCTTACATGGGAATGTAATATTTATTATCGGAAATATTTAGCACCAAATGGTTTCTAGAGGATTGATCCTGCATGACAAATGTTCGGGGGAAAGAAAAAGACAAAAGAGAGAAGGGTAAAATAAAATAAAGAGAGGCCTAAGTGTTTTCATCTACTTTATATTTTAAAAGCAGAGCGTTACCAGCACACGATTGTTTTAACCTCCTAATGGCTTGTAGCCATGTGGTAGTAATTCTCCCCGTGGAATGTGAAACACAGAGTAAATGTCAAGTATGGACTCACAGTCACCAACCTTACAGTTACACTGAATGTGGTAGCTTTCTGAGTGTTGGTTAGCTTGGGGCCAGAGGTCTCTACTACCTCCCCAGCCTTTTGTAAATATCTTACCTCAGAATGTTCACCTTCACCTCTCTAATACCTACTGGAGTTAGACAGAAGTCATTCTGCCCCCATCATCTTGCTAGAATTCTTCAGAGCACTCAGTGGCCCAGGGTCTGTCTTAGAAAGCACAGGCTTCTCACAGTTCTTCTCTATTGGGTCTTAGACTATATTAACAATTTCAGCCAGATTAATTTTTTAAGTAATACTAAAGAATAATGCAGTCCCTGTTGCATGAGTTTGTTAGGCAAACTTGATAAAAGATAATGAGCAAAAAATAAATCTACTTGTCAGTTCTAAAGGAGAATCACATTCCCAGAGATGATTTTGTTTAAAATGTATGTTTTAGATATGCATATTGTTAATAACATTTCAGCTATCAATGGGCTGGTGCTGTGTCACGTTTTAATGGATAAGGTTTTATATAGTCTAAAGGGAAGTCTTATCTTTTATTTCATATGCTCGAACAAAGTGCCATTCTTCGGCTCTAGTTGCAATTCCCTCTGAAGTCCTTCTTTCATCTATTGAGAGTATAGTTTGTTATGTTAACAACAACGAACAACTATAAAAAGACAAATAAAATTCAAATAGAACATTAAGTTTGAGATAGCAACACATTTGCTTAGATTAGAGACAGAACTCAAAGAAAAAGAAATGTCCAATGTTCTTTTCAGTCATGAGCTACTGTGTGGTCCACAATTCCATTGACTTCCATAAAACCATGATTGTCCTTTTGTTCATAGACGTGGCCAATCATTGAAAGGCCATATGTGTCTTGAGTTAGTTAATGAATCTTTCAGTGGTTTAGAATCAATTCAATTATCATCATGTTATCACAAATCAGATACCAATAAAAATATAAACGGTAGACGTGCCAGAGATCAAGAGAGGATACGGGGCTTCTACGCCAGGGCACACACTGATCCAGCCTTTTTATTTCCAGTGTTCATTCAAATCCCTAATGGTCCTCAAGATCTATGCATCTATTCTCATTTCAAAAATGAGCATACTGAAGCTTAGAAAATACATCAATGCCGGTGACTGGCCTCGGGGCCCATAGTCTCGCGGGTCACCTGCGATTTGAAACTTGTTTTAAATGTGATTTGAACATTCTCCTGACTTCTTTAAAAAACTATAAACTTATCACTAAGTGTCTCAAGGTCTTCTGTGAGCTGTCTCAGTTCCAGTCTCACCTCCAACTTCACTCTCAATTTTGGATGATATTGTGGCCATTTGTTAGGGTAATATTCATGACCAAAGAACAGATGTGGCTTTCTGGTTTATCTATGTTGCTTGATAAGTGATTTGAAATATTATTTTTAATGCAAAAATCTAACTATATCAACACATGTAAAGTACATATAAATATTTGTAGTGAAATGAAACATTTCCCCCAAAATTCCTGTTTTAAATTCTAACCCTAAACATGGTGACAGTCACCATCCTCCATGATGGACAAGGCATTTTCAAAAGGTGGCAATATTTGGAGGGGGCTTTAAAATGAGCAATGTTGAATTCCCAAGCCTCCAAAAGAAACTATAAGGTTTGAGGACTATTTGAAGGCCATAGTTCTACTTAAAATAGGGAAGACTTTAAGTGTTTAAGTTTAATGGGAGCTCCATTCTCCCAGCTCAGAGGACATTCTTTCAGAACCAAGGGACAGATGCACTGTTCAAAATTCATTGTCATAGGAAAGAACCAGGGTTCCTGGGAGGAGGAACTTCTGGGCTCTTTCTGGCTTATAGGAGTACAGACTTCCATTTTCTTTTTGATCTTCCACTCTAAGGCATAGACAGAATTATTAAAAATCAGTCCATAAAATTGCTGATCAGCCATACTACCAAAAAGCATCCTAATTTGTGCAGAAAGCTAAAGCCTGACTTTAGCTTTAGCTAAGTTATACAAATCTCCAAGTGAAACATTGCATGAATAAGGCTTGCTTCTGGCTAAATCTGTGTAAAGCTTTGTTTCTTCTTTTCAAACTGAGATTATTACTTATTTTAGACTTGTAATAATCTACACTTGACACAAAAATTAAATAATTCATTCTCAAGGAAAGTGAAAATTCTCTGGACCCGACTCCATACTCCAAGGCTTCAAAAATGTTTTGTTTTGTCTGTCTGTCTGTTTGTTTGTTTATGTGCCAGTGAGATGGCTCAGTATAAAGGTGCTTGCTGCCACGCTTGATAGCCTAAATTCAATCCTCAGGATCCACATAGTGGAAGAAGAGAACCAACTCCTGAAAATCACCCTCTGATTTCTCCACATGTGTCTGCATGCCTCGCCCCACCCCCAATACACACATACACGCACAATAAAATTTTTAAATGTAATTCGAAATGTTTAATGTTTTCCATAAACATACTCTCATACCTGCCTGTGGCCTTTTCCCTTGACCTTGTAGCATAGATGTTTTTGCATGACAAAACAATGGAAAACAGATTCTATTCCAAATGAAATACAGATTTCATTGACTCTTTCTACGGTTGCAGATAACTTTTATTGACAGGCGCTTGCTTTACAGTGCTGTCAGTAACTGCAAACATTTAGCCTGTTTTATGAAAAGATTTTTCTAAATAATAGGAAGCCTCCATCCTGAAGACTGACACGCTGAGGAGCCCTGAATCGACTGTTAGGCGAAGTTCAAGGCATCTTGTGTCTTCTTGGCTCGTCTATTTTAGTCAATAACAAGTTATTAAAATATTAACACTTTTTAAAATAAAAGACCATATTATTGCAGAAAGTATGTTCGCTATGAACTTCTACGGCAGGATTGAAGACTTGAAAAGCATTTCTCAGTTTGAGTCAGCTGGCTTTCTTCTGCTATTAGGGGATGTCTCTGTGGAAATTTTTGAGAAGTTCTTGCTTAGAAGCCTTGGAGTCTTGAATGCCTGGGAGAATTTCAGACAAACTGGGGACTAATTACAATGGCTGAACTCAGTTCTTAAAACAGAAGCCAGCCAAGAGCTCTCAAGATGGAGTCCCAAAGCTGACTTGAGGACAGAAGGACAGGATGGGGAGGGCAAGGGAATGAAGAGGGCCTGCCTCTACCTCTGAGCAGCTGTAGCCACAGAGACAAAACTCACCCGTGCAACTGCTCAGAGGGCAGCACAAAACTCACCAGGGCAAACTCTCAGAGGGCCTCACTCCCATAGCTCACAGTGCAGGGAAGACAGGCTTCTCATCCTTATAGACTTCCATGGCTTTTTAAAACGTCTCATTTTGGGGAGGCTAAGGGACTAGAGAACTTGTAACTAGAAAGTCCAAGTTCAACCATAGCCTAATCCTCTATCACATTTTGCTTGAACAGAAAACTTCAATGCAATAATGGAGGAATGAGTGTAAAGGCAGGAAACTGATTTAATAGTCCCATCAGGTGGAAGACCCAGGCCTTCTCTCTCTCACTTTGTTTCATTCTGGGCCTGTAGAGCATTTGTACAATGCCATGGGGCTTCCCAGATCCTTAACCATCTTACCTTCTGTGTAAGCCTGAGAGAGTTGTTTGTTTCCGCGTATAGATGCTTTTGCTCCCCACAGTTAGTCTGCCAAGCAGGGTGAATCTTGTTTAAAAAGGAATGACTTTGCCTGTCAGAATACTTTACATAAAACAGCCCTTGCAGTCTAAAGGAGTGGAAAGTGAGCTCTAACATCCTGCGAAGTGCATCGAAAATAATCTTCTAGCTAAAAACAAAAGGACTGGTCAGTTGACCTCCATCTCCCATTTCTTCAAAATATTCTTTGGTGCTTAACAGTATTTGGCCTCTGTGCCTTTATTTCCAACTGCGCTCATTTTCAAATCATCACTCTAGGCCAGGTAAATGGATTCGAGAGAAATGAGCGCACCATTCATCATATTTTGTGGGCCTATACAGCTGAACGAAATAATATTCAGAATAATTATACTGTCTAGTATGTGCTTAGAATGTGTATCATACATTATCATATGCTAATTGTGCATAATTAATGTTAACTATTCATGGACACAAGATCAATGAATGAGTTGGAAAGTGAGACCTACATGCCAAGACAAGAAAAAGAACTTCCCATGTGCAGACAAAACACAACAGACCCTTTATTCTCAAAGGCACATTAAAAAGATTATAAATGGATTGACCATTTTGATATCAGAATGTATACAGTAAATAACGTGTAAAAATGCAGTCGTTCTAGATCTCCTGGGGAAGCAGCAGTAACTCTTCCTCGTGTGAGAAGCATGGCAGGAATGCCATTGAAAGAGGCTCAATCGATACATTATCTTCAGAACAAACAAGGGAGCTGTGGATGAGGGCTAGGGTGGATATTATAGATGAGGGATTCTGTTGTCATCACCGCGTGGAAGCCCGGCAGGATGTGCATCCAATTCATAAAATAAATGGTCAACTTATTATTCAGACTTAGCTCAAGTTTTGGTGAGCTTGGCAAAATTCATCACTGTGAAAATGTGGACTCAAATACAAAGGCTTGCTTTTGTTTAACAGGAAGCTCTCTCCAGAATTGAATAGGAAACAAGGAGTTAAGTCCCTCATCCCCCAACTTTCATTAACCCTCAGACTAGGGAAGACGGTATACATTACCACCCCGTATCTCTTTTCCCCTTGGAGGCACTGAAGCGAAACCAGAATAAGTATCTTGCTTAATGCGAATGCACAGTTCAATGCAGGGACTGCTAAGAGATCCCTAAACTTCAGCTCTTTGTCAGTCCGAAGTGCCTCCCAGCTTGCCTTCCCAAAGCACCCAATTTTAAATAATCTATGCACTCCTTCACACTTTATCTATATTCTCAGCCATGTTTCTGCTTTCCTATTTTTAAAAAGAATCTTGTATAACTCTGTTCCCTGCTGCTGTTGTCATTAGTACTTGTGCCCTGATAATTACGACTCTTGTTGTTCCAAAATAAAAATGTTTTCCCTCGATGGCTTCAAAACTAGGTGTGGTCATATGATAGGCTGAGTCTTAAGTAATAGCATGCAATTTGCCACACACCAAAACATCGAGACAAAGCCTCCCTAGCCAGGCAGCCTGAGCGATGACAAGGGGAGACCCTGAATGGCCTCCACTGAATCCTGACGGGGCTGTAATAAACTTCATCGGGGAGGGGCATCAAGTCACTGAAGTTTGGGGATTTCTTGTAACTGTAGCATAATTTAATTTAACCTGAACAACATGTACAAAATAAAATCCAAGCTTCAGCCACTTGATGTTGAGGACATCCCACCAGTTCACCTCAACTTTTCACATTCACGTAAGTTCATTTGCTGATAAATACAATAAGCCAGTAACCACAATAGTCCCTAGTTTACAAAGGTAAGAGACGCACTGAATAGGAAGATATATGTGCACTGGAATTATTGGAACATAGAATGAAAATTATTACAGTTAAGCTAAAATCAAAGATCAATTAATAAGAAGAAAGAACACACTTTTCTTCTTGGGATGATAGGAGTGGACTAGAATATTGTGTGAAGGATGGCCAACATGTTAAAGGGTACAAATGCGGTAGAAAACAAAGCCTGTTCACAAACTGTAGCTTGTGGAGCTTGTGCATGAACACGCGCACACATGCATGCACACACACACACACACACACACACACCACAGTGTCCACACTCCACACCTGTCATGTCTTACATGCCTGCATTCCTCCAGACCATAAGAGGGTTAACAAAGAGGGGCCCTCGTGACCGGTGCCTCCTCCAAACCATAAGAGGTTTAACAAAGAGGGGCCCTCGTGGCCGGTGCCAGAGGGTTCAAGGGTTTTCTTTCGTGCTAGTCTTACTTTTGTACTCACAGACAAGTACCTTGTCATCAAATGAGTCAGTACACACGGGCACAGGGGTAACTTCTGGCATCCAAAGGTGTTCACATTACCACACTTTAACCAGATCACACTTCCTAAAGAGGGCTAGACATAAAGACACTTTGTCAATCAGTAATTATTCTATGACTACAATTTAAAATTTCATTCCATTTCCTATGCAAGACTACCCCAAAGAAACATTGAAATATACTTCAACTGTGTAACCCTTCTTTGAAGTTTCTTCTCCCCAATCCTTAAAATATATGTGTGTGGGCATTCATGTGTATACATATACATACATTCATATATAGGCTATATATAGGCTATTATATATAGGATATAAGATATATAGGACACACATATTTAAAGGATAGAAGCATATATATATATACACACATATACATATATACATAAGTATATAGAGAAGCATATATAAACACGGATACATATATATGTATATGCTTCTATCTTTTAATAAGGGACTTTACTTTTTTATTATTATTTTGTGTACATGGATGTATGTACGTCTGTGCACTACATGAGTGCAGTGCCCTCAGAGTCCAGAAGAGGATGTTGGATACTCCAGAACTGGAGCTACAGACACTGTAAACCTCTACATGGGTTCTGGAGATCAAACCCGGTTCCAAAGGAAGTGGAACTTCCACTTCCTGTGTTCCACTTCCTGTGATCGCCAACCTCCTAGCCATTGCTCCGGCCATTGCTCTTTGGTAATGAGCTAAAAGTTGTGGCTTCTCTGACACTGGTGACAGGTGTCAGAGTGGGAAGTGCCAAAGGGAAGAGTTGGAATGGAGGCTTCAGATGCTGAAGTACAGACATCCATTCCTCCGAGAAGTTTTTCTTAACACAGGTTGTTCTTCCTCTGTGGTCCCCTCATTGTGCTGTCTATGACTCTGCAAGTCACAGCACTCCGCCTTCCACTACAGATGAGTCCTCATTTCCTTGCACACACTGCCACTGGGCTGCGCTGAGTGGTTCTGAATGTCTTGCTTCCATCTGTGTTCCCCAGGCCTCCTCCCATTGTCCCTGGGAAGGATTGGCAGGCAGCACACACTGACCTGAACTGAGGCTGTGAATAAGATACCCCATAGCTACAAAGATAGGGAGAAACTGAGGAGGACATTGGCAAGACAGAAAGTTTCCCAGGATACAGCCAACCCCAGTACAACCAGGTGCAAAATTTGCATAAACAATTAAGTGGAAAATCAATGAAAGAATCTAAAGCAAAACGGAATGGTGCCCACTATGGTATGATGTCATCATAGCTGAAGCCTTTTGCTGGACATATTTTGGAATCTGGATTTATTTGATATTTGTAAAGGTGATGTGATGTGATGGATGAACGTGGGCAATTCCCTGGACAGAACGGCTGTCTGTAATCAACACACAGGCATCTCTCCAAGGAAGCTTGAATCTTCACACAAAATACAAAGCACAAAGGCACACTACCCTAATGTGGGTTTAGGTTAGGTTTTGAACGGTTAAGGTTGCAGAGTTTAAGAACTGTGGATATGCCTATGGCCCTCCTTAACTATTTATCTAATACACAAAGAACTCCTGAACACAAAGAACTTATTGTGGGAGATGACCTTCCTCCAGTCCATCTTTTCCAAATTCAAATTTCAAAGCTTTGTTGGAACTCCAAACTGCAGCCATTCCTCTGCCTCCTGAAGGCTGAGTTTACTGGTGTGCGCTGCCACACCCAGCTCGAATTTCAAATGTCCACGCCCGAAACACTTCACAAACCTTCAGCATCACAAGACAAAACTGAAGATGAGCCTTGTTAGATATGGAAAAGAGTTTACCCTACATACTGCTTTAGACAAAAAGACTACAGATGTAGATCTGTGGTGGCCCGCTTGCCAGAGTGTGCAACTTCCATCCCCAGCACTGAAGAAAAGGGGTGGGTATTCATTAACAAACCATCCATGCAAAGACTGTATCCACGTAAGGATGAGTGGGGGGGGGCGGGGATGTGATGCTGTCCTGAGGCCAACACAGCTTAAGCCCTTAAGCATAGCGGCTTAAAGGCTCGTGTCCTAGAAAAGCAGATTTTTTTAATTAGTCCAAACTGTTGTCTGGGGTGCCTGGAACATTCTGAGACCAGAAAGGGCTTCGGAGGAGTGGTCTGCGATAGTGCAGCCGGCTGGTTACACATGGATGCGCAAACACGCATTGCTTATGTTGGTCCTAAACACACATTTAGTAAAAGAAGACTCTGGGTGTGACAAACGAGGTGCTCTCCACCAGCCTATGTGGGTGACACACTATCCTGATATCAAGCTCTCGTTTACGGCGACCATCATAACCACTGCTAGCACCAAGCCCCTCCGAGAGCACCGGAAAGGGTGAGATTTTTGAAAAACATTCCATGTACATTTTTGATTTCCCCTAGGTCTGACTTCCAGGTCTGATGTTTGGGGGAGCTAGGCTAATTAGTGGGACTTCTTTCTGAGAGTCCTAACCTGTGAAATGTGGCTTCCCAGAGCTCCCAAAGGAATTAATATGGGCAACCAGGGCTTTGAAACAAACGTAGCAATCACAGGCAGTTCTTTGTATGAAACTCTGGATATGGCTAAATTAGTGTGGGGTGGAGATGTGGGGTGCCTTTCAAGCAACACTCTGGATGTAGGGGGAAGATATTATAGCTCCCCTTCATCCACAGAGGACACATTCCAAGACCTCGAGTGAATGGCTACAACTGGATCCCACTGAACCCCACATTTAATGCCTTTTCCATTTAAACCAGTGGTTCTCAACCTTCCTAATGCTGTACCCCTTTAACACAGTCCCTTAAGTTGTGGTGACCCCCAACCATAAGATTATTTTCTTTGCTACTTCATAACTCTAAGGTTGCACCTGCTATGAATGATGATGTACATGTCTGATAAGCAGATGGTGTTAGGTGACTCTTGTGAAAGCATCTTTGGACCCCCAAGGGAGTCACAACACTCAAGTTTTCGAAAACCAATGATTTAAACTGTGGCCATCATTTTGCAATGTGAAGTATAACAGCAGAGCTGGCACAAAGTTTCCTTTCCTTCTTCACAGCTTTACAAACAGAAGATTCATTCTTACTACAGACCTCATAAGCTTAGATGTGGCTTTGTTTTCCCTAATAAAGTCAAGAGCTTTTTTTACATTTTTACTTAAAGGAAACACTTGTGTCTACTCTTTGGCGTATTTCCATTGCCAGCATAAGTACCCTTGTACTTTGGGGATATTGGCAATAAAATGGGATACTTAAAACAGGTACCATGATGCTGTGGTCATCTGATCCCATAGATGCTAATGATTAATGGGCAGGTAGCTTATGCAGTGTGGATACCAAGGAATGGCTCAGACTCTGACCAGAGTGTGGCAGGGTGGTGTGAGAGCTCATCACGGTACTCAGAACGGCATACAACCCAAAAGTTAAAACTTGTTCATTTCTAGAAATTCCAATTTAATGTTTTCTTACTGTGACTGACCATAAATAACAAATCATAGGGAGCAAAATCGTAAGTAATGGATGTGTGTTTACTGCATGTGCATTCGTATCCCGCCACAGATGACAAATGTTCTACCTAGAAAGTTATAAGCTCCTTGGGGAGGAAGAAGCCAGGTCTTTAAAGACACTCAACAAACATTCGCTAGCTTAGCTAAATTTCAACTGGTTTTTTTTTCTTTAAGTCTTATTTTGTTTTCAAATTGTGTTTACGTGTGGTGGGGTGGAGGGTTTTATGCCCATGAGTATAAGTGTCGGTGGAGGTCAGAAGAATGTGTTGGATCACCTGGAGCTGGAGTCAACAGGTGGTTGTGAGCTGCTCGATTTGGGCGCTAGGAACTAAACCTAGGTCCTCTATAAGAGCTGTGCCCACTCTCTCCCGCCCCTCAGCTAACTTTTGAAATAGTAAATTTGGTGAAGTCTTCTTGGAATGAGAAGCAATTTAATTTAGGTCTTAAAATAAATAACTAAAAATAATGGCCAGGCAGTGGTGGCGCAAGCCTTTAATCCCAACACTAGGGAGGCAGAGGCAGGAGGATCTCTGTGAGTTCGAGGCCAGCCTGGTCTCCAGAGTGAGTTCCAGGGCAGCCAGAGTTACAGCAGAGAAACCCTGTCTCGAAAAACCAATTTATTGGTTTTAATTAGTTGATTAGTTAAATCTTTAAAATATATAGACATACACACATACACATACTTAAAAATAACCATTTTAAAGGAGGGTGCATCTGGAGACACAGGGCAGCAGTTAAGAACCTGTAGTACTCTCCCAAAGGGCACGAGCTTGATTTCTAACACCCACAAGGGAGGCTCATATCCACCTCCAGAGGACGGATGCTCTGGCCCTGCCGGCTCCCACACTCACTTCGCATACCCCCTCCACACACATAGTTAAAAATAAACATATCTTTTTAAAAGAAAAGAAGACGTGGTGTGTTTGGTGGTAACCCACACCAAGGAGGCAAGGTGCACCACAGAGACCTCCTGGTCAGATGTCTAACTTGGGAGTTCTCAGGAATTCAGTCTGGCAGATGATCCAGCAGGTAAGAGCACAGGTACAGATATACGTGACCAAGAAATGTAATCCCCTGTGGCTGTCATGTAGAGGAAGGCCTCCAGATTGCTTTGTGATATAGCAGGATCCTGGGCGGAGTGAGGAACTCAAAGGCTACCATACTTCTGCGTAATACTATGCTGGAAGAAAACGAGCCCCGAGTTGTGAATTGTGGGCCATTTTGAGAAGTGAAATCTCACACCACACTGCTCGAACCTGTCCAGGATGTCAATCATTTCTTTGCCTACTGTATCCACACTGTATATGCTACCCTCCTATTAATCACTCATTAGCCATCTAGGTTATTAGATTGGCAGGGTTCATCTTTAATGTTTATTTTATTTAATAACCACTCCAGAGTGCAAGAGAGGCCTTATGTCTTTCTGTGCTCAGAAGGGAAGAACTCAAGGCTACCCTTCCCTGGAAAACTTTTAGAGTAGATTTTTAACTAAGTACTAGAAAGGAATGCAGGTTGTTTTCTTTCCTAACTTTGAGAATGGGGGACTTGATTGCCAAGTTCAAATCAGATAAAATGGTAAAAAAAAAAACAGAGAACCAAGCATGGTCGGGGTACAGATGAGCTGTTGGTGCCGCCTCTAGACATGCCACTTGAGTGGATGCAACCTCAAACTCAGGGCTTGCTCTGGAGACATCCTTGAGTTCGTAAGCTCGGTTAGCTGAGGGGTGAGAGTGGTCCTTCTTCCTCAGGTATCTCCAGAGCCAACAGGATACACCGTGCTCAGCCCCAGGACTCCCTGAGCTCTGTGTGGTAAGGGTCTGCCACAGTTACAGTTGTCCATCTCGTAGTTGAATATATTAGGGGCTCACAGCTGTCGGGAGAGGATTTAATGGGTGTCTCTTCCAGTGTTGGAAGCTGCTGCAACTTTGTAATTGTGCAGTGTATTTATAGGAGTCACAAACAAGTGTAAGAAGAAAGCAAATAGAGAAATCCCCTGAAACTGACCTGGGTGTGGGCCCTGGAGGTAGGAAGATGTGCTGGCTGAGTGTAAAATATTGTTGCTAACCCAGCACGGCCTGCATTTCAGAAGGCTGAGCTAGATAGACTGTACTGTGGTTTATTTGGTGCCTTTAACGAGTAGTGTTCGGGGAAGGGAGTGTTAATACTCTCTGCTACTCTTGTGCACGACAACTCCCCATACCTTCACTGGAGGCTCAAGACGTCCTGTGAAAACTCCTCCACTTCAGGCTGTGTTCCTTCAGTGTTGCTGTCTTTGTCCTTCTTCTAAGTGTGTGTGAATATAACCCCTTCCACCACCTTTCCCCTTATCTTTTTGCCGTCACGTGATACAGATTTAAAACTGTGGTGGTGCGGTGTCCAGGTGTCGGACACTTGGCTTCTCCAAGTCTCAAGTCTTACTGTACTTCTGAGCCCACTGATCTTGAATCTGTTTTGTTCATTCCTGCTGTTTTCTGGTCTTTTGTTTTTCCCTCTCTAATTTTGTACACAGCATTTTGCCTTTCATTTTCTTAACTTCTAAAATGCTACAATTATAAAATCTGAAAAAAATTAAAGTGAAGATTTTGAACCCCTTCATCTGTGACCATTATTCCAGAGAAAACGGAATGTTTGCCTACCTCAGCCGCCATCCAGGTTTACTTCTACACCTTTGTAGCCCAGGCTAGTCCATGCTTTCATATGTAGCCTGATGTTCAGAGGGGAAGATAAGGGACTGGGCATTACTTGACAGGCCTGTACCTTTGGAATCGTCATCTCTTTCAGCCTTTCTTCTGTAAGACGAAGGAAATGCATCTCCTCAGACTCCAGAGGTTTGACTGAAGTGGCCCATATGCAAGCCCATAGGCCCTAGTGTCCAGTCAACACTGGCTGCAGTTGTTATCATTAGAATATTAATTCATATTGTGCATGCTGTGTTTATCTTTCCAGGTGTATTTGTTTTTATTTGTCAAACAACAGGTACCTAACTGTTACAAAGACTACAGAAGCCAGGAAGTTCACAAAAGACAGTGCCTCCACTCGTCCTGAAGAAAGTATCTTGGTCTACCTGCTTTCCTGATGCTATGACTGAAAGAGATAAAATAAATGCCCTCAGTTTCCCTAGCTTCTGAATCCCATCTCCACAGGGCTCTCTGCTCACCATGGAACAGTGGTCCCCTGCCCAGACTCCTCTAGGATCACACTGGCTTTCTTTGAATTCTCCCCTGTAAAAGCTCTTCTGGCATTGGGTGTCCCTCTCTGGAGTGCAGCCCTAGCTGACTCCTCCAGGCAGATACAGAGATGAGGGCACAAGAACCGTGAAATCTCACAACTTACCAACACAGGAGCTCCTGACACCTGAACATCCACAGGCGACACAAAGAGAAAAATAAAGAAATTAGACATAACCCTTTGTCTCTGAGAACTTGCCATCGAAAGTTAACCACTAGGAAGCTGAGCCTGGTGACACACGCCTGTCTCCTCAGCACCCAAGAGGCTAGGCAAGAGCATCATGAGTTTGAATCCAGCCTAGTGAGACTAGATCACCAGGGCATATCGATCATGAGATTCAGTCATCACAGGTGAGAGCTTCCTCATCTTAGGGTCTCACAAGAGTCAGAAATTATGGGAAGAATAATAATTCACCATGAACACAGTTGGAAAGAGATGTGTTTGGTGAGCAAGCTGGCTGTAAAGTTCACTCCCAGAAGTCCTGAAATGCACTCAACTTTAAGCCCTCTGGCCTTCTGTCATGAAGCTACAGCCCACTTTTAGGATGTTTCTCGTCCTTAGGAATGGGACATCCCTTCTAGATGCTCCCCATTCAGGTAACCCTGGTGCATAATGCTCATAGATCTGGGCTCCAAAAGCAGAAGCCTCTTGACCTTAGGAAAACAACAGAACAATGTCATCTGTTCTTAACATTGCTACCAGGCAAATAAGTGGGTCCATTTTTCACCCAGGCTAAATAGCTTCCTGAATATCCTGGGTATGAAGAGAATCTCATCTTTGCTCTTATGATGCTTCTGTGGGGAAGTCACCCTACATATAGTGAATACATTTGGTTAAATTTCAAATTAAATATTTCCTCATAATTCTCCTTTTTAATTGATGTAAGCAATTTATTGAGCCAGTGTAGGAAGGAGAAAGGGGATAAAGAGCCTTCCAGAAAGCCTTCAGCCACAGAGCTGAGCATCTGACCCTGTGATGTCGCCTTGTCTATATAATTTGTTGTGTGGTGCCTCCCACAGAACGTGCCAAACCTTTTCCCACCTGCTAAAAAAGGGCGATGCTAATTAGGTCAGGCAAATAGCCGTAGTTGTTGGTTCATTTGAAAACGATTATTTCAAGGCAGTGTCTTAGTACCCAGCAAGTCCCGGCTTTGCTTATTCATGTTCTGTGGTGGCTGCCAGACTTCAAAGCCAGAGGTGGCACCCGAGGCCAGCAGTGCTGGCTGTGGCAAATGAGAGATGAGGTCACTAGCAGAGCTCGCATTTGAGGCACAGAAAGACTCCAACTGTACCTAGAAATGCAGCCCCTCCTGTGGATATGGATTCCTCCACCAACTCAGAGCCAGGAAACATCTGAAAGGACACTTAGCACATGTAAAATGTAACAGGCGGAGCCATAGAACAATGAATGGAAAATTAGGTCTTCAAGAGCTAGCCTGAGCGATAATGCAGAATGTTCAAGTCTTATAATTAAGAGGAATGATAACGCACATTAGGTAACATGGCAGGTTTTCCACATGCTGGTTATTTATCCAGTACATTAGCATGTGATGGGAACACAAAAGGATACAGTGGTCATCTCACAAGAGGCTGATAGAGAAAAAAGATAAAGAAGAGGTCCACAGGAGGAGAAGCCTGCAAGCTGATATAAGAAGTCCATGAGCTGTAGTAGTTAGACTACTGAGTCTGCTCTCCCAAGAAAGACAAGGAGGCATTTTTGTAGATGTAAACCCAGACAGACCTCAGTAGAGGGAGCCGCCTGTCATGGTCAATGCCGTCCTGAACAATGGAACCCTGATCATCTCATCTCGGGAGTTTTTATTGATCCCTAAGCTCCTCAGGCGTTCTATTGACAGCACGTGCAGATCATGAGGAATCAACCATCTTTCACATAAAGCCAACACCTGCAGACAATACAAAATGCCAAGACCAGGCAGCTCCTCACCCAACAGTGCACAAAACAACCATTTTAAGCATAGCCAAAAGTAAACTTCTACAATAATGAGCTGATGTAAGAAGCGTGAGCAAAGCTTTGAAAATTGTTAAGCACCTCAAACCAGGAGCACAGATGGAGGTGAGGCCTTGAGGTCCAACTTCCATGCTGGAGGCAGAATGAAAGTAACATATCACGTTGAGATGTAATTTGGCCATAGAGTGTCTTAAACCCAAATATGGCGACTTTGGATCTTCTACTAAAACAAACACATGACAATCCAGAGCATAAGAGCCTCTCAAAAAAGCCTGCATATTAAAACCTAACACCTATAAAACCAGCCACAGGAGGGCACTGAGGGTAACACCACCCCCCAAAATAAAGTGTGAAACATTTATTTATCTTTCAGGGGTGCGTTTCCAGAAGCATGGATTCCAGGTTAAAATTGGCCCATTATAATCCGATAACATCTAAACCAATTTCATTGCTAGCAAATAAAGAACGTGTTTTCCCTTTTTGTCTTCTATTTAAATTCTCCTTCCTCCTTGTGAAACTGCTAATACGTTGAAGCAGAGGGCTTAGCCCACCTCCAAACCTTTAAAATGCAGTTAATTACAAGATAGTCCAATTTAAACTTTACAACATTCTTGATACCAGAATGTATGGCGGCCTGTTTCTGTTAATCAGCAGAAGGGAGGCAGGCCTGCAGGCCAGGGTGCCATGGGGAGAGGACCAGCTGGGGTTGAGTGAGATGGGGGTCCCTAATCGTAGTTTTGCCTCCCACGGCTGAGAGAAGAGTTCACTGAGGCCTTTGGCAATCTGCAGAAGGAGGACCCTGGGCTGGACAGCCTCCTGTACAGCTCCCATCTAAAATCTGTGCAGCATGGGCAGGCCAGAGGTGTGGATGGAAAGGTTTACGTGAACAGCCTCAATTACCTTGTTTAGCCTTTGCAATTCCACATCTGGAGCAATGGGCCACTCACGCAGACGAACAAGCCCAGACTCCTGGAGGGGGAAGTGACTGCACTTTCACACTACATCAATGATTCATTTTTCTCAATGCTCTACACATGACTTTCTGATGTCACAGAGGGCTGCACCCTGAACGCATCCTCTCCCATCTGCACCTCTCAATTGTGTCACATCAAGCAACACAGTGCTCTCCCCTAACCTAGCTCTTTACTTGAGATGGCAACCAAGCAACCCCAAATGCTAGGAGAATGTACAGGAGATTGTTTTACTGAAGAAAAAAGGCTACAAATAATCGCTATGTCTTTTGTCTTTTTAATTGATCAATATCTTTATAAACTTGTGGGCCACAGGGTCCGATCTAAACAGTCTTATCTGAGTGAAACTGCTACTTCGTTTCCTGTACCTTTCTACGTTTTTGATAAATGTCCTAGTTCAGGGTAAAGGGAGGACTTTAATTGCCTAGAAATTAATTTAGCCCCTGAGGATTTCAGGACACAAGGTCCTTCATAATAGATGGTCATAAAAGAAAGCTCTGAGTAGAGAAAGAGGAAGGACTACAGATCAGTAGAAATGTTTGTGTCAGACAGTACCGCATGAAATCGTACGATGAGGTATTACAAAGGATTTATTAATGTGACTTTTCACGATTGCCTGTCTAATCAGCAACATCGTGCTATCTACGGGGACAACTGGATTGGAACAGAGAAATATAAGGAAAAAAGAAAACACGATGCTCAGCACCTGGCATTCAGTAGGACTTTGTAACAAGGTAACAGGGGTGTGAGCCAAGCTCTTATGTTGAGAGAGGCCTTTCCACATCTCTTTATGTCTGCCTTTAACATGAGTAGAACCAAAGCTGGGGAATGCAGATCACTGAGTTTGCCCTTGCGCAAGGAAAATACACTTTCCACTGTGGCAGGCAGGCATGAGCTGGATCTTCGATGGAAGAAGGAGGGCATAACAATAAGAGAATTAAGGGGAAGCTGCCTCTTGCCTGTAGATTAGGATTGAAAGGAGGCAGCAGAGGCAGAAAGCATGAAAGTAGGTTTGCTAAGGGAGGTAGGGTGCCCACGACCCCCAGGGTTCCCATAAAAGCCCTTACAGCTGCCTGGCACCAACTTGGGATGTCACATCAGGGGAGACAATGCAGGTTAGCAGATCTAACTAGCAAGAAAGAACCCAAGTGCAGCTACCAGGGCCTCCCTGACTTCCTGGGGCCACAGAATGCTCATAAAATTTCAGCCTAAGGCTCATACAGGAACACAGCAGTTTTCTGGAGTGTGGCTGGAGAATCTACAGAAGAGATGTTTTTGTTGTTTGTTTGTTTGTTTGTTTCGAGACAGGGTTTCTCTGTTATAACTCTGGCTGTCCTGGAACTCACTCTGTAAACCAGGCTGCCCTCAAACCCAGAGATCCTCCTGCCTCTGTCTCCTGAGTCCTGAGAGTAAAGGGTGGGTGGTGTGTGCCCAGCTCAGAAAGAGATCTTTATTCACTGTAGCCCAGAGCCTGTGTATAGAAGGTGGGTATCTGGATAAAAAGGACGGATCTAGTTAAATTTGAGTCCCATGTAAATAAAAATATCATATTGCATGCAATGTTTGAACATACTTAGAGTAAAATAATTATTTGTTGTTTCTCTGAAATTCAGATTTAAGTAGGTGTCCTGTACTTTGCATTTGCAACCTGGCAACATCCACAACCTGGCCTGAGAGCTGCCATCAGACTTCAGAGGCTCTGGAGAAGAGAAACTACAAAGAAGAGGCAGGATCAGCAGGCAGGGTGCCCAAGGCTTTCATCAGTCTGGAAATATGACCAGACCTTAAGCAAAGTGACCACAGACCTCAGCTGCTAATGCTGGTGAGATAACTATTGCCAGGCAAAGGTAAGAGCCATGAGCACAGAAAAGCTGAGCCAGTAGGTGACATCTTGGTTCTGAGTGCCTAGCTCTTTAAATAACCTGAGGTCATATGGATGCCACACATCTAGAAGCCACCTCAGGAAGAAAATCAGGGACACAGAGGCACATATGAGTTCCTTAGGTCCACTTGTGCTGCTATGGCAAAAGTATCTGAGCCTATGTAACTTATTAAGAACAAAAGTTTCGCTTTTTCAAGTTTTTTTTTTAGCTCTAAGTCCAAGGTCAAGGTACTGGCTGGTGCAGTGTCTCATGAGTGCCAGGTTTCTGCTCCCAAACCTGTGCCCTGTTGCTGCACCCTCAGGAGGGGACACTCCAATAGTGTCCTGTTGTTGAAGGACAGAAGAGTAAAAGGGCTTACTGGATCCATTTGTTGAGGTTGCTGACTCCACCCTCACGGCTCTGTCAGATAAAAGCCCCACCTCATATGCTATCACACTGGGGTTGAGTTCCAACATGAATTTTTGGGAGGACGCATACATCCAAACCATAACACAGAGAAAGAGCAATTTATTTGCAAATTATTGTATCATACTAAGCTTTAAATTGGAGTGACCTAAAAAAAATTCCCTGACAGTCTGAGCAGGTGTTCACAGGAAAAGAAATCACT
The DNA here is from genome assembly GCA_026225945.1 of Cricetomys ansorgei. Taxonomy (NCBI): domain Eukaryota; kingdom Metazoa; phylum Chordata; class Mammalia; order Rodentia; family Nesomyidae; genus Cricetomys; species Cricetomys ansorgei. The sequence continues at coordinate 8,102,528 of JAMJFZ010004031.1, forward strand.
TGTGGGGACAAATTTCAAAAGTGCATTTTCTCTGCACACCTGAGTTTTATTGTAAGCAAAGCCATGACTCTACTTCATACCCATCTGCAATGGCTTTTTGAAAGAGAGAGAGAGAGAGAGAGAGAATGAGATTACCAATGAAAATGTCAGCTCTACCTCTGCCTTGAGGTCACCCCTTCCCTTCTGACTCCTATACACCCCAAGTCTCCTAAGGCCTCTAGACCCTTGGCTTTGACCTTGTGGCTGCTAATTGCAGTGTTTCCTCCCCAGGTACCCCAATACCCCACTACAAACATATACAACATGGTTGCAAAAACTCCACATTGGTATTCGACTCACAAACAGGTCAATGCAAAGGTCCTTATAGTTTCCCAGTGTCGTGGGCACTGGAAGGTCCCCTAGCATGCCACACGTGCAGCCAGCACAGTGAGATTAGCCTGCTATCTGTGTGCCTTGGAGAAGGTCCAAGTCTCCATTTCTTTCTCTCAAATAATGAGAACACAATTAGCATGAGCAGGAACACATTAACATAAAGCTGTGGGAAGGACTAAATATACTTTCTTTAGAAACAGCCACTGACATTTGAAATAGTTTAAACTTCTCTGGAGGTTTTAATTCCTCCCCCAGGTAAGAGTTTAAACACTGGAGATCTACCTAAGCTTTTGCCTCGGGTTGCCTGGACCCAACCCGAGGTCAACTGGCCATTCAGGCTCAGCTCAGCCTCTCCAGCAATGGAGATCTCAGGACCCACAAAGGGTAGTTGCCATCCCTGTAATGACATCAGTGGTGGAGGGGGGAGGTGTGTTCAGACAAAGCAGAAAATGAGTGCTTACTGATATAAGCTCAAGAATTCTGATTATGGGGATTAGAGAGCTGGCTCTGTGGTTAAGAGCACTTCCTGCTCTTCCAGAGGACCTGAGTTCAGTTCCCAGGTCCCATGTTTGGCAGCTCACAGCTGCCTGTCAGCCTAGCTCACCAGCATACATGCAGCATGCACACACAGAGAAACACACACATCCATACAAATACAACAAATCCTTCCTTTAAAAAAAAAACAAGTATTCTGTGCAAACCATGATTTTTCAAGATTCAAATATGCAATGATTCTAACACTGAAAAACGTACTGATAACTGAACCCAAAACCCAGAAATTCAGTGAGTTAGATGTGACAGTTGTTCACTACAGAGTGTGAGGAGGCCGGGATCCTCCTGAGATTAACTGATCATTCTCCCTAATTTCCTATCCCTCTGCCTGTGGGTGTTACAGCCCTTCCTGTGATCTCTAAAAAACTCTACGTATTCAGTTTCTAAGAATTACCACATATTCGTGATCATTCTTGGTTTTTCATATTAGACATTCTTAAAAATCCTCTGGGTACTCTGCCACAGAAAAGCCGATGACCATCTTCCTGAACAGGTCCAGATCCTATGAGCGACCCTTGTCCAGCTCTTCCCCACCTCCTGTTCTCATCTCTCTGCCTCCCTCTGTGTCAGGTTCCCTTTAATTTCAGAATCAGAAGAGTAGAGCTGTCTGGGTGACTGAATTCTATCAACCTGTGCCCTCAAATTGATGTGTGTGTGTGTGTGTGTGTGTGTGTGTGTGTGTGTGTGTGTGTAGAGAGAGAGAGAGAGACAGAGAGAGAGAAAGGATGATGATGATGATAATGATCTTGAATCATGGCATCATAGAAGCAAACCGATGCTTTCCTGGAAGACCCACAAAGAGAACCCCTAGGCTAATATCCAAGGTATCATCCCTCAAGGATATTCACGCCTCTCCCCCACTGTTCAGGTTCATCCCACAAGAGCTAGAAATGGGGGCAGTAGCATCTTCACTGGGAAAGTGCTTGCTGGTCATACACAGGAACCCCACACGGATGATGAGCAGCCACCAGCACAGTTCTTCAAAATGGGCAGGAGGACCAAAGCAGACCTCCTCGGTCTTTCTGTCTAGGTGTTCATCTTCCTCACATGGAGCAGAGCAGAGCAGGGCACAGCCCGAGGCTGGCAGAGGGGTTGGGAGGCACACAGTATCAAATCAAATCCCGGCGAGCTGGAATCTGCCAGCTCTCATTTATGCCTTAGGTCTGTGCTTGTCCTCAGGTGTTCCCGTTCTTCTTGGGGAAACAACAGGCTCATTAGAGCACAAGTGAAGAAGTTACTTAATGGGTTCGTAAGCCACCGGTTCTCAGCAGACAACAGCCACGCAGGTTGCAGATGAGTGAGAATCACTGATGAAGCTTTAAATTGATACACCCACTGAAGCGTGAGCTATCAATACCGACCTTGTTTGCTGCTTCCTGAGCCGGCAAGGCGGCATTCTCAGAACCTTTGAGTAACAATCTGCACATGAGTTTTTTTAAAACACTGCATTTAATTTAACCAAATAGCTCCATTAAATTGTTTCTGGATTTCAGAGGATTAAACTCATATTAAAAGAGAGATTTTAAACTTTTAGTTATCTAGCCTTTTAAAACTCCAGTTTGTTCAGAGGCCTTCCAAGTACATCATTCTAGCATGCAAACATAGCCGGGGCTCGAGAAGATGGAGTTGAGTAAACCCAAAGCTCTCTGTAATAACAACGAACATTAATTCACTGCTTGCTGGTTACCAGGCCCTCCGATAGGCGCTTTAACAACCATCATTTTGATAAATCCTCTCCATGACCTTGGGAGGGACAGTAGAGGAAATGAAGGCTGAAAGCAGTAAAGTGAATTCAACTTCTCAGACTTAATTAAGAAATTAGATTCAAATCCAAGGCCTTCGCTCTGAGCTACTACCCAGTGTTGGCACCAATGTGGTTACACACGATATGAACCCAAGAATTCTTCTTAATTAAGACTATATTAGAAGAAATAAAAGTCGTCCAGAGGACTGTTCTTCTGGTTGCCTATTAAAAAATGACCTTCTATTCTGTTTTATCTAAATATCCAAATCCAAAATCTCACTCCTAAGCTTCTCTTTTATCCCAATATGGGCAAGAACATACACACACATACACACACACACACAAACACATATGCACATATGTATACATGTATATGTGCGTACATATATATGTATATATAATTTTATGTATTACATATTTATATACAATATATATTTTATATATGCATATATACATATGTGTGTATTCATGTATGTACATATATATGTATTTCTATATATATAATTTTATATATTAGACACTTTATATATAATTATGTATCTTTATGTAATTATATATAACTTTATTTATATATATATTTATATATTATATATAATTATATATAACTTTATTTGAATATAATTATATATAATATATAATTATATGCTTATTTATATATTATATATATTTATATATAATTCCTGCATTCAAAGTAAAGGCTTCACAGGAGAGCTCTGTAATGTTCTATGAGATACAGAGAAGTAAACAGACTCAGGGACAGGCCTTCCTTCTGCCCTAAAGGCCGCTGGTGTTTGAGTGAAGATGGGAAGACTTGGCTCACTGCTCTGAGGGAAGTACCCCTCTCCTTGTCTGCAAAGGTTCACAGGACTCCAAAACTAACCGCAGCCAACCCTCGCATGGAGCCGACAGTGTGCAAGGTGGTCTCCAAAATGCGTTTTGTGAAAAGACTTACATAGTCCTCAAAACTGTTTTACAGAAAAAGAAACTGAAGCACAGAAGAAAAGCCAGCTTGCCTAAGGTTTCACTCCTAGAAATTGGGAGAACTGATATGGAAGGCTGCTTTCCGCATGCATGAACTAACCACTGCACTGCCAAGATACCCCAGAACACAAGCAATATCAATGCAGGCGGGAAAGGACTTCTTTTGGTCACCCAAGCCACTCTGAAGCTAACGTGTATGCTTCGTTGGATTGTTGAACCTTTTACTCACCAGCAAACCAGAAAAGATTGCTCTTGATTCTAGAAGAGGGCCAATAGTGTTTTCTATACAGGGCTGATAGTTAATATTTTAGATGTGGTGGGCCACACCATCTCTGTCATAACCGCTCGCCTTGGTTCTTGTAGAAGGAAAGGAAGTACAATCAATAACTGAACAAAGAGATAAGACTATGTTCCAAGAAAACTCTGCTTGCAAAGACTAACATTTGAATTTCATAGTACTTTCATGTGTTACAAAGTACTTTTATCCTTTTGAACCTTTCAACTATTTAGAAAGCTTAAAAACGATGACAATAATGATGTCTTTCACATCACAATCTCATTGGCTTTTGGCCATAGTTGGCTGGCCCTTGGTTTAGAGTCCAGAGCATTGCAATTCCTCTAAGGAGACTACAGCAACTGAGCCCAGGGCTGTGCACCTACTGGGTATTGCATAAATGTAAACTAATTCTGCAGAGTGCCTTGCGGGTATGTAACTAGGGATTAGAAGACCAATCCCAAGTCCTAGATCATTATTTACTAATAGTAACCCTGAGACAGTTATTAATCTCTAAATGAGCTTTGGTCTCCTGTACATTTGTCATTGCCCATGACAGGCCAGTACCCTTAGAGTGGCTACATTTACTTATATCATGTTTACACCCTTGTAACTTCCCTTAACCCTGAGCGCAGTCCTCGGAGCTATGTACTAATACACACCCATTCTGCAGATGAGATTGGGACAAGCTAGGCAGCCTGCCTATGGTTACAGGGCTAGTAAGTGCCAAAGCCAGGACGGGAGCTCATTCTGCCTTCAAATATGGATCTTAACCCATATATATCTGGTGTGTCCAATCTGTGACCCCAAGACCAGCGCAAAATCATAGACTTACATAAAATATTACAAGAAACTTTGGGGAATTCTTCTCAACTTAGTTGGGTAGTTCTCTGACACAAACTTTGTAGATAGCAACTCTTTGTCACAGTGGTGAAAGATTGCACATGCCTGCCAGGCCAACATGTGTTCTTTCAAACAAATGAGGAAGGAACACTTACATTCGAGCCTCTTCAACCCTTTGAATGGGGCTAAGGGCTATTAGCAATGAACCCCTGAGAGCTGGAAGCTAAACGGAAAACTATGCAAACTATCCTATCATCACCATCTGGTATTTTTCAGACATTTACTGTATGTCGGGTCAGGTAGTCCACTGTCTTATCTGGTTTAATCCTTCTGACAATTTTTGGAGGCAAATACTGCTAACCCCCTTTACAGGTAATAAAACTGAGGTTAAGAGCAATTAAATAGCTTAAACGGGATTCCAGAAAGCTAAGCAGCAGAGGTGAGATTTGAGCACAATCCATCTGCTTTCAGATGGCATTTGCCAGCTACACCTGTGTGTGTGTGCCATTAGCTTTCTGTACAGCAGTGTTTTACATTAAACATGGCTTTGACAGCTGGCCCAAGAACATAAATTCCATTCAAAACTCTGCTTCCGTGGGAAAGGGCATTTGTGTCTAAAACAAGCTCACAAGTAGATTCTAGAAACAAGCAGTTGGTGAATTGTGCACATTGACAGCCTGGCCTGGACTCTTTGATTTGTTTGATAATATTCATATCTGTCTTCCCTGGAGATGAATGTCAGGAGCAATTGCCTTTGTTGGACCAACTTACTCCTCTCACCTCTCTGAAATTTCTACTCTACTCACCACTGTGCCCACAGAGCCCAGCTGCTGATCTGGAAGAGGAGGCTGGTGGACAGCTCTCATCAGCTACCCCGAAGGAGGAAGAATAGTCTATGTTCACACTACAGGCACACACTGCATGCTTGTTGTCTTAAGTTGAACTGAAGCGTGATTGATCAAGGTCAATATGAGGGTGGAGAAGCAGCATGCAGAAGCCAAGGAACAGCTCCCATAAGCTCTGGATGGGGTTCCTTTACAAGGACCACAGGGCAAACTGCGCGAGACGCTCAGGGGATTGCCCGTAATAACAACACTCCTTATTAAGCTTGTCTTGTTCTTCTGCTTTTGAGGCATGTGCTATATTTATCAGTGCTGCTTATGAAGGAATCTCCTTAACGCTGGCTGAGGAACACCTTTCCCCGGAGTGTCTTTGTGTCTGGAGCTAGAGAGAGTGGTGACAGTGAGCTCAAGCAGAGGTCTGAGACCGGCATGCGGCGTGACCTTGGCTTCTATTTCCACTTCTGCAAAAAGGAAATAAAAACAGGGCTAATACCTTCCCTCTTTCCAACTCCCAAAGATAAATCAGTGTCTGAGAAGGTCTTTGAGCCTTTGGGTACAATGGCAAGCCTTTCCTTACTGTCATGAGTTAACATTCAGTAATAGAATAGTAGCCCAGACAATGCGAAGGTGATCCAAAGCGGTGACGAACAAACCTGCCTTTCTCCATTAGCAACTGTCACAGCAGGCAGTGGAAATGAATCACTTCCCCACCCGCGCCCTACAAAACGATTCGCGGAAAATTCAATTTTTTAAAAAAGATTAAAAGGAAAAGAAAAAACTTCTGCACCAAGTTTCATTCACTTAAAAAAACTTGGCAAGTGATGTAGCTTTCTGAGAAGGGGTACACAAGAGACACCTCACCTTTTTTTTCCTAATTTTACAACTGCTGGGTATACACGAGCCTATAATAAGTAGGGGAACACCCATTGACCGCCATTATAGCCAGGGTTTAAATATGAAGACGCATTAGTGTTTTTCAATGCATCATCTCTTTTCTCCTCCGTTGGGCTATTTCGGCTGGAATCATTTGACAGGAGCCTTTGGTCTTGTCGGAGAGGTCTTGCTGGCTCTCTGTGCACCTGTGTCTGTCCAGATAGCAAACCTGACTGCAAACTCGTCACCAACGAACTGTCAGATCATTACTGCGGTTGATGCGTATAATCTGTCTCGAAATTAGCATCAGTCTGGCCAGGCTGGGCACTCACTTGCCACAGAGGCTAATTCACTCCTTGAATATGCATTCATGGAGATGCGCCTGGGTTTGGAATCCTGGGGGAGTACATGTTAAGAGCAGATTTTCTGAATTAGCATGGTGAGAGGAAAGGGTCCTTCATTTAGACGGCTGCAGATGCTACTCCTTCTTGTTCGTTACAAGTGCATTTCATCAGCTTTATGATGTCCACATGTCAATTGAGTGCGAGGATTTTGCACACAAAAGAGCCTCAGGGAAAACGACTCCACTAGCTAATCAGCTGATTATCATACCTCAAATGGGCTGCGGTGCTTGCTGCTCCCAACCTGTATGGGCAAGAGCAGAATTGAAGATGGAGACTGCAAAGAAAGAGGACTCCAGCTAGTTTAGGGAAATTAAAGAGGCATTTGTCACCAAAAGAGAAGGGACACGGAGAGCCCAAGTGAGAGTCTTAGAAAGAGGTGGACCTTTGAAACAAAATGACTAATGTTTTTCTTTAAAAGGGGGCTGGTGGGAAAAGGGTGAAAGGTTAATTAGTATATCATTCTCCCGTTTATGCCCAGCTGTGTAGTCTGTCCCATTTCTGCCCTGAGTTCCAAAACCTAGAATTCAGGAACCTGGTCCAAGGTCCAGAAGAGTATCTTCAAATAATTGAATTTGTTCCCTACAATAGAAGACTCACAACCTCCTTGCAGATAGCCTTGGATTGTTTGGGAAATTGATTAAAAAACAAGGGCATAATGATGAAAAGAGAAGAAAAATATATATCTACATAAAGCGTGCTAGCCAGAGGAAACATTATGAAAGCCGTTAATTGAGATCTTGTCATCCGAGTTGTATTCTTTAGATCCTTTGGGGAGAGGAAATTAATGGGTGGTCCCCCCCTCCTTTTTTTTATCTGAAATTTACCAAAGTTTTTTTCCCCAGCTCCCCAGGGTCTTCCTCGAGTCTATCTAAAATGCAGTTAGAGCCAAGGCTGTCTTTTGCTTCACGGCACGCCTGCCTTATGCTTTCATCAGAGGAGACTAACTCACACAGATGCACTATTTAACAATGCCATCCCCTGCTTTCATCAGAAGGGGGAAGGTTGCAGCGCCGAGCCCTGCAGAATAAGGGGGGCAGGTCCCCTGTGATCGGGGGAAGCTGAACATCGGTGCCAGTTTCCATCTGTCATGATAGCCTATCTCGGAACCTTCAATCTGTCAAAAGCTCGCTGCCTGGCTGAAGGCTCCAGGAGATTTGATGCACTAAACACACTTGACAACAGCATTATCACTGCAAGGAGCCAGCAAAATGCCATCAATGTGTTAATTGTAACCGGCTATGTAAAGTGTCACTTCCCATATCATTTAACACCAGCTTCGCCTCTTTTGCAGCCCCTAATTTTCTACACTTTACAAACATATGGATTGCTCTTGTAGCAACAATGTGTTCTTCTTAGCAGATCTTTAATTTTGCTTGGAAACACTGCACCCAAGCTTCTATCAGGGAAACAGCGTGGAGGGGCTTGGGAGCTGGGAGGGGGGGAAGAGAAAATGAAGGGAAGCTTGGGGGAGGGGCGACAGGATTCAAGCTCTTCTCTATCACAGGCGGCTGTGATTTTTTTTTTTTTTTTAAACTATGGATTGGTGCTGTTTTTTTGTTTTTTGTTTGTCTTTTTTTCCCCTTTTGGTTAATGGGTAAATAGATCCGTTTCTCTCACAGAGGATGAGAAATGCAGATCCAGGATATTTGCAGGCAGGGTGTTTTCTCCCATCATAATATGAACAGTTTTGTGATGGTAAACAGGAGAGCCGTGCACAAATAAAAGAACCCCCCCCTCCCCGCCTTGAAGACCTGAATGGGTTTGTAGCACCCGCGCACCTAACATTCAATTTCTGGTACAACCAGGGCCAGGTGTTAAATTTCTCTAGTTACTGTCACTAATGCAAATTAGATTCTTTTTCTGCTCATAAAAAATCAAATCCACATTAGAAATTAGCTATAAAATGTAATGACTTAAATGCTATAGTGTTTTACAAATCTCCCTGCATATCTACGGTAGATAATGCTGTAAAAGCGAGAAAAGATAATAAAATACGGTAGGAAGTTGAGTTATTTAAAGGTCTTTTGTGACTGATTACTGAAAAATGTGATATATTCCTTCACTCTTCTCTCTGCCTGTCCCCTGTTTCATTGTGGGAAATGAGCACATTTATGATTCTACTTTTTTTTACAAGCTGAGCAGTAATCAAAATCCATTTTTAAATGATGTTGCAAGAACTAGAAAGAGCATTTACATTATTGGGGGTGGAAAATACCACCCAGAGAAGTTTACAGTACCTCTGTGACTTTTAATCATTGGTGTTGTAGACATCCGGAGGGAACTTCAGACCCTTTAAATAAGGAGTGCCGTTAGTATGTTAAATTCTTCATTAGCAACATCACCAAATGCACCTAGGGGATTGTCTCATGGTCTGTGTACATCACTCCACCCCTGCTCATGTATAAGAATATCCAAAAGCAAAAAAGAAAATGCCTTTTAAAATAAAGCTTTCTTTTTAAAAAAAAAATCCTACAATACACAGCCTAGTAAAACTGAGCTGGGAGGAACATAAAAACCATATATTTGTCAAAATTTAAAGTCTTAACAGGCATTCCCTCTCCTCCACTGTAGAATGCATATTTCACTCTACCTCTGCCAAGTACCCAATTTAAGTTCTTAAATTAAAATCATAATGAAACTTTAGGCCCCAGATGAATAGAGAGTTTGTTGCAAGGTAAACAAAGTTGAGATTAAGATGAACATTTATGAATTCAGCTTAAAAAAAAATCACCAAGATGCTAGCGCAGGTTTATCTGGGGAAAACACACACACACACACACACACACACACATTCATGCATACATATATACACAGTCACATATAGACACATATATACAGTCAAAACCCACATACACAGTCTCTCTCTCTCTCTCCCTCTCACTCTTTCTCTCTCTCTCTCACACACACACACATACACACACCATACACATAGTTACACACACACACACACACACACGCCATACACACAGTCACACATACACATATACACACATGCACACAGTCTCACACACACACACACACACATTCATGCATACACATATACACAGTCACATATAGACACATATATACAGTCAAAACCCACATACACAGTCTCTCTCTCCCTCTCACTCTTTCTCTCTCTCTCTCACACACACACATACACACACACCATACACATAGTTACACGTACACACACACACACACACGCCATATACACAGTCACACATACACATATACACACATGCACACAGTCACACACACACACACTCAGACTTATCAAGAAAAGCAGACTATTTGTTAGCATAGCACCTTTAATGCCCACAGTGGTGCTGTTAGACAAATACATGAGATTTTCAGTGGGAATTCAAACACTGTTAAGTAAACCACAAAGACCACACCGTTACCTGCCTCCTGGTTCCTGTTCTTCTGCCTCTTCTGGTGTCTCCGACAGATGGTTTAGAGAGATCTACAGAGACCACAGTGCCCGAAAGGGCACTCTCTCTGCCCTCAGCAAAGAGCAGGCCATGTCTTCTTTCTGGTCCATAACACCCTGCCATTGGCCACCCAGGGTGGCAGCCATACCCAAGATCTTCCCCTTTAGGTAAGAGAATTCCATATTGGACCACCTCACAGCCCTCTTTGTCTTCCTGGCACAGTAGCATCTGCTCCCACTCCTGATACAGATCCTCCAGTTAGTAGCTAGTGTTGGAGTAGAGAAACAGGGAAATACACCCGGGTAGCCAGGCTCTTTCTCCTGGAAAAGGAGCTTCGTATTTTTGAAGACTCACCTCTTCTCGCCTTCACTCCCTGATTCATTGGGTACACCTCACCTCTTTTTACACATCTCCATGAATCTTATCTCTACACCAACCTTTGTCTGGTGTCTTCAATCACGCACCTCTGAAGAGAACAGTCTCCCAAGTGAACAACTTTTTCTTGGCTTAAAAATAAAAATAAAAAAGAAGCTCCTTGACCTTTTGGGTGATTTCATTCCTCCAGAGGCTGGAGATGCTGCAAGTGTTTAAACCAAAATGCCTTTGGTTCTACTCTGGCAACAGGCCAAGTTTCCAGAAGGAAGGTCTGGTACCTCTTCTCCTCTCTTTCTTTGAGCACCCTTTTCTGGAAACTATACAGGAGGACATGACTGAAACTTTGAAGCACCTGGACATCTTGTGAATGGGTCAGCGGGACCAATCAGTTCACCCCCACTCCATGTTTCCATCCAATAAGCCTTATTACCTCCAAGTCAATAGCCCTCAATGGTACCCCTCTCCTGGGAACCCTCCCCTGCTGTACAGAAGCTCCGCCTTCTCTTTTTTCTCTTAAGCTCCCACCTGTGAGTAACCTATAATAGAACGTATTTTAAAACTTACCCTCTGGGGCCCATGAATTTTCTTCTTCACATTTTCTAGATTGCAAGCCAGAGGCTGGAGCCGAAGAGATGGCTCAGTGGTTAAGATCGCGTAACGCTCTTATAGAAGAGTAGAGTTTGATTCCTAGCACCCATGCCACGTGACTCGAGGCTACCTGTAACTCTAGTTCTTGGGTGGACTGGTTAGTTTTTGACAACATGCATAAGCCATGGTCATTCAAGAAGGAAGGACATTAACTGAGAAAATGCCTTTATCTGACCAGCCTGCAGGCGAGACTAGGGGCATTTTTTTTGATGAATGACCGATGTGGGAGGGCCTAGTTCACAGTGTATGGTGCCACTGATTGTCAGGGGGTCTTGGGATGTATAAGAAAGCAGGTTGAGCAATCCATGGGGAGCAAGCCAGTAAGCAGCGTATTTCTCCATGGCCTCTGCTTCAGTGTCTGCCTCCAGATTCCTGCCTTGCTTGAGTTCTTGCCTTGGCTTCAACAAAAAAACCTTTCTTCCTCAAGTTGCTTCTGGTCACGGTGTCCACCACAGCAACAGAAAGCAAACGAGGACCCAGAGGACCCAACATCTCTGGCAATTGTATCTGTATCCACAGGCACATACCCATACACAAACAACATACTAAAAATAAAATAAATCTTCAAAAAAGGAAGAAGAAGGAGGAGGAGGAAGAAGAGGAGAAGAAGAACAACAACAACCCAGAGGCCACTAACTCACTGCAAGTTTTGTGTGATCTTGAACGTCTAGCACTCTGACACCTAAGTTAAAGTCACCTGAGGTGGGAGGAAAAGGCCTTTGTCAAAAGGAAAGACACCCGGCTCTTCTTGCACCATCTACCAGCATCCAACTGAGAGCGCTGTCTTTTCAGTCTCCCTTCGTACTCATGTTGATGCCCCTGTGAACTCCATGTAGATCCACTCAGACTTTCTGTATGGAGAAAGTTTCCTTTTTCTCTTGGCCAGTGTCACTCCCTGACAACTTACCACTTCCTTGCTCCAGCCTTCGTGCCTTCTTCCGTACCTCGATTCCAAATCAGCTCCCAGAGAAGGAAAATTTATCCACAGTAAAGTGATGGTTCACCCGTGTTTCACTATCAGGTTGAGCTTAAAAAGCAAGCCGGTGTGGCGAGGAGGTTGGCATCCATTTCACAGGACTGTAGGCTCGGCATTGGCCAAGCATGTTCTGCCTTGCCTTCTCTAATATTTGACGCTCTTAGGAACAAAATGCTTTAAAATTTTGACGTCTGTCCTGGGTTAAATAGTTCCCCCTGACTCCCAAAACCCCTGTCTACCTGGATTTCATGAATGAGGCCTTAGTACAGTAGTTTTCAACCTTCCTGATGCTGTGACCCTTAATACATTCCTTCATGTTGTAGTGACCCCCAACCATAAAATTATCTTTATTGCTACTTCATAAATGTGATTTGCTACTGAGCATTGTCTCGGTTCCTAAGACCATTGAAAATATGTGTTTTCTGATGGTCACAACCCACAGGTTGAGAACTACCGCCTTAGTTGGAAACAGGGCCTTGGCAAATCTGTTCAAGGTAAGGCCGTGATAGCTTAGAGTTTGGCCCTACATTTGACACACTTGGTATCCTGAAGAGGGATATGGGGACACACTCATGCATCACAGCCAGAGCAGACACTGGAGTCAGGTACCCACAGAACATGCACCAGAAGCTAGGGAAATTCAAGGATGGATTGACTCTCCCCCAGAGTTTGAAAGAGAAGAGGGCTTTGCTGACACTTTGACCCTGAACTTCCTGTCTCCAGAACAAGAGGAACTTCTTGCTTAAAGGCATTTGGAAGGTGAAGATAATTAATATACTTGCCTTGTAGGGTATTGTGAGGACTCCATTACTTGTTATATAGAGGACCTAAAATATTTAACATGTGTAGCCCTCAAGAACTGTCAGCTATTATTTTTAAGTGAAAAAAAATGCATATTACATAACGAGGGCTCAGTATAAATTATTATTACTGATTACAAAAGTGATTTTGCTGAGCCTACACAGCCAGTGGACTCAGATTTGAAGCCTATGTCCACAACATACAACCGTGGTAACGGCTGTGTGCCCCAAATTACATCTCAGAGACTCTGTTTCATGGGGCAACTGCAAACGCTAAATAAGACTCCGGCCTGGCAAACAGAACACACCCGGTCAACATGTTCCACGTTTTGTGTGGGTCTTGCTTTTTTTAGTTTCTATAGCAAGATTCAGCACAAATGCATACTGAGAATTTGAGAGCAGAGCTTTAGAGAATAACAAATGTTTACCCTCGGTACATTTTGCTAAAAATGCTAAGAAAGGCTTAAGGGCCTTACCCAGAAGCAAACTTACACATCTAATGTACATGTTTTTGCTACATTAAAATGATACACCGGGTGGTCCCGATATTGCTTGGCTTCCTTTCGTAGCTTTCAGAGGTTTGAAAGCTGGGCTGAATATGGTATTATAATGAGGGCATTGTGATGTAATGTCAGTACAGTGGGCTCTTTCCATGATTCCATGATCTCTTCCCTCTGTAAGTCTACCTATCTATTGCCTGCTCACTGCCTCCTCCTCCTCTCCCCTCCCTCTCAGATCCGCTGCAGGATGTATCAGCGAGGTCTGGTAAGGAATTGGAGGAGGATGGGTAGAAGTCTATTCCTTCCAGTAATTTCTCTTTTCCTTCTAGTTCTCTAATTCACATAGACTACTCTCCAATGCTGAAAAGGTTCTGCTTTACTGAACCTAATAATAGCAACACAAGGGCAAGTTAGAGAAAGAGGAGGCTCCCATATTCAGATTTTTTCTGATCTAGCTTTATTGTAAAAAGACCAGAGCCCTGGGGGGTTGGGGGGGTGGAGTGTAGCTGTTAGTCCACTACATAAAAAGCTACCAAAGCTTAGTTCACAATTCTAGGGGCCAGGAGAGGAGCTCTGACTCAATGGGGCAGACCTTTTGCTGCGCTCACTAGGGTTTCCTCCATACAAGTGCAGCCAGATGGCAGGTCACCTGGGGCTGCTTAGCCCAGGCCGATCTCATTCCCATGTTTATCTGCAGATGTTGGTTATTGGCTGGAGTAATGAGGGTAACTAACCTAGGCCTGGGCACAGCATGGTAGCCACGGGGTTTCCAAGAACATCAACAGAACAAAACACATCCTAATACTTACCAGGTTGCATCATATTTGTTGCTTGTATATTGGCCAAAAAAAAAGAAAAAAAAAAGCCAGATAGGCAAGCCATGCACAGGTGACCATCTAAGGGGTGTGCAAGAAAGAGGGAAACAATTTGTGGTCATTCTTATAATCCACTGCAAGTAGTATCCCTCACGTCTGTCATTTGTCTAAAAGGTAAGAACATTTGTTCTGAATGGGAATTTTGAAAATTCTTCTTTATTTCAGAAAAAAAGTGAAAAATCAAGAACCACGGGGAAAAAAAGTGAATTTTAAGGAGTCCCCACCTCAGTGAAGAAATTTCAGAAGGACCCTCAGGAAACATGTTCAATTGGCAGGAGATACAGTAGCAGTTCTCCTTCCCGCTCTTCAGAGAGGATTTTGGGCAAGATTCACTTCTGGACACATACCTTTTACATGAGCCATTCGAATGTCTCTATTTCCGCACATTAATCCTCACCAAACGCATAGCACACTGGAGCAGGTCCTGACGGTGCAGAGGAAGCTCCCTGCCGCTGTGGAGCTTACACTCTGTGAGACACATAATAGTGACTGCAGGTCTCCAATTGTGAAAACACTGCAAAGGAGCCACAACGAGAGGACTCTTGGCTGAGCCCTCTGGGTGAAGGAGGGAAAGAGAGAGAGAGAAGAAGAGGGCGAGACCTGTAAATGGAAGGGTCTTCATCCTGCTTGCTAATCAGGTGTTAGAGCGTATGGGACTGGAGAGAATGCAGGAAAACAGCAGCATACAGGTAAACACACGGTTGATTCCAGCAGCGTCTACCGGAATGGTGGTTCTTGCTATTTATTGAACAACCAGGAAGCATTAAGTCCATGGTGTATGCGGTCCCCATTGCCTCTCCAGCCCAGCCCCCTCCCCTACACTCAGCAAACACACTCAGGCTTGAACTCATAAGCCTTAAAACTTTGAATTCTTAAAAATTTCCTGAAAAGTCATGAGCTCTGTCTGGCTACCTTTGTCCACAGAAACAGTCAGCGGCCACAATTCTCCATTTTGTGGACTCGCTCTGGCTTGCCACACCTTGACACTAATCCATTCCTGCCTGGAATCTGTACGTATCTGGGCCTGCAGCTCCCAGGCCATTTTCCCCCTTTCCTGACATTGGATCACACCCATATGTGACAGAGACATAAACATATCGCCGACCTGTTTTGAATCATGGTAGCACCTTTGTTTTTTTACGTACAAGATAACCCCCAACTAGCTAGAGTTCTAGAGGAACCAAGTTTTCTCACTACAAGTCATTTTCAAGGGGAATGTTTGGCATGATAGACTCAGACTTCTTTGCCTGTTTGGATCAACATATGGCTCAGGGGATATTCACCCCAAATTCCCGTACCTATCTCTCCTAAACTGTCACCACAGTCCTTAGTGAGAATCAGTGGACAGAACAGTGCCTCTAGAACCATCAAGAATCAGAGAGAGAGAGAGCTCATGGGGGATGGAATGAAGTACTTGAGATGGAATGAAATACCTGTAGCAATGGCCTGAAATAGCAAGCTATTTCTTCCTTTTCAATTAAGCAAATGATTTCACAAGTCAGAATGTGGTACCCACAGTTGTGCGGTCACACTGCCCATGTCCTGTGCTTTGTGAGTTACTAGGCCTGAGACAACCACACAGGCATAAGGTAAACGAGAGGGAACAATCTTCCCTTATCAAACTCGCAGGGCACAGAGCTGATACATCATGGCCCCGACTTTGTCACAAGCTAGAACACCTGTTCTGCCAGACGACTTGCTACAAAAGTCAGGTGGGCACCCATGTCCATCAGGGACAAAAGAGCATCCGGATCTCCAGGTCTTCGCCCATCGCCCTCCTCTAACCTCCGAGGGCCACCAGCATCATGGTCTCACTTCGTAAAGACCTTTCCTCAGATTCTCCTCTTGCACTGTAAGAACATGGCAGAGATTCCAGAAGAGCAGAATAGCTTTGTTAGTCTGGTAATTAAGGCAGGAGTGACATTCAAAAGCAGCCTGGACAGGATGTGGCAAATTACTGTATTCTTTGTGTGAGAAGCTGTTCCCGGCCGGCTTTGTCTGCCCTCCCGGGACCTCATCATCTCCACTAAAAGTCAAAATGGGATTTTGTGCCTTCTATTCCCTTACCTTTCCCCCTCCTAATATATATCTGCTTTGAGGGAGCTATGTTTGTCAAAATGTACTAATTTATGGCATTATAGGGGAAAATGAAACCTCGGCTTCCCATTCTCGCCCCTGGAGCAGCTTTCCTAAGCATCTCCTCGTTTCCTTCCGTCCTCTGGATTTCTGAGGAGGCTATTTGCTAAACAGAACATGCACTTGTGCCTTCAGCCCCTGCAGCACACGTGGCAAGCAAATAGCCACTCGTCATCCCTTTCTCAAGTATGCTACACAGACAATTGTCTCGCAGCTAATAGCTCCTTCTATTGTCCATCATTTATCACTGTCAGAGTTCTTTACATTTTATTTCCTCCTTATGTGCTTCATGAGAAATCTATGCTTCTACCATTGTGGCCCTGGATTTCATTAGCATAACCTGCATGATGTCAAATAAATATCTACGCTGTACACAGCAGAGTCTATGTCTTTCTGCACAGAACAGGATGTTACTTTTATTGGTATGGTTTTTTTTTTCTTGTTTCCTTACAGTCTTTTTCTATTTCACCATTATGAAGTGAGTACCAAAGGTATCTTGGGTAATTAGCCATTAAGGCACTGTCACAGAGGGTTCCACAGTCAATACAAAGATAATTTGGGCAATGGTGAATGACAGTGCTGTCCAGACTTTTGGGATAATCAAGGATACATCCAGCTGTACCAGACATCTGTCAGACCCATGAATCATTTCAACTGGCTCGACAATAGCCAGGCGGCCCCAGTGAAGGTAAACACGACAGCAGGCAGCCCACCATCGCAGGCAACCGCACTCGCACTCCCAGAAAAGCCTGCCTCTGTGCAGAGCAGTGCCCAGGGCAGAGCGGGGATGCGCACGGTGCTTCCGTGATTCAAGAAGACCAAGAAAAACGCAAAGCAAATGGTTGGGACGGGGAGGTAAACATTACAACAATCCCAATTTTTGTCCCAACTAAACATGAAGTGTAGGTTCAGAAACTAGACCTAGATATATTGGTTGGAATTGGTTCTATGTAATGTACTCTATTTCCAAACACATCCCGAGTTTTATGGACCCAAGTTCTATGCCGTTAAGCTTTTCTGTTTGTGTAATAACCTGACATTGTTTTGATGGCTTTTATTTGAAAAGTTCCCCAGCAAGGGTGATTAGCAGTTTATGTAGCAGTCTTGGCTACGAATTCTTGAAACGGCATCAAAAGCTCTCTCAAATGAAGAGAAAAAGATCCAACAGTGTAAAGCAAATTTAGAAACACTACAGTTGCTTACAACTTATTTTTCAAAATGGCTGCCTCTGTGAGACTCCTGGGTGCTCACACAGGGCAGATAGAACTCTATTCCAGTCTACAATTGACCACCTGATCAGGAATTTCCTACAAGGGGGTATACAGATATAACTGTAGCCTGGTCAGGTGTGATGTGGTGTTTTCTAGCTGTCTTAAGCGAGCCCCCAACTTTTCCAGCAGAAACCAGGAGCAGGAACAGATCTGTGGCTCCCACGCCCTTGTCTGGCAAGAAGCTATTCTTGTCCAGGTCCCTTTCATGAGTTACTTACAAGCTGTTCATTCACGGTTCCTTATTAATCCTCTAAATGTCAGACAAGTGAATGCTAAGAGTTCTGCACCCAGCCATTACAGGATCCACAGTGAGGCAGAAAACCGGAGTCTCTTGTGATACTGGGGATCCAGGATGTCAGGGCGCCATGTGTCGGTGGTGGAAATTGGTGTCAAAGATGCATTCGTCTTCTTTCTTGGAGGCGATTTTAGAAATCAGCTTTACTGTAGTGTAAACTGCACCATTTAAAGTACCCAGCTTCATAGATTGGACATAGACCTATGCAGTCATCGTAACTATCGAGACAGTGGACACACCTCTCACTCCACTCCAATTTCTTTACACCTATTTATAAAACTTCTCCTGTCTATCACTTCTCTCGCATGCAGCCTTTGAAGTGCTGTCTGGTTGTAGGCCGTAGGTTCACCTTTCCTAGGGTTCTACGTAACGAGATCCGCTTACTGCATATACTTATCTGTGTGTGTGTTTCCCCTTCCTTCTTCCACTCAACACCATTTTGATAGGCACCCATGTTTTTCATCTTTTAACAATTCATTCTGTTTTATTAGCAACTAGCAATTCTTTACATATGTGTGTGCCACAGTTTATCCAATGCAGCCAGCTGCATTTTCTTTGCAGTCTATCTCTGTTACAAACAAAATTGCTATGAACAGTCTTGGGATGAGCATGTTTGCATTGGGTGAACACTTGGTGTGTGCAATGGCGGGGTTGCACTGTCACACTCTCTAGAAAGCAGCTGAGTCTTTTAGCGTCCCATGACTAGCAGTGTCTGATAGCTCCCGTTCCTGCATATCTTGTATTAGACCAATTCTTCTCATTCTGGCCATTTTCGTAAGTCTATGGTGATGTCTCACAGTGGTTGTAACTTACACCTTCCTAATAGTCAGCATTTTTTTTCACGTACTTATTTGCCCTTGAGGTATCTTTTGGGTAACATTTCGGTCCAAATGCTTTGCCCGTTTGTCTGTCTCTATGCCAGCACCACACTGTTTTTTACTGAAGCTTTGCATGGGTGATGCTAAAAGATGGCATTGGTACTCAGCTGTTTTCCTTTTTAAAATGTGTTTGGCTGTCCAAGGTCATTTCCATATGAATGCTAGGCTTGTCCCGTCGCACAAAGTAAGATGGTATTTTGTTTGTCTTCTAATGCATGCGCAAAGCATATCTCTGCGCTGGAGTTAAAGGGGTGCACATCTATGACCAGCCTTTTATGTAGGTGCTGGGGATTTGAACTCAGGTCCCTGTACATCCTGCAAGCACTCTTACCCACTGATCTCTCCAGCCCTACTTCTGCATTTCTTTTTAGGTTTGTATTTTGTAGTTTTCAATATACATACCTTTAGTCTGATTTGTCTCTAAGTATGTCAGTTTGATTCCACTAACTATGTCACTTACTTTCTATTTTAACACATTAAATTGTTGTTATAGCTTTTGTTTAAATTTCTTAACATCTTAGTGTATAAAAGTACAATTGCTTTCATGTATTGATCTCGTATCCAATAATTTTGCTAAATTCGGTTTTCAATCCTGATAGCTTTTTACAGAGTCCATTAGAATTTATACCCAGACAATTACATTGTGAATAAGGACAATTGTATTTCTTGATTTCAACCTACATGACTTTTTATTCATTCTTTTCTTTCCTGATTGTATTAACTAAGATTGTCATTATAACATTGAATAGAAATATCAAGGGCAGATAGACAGCTCGCTTTGTTTCTGGTATTAAGCAGACACCTCTCCATTCCATATGGTGTGTCACAGTAAGCAAGTCTTCCTCCCATCCCAGATAGCTTAGAGTCTTTATGATGAAAAAATTTGTACCTGTGAGATGACATTTATTTTTAATGTGTGTATATGTGTGTACAAGCTCATGTGCATGCCCGTGTGTGTGTGGAAGCCAATGTAATCATTTCACCTATATTTTCTAGATAGAGTCTCACTGACTAGCCTGGCCATCCACTGTGTAGACCAGTCTGGCCTTGAACTCATGAAGATCCATCTACCTCTGCCTCTGAGTACATGGATTAAATGTGTGAGCTCCCACATCTATCTCTGGAGAAATAAGGAGCTTTGTCAGTTGGACTAGACTGCTGGATAGCCCTAGAGATTCTCCTGTCTCCCCATCCCAGCACTGGGATCGCAGGTGCACACAGCCATGCCTGGCTCTATCACGGTGCAGCTCTAGCTGATAATGCCTTTATTGGTGTGTGTGTGTGTGTGTATGTGTGCATGTGTGTGTATGTGTGCGCGTGTGTGTGTGTTCTTGTTCATAATCTCTTTATTGGTGTGTGTGTGTGTGTGTGTGTGTGTGTGTGTGTTCTTGTTCATAATCTCTTTATTGGTGTGTGTGTGTGTGTGTGTGTGTGTGTGTTCTTGTTCATAATCTCTTTATTGGTGTGTGTGTGTGTGTGTATGTGTGTGTGTGTGTGTGTGTGTATGCACTCTCGTTGATAATGTCTTTATTGTTGTAGGTTGTATGTGTGTATATATGTGTTGCTTTTGCTTTGTTGTTCATGCTACTGTTGTTGTTGGGTTGTTTGTTTGAAATGAGGTCTCCCTTTGTACCTGTGGCTGGCTTTCTAATCGTCCAGCCTCAGCTTCCTGGGTGCTGGGATTATAGTCCAGTGACACCACTCACGGTTCCACTGTCTTCTTGACCCCTCACTGTCTCTGCTCCAATTTCTTTCTTGTGCCATGGGTTGATAAGTTGTCTGAACTGTATAAAACCCCTAAGAAACAAGTTCCTCCTTCAGATTTCACCTTCTCCCAGCACAGGATTCCTCTGGAAATTCTAATTCCTTGGGGAGCACTATTTCAATAACCCAGTAGATAAAGGGAAAGGCACCAATGCCTCTAGAATGTTTTCATTTTGGCCAGGATGCTTATATGATCTTATGTGAGGTAACAACCTTTTGAGGTGTAATCATGTGAAGACTTTATAGTGAGATCATCCTGGATTATCTAATAGTAACTCTCTCTCTCTCTCTCTCTCTCTCTCTCTCCTGTGTGTGTGTTTTATGTCTGTGTGTGTGTGTATCCCTTTGTGTATGTGTGTGTGTGTTGTGTGTAGTATGCATATCCATGTGTGTTTGGCATACAAGCCTGTACGGATGCCTGTGAAGGCCAGAGAAGGATAACAGGCATCTTTCTCTATCTCTTTTCCTTATTTTTATTTTGGCACAGTCTCTCACTGAGCCTGAAGTTCACCATTTCAACCCACCCCACTGACCTATGGGCTCTCAGGGTCTGCCTATCTCTATCCCACAATGCTGGGGTTTCAGGCATGTGTGACCATGCCCAGCTTTTATATGAGTGCCAGAGATTTGAACTCAGATCTTCTTGCTTCCATACTAAGTGTTCTTACATACTGAGCCATTTCCTGCAAATGTGCTTAATAAGAGTAATGCAGGGACACTTGACACAGATTAGAGCAAAGGGATGTATGACCCCAAAGCAGAGGAATCGAGAACACCGGGTGAGACGCAGGAAGCTGGATGAAGCAAGCACATTTATATTCTCCCTCGCTGTGACTTCAGACTTCCCGCTGCAGAACTACGAGCGAGCACATCTCTGTTGTTTAGGCCACAGCTAGTTAAACCAACCCGTCAGTTAGCAAATACGGACTAGTCGTCTCCTACATGCATGCCTTTTCACAGACTGAGGAACTGGGACCAGGAGAGATGAGGCATGCACTTTGTCCCACACAGGAAGAAAATAAAAGAAGCAAGATGCTCCAAATGTCTGCAGGAATGTCCAGGCTCCTGTGTGTTTGAGTAGTGAAATCAAAATTCAGGTTGAACTCTGCCAGCCTTTATGTCAAGCTAATATAGGCCAGAAGGTTGTCTGTGATCCGAGCTACCTACCACCACCAAAACCATGATCTGTGCTCCTGCCTCACAGGCTTGACTTAGTTTTCTTGGGTTTGTTTTTTTTTTGTTTCTTTTATTGAGGGCACAGAGGTGGGAGAGTTGACCTGGGAGAGGGTGAATATAGATACATTGCACAAAGCTCAAGTAATTAATAAAAGCATTATGTTGAAAAAAATAGAAAAAGAAAGAAAAAAAAGTAGCAAGATTCAAAGCCAGCTCATTCTCGTTTCAAACTCGGCTTGTCTATATGACCTTTTAGCACAAACATCAGAGCCCAAGCTCTGTAAGTCACAAACACAATTCTTAAAAAAAAAAAAAAAAAATCAAAGCTTAAGTACACATACAGAAAACTCTCCTACCCACAATTCCTTGCTTCAGCACATCAGGGACGATAGACAACTTAGCTTCGTTTTGTATGGGCCCTTACCATGTCCACCCCAAGTCAAAAATCCGAGCACCTCCTGCTGTCTAATAGTCACTGTTTGTGTGAGAAAAGAGTGGAAATCAAGTCAGTTCTAATAGTTGCCTCTACCGCCAAATGATTCACCTTTCACACTGTGCACAGCTTACTCCAGAACGAAAACTTTACCTTGGGTCAGCCAAAGACACTTTGAAAATGCAGCCAAAGAGCATGGGGTGACAAGGTCAGGAGAAATGATAGCTAACTTCCTCATTCGTTGGTCATTCATTCTTCTCTACTGCATGGAGAGAGGAGTTCTGAACAAGACAGCCAAAGCTGGGCTCAGGAGGTGAGGTCTGGAGGCAGAGGTGCAGGAGTGAAGCTGGAACAGGATGAAAGTCTATGGAGAGCGGTACTAGAAGGCAGTGAGGGTGAGAAGACATTAGGAGACAGCAGAGAGCAGTGGCAGTGTGGCCAAACGTAGGGATTCCCTCCTTAGACGCAACAATTCATCCTTGGCTGAAACACCTGATTTAAACGCCTTGCCTGGTGCTCTTCAGCCTAGGTGTGTTCCGCCAACAGGCTAGATGAGGCACAGAGAGCCATCATGTGCTCAAAGGGGCACCTCGATCAGAGACTCTGATCCTACCGTGAAGAGCAATCATAAGCCATGGAGTCCGGCTGGCAACTTCATTCCCTGATAGCTACCATTTCCTGTTTCTGTGTTTTGCAGTTGGTGGTCAAAGGGAGAACAAAGTTTTATAGACAAAGCCCATGTGCTTCAGGACTTTCTATCCACATCTCTGTTCAGCCTTCATGGTTCACATAGCGCAACCTACTACTAATCACAGGTTTCAGACTCCTGGGTGAACGTTCGCCCAAGAAGAGCCTCCCAGAGTGCAAGGCGAGGAGCAGAGGCTAAGTGTGAGCTGTAAGGAGTCAGGCTTCCATAGCACAGGGACATGCAGGTCTGATGCCACCTGGCTAAGGAAGGAAAGTGGAACATTGAGCCACCTGTGTCTTTTTAAAAGAATGAACTTGGGCTGAACTCCCCAGCAGGGGTGTTATCCTGGTGTCCATGTGTCCCTGGGAGCTCTGGGTAATAAAGCTCTAGTTACGCTTAGATTAGTTCCCATCCTCACATCTCCCAATGGCTGCGACAACTTTGTAAAACGAAAAACAACTCCAACTTGAGAGGGAATCGTGATCACAGATGCTGCTTTGAGAGTTACGGCCATGGCAGCGCTGAGGAAGACTACCCTTTCTAACCCTGAAGGAGGATATCCAGAGTGAAGGTTCAGGTGCCATTTCCATGTTAAAAGGACTTCCCATTAGCCCTTTTCTGCAGAGTCCATGAGTGGCCTCTAAATGACACCAATCTAGAGGAGGTAACTAGAAACATCTCAGCCATTGCAGGTCATTCTGAGTGCTGTCGAGATGACTCGTGCCTCTTGGCAGTATCAACTACAAATCATAGACACTGGCGTGAGATTATCTTGCGGCACATTCAGAAGCACATTAAAGGGGTCCTTGGGAGTCAGGGGCAATAGTTGGCACTGACTGAACAGGATAACAAACTATCCTACTTAGGAATGGAAACTGGAAGCCCCGAATGACTCAGACTGAAAAATGTTAATGAAGCCATTAAGCAGAGACTGCAAGAAAAAGGAAAAACAGGAGCGCAAATCCCAGCTAGCTATTGATTAACTTCTTAATCTTAAATCTGTATCTCACTTCTCTGAGCTTCAGTTTCCTATGTCAACAATTCTCCCGAAGGATTCTCGGGGAGATGGAAGGAGCTGAGGTGTGCTGTTGTGTGATACCATGTTCATGATAGCACTGAGTCCCTGGAAACCTGCAGCCTGTGAGGATGGGTGCAGGTCCTCAAGACCACAGGGCATGCAGATGGAAGCAGTGAGATAGAAGCGGATGAGAAAGAATGAGGTGGCCAGACATAGCTTAAGTTTTAGGATAACTGCAGTCCAGTATAATGCTAGAAGTCAACTCTTTTAACTCTGTGTGTTGTCTATTTAAGTCTTCACTAGGACTTTAGAATATTTTTATTTGAGTTTTCAATGCCTATACTTGAGTTTCACTCCACTGACTGGTCTGGGGTGAAACCAAAGCATCAGTATTGTTGCTGTTTGGTGGTGGTGGTGGTGGTGGTGATTTTTTTTTTAATTTTCCAAATATTGTTCATGTTAAGACAGATTAAAGAAAAACTGGCTATGATAACCCACATCTCAATGGCCTAGAATTCTGTACCAAGGTCTGAGAGCACTGGGGGACAAAGAAAGACATCTAGAGTGACTTCTGTGTACATGTTCTGACTCAGTGGAAAGGCCGGTTTGCCCTTTTCCTATGTCACTGTCAAGGATAGAACCTAGTGTGAGTTCAGTACTGGGAACACTGAGTTGAATGGAAGGCCAGTGGAAGGGGACTAGAGAAGTGCACAGAGACAGCGCTGTGTCGGAAGACCTTGAAGAACAAAGTGCACTGGGAGACACTGATGCCCAGAGACAGAAGAGAAGATCTTCCTGGGGAAACTGGAAGACCCTGGGTCACTGTGGGAGATATACTGAGCCATACAAAACCTGGGAGTAGAGGGCAAAATCTGGCCATAGGCTAACAAGATGGTGGTAGCAATGAGAAGAAGGGACGGGGTGGGTGCAACAAACCCAGAAAGAAGCACTTGTCAGGGCACTAGATCATTCCTCAGGTAAAGACGATTGCCACCAAACCTGGCAACTGAGCACTGGTTCCCACAAGTTGTCCTCTGAATACAACACACACACACACACACACACACACACACACACACACTCACAATGTAGTTTTAAAAACATTTTTGTAAAGAAAGCAACGTTTGTTGAATAGTGTTGAGGTTGTTTGCAGGCTCTGTATTCCCTCTGGCATCCTGGGCTGGCTCCAGAGTCCAGAGCTATTAGAGATGATCTGGATCCAAGAATAGAAGCACACAGTCACTCTTTGCTATGTCTCTAAGGCCCATGGAGCCCCTGTCTCTGACAAGCAGAATGAGTTGCTGGAATTTGGTGGATTGTCCATCCCCCTTTCCACTGCCTCTGCCCCCTTAGACTCTCTCCTCTGACTCTCCCACTTGGCTTTCCAGACTCCACTAGCCAGACACTGATTTCTAAGTCACTCTGTTCCCTCTCTCCTCACTTCCCTTCCAGGTTGGACTGTTAAAAATGGGGACTTATAGAGATCAGCAAACTGGAATTTGTATAACTTCTGGAAAGAGCCTCTAAGTTGAGTCCAGGGTTTAGGGCAGTAACACATCTTTCTTACACAGCCCAGACCCTGGGGTAGCGCATCAGGTCAGGAAAGCAGTTCAGTTATGTTCTGTTTTGTTTTTAACTTTCTGTGGGTCTGCAACTTGCTTGAACCCCAGCTCTATGTTCTCCAAGGACCTATCACATATGAGTGGGAAAGAAAGGAGATGCTAACATCCTCAAATTCATCTCAGTGTGCTGTTTCATGCATGTACATGTGTACATATATATAAACATCACTATCATCACATGATAGAAATATACACCTAAAAGTACACACATATATATTTATATACACACATATATAAATATACATGTGCTTTCTATATTTTTGAAAAAGTATTGGCTGTTACTAATGGCATTGTTTCACAAGCCCTGACCCATCTACAGCCCTGAATTATCCTCTCTGGCAAGCTTTGAACCCTCTCAATGGAGTAGATATTATATTCGAGCATTCGGCCTAATTTAAACTGAGTCCAAAGCCTTAGCTATCCAATATTTCCCTCTTCATAATCCACTTTGATTGTTATTGATTTGTATGTCTGCAAAGTAGCAGGCAATGGTAGAGGCCTCCTGTATGTCTTACTGCTGCCCATTTTCTGGTTTCTGGCTCACCCTTGGCTCTCTAACAGTGTCTCTTTAAGTACTTCTACAGATGGTGCCACCTCCTGGCCCACAGAGGGCCCTACTCGTGTAATGAAATGAATTATCAATAAAAAACAAGCTGGCACTCATAGACAATTAAAAATCAATTATTCAAAAGAACTTAATATGAAAATACAATTTGAGCTTTATTTAGCAGTGAAGGGAAATAAAAATATTTTATTCTTTCCATACACACACACACACACACACACACACACACACACACACACACCAGAATCAAGTCAGAACATTCAAAGGGAAATTTCTGTCCAGGGTTTGATTGAAGAGCCAGGCTGCTCTCTGACAAGCCCATTTCCTCCATATTTTGTTTCCATTCAGACTCTTGAGTTTTTAGCATAAGTCTGAGGATTCTGAGTTATCTTTTGGTCTTTGAGTAACTACCAACTGAAAAAGAATCACAATGGTAGTCAGGCTGCGGGGGGGGGGGGGGGGGGGAGATAGGTATCTTGATGGTGAATGATGCTGACGATTCCCAGAATGTGTGAATCCACCATCTGTTTATGCTTCTCATCAATAGCTCTCCCACATGCACCATCGCCTTAGTTTTGTGTTACTCTGATAGAACACTGTGATCAAGACAACTTATGAAGGGAAGGATGGGGTTTATATGGACTTACAGTTCCAGAGGTGTGGAGTCTGTAATGGTGGGAGCAGTGTGGTGGTGAGCAGCAGGCGGGTGGAGGAACCGAGCTGAGCGCTCACATCTTGAACTTTAAGCACAGAGCACATGGAAGTGGTGTGGGATCTTCCTCAAAGTCCACCTCGAGTGACATACTTCCTTCAACAAGACCACACCTCCTAAGCCTCCCCTACACAGCACCAACAACCAGACACCAAGCATCCAAATATCTGAGCCTCCTTATTCGAACCACAACCATCATTTGTCATGTCCCATGAGGAGAATATAAAGTGGAAACCTAACTAAACCACTAGTCAAGCTTGAATTTAAAAAAAAAACAAAAAACAAAAACAAATGCAGGTCTTCTCCTCTAACATGGGAGAGTAACGAGCATCCTGAAAACCAGAGACACAGCAAGTGAGCTTTGCACATTACAATGGAACTGTGCAAATAGAATAATGGGATTTAGAAATACGTGACAATAAAACCTCCCTTTTCCAGAAAATTATGTAGAAACCACTCTATATCTGAGATTTAAAGCTGTTGTGATTTATCGAAATAAACTTGAAAATGTAAGTTTCAGAGGAGAAAGTGATTTCCCCTCTTAGAAACAAAGCTACAGACATGCAAAAATAAAAATGTTGATCAAATTAATGAAAGTTAAGTTTCCAGACCGTCAGCTCTCAGACCAGCAGGAGAGCAGTGGAGCTAGTGTACAGAACTGTCTGCCACTGAGCTCAGTCACAGGAAGGGCAGTCCTGGGACCAGGGGCTGTACAGACATATTAGTAACGAGATTGTCGAGATAAATATAATTTGTCAAACTATGTGTAGTAAAGAGCCTTCTTCAAAACAAAGACAGTTTACTAGAGGTAACTGGTTAGGTGTTAGGGGCTCAAGGAGAGCACTGTGGAATTAAATCCAAAGTGCCCCAAACAACAATCAAACACACACACACACACACACACACACACACACACACACAAAACAAAAAAAACACAAGCACACCATAAGAGACAAGTAAATAAGAACAGCCCTTCTTTCTTTCTTTTAAGTGATGAGGATGGAGTGAAGCCCTGCAACATAACTCTCCAACACACAAACATACACACACACACACACACACACACACACACAGAAAGACACACGCAGACAACACAGAGAGAGAGACATACACACAGAGACACACACAAGAGAGAGACAGAGAATGCTATACTTTTGGTGCAAATCGGCTCTAAACCCCTAAAAATCCTCAAATCAGCTCTGGCTCTACCCCAGAAATGCTTATACCCTACAGAAGGTTCTATGATAAATTTTGCATTTAAGAAGGAGAGAAAACTTGCATTTTGAACATTTTTCTTCTAAATTATGAATTTACTTTAGGATTTTCATACATGGTCTCTTTTCATTTTCAAAGACCTTAAACAAGTAAATATTTGAATTTCTAATTTTTCTTTTCACACTAAATAGCATACACAGAGTTCTTTGCATATATTTGTGGAAGCCAAATATTTAAGAGATGCAGTTCGAAGTTATTAAAAACTGCTACATTTTGATGGCCATGGGAAATAAAACCAAGAGACAAAGGACCAACTTTTTTTTTCCCTTTAATTTACTTTACTTATTTTTCTACTCTAGTATAATACATCCCAATCCTCATCCTCCCCTCCCTCCACTTCTCCCAGCTCCCCTCTCCCATAGGTGCACCCCTCACCCCCTATCCCCCCTACCCCCACTTCCTGTCAGAAAAGAGCAGTCTTCCCAGGGTTACCACTCAACCAGGGCATAACAAGATGGAACAAGGTCAAGCACAGGACTCCCACATCAAGGCAACCCAGCAGGAGGAAAGGGGCTCCAAGGGCAGGTAAAAGGGTCAGAGACCCCTCCACCCCAA
This sequence comes from Cricetomys ansorgei, assembly GCA_026225945.1. Taxonomy (NCBI): domain Eukaryota; kingdom Metazoa; phylum Chordata; class Mammalia; order Rodentia; family Nesomyidae; genus Cricetomys; species Cricetomys ansorgei. The sequence continues at coordinate 8,131,388 of JAMJFZ010004031.1, forward strand.
CTTGTAGGAGTTCTACAGGAACACCAAGCCAGACAACCATAAGATATTTGTAGGGGACCTTGCGGGCTCTTGTCTGTGAGTCCCCAGGAGTGCTGGTCAGCTGAGGCTTGTCCCCTAGTGTCGTCTACCCCTCTGGTCCCACAGTCCTCTCTTCTGTGGGATTCTCTGAGCTCCACACGATGTTTGGCCCAACTTTTAAAAGAAGCTCAAGTAATTTCATCTGCCATATTGCTTTGACTCTGGACATTTTCTCTTTTCTCTCATTGACTCCAAAAATTGGAAGAACACATTTTAGTTCCAATGGAATGACCAAAATTATTCCTCTCTTACATTCTTTTTTATTTTGGGTGTAGTCTACTTAACGAAAATGTAATCATGCTTTAAAAACATTTAACAAAAATGCTACTGCTCTCGGTTCCTTTGCTGAAACAGGCCTTGTTAATGGATTGTGCTGCTCTTTTCCTCGTGTATTTGGATAAAGCCACACAAATTTCCTCTGTGCAGTGTTATAAGCGCCCACTAAAATTGATTGGAATTAACACATTAAGCAAATTCTATTTTATGTCTTGGCTCTGATATAGGAGCTGTTGACATTTTCTTTTAATTTAAATTGTTAAACTACTCTGAGTGTGTGCGTGTGTCCGTACATACTATAGTGTAATGGTGGCTATACGAAAGTCAGGGGACAACTCTCAGGAGTCAGTTCTCTCCCTCCACCATGGAGGTCCCAGAGATGAAGCTCAGGCTTGGCAGCAAATGCCTCTACCTGCCTCGCCATCTCACTGGCCCCAGATGTTGACAAATTTAATGTGTAAGGTAGGGTGAGACTCTCACCACGGTTGCGTATGCCCATAACTCACATATATAAGAAAATAGAAAGAAGCAATAAAATAGCAACACTCACGATATAAATATTGTGTTGCTGTTCATTAAGTGAATTTGTTCTTAGGTCTGTTACTATTTAAATGCAACATAATTACATATTATAGAGTGAATATACTACTTTAATAGAAGTTATTATTTAAGCTTTGTTATTAACTATTTTAATCTGTTTTATTAGTGTACATAAATACTTTGGGGAGGGAGGCTCTTTTTAAGATGAAAAGATGGTTTTTAATTATTATAGCTTTCTTTGCTTGGAGCTGATGTTCATAATCAACACATATTAGAATCCAATGTAAACATGTATTTTATGCTCACTGGAGTATAGAAAGTTCAACTTCTCTCCGTGGGCTGTGTTTGCAGTAGCATCTTCACTACGGCCCCTGAACACTTTGGGAAATGGGAACATTATGGTAATGTGCTGATCTACGTGGTCACTGGTATTACAACCTTTCTCAAGAGTTCACACAATGTCACAGTTGCATCACGAAAATGTCCATGGTAAAATCTCCTGTTAGTGACGGAAGTCAGATTAGGCCTGACTGACCAGCAGGTACCACCTGAGGACTGGAAATGAAGTGACTGAGGCAGGGAGCAGTGCTACTGACTTCAGGAGAACACTACTGTCTTGCTCCATTTTGACTTACTGTAACTGAGTACCAAACACACATAATTTATAAAGAGTAGGAATTTGCTTAGCTTATAGACCAAGACTTGCAAGTTCATAACTATGACTTGACATCTGGGTGGGCCTTTTTGCAACATCATAACACGGAGGACATTGCACGGTGAGGCGGAGCAAATGTGGCGAATCCTGGCTCTCTCCTATTCTTATAAACATCAGTGCACTATGGGAGCCTGGATTGCTATTGTGGTTACATCATGTTCTAATTACCTCTCTAATTACCTTCAAATACTATCAAATGTGCATTGGAAGATGAAATATCTAACACATGGACCAGCGGGTTCACATCCAAATCACAGCAGATACTAAATAAAAATCTGTCTGAAGCTCTGTTAGTTGTATTATTGTTATTATTTGTTTGATTCTTCACTAAACTTTATAACCTTGTTACTGCTGATAATGGCAGAGACTGGCGAATGATTTTTTGTCTCTTTGTGGACACACAACTGGAATTTGCTCCTCCGACTTATCTATGCTAAGCTGGGGCTCAGCTCTGGCCCATGGAGTATGAGCGGTAGTGCAAACCACTTCCACATCAAGTTCTCAGGAGTCTGCTCCTTGCCCATTCCCCTTAACCAGCTGGATGCATACAAGCACTGTGGCTCAGTGGTCCAGGCTGAGGACGGTGAGCCTTCTCTAAATCACGACCAATGAGAAGGCCCATTTAGGCTTTTTCAAGATGCAGGCCCTTATAAAATTCCAGATGTGCTGGGTAAAGCAATTCTTATATGGTTATAGCAGTAGGTTGCTATGGCAGCTCACCAAAGAAGACAAGGAGGCATTTTTCATAGGTGTAATCCCTGCCAGACCTCAGCAGAGGGAACCACCATCATGGTGACTAGGAGTCATACAAAGAAACCAAGGCTAGGTTTACAAAGGCTAGTCATACAAAGGTCCCAGGTCTTCCAGCAAAGAACTGGCAAACCCAGAATTCAGACACAGTGGTTCAACTCTAGAACCTGCATTTTAAACCTCTGTAGGAAACTGACTCCTGACTTTTACTGGACCTGGCCAGAGAATTCGCTCTTTGCTGAATTTCTTGGAGGTACTACACTTTGAATTGTCTGTGAGTGTGTTTTCTGTTTGGAAGGCTGTCTACAACATCTTGAGGCTGATGTTGCTATCTCATTTCCAGCTAACAACTTTATATGTTAGTTCTTCTCAGTGAAAGTGAATGCTACCATCAGGACAGATTTAAGAAGCACTGTCTAGTGGGAAGTATCGTTGTACTCTCCAAAGCTGGATCTGTGGTTTGTGAGTCACCTTGCTGTTCCTTCCCTAACTTACCTGCTTAGTTGAGAACTGAACATCCCTGAAGACAGTGGCTCTTTCCAGCACCAGGAGTCTATCAATCACGGGTAAGCCCCACACAGCCAACTGGCACATCTAAGGGAGCCATTGGACTTAGTGACACTTGGATGTCCTCTAGGAAATTCTAGTGGGACCTGATAAGGTTACACAAACAGGCATAGAGCCTCCTTGCCTTCAATCCAAGTTCCACCAAAACGGCATTTTGTGGGGTAGGTTATTTAACTCATCTCAAGCCTCAGACCTCTCATTTTGAACTGTTTCACAGAGTTACCGGAGGTTAAAAAGATGATACACAGAAACTGATGGCAAGCTGTCTAGAACTATTAGCTATTATTATTACTTCAAAGACTATAGAATTAAAGAACTGAAAAAAAAAATTGAATGTCCAAGGACCAACTACAAACTGAGCTTGGGGGAGAGTCCTAGAGAATACATTTAAAGAAAACAATGCTTAGGTTGGGCCTGGTGACATCAGCCTATGATCCCAGTTACTTGGTAGTCTGAGAAAGAAAGATTACAAGCTTAAGATCAGGCTGGGAAATGTGGCCAGACTCTGTCTCAAAACAAGATTTTAAAAGGCTTGGTGATGTATCTTAGTGGTAGCATTGCCTAGCAAGTGTAAGGCCCTGGGTTCAAGCCCAGTGGCAGAAAGAAAAAAGGAAAGAAGGAAAGGAAAGGAAAGGAAAGGAAAGGAAAGGAAAGGAAAGGAAAGGAAAGGAAAGGAAAGGAAAGGAAGGGAAAGGAAGGGAAGGGAAAGGAAGGGAAAGGAAAGGAAAGGAAGGGAAGGGAAGGGAAGGGAAGGGAAGGGAAGGGAAGGGAAGGGAAAGGAAGGGAAGGGAAGGGAAGGGAAGGGAGGGGAGGGGAGGGAAGGGAAGGAAGGGAAGGGAAGGGAAGGGAAGGGAAGGGAGGGGAGGGGAGGGGAGGGGAGGGGAGGGGAGGGGAGGGGAGGGGAGAGGGGAGGGGAGGGGAGGGAAGGGAAGGGAAGGGAAGGGAAGGGAAGGGAAGGGAAGGGAAGGGAAGGGAAGGGAGAGGAGAGGAGAGGAGAGGAGAGGAGAGGAGAGGAGAGGAGAGGGAAGGAGGGAAAGAGAATGAGAAAGTAAGAAAAGTGGGGAGAAGGAAGGAAGGGGAACAATGTAATGTTGCAGGCAAATTGGCAAGTCAGCATAATAAAGTACCTTGAAATTTAGCAAAACAGGAGGCAAAGGCTCTCTACGATACTAGTTGTCAGGTCTTCAGCAAATACATAATTCACATGGACCTCAGTGTCTTCCTATGTGAAGTGAATTAATAAATGCAAATGTTTGCTCTAATGTCAACCCTTAAGGCAAGTCTTCATGTTGCTTGTTCTCAGAAAGCACATTTAGTAAGTGTCATAATTTCACTGTCTCAGGAGGAGTAAAGTAAGATCCTACATTCAGAGGCTGAAACAGGAAGGTTTCAAGTTCAAAGCCAGCATGAGCTACATTGTGAGCCCCCCATCTAAAAAAAAAAAAAAAAAAGTGATATATATGGAAATCCTGACATTTTCTTCTCTTTTGGCTGATCTACATGAAAGAGGAACAGTGAGACTTTCGGGTTTCCATGGCTCCTCCTCCACACATTTTAGTCGCGTCTCTGTGGTAATTGAACTGCCCGTTGACTCCACCTTCAGGGCATGTGTTCATAGCAGTTGATGTAATTCTCCATAATTATTTGAACAAACACAACATTTTAAAGAAATTAAAGTCAGAAATTCCACGGTCGTATTCTGTTCATACTGTGTTCTTTACTTAACTTTTCTAAAATCTTACAAAAGGTTCCTATGCTACCTTTCACATCAGCAGACATCGTACTACCTTAAACAGCTTCAAGAGATTTCGGATGAGCAGATCTGGCACAATTTGAGACTGGGCGGATACTGATAATGTAGCAGAAGATGTCCACCATAGCCTTCTCCACCTTGATAAACATAACAGCCTGATGACTGCTCCCTAGGGACTAGCTAATCCACCTCCTTGAGCTGGCTGTATGCCATAAACCTCCTTGGCTCAGCTGTATGCAGTAACCCCACTTCCTATTCGTCTATATGTGACAAGCCTGCTGAATTTCCTGCGAGCTGTAGCTTCTCCGTCAGAAAGTCCAGGCCGCCCAATCACAGCTCTTCTGTGTCTGCTTATCTGTTTGTTTGTTTCCATTCCTTCACCAGTTGGGTCTGTCCTTGGACTTGTGGAGGATGCAATGGATAAAACTACATCTTCTCCCTTAGGAGGCATCCCCAGAGTGGGCTGGCCCTGAAAGGTGTTCTTGTCTTAGATGGAGAAGAGGGAAGCCTGGCAGGTGGGTATGAAGGTGTTTTTTCACAGGATTCTATGGGAATAGGACAAGAAAGTCTGTGGGCTTTGAGTATATGTGTAGATACATGTAAGTGAAAACATTTATACATACAACTTATAAAGGACTGCGACTTCCTCCCATTGTCCCACGGTCCTCATAAAAGGCTGAGCTCGTGTGGGATTAACTCTTTCAAGATATCTTTTTATGCCAACTTGCATCTGGAAGATGGGAGCATCAAGATTTGGGGGAAGTTGTATAAACTTGTCTGCGTTGATACCCACATAGAGGACTGTGTTTATTACTCTAATCTGGCACAAACGAGAGTTATTCTGACTTAATAAATTGCTTCAACTGTGCTGAAGTACAAATGCCTCGTTATTCAATAATGTTTAGAAGGAGCAAGAGACTTGTTACTATTTACATCCCTGCTAAAGCCTGTCACTCAAGTGAGTCCACGGTACTCACTGACAAACATAATCGTGCTTGAGGCAGAGCTTGCTTTGGTTATGTTTGGCCAGTGGCTCTGTGGGTGAATATTGGAACCAATTAAGAGAAAGCACATGGTAGTGATAGATCCAGGCCTTGGGTCGGGGAACATCTGCCCTTCTGCAGTTTTATAATGATGAGAAGGCATGGAAAGAGAAGAGGCTTCTGGAGTTTAAATAGACTACCTTCGGCGTTCACTTGTAATTTGAATAAGCACGTGAGTCTTTACTGTACACATTGATGACACGATTGGGAACTGCCATCTTTCTTCACCATCTGAACTCCACTCCCACTCTGGTTTTCGATTCTTAAGCCACCCTTATCCTCAACTCAGTGCCTGCCTGCTGTACCCTCCAGATGTTCCAAAGTTTGTAAGTCTCTTGCCTCCAAGCTCTTCTCCCAGTACCTGGAAATCTGAGGGGGAGGATCCTTGTTCTCTTATTCATGGGCATACTTCTCTTCTTTAGGGTGTTCTCAGACCCTAAACATCCTTACATCCCACCCTGAGCTCATCTCCCACCAGTAACGCCTGAAGACCTCAGTCAGCCATGATCTGAATCCAGTTGTATACTATTGATTTTAATATAGATATCAATACTAATATACTTTTGATATTTAATATCCATGGGTAGGTGAGCAGCTCAGGCAATAGAGTGGCCCAAAAGACCCTGGCCTTGAAAACACCTCATGGCTCTCTGAGTTAAGGCAAACACACCCTTCAGCTGCCTATAAACTTAGCTCTGTCCTATGGCTGTTCTCTGCTTTACTGTGGTTAGTGGCTGAACAGGACACTGGGAGCTCTCACAGAGTTCCGTCAAGGGCATCTAACCTCTTCTTGACCAGGCAGCCAATTTGCATCATGGCATGGCAACTTGGAAAGAGGGAGAAGATATTCCTTGCCTTCATATATAATCTGTGTGAGATGACCCATTTGTTCAATGTCATTGTCTGGAAGCTGCTCTGAAGGGAGTTCATCTTTTTATTTTACCTACAGCAGCTCCTAGAACTCCAGCCACTCACCTATTTTTCCAAGTTTTCCCCAGAAAATTTGGCCTTGCTCCAAAATTCCTACCACTGCAGCATGGACTTAGATGTTGAGGGGACTTTCAGTAGAGGGAAAAATAAGGAAAACACCAGTAGAACATCTAAAGATTGAATTTTAGCCAAGCTTAAAATCTCATATGACTACACATGGTGTCAGAAAAGACGATTATAACAGAAAGCTGGTGTTTATTTGCAATATACATTCCCCTATGACACCACGTCCTGAACTTGTAGTCTCAAGGTTGGACAGATTCTTGAAGTGCTCCTTCCAGAGAAGAACATAACCACTTCCTGTTTTAAATTCCTTTTTAAGAAGTGAGAAGTTGAAAAGCATTAAAGAGAAGCAATGCAATTTTAATTTGTAATGCCTTTTGCTTCTGTCAGTTTAAATTAAGCCCATGATATCTGAGCACAATTTCCTATATTTAATAATACATAAAGCAAGATAATTAAAAGGTATGCACACATGCTGGGAGAGAAACGCTACTGAGTGAAGCACTGACTTTAATCTCCGCCTCTCTAGATGAAAAGCAGTAAAATGAAGCAGCTAAAAGCAAACACAAAGGACAATGGTGGGACTACTCTTCATGCTGCTCTTTCTTCTACTTCTTAGTCAGTGGAATAGGAATACTTCCTATTCTCCTCCTTAACTGATATCTCTGCCTCAAGTTTCGCCCCTTCCAGTGTATGCTCTAGAACAGTGGTTCTCAACCTCTGGGTCTCAACCCCTGTGGGGATCAAATGACTCTTTCACAGGGGTCCCCTAAGACCAATCTGCATATAGGATATTTAAATTAAGATTCATAACAATAGCAAAATTACAGTAATGAAGTAGCAACAAAAATAATTTTATGATTGGGGGTCACCACAACATGAGGAGCTGTATTAAAGGTCACAGCATTAGGAAGGTTGAGAACCACTGCTCTTCCAGAGTGTCCTTTTGAAAATACAAACTTGATTGTACCATTCCCTGCCTCAAATATCAATAGTTTTTCATAGGATGTAATTTACATACATCTTAATTTTTTTTTATTACTGACAAGCTCTGACTTCCAACTTCTCCAGCACCAGACATGTGTTACCCTTGAACCCTTGCATTCCACAGAGTAGTCATATTGAAATTCACTTGGTTCCTCCAACACACTACACTGGAATCCCCTTCCCAAAACTCTACTACTCATTATTAGTCTTATTTTAAATCCCAGTTGACCTGCCTCATCACATCTCTGAGTCTTCCTCAGGCTCTCACACTGCATGCTAGATGCCCCCTCAGAGGACACATGCGTTGGTAGGCTGTCTATTGATCTATATTCCCTACCAGACCATACACTTTGTGAGGGAAGAAAAGAAAGGAAAGAAGGAACAAAGGAAGGAAAGAACGAAGGAAGGAAGGAAGGGAAGGTGGGAAAAACAATGTACATAATTATGGATGTGTCTTGGTAAACCCTTGGAGAGAGTTCTACCAGTGCACTTGGGGACAGGGTTGCTTTAGTACAGAGATAACCACACTCACAGGTAGTAACAGCAAGTCCTCTCACTGCTCCACAGCTGCAGGATCCGGAAGAGATTGACCCAGATCTACCCAAAAATGCTCACTCTGTCCTGCTTACCTTGAAGCGTTGATTGTCCCATTCTAAACTGTAAGTTCCTCAAAGGCAAGTCTCATATCTAATTCACCTTTACACTCCCACAGTATCAAATATGATGTCCTCCACAAGGAAGGCATTTAACACATATTTGATGAATGAATTAATAGATGTCAGTGAAGCCAGAGTTAGGAGTCCTTGCTTGTACCATAATTAAGAGATCCTCAGAGATTTGCGTCTTGGGCTTCTTTAACATAACCATTGTTGATGAATTTGAGTTGGATTGTGCCTGAAACTAACACATGTGTCAGTCACAAGGTGTTCTCACAATGCTGGCATTAGGATGATCCCAATTATTGACAATCACAGGATGGATAGCAATAAAAACAGATGAGTGAGTATGGGAAATCTTTATTTCTAAATTCTTCAATGATTCCTCTCTTATGCAGAATAGGCAAAATGCGCAAATCGCCTTTCCCAATTTAGCCGAGTTCCCAGGGCGCCTGAAACTGCGGCGCTGAGAAAAGATTTGGGAAACGCTGTAGGAGGCAGCTAGAGTCTATATGTTTAACTTAGCATTGCAGAACATTCCATTCCAAGCCAGTGTATAATTAGAGAGCCTGCCATGAAAATGAGCGGTTTTGTTTATTTATTATGTAAGTAAGCCTTTTATTAAAACGACTTTGTGAAAATCTAATTGCCACTCCAGTAATATAGCATAGCAGCCCCTTACATAAATACATGATTATTATGTACAGTCACTTATCTGTGAACGAGTTCTGCTACTATTTTCGTTAATTAAGGATACAAAAGGGCTTCTTCATCTTTGCATATTCCCCTGCTAGGACATTGATACTCATTATTTCCTAAGTCCAAACACTGAAACTGTGTCAAGAATGCATCCATCACTGGACGGGTACTTATAGTCAGCGGAATTTTCAACCCTGTCAGCAATTTCAGCAATTTGCAGTTTCTGTATCTCTGACATGTGTTTTTATCGGTGAAGATCACTTTCAAATACCAAGATCATGAGAATGATTCTTCGGGTAGTCTCTGCAGCAGCCTAATGTAATGACAGTAATTAACAGCCTGTGATTAGCAGCCACTCCAGAAAGTGTTTGAATGTTAATTTGCTTCGACTAATGTGCAGCGCTTCTGTGTAATGAGATCTAAGCTATAGGTTCACAGGGAAAGCAAATTATTTTCCAGCATTGAATCATACAAATGATCCTTAGTTAATCACTTCAACAGTGAACCTCAATGTTCTAATAAGTGACATTTGTTTTTCTGTCATTCAGTTTACTATGGTATAGGCCGGGGCAAAGATATGCCTTCCATAATGGTCAAACTCCCACTTGCCAGCATCAGCATTTCAAAATAAAGGCCCCCTCAGATCGCGGCAGAATGGAACTAGGATTATGCGTGTGTGAAAAAGTGAAGGAGCGTCTGCATCACTTCAGATCCTACACTTAGGACTTTAAAGCCATTTGGGGCCTCCACAGTCTCAGTGTGCACGCTCATAAGGGAGGATAAATGGCCCTTTTCCCTTCGACACAAGTGTCCTGATGCCCGATGAAGAGCAAGAAACTGAGAACAGTTGCCCATTAACCAAGCTCTCTAAGTCTGGGAAGGAAAGCCAGAACCGTAAGAATAGGAACGTAGTCACTACTGAACTGCCTTCTTAGAAGGCACATGCCCTCTCTCTGCTTGCCTGGAGATCCTCACATCAAGAGGCAAAGCTGTGGACAAACGAGGAGGGGACCAAGTGAAACCAGCTAAGAACTGGTAATAGAACAGTCACTTCAAAAGTATTGAAAGGTCAGACATTGTGTAAAGGACGCTGAGTGACATTGTCACTGTGTCATCAGAAATATTATAACCCAGTAAGATCCATTATTGATCAATCCTTTGTTTTCAGATATGGCACATGGTGGTGACGACTGAAATGCAGCCCAAGCCCAACCAAAGATTAAAATGCATCATTCTTACAACTCTCATTTAACCTTTAAGTTGGGGTTTCCAGTATTTGTTATGAAATTGATGCCTCATTTTATACTAATTTATTTCCAGTAGACTTGTAACATTAGCCAGTATCCTTGGAGAGTATCATAGTTACTTTCATTGTCAACATGACATATCTGGGAAGAGACAACTCCAGATGAGGAATTACCCCCACCAGATTGACCTCCAGACCTCATGATAAAGCAGCAAGTGTTCTTAACTGCTAACTGCTGAGCCAGCTCTCTAGCCACCCATGCTGCTCACTTCTGAAGCTAGGGTTAAGGTAAATATTCAGATTCCATTTGGAAAACTGAAAGCTGACATTTCCGATGGATCTTCTTCCCTCTTTGCCTTCTGTGCTGGTTTGAATGAGATTGGCCCATACGGGCTCATATGTGTGAATACTTGGTCTCCAATTGATAAAACTGTTTGAGAAGGAATAGGAGATGTGGCTTGTTGGAGGAGGTGTGTCACTGGGGGTGGGGAGGCTTTGAAGTTTCAAATGCCCATGTCATTCCCAGTTATCTCCCTCTGCCTCATGCTTGTGGATCAAGATGTGAGCTCTCACCTACCACACCGGTGCCACGCCTGCCCGCCTGCTGCCGTGCTCCCTGCTGAGATGATCTTGGACTCTAACCCTCTGAAACTGAAAATACCTTGGTCATGGTATCTTATCACAGCAACAGAAAAGTAACTAAGACACCTTCCTCTCTTTCTCTTTTTTTTTTTCCTATTGCTTTTCAGCTATTTACCCAGAAAAGCCATGCCAACAAAGTGTCAGTGTTTAATCTCAGTTTTCTGAGGACTAAGGAGATGGCTCAGTGGGTGGAGTGTTAGCCTCACAAGCGTGAGAATCAGATTTTAGATCTCAAGAATCCATGTAAAAATCAAATGAGCATAGCAGCCCACCTGTAAGCATGCAAGAGGCAGAGACAAGGAATCCCCAGAGCAAGACTGGCTGATCAGCAAGCTCTATGTTCAGAGGAGGCACCTGCCTCAAAAAGTAAGGTGGAAAGCTGGGAAAGAAGACACCCAACATCAGTTCTTGGACTCCACATTAACGTGCACACATGTGCACATGCACCCACTTACATGCTCATAGACATGCTCATATACATATGCAAAACAAAATGTCAATATCTCTATAGAAAAATGAAGTACTATGTACTCCAGAACTTATACATGTGTTGAGTTTATTTCTACACACACAAACACACACACACACACACACACACACACACACACACACACCATGTTCTATATATATTGCAAAAACTACATCACTTTATATACAAAGGGCTTTATGGTAGAGCAGGTTTGTTAGATCTACTGGGAAGAATACAATTGCATGTCCTAGAGCATACATAGGAGAGAATTTAAATCTGTACAAAATAAATGAACAGGATCAATTTGAAAGGACTTTTAAGCCAGTGGGAGGGAGTAGCCTCTTGCTATTAAGCAGGATCTCATGGCTAACCATCACAACTGATTTGAAGTTAGCTAGAATTTTCCAGACAAGTATGCAGTATTTCTTTAGAACATTCCCATGGTCATTATTTTCCATTAGCCGCTGTGAGTTTTGATGTTGCTAGTTAATTTTATGTTCTAATCAAAGCTTGGCTCCTTCTAAATCATCCTGTATTTAAAAAAGAAATCATCTACTTTTGTCCAACACTGATGGACTACCAAATTATTCTTAAAATTAAATAGCAAAATAAGTTATCAGACGTGTGTTACATCTAATTATGTAACGCAGCAGAATTGCTGTCTCCAAGCAAACCTTGGTAGAGTCCTCTTTAAAAGTTGCAGTTTAACTCCCGAGCTGCTATTTTGTTCCTTGTCCTCTTTGCCCCGTCTCCCAGACCTGCCTCCCCCTCTTCTTGCTGCAGCTCTGACACAATCATGAGAATCACCACTGGTATTCTGTAAATGCCAGCCAAAAATCTATCTGCAGGAACATCTGCTCAACAGTGCAAAACTGATGCAATTACCAACCATCATCTCTTCTCCTCCTGCTGGGGTAACTGCTCCAAAGCATGACTTTTTGCCCTGAGCTAACAAGATCCAGAAACTCCCTGTTATGTACAAAACCTGCTGCTAAAAATCCATGTAGCTTCAACACAAATTATAACCCAGTCTCTCAACTACAAGAGTAGCTAACACCCCTGTGCCATAGGGTCTCAGAGAATCTTGCTCAAACCTGGTGAGTCCAGGACCCCATCCTCTACCGCTTACCTGTTTCTGCTTAATATAAATGGTCCTCCAAAGAACATGATTGAGAAAGACATGCCTACTGTTCCAGTATCACGGCTTTGAAAGTACAACTACTGAAAAGGGTAATTAAATGTCAAACTTCTGAATTAGAACTGAGACAGAAAGAGTAATAAAAAAAAAAAATCTTTACTGAGCATCTGCTATTTGCCAAGTGCTTCCTGGATGTTTTGCATGTGTTACCTCATTTAACCGAGTCTTTAAAAATGTTAGCAGTCAAGAAATTCCCATTTGGGATCTACATTAAGCATGGGTACTAGTCTTCAGATATACCTCTCAAGGAGATGGAGAAGTGTGACCAATAATGATGACGAAGAATGAAGGTAACCTGTTTATTTCAGATTGCATTGCTAGAGTGAGTAGCTGTGGAGCTTAGAGTATGACATCATCACTAAAGTATCTGAAACGTTTCTTAATCTGACTCAGTTTCCACATCTATGAAATGGGGGAGGAGGGTCAAACGATTTTTGCCATCTCAAGCAAGTCTAAAATGTCAGTCTCACTGATTTTACAAACCAGATTTCTTTTCAAAACTCTTTTTGAACTATGTATTTATTTCTCTCGTGTTTCAGTGTCTCTCAGATACAGAATATGGCTAGGAATAAGCTATCTCCAATATCAGAAAGACTGATAATGAGATGCTAGCAAATTACTCAGTTGGTTTTTATTATTTTTCTGTTCCCTAAGAAGAGATTGGGCACATAACCTTCCCAAATAAGTGTATTTGATCATTGGGGCCAACAAGATGGCTCAGCAGATAAAAGTGCCTGCTGACCAGCCTGTTATCTGGGCTTGATCCACAGGACCCACATGATAAAAGGAGAGAATTCATTGCCTCGAGTTGTCCTCTGCCTTTCACATATATGCATGCAGTGGCACATAACACACACATGCACATATGCCCACTCACACATACAAAAAATAGATAAATTTTTAAATATATAGATACATACTCAAGCAGGCTTAACTGAAACAGTAAAAGGTTCTTGTAATACTCATAGTCCCAAGTGGAATCGTGTGGCACCATGCATATAAAAAAAATTATAGATAGAGAAAAATACTACCCAACCTACAGCTTCTGGATACACTTCTTAGGGAACATTTTATTCCTACTTTACTATAGGAAAATAATGTCACACATGTACATTTATAATACCAAGGCATTTGATAACCAAGATGAGCTTTGCCTTTCTAGAATGAGATGTCATGAAAAACTCTCTGTCATTTAACCTAGGAGATATCTGACTACCTGCTAACCTAATCTACAAAAATCAGTTAACATTACTGAAGACGCCACATGCTTTGGTTATAGGACATGGAGAGCAGTCAATCTGGACTGAGCGAGAAGCTTTCTCCCTGCTGACTAGGATTCATAATGGCAGAGGGTGGTAAGCAGGCTGCTGGGAGAGCATCTCCAGCAACAACCTTAGCCAGCTGTGGACCCCAAATACCACGTTGCCAGCATACTAGGCAGAGTGTATGCCACTGCAGCAGTGATGTAACTCCTGCAGAAGTAGCCAGCTGCCTTCTGGTTGGCTTTGAAGATGGCTCCACAGAATGAATTTACACCTAGCTCTGTAAGCTTGGTCGAAAGCCCATGGCTTGGGAGGACATGGGCCTTAGTATGGAAGCTACAGCTGCTGTTTTGCTAAATGGACATGATGTACTTGTCACATTGCCTTAGAAATATTTGTGTTTACACCCGCAGATTAATACCACTTTAGGCAGAGATGCCTCTTTTCACACTAGGCAGCCCTTACTGCAGAGTCTCAAAGCTGATTACAGAAGCTCAGTATAACTGACTGTCAGAGGCTCATCCTTAAATGGACACCTCCATCATCCCCCCTCCAAGTCTCAGTAGAGAAGGGAATAGAAAGAATGTAAACACAGGAGAGAACAGGAAGGAGTGGATGCTGCTGATGAGGATCACTGTCTTCCAGGTATGACATAGGCACTGCACTCTTGAATTCTCAGCAGCTGAGATGATCTGTTCAAGACCTGCACGGGACAATCTCTGTTCGAATAAGGGAGGAGCTCATGAAGCCCTTCGCCTCCACGGGGATTGCTTGGGAGGAAGAGACATTTCTTCCATGGCATAGCCACTGATGGGTTGCTAGTCTCCTGGAAGCAATCCCTCACCCAGACTTCTGTAAGTAACTCTAACCAAAGTCGTGTGTCACACCAAGAAATCAGCTGATAAATCACGATGTAACCAAACTCATCTCCTGTGTCTCGGCACTGCGCCACACACTTGCATCTCAAAGTAATACAAATAGCTTGATCCATTACAACTGGGAATAAGGAGTGAAGCGAACTGGGAATAGATGCAAGGGGAGGGGAGGCACAGGGACAAGAATGGGTCATGCTCCCCAGCAGTAGAATCTTCTGTAGATGCTGAAGAAAGGTCAAAGGTCATGAGCTGATTGCAATTAGAAGCTAAAAGAAAACAGTAGATGCTCAAGAATGTCAGGAGGGAATCTGAGAAGCAGAGGCCTTCTTTTCACCTCGGAAGACACTTTTGCAGCAAGTCCCTCACGATCATTCTTTAAACTGTCTGCCTTCTGTTTTCATTAGGAAGTTAAAATCAGACGTCATGTTTCCGTAAGAGTCTAGCCAATGTCAAGGGAAGAAAAAAAGTAATAATTAATTCTAAATTAGTGAGAACCTTTTTCTACCTCTTCCATTTCCTATCATTGCCACCTTGTATAAATTTACCTAGAAACCAATGGCTGTGCTCATATTCATCCTGTAATTGACGTCATCCTATGGGGTGGCAGCCCCTGGACTCCAGCTTTGGAAGAAAGTGGGTTCAAGAAAGAACAAAGCTGGCCTCTGTTGAGGAGATAATGCAATAAAACACGCTTCTGGAAGGGAAATTTCAAACCCCATGTTTCATATACATAATGACAATAAGGCCTGCTTAGAATTTGGGCTAATTTAACTTGCTCTCTGATTCCTAGAGCCGAAGCTGCCTATGTGGCTGCAACTGTGCCAGCATTCATTAACTCTAATATGCTAGCTAACATCTTTGCAGGGCCTAGAAAATCAGCTAAGGGCTTTAGGGTGCACACACATAAAGGAAGAGTTTCCAAGAAGCAAACATTCCTCCTAGAGCTTCCGGTGCTTCGGCCTAAAAGCTTTATGAAAAGACAGTATCATTTCCTTCTCAGACCATCGCTTTTGTTCTCATTCCAAAGAGCTATTTATTTTTAAATAAAATTTTATTTTGAGCATCATTATATCATTCCCCCCTTTCCTCAAACCTCTCCCATACCCTATCCTCACTCCCTCTTAAATTCATGGCCTCTTTTCTATTCATTATTTCACAGAGAGAGATGCCACACACACATAAGCACCTGCTGTGTCTGTTCAGTGCTGCTTCTATGTATGTGGTTGATTTCAGGGACGATCCCACCAACAGACACACTGAGATGCTATCAGAGTCCTGTTTTACCAGTCAGCGTCTCTCACTTAATGTGGCGCGCTGCATACAGGAAGCTTGCCAGAGTTTAAGGTTTGTGGCTGCAGAGGCAGGTGTAGAAGAGAGTAAACAAGAGCTCAGAAAACATTTAGCAGGTAGCAGGAGCACTTGCCTAGCAGGTGTGAGGGTCTTGGCTCTACCCTTAGCACTGGCGAAGAAGAAATTAGCTAAAAGACAAAGACTATCACTTCGAGAGACGCGTTCCCTACTGGTGGTCCGGATGTTCTTGGCTTCCCTCCTCATTACAGACTCTTCCTTCCATAATCTTTCCCAGCTCAGTTTCTCCAGCTTGTGCATTCTATTTTTGGTAACTTAAGCCTAAGTGTCTTCTTGACAAGAGGCAGGCTCGCTTGAGATACACAGTACAGGATTTTCACACATAACAAGTAATAAGTAATATTTTTAGTGCATTGAGGAGGAAGGCATGCACATACCACAGCATACATATGGAGGTCGAGGGTAACCTTCCAAAATAGGTTCTCTCCTTTCTTTCATTTCACTATGTGATTCCGGAGGATTGAATTCAGGACGTCAGGCATGGCCACAAGCACCTTTACCCTGCTAAGCCATCTTTCTGCCTCAGAAATAATTCTTAATATTAATTCTAGCCTACCACTGCTTTTGTTTGCCAGTGGCTGCATGACCTACCCGGGCAGAGTGGTGCAAGGAGCTGGGTAGTGTTGACAGCAGTGTTTTCTGTACGTTCCAGCACTTGACTATTTATAAATCAGAGCCAGTGCAAGGAAAATGAAACATTTCAGAAACAAAGACTAAAAGGTACTGTCCACAGCAGGGGAACTTCAGATCAATGCTTTCAGATTCTCAGAACTCTTAGGCAAGGTCATTTCCATCATAATTAGGCATCTAGTTACACTCTCTGACATAATCAAGTACTTGTTTGGTTTAACTGCTTTTGTTTTGTTTCACCAAGCCTCCTCCTGATTACAGTTCAACCCCCTACAGGGACAAAATACTAAGAATATCTTCTAAACCTGAAACGCATACATTCTAGAGACAGATATGTTTCCACTATCAATGAAACTGGTACATTAGCGATTATGACTTCTATGCATCAGCCATGTTAGCTTGATTACTATAAACTCAATTTGGAGAGATGCCTCTATTCTTGGCGTGCCAATAAAAACCAAAATATGAAGGCTGCAAAATGTGGCTCGGTCTCAAGCCCGTGTGAGTCCACCGGGAGTGAGAGCCACATTGTGAGCTTCTCTGGGACCCGAACAGCCAGCTCTGTATGCTTTTGCAGAGCCACTACATCCTGGCTCTTGTTGTTCTTCTGAAATCTGGCCACCCAGGCTGAAACCTAGCAACATTTGACTATTCACAACTTTGCTGAACTGAATCTGTCCTGAACTCACGAAATACCTTGCTGGGTAGCACCCCTCAGCTATTACCTACGTGGCTTGGCAGTGTTGGACATGTTTCATAACCCCAAGCCAGTGACAGCAGCCTCCACTCCCCATTTGTTCTGTGGCTCCCAAAAATGAATGACTTCTGTCATATCTCCTCATCCTACAGTAAGCCACTATTAAACTCCTGATGCCACTCCTTCAGTTCATTGACTGGGGGAGGGTTGCCCATTTTTCAAAATAAACAATGTTGGGTATTTCTCAATTCTGTGTATTTTTTTTTGACATGATGGAGAAAAGAGCCTATGAAATCACTCCTAAGTACTCTGCTGACACATGATCAACCATCTGACCAGTGACCCAACATATCACATCCTGTGTGAGAATAGTTTCATGCCTGGAGCTGAAAGCATAAGATATACAAGTCGAGGTGCCCCAAGCCAAGCCATATTCAATTTTTACTGCTTCAGAGAAGCATCATCTCCCATCAGGGAACTTGGGACAACAAACAATATTTAATTTCCTTGATTGTTTTTCATTTCTGGAATTCTAGGCTCTAATGAGCCTAGAAGTTTAGCTGCCCTCTAACTCAACAAATATCTGTTGATCACGTTAACTGAATGATAATTTTTTTTTAATTTAAACTTGTTCTCCCTCTTGTTTCCCTACCCTACTTTTTCCCCTTCTGTCCCTACAGTTCTTCTCATATCCCCTTCGTGCCATAATGTTATAGCTTCCCAACATCTCTGAGAGATGTACAATAGACACTGTAATGATTTAAAGAAGCCACCAAAACAACAAAAAGTAAAAGTTTGGTTGAACAAAAAAAAGATCAGTCTAAGACAGCTCTCAAATGGTGAGGGGGATGTATCAATAGACAATACACCAGCCAGGGGCACCTCCTCATCCTCAGATGCCATGATCATGTGAGCCAACATATATTTGTGTAGGGCTTCATGGGCATAAGCACTTTCATTGATGTTTTCCAGTCTTTAACGACTTGAAACGGTATAACTTTGCAAGCTGATCATAGGTTCTTATTTGTTTTGTTTTGTTTTTCCCCAAGTATTTCCGATACCCCCTGCCTCTCATCTCATTCTGTAAACTCTTTGACTCTCACTCCACTATCTCCACTTCAAATAGTGAATCATTACTTCATCAGTGCTTCTTCAGGGGCTAGTCATCACCTTTTCTTGCTTGGCATTGAGAGACCTCAACTTTCTGCAGCTCTGGAAAGCCTCTGTGCTTATAGTGATGTTACTGATTTTTATTTCTAGAATAAAGAACCAATGGTGGAGCAAAGACTAAAATTAGAACTCATCATGGCTTCATGACATAAATAAATTTAGAAGCTGTGCACATCAATGCTTCATTACACTTATGTATTTACTTAAGTATCAAATACATGTTTCCTAGCCCAGTGCTATATGAAGACACAGTTCTGCTGCTTCCTTGGTTATAAAACTCGGAAGAAACCCAAATGTACTATAAATATTTTCTGTTCTTATTCCTACTGTGGGTGAGCTTGTAAACTCGTACACAGGAAGCCTAATACCAAAGTCATTGTCCCACAAGGGAACAGAAAGTCTCCAGACGTGGTCTCTTCTGCTAGGAAAAGTGACTCAGTCCTGTGTCTTCTTTGCAAACAGCTTTCATTAATGGTCTTCTCTTTCCCATTTTGATTTTCAGTTGAGTTAAATTAAAGCTTCAAAGTTCTTTGGAGTCCTTACTCAAAGTCTCTCTCTGTGTCCATGGCCTGGCTGCTTTCTTGGGAGGAATGCTATACAAATACAGAATTCCAGCCTGTGTCCTCTTACAAACATATGCCTTAAGAGAAAATTCTTGACTGCCATTAAAGTTTTAGATTTGAGTTTATTTTACTTCACACCGCCAAAGCAAAATATTTCCTCTCTACTGCATGACTCAGCACAACTAATTAGTAGACTATCCCGTCTTGTCGGCCATTAAACTGTATGTAATTTGTCCCCTAAAAGTCTCTCATTTAGCTGACATTTGCATTTTTTTTCTCACCTAGATTTAAATATACTCACATCTATACCGCTTGCTTCCGTCCTCTACACAGTAGAACAGCAACGTCATTTCTATACTGAGATCGAAACTTTTCATGGTATCTTGAACTATCAAGCCCCACGTGTTCCCAGGTGAGTCTGAGCTCCCATTCCTCCCAACATCCCACTGACCACACACACTGTCTGCACTGAACTGCCCAGTCGTTCCCCTCTGCAGAGAAGCGCACGAAGCTGTCTCTTGCCTCGGGGCTCGCCTTCTCTCTCCTTTAAAGACATAGTTTCATCCTATAAAGACATTGAAAACCTTCTTATGCTTCTGGTGTTAGAGGAATATTAGAGCTGAGGACAGTTGATAATTCCTGACTTCTAAGCAAATCATTTCGTTGCATGGGTATGCGGGAACTAGGGCTGACTTCAGAAGTTCTGTGAGGCTGATGATCCTCTCAATTAAGTTATTTGCCTTGCCAGCACTGAAGTACATGATATTTATTTATGTGCATTTATTTAATTGCCCTGAAAATATCTTTTAAAACTTCCATTTTTATACAGCATAAAAAGATACTGAGAATACAGAAGAGTCTCCTCTTGTGCGTGGCGGTGAGACTCAAGACAGCAGGTAAATCTTGCAGGACCCAGCAGACCATAGTTCAGAATCATCGAAACAAAGAGAAGATGAGTATCCTGAGGGGTCGTCTCTGAAGCAGTACAGAACGGTTAGGAGTTTCCATTTGAATCTCAAGAAAAGCTACTTAGCTTCCCTCGGCTTAGAAGAAAGGTGCTACATTAACAAAAAATTTGAAAATGAAAACTTGGTTCTCTTCCATAAACATCCTCAAAAATTACATTTCCAAAGTTAACAAGATCAAGATTGCAAGTGTCAGCTGTAAAAACTCATTTGACACAGCCCTGAGATGTACATATAGCTGCCCATTTATCAAATGATTTAGAGGAATTTTTACTCCAGCGTAGAAAAGTCTAAATAGCAGATTTAAAATACATTAAGTACATGAATGCTTGCGATCAGCGTGTTTCATTCAATGTCTATATTTATTGCTCTTTCTTTTTTTCCTCCAGAGCTGTTATTCAACTAAACCGGTGACATCATAGACTCAAGGAAATCCATATTTAATTTTTGTCCTAGACATTGTCACATACTACTTACATGCTTAGGGTAATGTTATGAATGAGATGTCCCATTTTCCAGAGGGAAAAGCTGAGGCTCATGCCCAAGGTGTGCAGCAAGTCAAGTACTGAAGCGCTTGAGCCTGGTGTTGCTCTAGTTTACCTTCTATTGTAAAGACTATGGCCGAAAGCAACTTGAAGGGGAAAGGGTTAATTTCAGCTTCCATGTCCCCATCACAGCCCATCAAGTAGGGAAATCAAGGCAGAAAATCAAACAAGAACCTGGAGCAGTGGAGCCATGGAGGAGTGCTGCTTTCTGGCTTGTTCTCCATGGCTTGCTCAGTGTACTTTCTCACACCACCCAGGACCACCTGCCCAGGGTGGTATATTCCAGTGGGTTGAGCCCTCTCACTGATTAAACCAATCATTAATCAATAAATGGCCTACCGACTTCCCCATAGACAATCTGACAGAGATGGTTTTTCAATTGACGCTCATTTTTCCCCAGATAACTTTTGCTTGTGTCAAGTCAAAAAAACTACCCAGGACAGGTGTGGTCTAAAGCTCTTAACCATTGTCAATATGGCTTCCCAGGGTTTCCACATGCTAATTTCACAACTGACTCTCTTGATGACCCATTAGCTCTGTCTTCTGAATGTCTATCAGAACTAATAGGCTCAAGCATCAGTAGGACCGGCCTGATTACTCTAAGGCCACCCAGACGATGTCAGCTAGGTGCGTTCCTTTGGCAATGTCAGCTTTAAAAGAAAGCTGTCATCTTTTGGCCTTATACTTTCCTACACTATGTGATCGCAAATACAATTTAAAATCCTAACATGTGAGAAGCTGTTCTCAGCCTCCTTTTCCCACTTGTGCATAGCTGCAGTCCATGTGCTCCTTTTTGAAATAGGATCTATCTTTAAAAAACTGGAAGCATAACCAACTGTTTAAAAAGGCACAAAGACCCAGGCAGTGGTGGCGCACACCTCTAATCCTAGCACTCAGGAGTCAGAGGCAGGTGGATCTCCGTGAGTTCCAAGCCAGTCTGGTCTACAGAATGAGTTCCAGGACAGTTCCAGGGTTACAACAGAGAAACCCTGTCTCGGAAAAGAAAAGAAGAAAGGAAGAAAGAAGGAAGGAAGGAAGGAAGGAAGGAAGGAAGGAAGGAAGGAAGGAAGGAAGGAAGGAAGGAAAGAAAAAGAAAGAAAGAAAGAAAGAAAGAAAGAAAGAAAGAAAGAAAGAAAGAAAGAAAGAGAGAGAAAGAAAGAAAGAAAAAGTTAATTAAAATTAAAAAGCACAAAGAAGCCTGAGTCCGTCTCATACCCTACTGTTTTTCCAGTATTTGGAATCAAGATCTAAGAAGTCAGACTACATCTTAATTACAATATCTGAATTTCACTCCAAGCCCATTCATGGAAGTTTTAAGTGGCACGGATAGACAAAAGCTGTTTTAATGGACTGGCCCTTCGGAGCTGCGCTCTTGGGGACTGGATTCAAGACCTCCACAAACCACTGCGGTCTGTTTCTGTGTTCTAAAGGACACACGTGGCCACAGTTTGATGGTCTTCTCTTGCAACTCCATGCCTTGGTGTTGAGACTCAACTATGAAACTATTTGGGTATGAAAAAGAATGAATTCTGTGAACTCAACCCATTCTTGTGGCTAGAGAGCTCTGACTTTTATTAGCTTCGGGAGTTAAAACCTATTTAATATCCCCATTTTTTTTCCCTGTGAGTAGTTTTTAATACTTCAAAGTGAAGGTGAGAACAAAGCATTTCTTCAGACACCACCCAAAATTAGCCTGCCCTGAAAATCCTGCTTATATTCCAAATTTTGATTTGTCTAAATTTTAAACACCAGCTTTAAACATATCTCTTTATTTTGAGCCTTAACCACTATTTGGTATTTATGGAAAACAGCTCTCAGTTAATGAAAGAGAATATATACTATTAAAAATCTATATGCCGATTAGATTTATAGAGCATAATTCAATAATTTTTTATAAAGCAATAAAAACACTTGCCAACTCTCATGAAAAACAACCATATGTTTTGGTTTTAATAATGAAAATGTTTTATAAATAAGCTCCAATTATGGTCCATATTATTTAAGAAGCATTGACTCTTTTCTCCCAAGTATTTTTCTCCATTTTTGAGACACCCTCCATAATTTGCATACGCATTTACAGTGTTTCCAGATTTATTATTTTTAACCACACACACAAAAAAAGGATGTTCAATTTTTTTCTCTTTTGGCTTCCAGTGTTCCCTAAAAGGACATTCTTCAAGCTAGATGACTAATGTATCAATTACAAAAACACTTTATCCTTTTAAGAACTATTTTTAACCACAGATTTCAAAACAAATTAAATCACAGGCACAGATCCATCTACCAAGTTTAGGGACAGACTCATTCCACGGATTGATATGTCCATTTAGATCATATGAAAACAAGATTTTCAGTGCCTTTTCTATATCCTTTTGCCACTTATGTCGAGGTCTACAGTTTTGCTTGATTCTTTCTGGAAAGCAATGGAAACATGTATGAAGAACTACAGTTTGGCAACATATATGAAAAACCACAGTTGGGTAACATGTATGAAACGTCACAGTTGGGTACCAAAGAGCCTTTAAAAGGGTTTCATCTCTTGGGTCAGCACCTACTGTAAGGATACAATCACCAAGATTTTCCCAAAATGTCCCTAGTAGAGCATTTATTACAGTGATATTTATGATAGCAACAGATGGGAAATGTTATTAATGTCCGACAGTAGAAGGTTGGCTAACTGACTTAGTGTCAATTCACTAGTTGCCAACTGTACAAACATTAGAATCTAGGTTTTAAAGAAAACAATATAGAGAAACGTCTGTAATAAAAAATTTAAGTTAAAAAAGACAAAAGTGCACACGCTGACTTTTAACAGTTTTTAAAAATTGGAATTACAGGCTATATACCATGAATGGCCGGGATGACCACACAAGAATGAGACGAAGGGAAGCCAACTAGTAATTTGATTTTCTGAGTGCTGCGACTGTGCGAGACTTTTAAATTCTTCCTTTGTTTTTCCATACTTTCTGCAATGAACATTATTGTTTGTGTGGCCAGAAGATGTTATTTTAAATAGCACCTCAAAGAATCTAACAAAAAAGCGAAAGGATCCAATAAATTATATTGAAAGAAATTCTACTGCTATTTATAGCTAAGTGATTGTCTCTAAATCATTTCACACATATACCTCGATCTTCATTAAATACTAACATGAATTTTCATAGAAAAACATTTGGAGGATCTACAAAATATAAATATAGAATTTTCCAGCGTTGTGGAAATATAAATATTTTATATTGCTTAAAAGGTTTGAATTGTCTTTAGACAAATTTTTAGTTTTATACTTTTACTGGTGGGATTTTTTTAGTACATCAACGCATATTTTATTGCTTGTGTCCTACTATACTAATAACACACATGAATTGTAAATTATGTACAAAATACAGATATTATGATGGGATTGAAACAATAAGTAAATATTCTTATCTTTCTTATTTTCGAAGGGTTATTTTAGAATGTGAAATCTCCGTGTTGGAGAACAGATTTAAAATAACTAAGAGTTAGAAGCTGAACTTTTCTCCTTCTTAATTGTGGAATATTTCAAACACACTGAAAAGGAAACAAAATAATGGGACAGATCCCCGTGTCACTATCCTTGCTTTAAACCTTTTAAAAAGTAAAATAAAACTGCATAGACTTAGTTATCTTCCCTGCTTCCTAACCCAGAAGCCAATATCTAGAAATTTATTCTTCACAACTTTATTATTGCTCGCATGCATACGCCTATGACAAAAGAGAACTATATAGTGAATTTTTAAAGTGGCCATGAGTGATCTCAAAGTGTACGCATCCTTTCGTACGTTTGCTGTTTTTGATCAGGTGTTTCTAAGAAGTATCCCTGAAGACGCGTGTTCATCCATGTCATTCCGTGGCTTCATTCAATTCTAATGTGTGATTTTATAACAAAACAGATGTTTATGTTGTTCCCCCATTTTTCCGTTTCAGAACCCTTCTTACAGGTGATTCCATAAACGCATAAATAAAAATGCCTTTGCTGTACACATCTAGGCTAGGGGTGTGCTGCGAGCACACAGACACCCTGTCCTGAAGGGCTGGATGACGGACACCCTCCGTGCCGGCGCTAACGGTGTGGCTGCCCACAACCACAGGTGCTGTCTGACTTACGATCTGTAATGCGAGCTACAGACATCTCCTCTCAGTCTGCAGCTTGTCTCCCAGTTTAGGTTCAATTTACTCTGAGCCACCTACGTTCCAGTAGGACTTATACTTTCTGTTGAGCAAATCCTTCCGCGTCCTAATTTTAATGTTTCTCTGTTTGGTTCTTTAATTTTCAATTAAAGTTTTGATTAAAATTAAAGTTTATTTTTTATTTCCATGCATCGCAAGCATGTTTTATATATGGTATGAGATAGGAAATCTATACTTTCAGGTACATACATATCTATAATATTTTTCCAAATCGTATTTTTATTTACTTATGTGCGGGTATGCATAGCGGAAGTCAGAGGACAACCTACAATGGTTAGTTTTCTCCTTCTTCCACATGGATCCCAGGGATCAAACTCAGATCATCAGGCTTTGCTGCAAGCCCCTTTGCTTGCTGAGACATCTCACTGGCCCTCCAAATTACATTTTAAAATGTGTCATGCTATGGAACTCTCACACTCTCTGGCATAGTACCATATGCCAGTGTGTCTATTTCTGGGCTTTTGTTCTGCCATCAGTCTATTTTTCTGTCTGTTAACAAATACCCCAATGTTTAGATGCTGTGCGTTTAGAAGAAGGAACAAGGAATTTATACCTCCACTCCTCTTCAAATCTGCTTAGACAATTTTGCTCCTTAACCTGTGGTCCTTAGAGTCAGCTTGCCAAGTTCTGCCTGTTCTTAAGTAAATGCCTCTGGCTGCAGATTACACACAGAGAATAAGGACTGCAGTGTAGCATTGTTCCAGCCCCTCCTTGGCCTCTCAGAACTGTTGCAAGTTCAGTCAACAAATCCCTAGGGCAGTAGTTCTCAACCTGGGGTCTCGACCTTTGGAAGTCAAACAACCCTTTCATGTGGGTCCCCTAAGACCATTTGCATGCCAGATATTTACATTATGACTCATAACAGTAATAAAATTATAGTTATGAAGTAGCAATGAAAATAAGTTTATGGTTGGGAGTCACCACAACATGAGGAACTGTATTAAAAGGTCTCAGCATTAGGAAGGTTGAGAACCACTGGTCCAGAGCGTTAACTAGTCCTATATCATTTCTTCACTCAAGGTTCTCTTCACTAACACGCTATCCTCTCAATGGTTTCTTCTTGATTTCTTCTTCGTGTTCACCTCCTCTCTTATCTCCGTAGCCTATGCGTACTGTTCACAACTGGCTGATGGCTCCTTTTCTTCTTGAACTGTTCACAGCTGCTCACATCATTCCGAGGGCTCACGTTGACACAGTCTTCTCTCTCCACACTGCACGGACACCGCAACATGCCCTGACTTCTTAAAAAAGTGGTCCACTTTCTAAAGAGCATTCCAGATTGTAGGCTGAGTGACATAGATTTTCTAATACAAAGGTAACATGCACGATTTACCCAATGGCCCAAAAGCAGCTATTAGCATTGGGACCTGGAGAAATCCAGCATGAACAATTCACCAAATTATATTGATCTACTTCTTAATAAAATTAATCGTTGAGTCACATTCTAAATGAAAGCGTGGAAGGGACAGGAGAGACAAAAGCCAATCTCATTTTGGCAGATCACATTTAAGATTTTTCTCCTAAAGTAATGGCCAGTTTGTAAATGGATGTAAGAAGCACCCAGTTATTATTTGTGTATTTAAAACGAAGACATGATTTGAAGCCGCATTGGCAGAGAATAGAGCGTATTACTAATTATTTCGAGGTGTTCCCCCTCAAAGCAAAAGTCCCCTAAAACTCCAGGGCTGCTATTAGCACTGTTTCTCTCATTTCAAAGAGGTAAATCCTGTTCCTGATCTTTGGTTGTCTTTTCGATTATATGCGCAGAAAATTGGTACGCAATCATTTCTGGACCAAAGCTATGGTAGTGAGAGAATGTTCTAGGAGAAAGGCAATGTGGTGGCTTCGTCTTGCTGGAAGGTCCTCTTGGCTTTCAGTATGGCAAGCCCTGAGCCTGGGGGCTTCTGCTGAAAAGCAGTGGGTTCTGTGGGAACTCTGTAGCCCTCCCAATATCTGTCCTCCTGTCTTTTTAACTTTGGAGCTGAGCATGTCTTAGACAATCACAATAGTTTCTCCGGGAACTAGTTTGTGTAGTATGAGCTAACCTCCCAAAGTGACAGACACCACAGGAGTCCAAAACACACAGCCAGAGGCAGTCAACAAAGAGAAGAGGGAATGCAAGAGAGATACAGAGGCTGTTCTTGATCCCAGCCCAAGGGAAGAATAGGAGGGAGGTGGGGTGTTCCTTCAGAAGCTTAGGCCTATCTGACTTGTCCCCTTTTAAATTGAACCCGGTTAGTTTTCTTGCTTCCCTGTTTTGGTATTTCCATGTCGGTTTGTTTGGAGACAGCCCTGGAGGGAGAGCTTGCCCTAGTCCAGGTAAGGGAACCAGGACTGAGTCAATTCTTTACTGGGCTCTGCAACTGCAAGAGCAATAGGTCCTATCAGACCTTCACCCAGCAAATGTAGTCCTGTGTTGTAGTTCTGTGTGAGAGCAGAGAAAGCAAGAGCAGACAGAGGAGAAAAGGCAAACAAGAGCAGGAAGGCTCCTGTGCAGAGCCTGGGTAGCCTGTCTGGACCCTGGCACCAGGTAAGCTCATGGAGATACTGATTTTCTGAAAGGGGTTTTAGAAAGATACTGAACCCTATGAATCTAATCATCCAGCCCAAGGTAGAAAGAAGCTCATTGTCTACAACAGCAGAGCATGCATGCCAGAGAATCCTAGCTCTTCAAAAGAATACCCAGACTGTCCCCAGTTCACATTCAAACAAGAGGGTCAAAGATGCTTTCTCTTGCTCAGAAGTACTAGCGTTTTACAACTCTAAAAGGCTCTGTCTTAGTCTACAAGAAGCCTCTTTTTTGCATAAAATGCCAGTGAAGCTGGGGTGCGTCTGGGGTGGGGGTGGCCCTCATTGTGATCTTGCAACACTACAGTCTACATATTATGGGATTCAGCGTTCAGGATTTCAGACTAATTAGAGAGGCACCCAGTAGCACTATGCGGGTTCTGTCAGCATTTCCACTATAAAACCCCCTTTTCTGGGGTTTATAACTGAACCAATAAAAGATAGCCCCAGGCTGGAATGCAAAAAGGTTCAACCTAGGAACAAGATTTTTTGTTTTAAACTACATTTCATTAAAAAACTGTTCTTGTAAGAACAGAGCAATAAAAATATGCTGGTTTCATTATTTCTGATGTTTTCAGCTCTTTGCTTTGTTTAAAAATAAAAAGGAAAACATAAATGCATTTTCCAGGCATCAGGTCTCAGTCTTTTGTGGTCAGAGTATATTTTAATGAAAAATATTTGAGTTATTGATGCTTCGAAGAAACCTATAGCCTGCCACACGCTAGTTTTGTTTGGGTCTAGGATTTAGCCCGGCTCACATCGATTCAGAAGTAAAGGAGGCCCAGGGCTTGAATCTGAGAGGCACTCATCTTGTGCGATCAGCAAAATAAAACTCTAAGTGCTCAGCGCCACGCCTGACAGGGAGCAATCTCCACAGCGATCACGGGGCTGTATTTCATTCATGCTTTTAATTTCATTCACTAATGCTTACAAAGAGCCACTCTATTTTCTACATCTTGGCAAGAAAATAGGAAGACAGGCTAGAGGTAGAGCATCACCTAGAATGTATAAGGCCTTAGATTCAATCCCCAGAATGAAGAGGAGTGGCGGGGGGAGGGGAGGATGACCAAGGGGTGAGCAAATTCCGTGTGTTTGTCACCATATACCCTACAGCACAAATACAACCAAGCAGTAACTTGTTGGCTTTCTTGTTGTTTATTTTATCCTCACTAATTATAATTTTAACTTGCTTTTTTATTTCTACTCAATGTTCTATTTGTAGTGCTGAAAATTGACTGTAGAGCCTCATGCAAGCCAGACAACCACTCTACCACTGAACTAGACTCCTAGCTCCCGTTTTAATCTTCAAGTGGTAAAGCATGGGGAGGGTTTGAATTTAGGAAAAAAAAAAAAAAAAACCTCCAGCTAGAGAGGATGGGGAAGGCAGCGTGTCTGGAGCCACAGCTGTGGTTCCTGGGCCTGCAGGGGTTTCAGTGCTTTCTATGTGGCTCCTCAATAAAAATTCACAGCAACCCCATGAAAAGGAGGCTCCAGGAGGCTGAATTTACCCCGTCACAGAGTTAATTGGCAAAGCAGATACTCAGAGGCACCGTGTCAGACTCCAAAGACTGTACTTTTCCTGTTGTCATTTTTTTACTATCCAGTCAACTTTCTTTCCCCTCCTTAAGTTGTTTTACTGTGAAACTATTGCCTGGTCATTTCCTCTGTTTCTCTCTACAGCAACTCTCAAATTACCCTCCCTTGTTACTGGCAGGACTTTCTCATTTTGGCTGGAGGAGAGGAAGAACTCAGACAGAGTTTTGTTCTATAACCTGGTCCTCCTGGATCTCCGGGTCCTCCTGCCTCTGCCTTTAGAGTGATGGAAGTGCAGACATGCACCACTGCATTGAGCAGAACCTTCTAGAAAATGGTGACAGTGGCGCTACATGGCCAGTGCAGTTGAGTGCTAGGATAGGCTGCAGTCATGGCTGACCTCACTGGTAAAAAGAACCAGGAAGACTTTTAGAGAAATGTCAAGGAGCCTTTCCAAGACAGCTGCCAGGCCAGCTTCATTCAACTGGAATCAAACAAGGGGCCCTGATCCTCTTCATAGGAGCATTATTCAGTGAGTTACGTGAGACTTTTACAAAGACGCAGGGGACACTGGTTTCCTGAGGAGCATTGCTCACCCACTGTCAGCGCTCCAGCCTGGAAGTTGCTTTCAGTGTCTTCAGAACCTACCACCAACCTGTGAACTACCCACAAAAGAAGCTGTATTCGTTCCTTTTGAAGGCCAGCACTCTCTGAGATCACCTTTGTCTACTGGTCAGACATATACTGGGAGGAAAGACAGAAAGAACTTGAGAGCACTTAGCCTGGCAGACAAATGGCTCTGAGTGTAAGGAGCACCACCCTGGTGTGGTGTGACTCCTGCCTTGGGACCACCCTCCTTTTCCATCTCAACATACTCCATTCTTCTATCCAACCACAACGCATGGGTGTGTGTGAACAACAGTAAGGAGCATGTCCCTGGAGAGTGTCCAGGATTTTTGTCTACGTAAACCAGAGCCTGCGGGGGAAACCACATGCTTTGATGCTCTGTGATTGGTTAGTGAAAGCTGTGAGCTCCTTCCTCAAAGCTTTAGATTAGAGATCCTTCCCTTCTGGTTTGGTCCTGGAGAACCAGACAGGCTGAACTAAACGAAAGAGCTGTAAAGTCTTTGTTAGGCTGCAAAGCTTAACAAAGAAATGTTAAACAACACTGATGATACTATTGATTTCCTTCCCTTCACTCCAGCTGACTCCCAGCTGCTAACTCAGAGGCTGCCTGCCATCATCAGCTTGTGGCTGTTTGGTAGCACCCATGAGATGGAACACCCAAAAGATCTTATTTGAATATGAAACAGAGCTGTTGAATAGTTTGGCCCATCTAGGAATACCTAGCACACACATGCGCTCTACTTTGTAGACAACAACCTTCCCCTGGGACCCAGATGGATGGACTTTCACAGAGCCACGCTAGCATCTGTTTCCACCACTTGCTTCTGTTTGTGCTCGAGAACTTTTTGCCAGTGCTGACTTTCACTGACTACATGACAGGATCAGTTCTGCTTCAAAGTTCCCGGAAGTCTCAGCCTGTCTCCCCTGCCTCTCTGGCTACCAACACTCACTAATTAAGGAGCTTTAGGTATATATTTGCACTCCTCTGCCCACCTGGACCTGCTCAGGAATTTACCAAAATTCAGACTTAAAAGACACAATATGTACAGCTAAGTGCTCCTCTGTTTAGTCAAAGAATTCATGGCTGGGTTGCTTTTAAATCCTTCATCAAATGATCCACTCACAGAAAAACATAAAGAATGTCAAATAAGGCAACAAAGCCTTGCTAAGTGTCCACTGTGTCCTTGGTTGATTCTGATATCTATATCAGAAAAACTGGGATCATCGTACATTCTAAAAGGGAAAATCATAATTATAAAACTGTAGAGCTCAGTGCCTTTAATTTTCTTGACAATTGCTTTTTGACAGATGTCTAAAGAACCTGCCACACATGGTTCAACACCTATTAGGGTCATAAATTGCTTGAGTAATGCTAATCACTTTTTGGTTTCAGAGCTCATGATCAATATATTTGTGTTTGATTTTTTTTTCTTTTTTTTTGCACACATTAAATTTCCCACCAGGGAACACAGGATCAAGCTTGTCTTGTTTTTCATGGTTTCCTTTGCACCTGGCTTGGTGGAGAGCACATAGTAGGTGCAGTGTGTGTGTGTGTGTGTGTGTGTGTGTGTGTGTGTGTGTGTGTGTGCTAAATGAGGAATTCAAACATTATTGAATGAGTTTGCCATCATTAGGGTAGGGTTAATACATTTGTGTATACTCCATAGTATGACTTTTCTCTGAAAAACTAGTGAGTCTCAGAAAAAGTTCCTGAAGATTTTTCTGTCATCGATGGTTCATAAGGTGTTACTGATTCCTGCTTGCTCCAC
Source organism: Cricetomys ansorgei (assembly GCA_026225945.1). Classification (NCBI taxonomy): domain Eukaryota; kingdom Metazoa; phylum Chordata; class Mammalia; order Rodentia; family Nesomyidae; genus Cricetomys; species Cricetomys ansorgei. Next base: position 8,162,781 of record JAMJFZ010004031.1, read on the forward strand.
AATTATAAGATTTAAGCCATATATTTGCATTTTAAAGTTAAGCCCAGTGTAAAGGACTTTCCTATTTCAGATGGCTCTTAAAGTATATTATAAGGCCACACTCTGCTAAGTAGCTTGCTGCTCTACTTTAAGTGACAAGATTGTATCATAAACACTAATGTGTTAGTTAAGTGCCAGCCAAGCAACAGATCCACAAAACTCAGGTTTGTGACAAGTTAAATTCTAAACCTCCCTGATTATTGTCTTATTCATAGGTAGATAGATAGATAGATAGATAGATAGATAGATAGATAGATAGATGATAGATAGATAGATAGGTAGATAGATAGATAGATGATAGATAGATAGATGATAGATAGATAGATGATAGATGATAGATAGATGATAGATAGATAGATAGATGATAGATAGATGATAGATAGATAGATGATAGATGATAGATAGATAGATAGATAGATAGATAGATAGATAGATGATAGATAGATAGATAGATGACTACCACCCTACACAGTGACTAATAGACATTTAACTAATGTCCAGCTTTCTTACCTCCTTGCATCATCTTTCAATCAGGGACACAGGGTAAATCATAAGATGTAAAATGGGCCCAGGCCTGTCCTAGGAAAAGCTAGTTCCTAAGTAGAGGGGAAAATAATAAACAAGAGTCAGCAGATTACGAAAGCATGTGGTCCTGGTCCCAGCAAAAGACATTTACATTTTCTGTGCATTCTTTCATTCGTCCACAAGTCTGTGGGCCACAGTCTTATCAGCTTCTCTCCTGTCTGACTGATGGTCTCACCGTCTCTCTCACATAAAAGGGTCAGGGGAAGAAAGATACCTGGAATATTATTTGAAGACACAATCAATATATTATTAAATGGTTTTTTAAAGGATAGGGCTTTTTTTTCTTCCTTTTTCTATTCTTCCCCCATCTGCCTTTTCAACCTGAGAGTTACTCTGAAAACTTCCTTGATTGCTGGCTTTGCCATGGATGCTCTCTTGTCAGCACCCAACAGCAATGATGACAACCCACATTCAAGACAACAACATCACAGAAGGCTTTCCTCTACCTCCCCTCCACATCAGAGGACAGTGGGAACACAAGAGACCACAGCCACAGCGTGTCCTGGCAACACAGATCATGTGTTCTGCTCTGCATACATATTTACCCAATTTTATCCAGAGGCTCATGTGCTCAGTGGCTCATTTATCCCTCGACCTTGGATAAAGAAGGAAGGAGATGAGGGAGGGGAAGGATGGACAGACCTATAGATGACAGATCTGTAGACGATGTTGTTAGCATGCCAGATCTTATTACCGAACCGTGGGAGGTCATGTATGCCACATCCAGACTCCATAGGGACCACCACATTTAAAACAAGACAAAAAAGAAATGTGATGTGGGGAAAGAAAAAAGCCCTCATGGGCAGCCTTCAAAGGCAGAGACAGGTTGCGACTGGATTAACATTTATTGACTGTTTAAGCCTGCTTTTTTGCTTCAGGACAGAGATACACGAGTTTAATTGCAGAGGCTGTTCTGCCAACTGATCACTGGAGTGGCAACCAAAGCTTAACTAATCGGTCCTTCATTAGTGAAAAGTCTCTATTACAAAATAAATTAAGCATGCTCTGATCCTAACCTACAGGTCCAACGGCATCACAGCGAAGTTTAAGCTGTTAGAGCAGGGAGAAACTTATTAAGGGTTAGCGCTGAAATAGCACTTTGCTATTGATTTTACAATACACAGGTATTATGATTTATGGAGTGCTGGTGTCATTCTAACAAGCTGAAGGACACACAATATCATCTCCAGCATCATTAAAATTCAGAAGCCTCTAGAACGAACTCATCAACCACTGTGCATTGTCACAGACCATGGAGCTGGGCTCCAGTTTCAAAATGTTCTAAGCTCTGGGACATCTGTTTCTCTGTCTGCTTGGTCATCAGACATTCAGAAAGGCCCTTTGGACTGTATTCTGTGCCTTCAGAATCTGAATGTTTCCCCTCTGAGAAACCATCACTTCTTATTTATTTTTACCTCTTTGTGCAAGTCTATTATATGCCTGTTTAAGAAAGGCTATATGCTGGGGTAGTATATAATTCAAGCAAGGTCTAACTAAATAGAGATGGGAAAGGTTGTTTTCTTTTTCAACATCTAAAAAGCTGGCAGTACTAGCCCATGCTAATCAATCAATAGATATTCAATGAGCACCAATTATGCTCCAGTCATAGTAATAAGAGGTAATCATTATGAAGCATTTACATTACTGTGTTCCAGAATTGGTTAAGTCCTTTCACTTAGTTAATATCCCTCTAATAACCCTCTAAGATGTAAAGTATTTTCCATCTCCATCTTACTGATAAAAAATCTCTAGGCCCAGAGACATTGACTGTTCAGAGAGGTGGGGTACAGAGTCCTCGAGGAACAGCCAAGGCTGACAGTGGCGTAGTAACATCCAGGCGATGCTCTAGTCTTATATCTGCTACCCAACTATTCCCAAAGCGTCATCCTTTAAAGGAACTTCAATGTCTGTAATTCAGTAACTTGAAGATATTTCTAGTTCAAATCTAACCAAATACAAACCCAAAGAAAATTGGCCCCTGACTTTCTCAAACACCTCTCAAACATTGTGATACCACAATGTCTTAGATTTCCTTTTCTCTGAATTATATAACCAGAAGGAGTATAATATTCTTCCAGAGGGCTTATATTCTATGCTAGTAATCATTTTTGATAATTTCTACTTTGCCTAAAATGATGGAGCAATGAAGCACACAGTATTTTTTTCTTTTCTTCATTGTACCGTCCCTTGGCTCCCAATCCCAAACAAAACACAATAATGAATGTTTAAAATAAATCATAATGTTCATAGCCAATGTTGACTAAAACTAGTTGAATTGAAAACTTATAATTTAGCTTTATACCCATGTTCTCTATGGTTACCAAAGAGTGATAAGTGGTTTGTCTGTGTTCTACATAAAAGTAAAGAATTTGAGAATTCATGTAGAGGAAATCCTTTCTCCAAATCCCTCTCATATATTTAGTTCCAAAACTCCAAATTATGCCATTAGAAATGTTCTTACATATTCTTGATTCATGTTTTACTTTATAATTCTAGATCATTTCCTGTCTTATATACACAATGCTCCATTTTCTAAATTCCATTTGGCACTTCTATTCCCATGTATATTACGTATACTGTGTCTCTATTAAGGGTTGTCCCAATTTCACTAGCCAGTTTTACAACTTTAAAAGTTATTAGATTTGGGGTTCTGTTTGTTAGTTCCTTTCACTATTGTGGTACCTTTCATCATCTGAGTCCCCAAGACTCTCGGACACATTACAGAATACTAGCAGGCTCCTGGCCACTGTTGGGTTAGGCAAATTTTCCCTGATTTTGAAAAACCTGCCGGTGCCAAGGAGTCTCTATAGCTCCGATTATCTTCTGATTATACTGGCCCTTTAACTCAAAGTGCTCTTTTCTCTACTCTACCTACAAAACCAAAATTCAGCTAGATGGTGTACTAGTGAAGGTACCTGCTGCCAAGCCTGACCACCTGAGTTCCATCTCTGGGGAAGAAGAGAACAGATTCCCGCAGACACCCACATTCACACCCACCCCCACACACATTAAAATAAATAAATAAATATGAATTAAGCTGCAATTCATCATTCATGGTAGGGGCCCAAGTAGTATTCCGCCAGGAAGTTTTCTAACCCATGAAGTTAGAATTCACCACTCCGTTCTCATCATTTCCTGTGTAAAGCAACTAGATTCTGACTGCATCAGACTCTCTGAAAGGAAGTCACATGTCAAGTGACAATTACGTCTAAGCACACTTCTGTTGTGTTTATTCAGCTCATGACTGGGCACTTGGAGTCTTCCATGGCATCCCTCTCTATCATGGCAATCTTCTTTTCACATCTTGCAAGTGCTGTTTTCTTGAACGTCGAATCGGGTCTTCGTTTGATCAGGCCTTTCCCGAGATAGTTTTTAATCTTTCTTACACAAGCAATTAGATCACTTCTTGTGCCATTAGCAGTGTTTGCTATAAAGCAAGAACTCATCTGAACTCCTTTCTCTTGCGGCACATGCCCTACTGGGTCTCCACCCCCAGTTTGATCCGAAAGATCCTTGGGAGCTTATGACAGCTGAGCTTCATCTAATACAAGTTTTCATAGGCAAGATATCACCCCCAGGGAACATGAGAGAGGTTGACTTGAAGTTCCTCTAGCTGTGAAAGACTCATGGGTAGGCTGCAATCCCTGTCCTGCTCCTAAGCCAGAGGGAAAGGAACTGGCCCCACCTACATGTGAAAGCTGAAATCACCCACAGTGCATATGTTGCACTGTGCATATCTTTACAAAAGCCACGTGCTTTCTTCCAATGGGGTCATAGTGACAATCCCTCTAGTCTGCTGGCCCATTTCTAGAAGCTAATCGTCTATCTTTGACTCAGTTTCCTTTCAGCCCCTCATGACCTTGAACTCTAACTTTAATCTACCTTAATCACAACGGTCTTCAGTCCCCAAGTTTCATCCCTCTAACGAAGAAAGAGCCAACACAGCTTACAAACCTCACCCATTTCTGTTTATAGCCTGCCATTCCATAAGTCTTCACAATGGTGTAAGCTTCTCCTTAGCTCCATTAGTCACAATCCTGAATTCGTTCACAGCTTACCTCAAAGGCCTGTGGGGATGTCTGATCACACTCAACCCTCTCCCTCAGAACTAATGGCTTACTCTTCTCTTCACAGAATCTTACTTTTGCCTTAGTGCCTGCTCCTCCCCAAGTCTGTTTTCCATTATGTTTTTTTAATCCATTTACCAGTCTATCCTCCCTAACGACAGCTGTTTTCTTTTATGCATTGAGTGACTTCTTAAGGCATCGCTTAAATATTTGTTGAGCAAATAAATAAAGAGAGGGCAGTGCAGATACTGGTTTCCCTCCATTTTTGCACAAATTCCGTCTGCCCTAAAACTCCAGGAATGTCTTCAGGTACTGTCTAAGGGTTTTAAAAATTATTTTTCCTACAATGGATAGAAAAGAGGAATATCATAAGGTTTTAAAGAAAAGTGTGTTACGATATAATCGTATACTGCGAATCTATGTTGGTCTTTATAAACATGACCTAAACTTCAATTTGATAAATCATAACTGCTCCTTTTTGGGGTTTCTTGCCATATTCCCTGGAACAGTGAGGAGAAACGTTAGCACCTAAAGTTTTCCTCAAAAATAACTTTGTAAAAACTATTATGAATCATTTTCAGGTATGATATCGAGATGCCTTAAACCATTCTCAAAAAAATAAAAATGTAGGAAGGGCAGAAAAATCCACTCACTCTTCTTTCTAGATGCTGCGCCTAAACAAAGACACGTTTAGCTATCTGAGAAGAGCGCTGAAGTCGGCTGGGTTTGCTCTCTTCTAGTCAGGGCACAGAGAGATTGTGCCGGCACCGTTGGGTTAAAGATGTGTTCTCGCACCAAACCAAGACGTATCTTTGCTTCTTCTCATCACTGCTAACTCGTGACGTCATCCTTTCACTCCTTGAGTAAATCCAGGATCAGCCCCAGCTCATATAAATCTGTTCTGCCCCTTCGGTTCCGTCTCCGTGTGCAGCATACTGTAAATAACCGTCCCAGAGCACTGTGGCTAGTTCTGCGGTACACTGGAGACCCCTATTGGTGACAGGTGGACAGTGACTTCGTAACCCGACCAGTGAACGGCATCTATGGAATAGGCTTGGTTCCTTCGGGTTCCACAAGAGCAAAAAGAGATGCCCCTGGCACTTTTTTGTACGCTGATTAATCCTTTTGTGGAAGCAAATGTTTCCAGCTTACTTGCTTTGTGTTTATGTGAAGACATCACTAGACAGCAAGACGGTACAAACGACAAGAAAAAGACAGTATGTGACCCTTGTAACCTAAGTCCCATTTTCAATAAACAATATACAATGAGGATGAATCCACCATGGAGGCTGTGAACGTGCATGTGGATCAAAATGTACCCAGGCGTCAGCCAAGGTCCAGCCTCTCCAAGGTCTGTAGTGAGATATGAACTTTATTTGCCCGCTTTAAAAATAACATTTTCTTCTGATAAGAGTTTCACACATGACTGGGATTTTCTGGGCCCTTGATTTAAATAAAAATGACTTGTTTAAAAAGAAAAGAACCCTCTGGATGTCAAAACAAAATTTCATTTCAAATCATAAAGGAATATTAATTTATAACAAGGCCACGATTACCTCTTTCACAGTTAGGTGTGTTCTTTAAGCTTAACACTTCAGAGAAAGAAGCAGCTGCTTCCATTATAATTACAATATAAGAAGTGCTGCGTGGGGCCAAGTGTGTGCTCAGTCATTCATTTGTGTGTGTCCGGGGCGGTCTGAGGATGTTGTCTTGTGAATGCTGACCACTCACTACTTCTCTTCTTTGTTCCCCGCATCTATCTTTAAAGTGATTTTTGAAAGGGGAATGGCACACAAACACAACAGCCTCTTATTTCAAACGTTTGCTGCAAAACATTAGCACTCCCGCCTCGTCCACAGCGTTCTGGAACAGTAAAGTTCACCACCAGATGAAAAGCGTCTCCATGCCAACACGTGAAATGTCTGTGTCCTTTAACCATCGTGGTATTATTTTTCAGATAAAAATACTAATAAGGGGGAAATCACTGGAAAAAATGTACAAGGACAGTCAATTCGTTCACCTTTGCTGTTGGTTACATGAATGTTTTCTTTGCTGAGATGCTGCTTTTCAGATTAGCTAACTAATGCGCCTGCTTTCTCCCTCCCTTTCTCCTCTAATCTCCATCTTCCCTTCCCTCCGTCTCCTCTCATCTCCTCTCTCCTTTCTCTTCTCTCTTCTCTTCTCTCCTCTTCTTCTTTCTCCCCCTCCCCCTGCTCTCTAGTTCAGAACACAACTATTGCACGCATTCAGCAGAAGCTCCAAGCAGAGGGCAGAGCCTGAGCACGGAGCACACAGCTCTGACACCCAGTACCATACAGAATACACATCCCTGTTCACACGCTGCAATCCTTTGACGATCATTTATTTCCTTGGCACAGGACCTGCAATTTAGTCATGATTACTTCCGAATCCTATTTGAAATGGAAGAAAATATCTTTGCCCTGCGCTATTCAAGTGCTGTTCACTACAAGCTTCAGATTTGCAGGAAAGGTGGCTACTAATTAGTGATGCTGATGCCATAGAAGAAAACTACTGAGTTCTAGCCTGTGCCCAAGCCTCTGCCACCATCTTTCCTAAATGGGTTTATGTTTTGTTTTGTTTTGTTATTAAGTGTGTTTTCTGGAAATACAGGCACCGTCTTCAACTGCAGGAGTTGGTAACTGACTCTAAAACAAAGAGCACACAGGACTACATTCTGGGACATCTCTGTAGGCCCTGCAATAATTCCCAGCAAAGAATATTTCTGGAATTACAGGTAGAGGCAGACCAGCCTCCCACAGAAATCAGACAGGCCACCCGTTGCACACACATTCTGGGCTCTTTGCTCTTTTATGCAGCTCTGCAAGGTGCTGGAGGAGCACCCTGAGCTCCCAGTGTCCCTGTGAACTCTCGTAAGGAAAAGCAATATTATTCTAAAGAATGAAAGAAAGTTCAAAGGACAAAGTGATGACAGCTCTGCTGCAAGCTCATCTTATAACCTCGCTCCTTCTTCCTTTCTCCTCAGCTGCGGAGTGGGCACTGTAACCCCTCCCTGCCTGGGTCATACATGAGGATCAAGGGCTTTGGAAAGCACTAGGTCCAACCCCTGTGTGGGGCTATTATTACCCTTACTAATGTCAGAAAGTGCCAGAGCTGTTCATTGCTATTAGCAAAAATCCAATTCCTTTTGTTTGGGTTTTGCCTGTAGAAAGCAATAAAGTGGAATAACTACCCATTAGTCAGTAGTCTACACACACCAGAACAGCTGAAGCACCAGATATTTTTTTGTCTAAAAGCAGAATGCTAAACTCCTGCCATCTCGGGAGATGTAGGGGGTAGGGGGAGTGTTGCTGATGAGGAGTAGATTGGAGAGATGCAGCTGGAGGTTGGAGGGAGAAATCTAAAAAGCTTCTCTTTCCTTCCAAGCAAGAGCCGAATCTACATCTCCGATAAGAGTCGGAAAGAAAGGTTAGCTGGAATGGAGCCCCGCTATTGGTCAGCATTACGAGGGTAGAAAACGTAATGCAATACATTTTCCTCTGCCACACAGGTCTGAATAATAGCAATTTGCCCACCAGCTAACCACCTCAGCACAAACACTGGCGCGCTCCCGCTGAGTCTCCGAAAGCCTACTTGTCTGCAAGTGCACAGTGTACAGAGAACATCCCCACAAAGCCTGGTGCCACTGTGCAATGCAAACAGTCCTCAGGTCCTGCTGTGACTTGGCACACCCCGCTGGACAGCTGGAGACCGGAGAAGAGAGGCCGCTGCCAGGAACACGTGACGAGGGATTTTCAAGCAATTTTCTGGACCCCAGCAGCCTTCCCAGCGTTTCTATTTCATGGGCAGATAGTGCTATGAGCTACATACAGACAGATTACAGTGCCGTATACTCTGTATACCTGATGTGATACACAATAAAATACTCCGACGCCTTCCCAATCCCATTTGTGAGCTGGTGCAAGAAAAAAATAGTGAGACAATTTGCCAGAGCCTTGTGCTATGCCTAATATAATTTTGGAAATCAGCTATTGCCCCAAACAACATTTTATTACATGCATCAAAAAGATTTAGCTTGCTAAGGGTCACATAAGTGTGCTCAGAATGTGCTTCGAAGCCGAGAGACACTAGAGAGAGAGATGGTTTATTATATGGCGCGTTCCTTCCCCCACCCCGAAGATTGCTTGCGACGAAGTGCTACCAGGGATCATTAAAAAAAGATTGCTCGTTTTATGTAGCCTGAATCTCTGAAACGGTAGTTAGCTGAATTCCAGTGGCAAGAATGTGTGCAAGACAATGCCAAGAGATAAACAAAAGTGAGTTAAATCAGGAAGACAGGCTCAGTAGCAATTAGTCTAATGTAATATCATTTTTAATGTAAAGAAGCTACATTTTCTAATTTCCCCTAAAAGCCCTAGGTGCTGAATGGGTTATAATAAATGCGCACAATAAAAAAACAGGTACGCTCATCTTATAAAGCAGCCTATTAGCCAGAATGCTAGTGCTGCAAAATCCAATGCACGGTAAACAATGCTTTTCCTGTTAGAATAATGATGCATAGTTTATTCTTTTATACCATTTAGCACTTGGGGACCACATCCATTTACCAAAATAATACCAAATTAGTACTGTAAATATTGAAATCAGACCTTTCAGGCCAACCAGTGGCCTAATTTTCTCTTCAATCTGCTTTTAATCTCAATTCATCAATAACGCTACCTTATTATCGGACTTTGACAGCAAGCTAAGGCTTTTGATAAATGATACAACTCAGGCCAGATTTAAAATCTGAATCTCAAGTGCTAATTATCTGTACAGGCCTAGTTAATAACGAGATTTCTTGTTAAGTAGCTGATCACAGCATGGGCATCATTTGTCAAGATCCTCAAGTCTACCTTAGAGACCGACTCTTCGAATCCTCCCTTGCCTTCCATATGTAAAACTGGGATCTTTGCTTCTATAATAACCTTTTATTAGGGAGGCTGACATAATGATTAAGTTCGCTGTAGACACACACAATGAATTAGACAATTACCCTTGCTGCTTTAAGCCACTCAGACTCCTAGCAAGACAAAATAATTAATATTGAATTTTAATTTGATGCGTTCCACATTTAAACCCCAATTTGCAGAGTACACCTGGAAAGCCGCTGCCGTTACCTTGCAGCTTGTGCTGATGGAATAAAGGCCCCTGCAGCTTGCATGAGAGAGCACAGGAGGCAGGATGCACCACGATCGCTTCTCAGTGGAGCACAGAATTTTCTAGCATTAATGGGAAAGGTAATTACCTAGGTCTAACTTTATAGCCTTTGCTCTAATGAAACCATAATCTCCCAGGCCTACACACTTTAAGCATTTGCATGATTTTAATGATTTTGGTGCCATAACTGTTGGTATACCCCTTCATTTTAATACGGAAGGCCCTAGCACAAAGACGTTAATTATATTTTCTGTTATTGGCGCAAAGTAAGGCTGAGTCAAAGTCTAGAGACATTACAAAAACAACCAAGGACAGTTTTGGTTCATGGCCATCCAAAAAGATGAACCCCAAGTAAATACATCTATTTCTTCCTTTTCGCCCTGCCCCCAAGCTTAACCTGTGCTACGTAGACACCAATGATGAAGTTTGACTTTGGCCCCATACAGGATGGGTACAGCATAGGACTGTGGCACCTGGGCCCTAACAGAAAATAATTTTTATCTCCTCACAGGGGTGTTTTCGGCAATAGGTATAGCTGAAAATTCACAGCATTTTTCTTTCATGTGAAGCTGGGCCTGGGAGAGGAGATGGAGTGTTCTCTCTGTGTAAAACAGAGCCAAGATGGAGTTGCCAGTCTAAACGGCATTGCCTGTTTTAAGACCTATTAGAGCAATTTGTGCTGTTATAGGAATAAACAAAGGTTCACAGTCCGTTATCATGAAGGACGGAAACCCTTACTCAACCAGAGCAGCAGTCTGCACACTCCTGAGTGGGTTGATCAAGAGAGGAGCAACGGATGCTCTTCTTCATGGCATACTTTTCCCAGTCCAGTCTTCAAGCTCATCCAGGGCCCTCTCCACCTTGGCTGGAGGCCAGAGGAGGACCTAACACTACTAAGGCAGGCGACAGCAGGGAGAGAGGGACAAGAAGAAGTTTTCGAAATGACCACAGCCTTCAGGGGTTTCCAGATCCCTAAGGGCTGGGAAGGGTTCCGACCTCCTCCCCCCAGGTGGCGTGATGAGCCTCACACTTTGCTTCACCATCAGTGCCAAAGAACAGGCATTGTTTCCTAAACACAGCTCTCCCATCATTCTCACCAAGATCCAGACAGCACCGAAGTCACAGGGAAGTGATTTTGGAGCTAGACTTTGACTCTGAGATATGAGAGATATGAAGGGGAATTTTTAATTGATATCTTAGAATAGAGACTAAATAATTGCTTATGCACACACCTCAAAGAGCCCAGAGCAATTTCCTCATACTAAAACGGAAGTCTCTAGAAGAACGAAACGATGATGACTTGTTGAATGGAGAAAGAGGCAAATTCTCAGAGCTCCCAAATCTACAAAATTAGCAAGACGTCAGGTCTTTTTAATTTTCTTCTTTGGATTTTTGACACTAAGTGTATTCAAATGATATGTCCCCCCCTAGATATATTATGGGACATGGAGAGATGTCTCAGCAGTTCAGAGTACTTACTGCTCTTGCGGAGAGCCTGGGTTCAATTCCCAGCATCCACATGGTGACTCACACCCATCTGTAACTCCAGTTCCAGAGGATCAGATGCCTTCTCTGACCTCCACAAGCACAAGGCACACACATGGTGATCATATATACATGCAGATGAAACACACACACACACACACAGACACATACAATCTTCAGAAATGTTTACAAAAATGAAATTAGATATAAGTCTAGGTTCTGCGTGTTGGAAAGTGCAGCCTTTGGTGAGTTGGGCAGTCTCTCTGGGTCTCAACGTCATTAAGAACAAAATTACAATGATAAGCGTCTTCATGCTAGAATTGCTATGGGGATTACAACATCCTCTTGGAAGAATAGAAGGACTTAGCAAGTCTTTAAGAAACACTTCCTCTACTAATAGTGTTGGTTGCTGTATGCCCAAGGACACTGTGGGTGATTTTTCAGTAGCTGATAAAAGGATGATTTCCTTTGGGGACTGTGTCTACTGTACAGTTTAAAGATCACAAGAATTTCATTTCTGAGAATAACAAACAAACAATCAAAAAATGCTTCTCTGTCTTAGGGCTTGCAATCATAGCCACGAGTTCAAACAAATAAAATTGATAGTTATTTTTCTAAAAGGCTAAAGGAAATGTCATATAATTTCATCAAAGTAGAATGAATACCAGGGAGCTGAGGAGATGGTGTGTGGGTGAAGGGCTGGCTGTGCAAGCATGAGGACCTGAGTTTGGATCCTTCGCACCCCTGTAAAAAAGACTGAGCACACATCTGTAACCCCAGGTCAGGAAAGGTGGAGACAGGAGTCAAAATGGTAAGCTCCAGTTCCAATGAGAGACCATGTCTCAAAACACTAAGGTCAACTCTGACCTTAGAGCACCCAGTCCTAACTGAGATGTTGTTATCAAATCCCTCCCATCAAAGCTCAGGGGTCTTTAAGGAACAGGAGCCAAAACAATTGTTAAGAGGCAAAGTTGGAGGAAGACTGCAAGAAAACAGAGTCTTTTAGGCACACCAGAGCTGATACACATATGAACCCACAGAGACCGTGACAGCATGTACAAGGCTTGAACAGGCTCCAACAAGGCAAATCTCAGCATGGAGAAGAGGAGGAGGATAAGAAGTCCACCTGTACCCAAAGACTCCCCTACCAAGAAGATCTTTGCAATTGAAACCTGCTGGGAGAGAAAAACAATTCAACTCCTGGCTTTTGGAGTGAGTACCAAGCACACTCCAAGGTAGGCCCAATGTGCCAGAGAAGCTGACCAACCCAAAAACAGACTCCACGTTTTCTGTCTTTTAGTTTTGTTTTGTTTGGGTTTTTTTTTTTTTTCTTATCGAAAGAGAAGAGAAGGAGAGAAGGGAGGAGAACCTATGTGGCCAAATGATAGGGCACTTCTTAGTACAGACAAGGCTCTAAGTTCAATCCAAAGAGCAAGCACAAAGAAAGCAGATGATTGTTTTGGGACAATAAATCACATTTCATCTTACTGATGTTGTGACCTTTGGCTAATGCGATGATGGAGAAACTAGAAGCGGTCTGACTTCTGCAGGTTGTATGAGCAAACATTACAAATAAGTATGAGATGCTGTGACTGACGAGGGGGAAATGAACCATTCTTTCCTTCACACTTTCATAATCTTGATTCAGGTCACTGTTTGTGCTAATCACATAAAATGTAACCACATTTATTTAGTATATGTAGTTACTGTGGTAAAATGATTTTGAACTAAAACTGATGTTAGCAGACCAGTTTCAGTCTAGTACCTAAAACTACTTCCAGCCAGTCCCTCCCCGCCCCCCCACACACACACCTCTCCTATGAACAACAGTGAGGGTGGGCATCAGAAGGAGCAGGAAGATTTCTCATCCGATACACTCCCTGGGCAACAGCTAAGGTCCAGCTCCATGCCAGCTCTAGAGCCCAGTGCTTGCTCTGACCAATGATAAAGGAAATATCGAGAGGCTCATGGAAACAAACAAGACCAGCACTCATCACACACTGGAAGACAGAGGCAAACTGAATGGTCTATCATTAATTTACTAGTCTCCCAGGAGCCTGTTGGCAGCAGATGTAGCTGCAGGAGCCGATGCTCAAACTCAGAGCCTCCTAGACTGAGTCCACTACACCACCACCACCCTGATGCAGATGTCACAGCTACGGGAGAAATCTGACAATATAGAAGAAAACAGGGGTCAGGCGCAGAGAAGAAAAATAAAACATAAAGCTTAATATGTTGTTAGTCCACAGATTAAGAATTCACTCATCATGCTGACTGTGGTAGTGTGAACGAGAATGCCCCCTGGAGGATCATATAATTGCATGTTTGGTCCCCAGTGGGTGGAACTGTTTGGGAAGGATTAGGAAGGTGTGGCCTTGTCGGAGGAGGTGTGTCACTAGAGGTGGACTTTAAGGTTTCAAAAGCCCACACCAGCCTCTCTCTCTCTCTCTCTCTCTCTCTCTCTCTGTGTGTGTGTGTGTGTGTGTGTGATGCTTGTGAATCCAGGTATAAGCCTTCATCTACTGCTCCAGTGCCATGCCTGCCTGCCTCCCTACTGCCTACCGCCACGCTCATCGCCATGGTCCAGGACTCTAACCCTCTGAAACTGTAAGCCTCAAATAAGCCCTTTTTTCTGTAGGTTCCTTGGTCACGTGTCTTATCACAGCAATAGAAACGTAACTAAGACAGAAGTCCCTACTAAAACTGAAACTCATTTTAAGGGGCCAGCAGGATAGCTCAACAGGTGAAGGCACATGCCTGACGGTCAAAGCTCAGTCTCCAGAGTTCAATCCCCGAACCCAAGCAAAGATGGAAAAAAGATGACAGAGTCCACAAAGTTGTTCTCTGATCTCTACACATACACCATGGCCCACCAGGCACTCACATGGACACGTAGGAGGCGGGCAGTGACAGACACAGAGACAAATGATGATAATAAATGTATTTCTTTGAAACTGAAATATTCGCTTTTAAGTTCCTGTGGGACGCTCTTCTGAGTTGCTAGTAGGCAGAGCTGCAACCTCACCCACCTGGCTACTTCTGGGGCCGTAACTGTCCATCACTTCCATCCTCCGTTCTTGTGCCAGCTTCCCTCGCCCTGTCACCGTCTGAACCTTCCTGGACCTTCAGGGACCAGAATCCCTACAGAATCCAGACTTGTGATGATGAGATGTGCAGAGTCTCCAAGAGGGTCATGTATAAAGCGAATGATGTCTGCTGCCAGCATGTAGTTCCCAGAGCAACACACTCTTCCTCCTAAGCACACAGCAACATGTAAGTCCTTAGGTACAAGGGTGCAATGTAACCCAGAGCCCAGTCTTTCTCTTTTTCCTTTAATTTGGTTTTCTAATGCCACGTCCCTTTCTGTGTGATAACTCCCCACCAGCATGCCTTCTTAGGTAAAGTTTATGTCCCCATCCCCCCAATATTGGTTGTTTACTTAAGCTTGAGGCAGTATTGTGTCTGGGTAGCCAAGACTGCCCTGAACTTCTGATCCTCTGCATCAACCTCCTGAGTGCAGGGATTACAAACAGTTACAAACATGCCGGAAATCATGCCTCCTGCAAACTAAGCAAGTACTCTACCAACTGAGCTGTATCTCCTCCCCATTTTAGAACCCACCTTCTTGACTGTGGATTACAACCTCATGTGGACTTGAGGTGCTGATATGGGGGTCATGAGAAACTTGGCAACAGCAAAGGGTCTCTGAATGCTCAATACCCAAGAATCAATTTAAGACCAAATGCATAAAGATTGGAGGCGTGTCCGGCATCGTTCACATGTGCTGCCTTGCACAACTTCACTACAGCTTTGTACAGGCCACATACTTTGTGCTGTGCATGCTGTCATCATCAAACACTGCCTGAAACACGTCAGCTCAACTTTGAGACCATTGCCTGTCATGAATCACAGTGTTCTTATTATACACACAGCTTTATTCTCTTATAGTAATACATAGCTTTATAAAAAGCAAAGATTTCTAATATTTTCCTACCATCATTCCTCAGCATGTAAGCACCAAATTGGGTATATCTCTGGGTTATATTTTGTTAAAATATTGTATTCAAGAGTTGCTAACTTGAGTTTCATTAAAAAAAAATTTCATAGATTTTAGTTTGGAATGGGACAAAATTTCCAGCAACTTCTGAACTGGCCCTAGACATACTTCTACCACCTTGTACTGTGTGTCTATTCAAAGCAGCATTCTAGGCACTGACAATTACAGAATCAAGAATATTGATCAATTCTGAAAAACGGTGAAGTTGTTGTACATCCTACAGTATCAAATACTCAGCCAAGATTTGATTTTTTTCATGTAAAAACAAACAAACAAATTCACTTTATTAGTTTGCAAATTTGCTTTTGTCTTTAATAAGTGGTAAAATTGTATGTATATTAAAGAATTGCTTTAGAATAAATTTATGATTTATTATAGATAAACGATTTGTGGGACTATTTTATACATCTCCAGACCCATCCCAGGGGTCACAGGTGGAAGCAGATTAGGACCTAGAGCATGTTCCCGCTCTCCTACAGCATCTCTCTTCCACACACAACTTGGCTGCGCCTTCAGCAGCCCATTCCAAGGCGATTATCCGACTATTATCCTAGGGGAAATGCAGTGTCTAATACAACTGTGAATCCAGAGTCATGGGTCCTCTTCCACTTTACTTCCTAGAAAGTGTGTCTCCTAATCTCTGACATGGCAGCATATTGGGTTCCATTTCCAGTAGATCCAGTGTAAGCCTTCAAACTGTGGTCCTGACTGAGGCCCCTTAACACAATAAAAGAAGATCCATGCACCCATCCCCAGAATCTGCATCTGTTCCTGATGGACAAATCATTGGTTCCTAGTAGAAGAAATATAACATAGTCAGCTTCTCATCAAATCATTTACTGGCCTGTAAATTGTGCCATGTTGGTGATTCAGCCAAGTATTCCACGAATAGGTAGTATCAAATGTGTCCTTTCAATTATACATACAGGGACCAGAAAGACAACCACTAAAGATACTACAGACTCGACTTACCCACCGTGGCAAGGATGCCACTCATTTATTACCTGGCCGAAATGTGCCTCCACTGTAAGGGGATGGCAGTGGTGAAGCTCATGACCCTCGGGTATTAATGTTAACCAGCTGTCTGTGTGCAACAATTCTTAATACGTTTGAGTGCTCAGTGCTCAGGAACCTGGTACTCACCCAGACAAACAGCAGCGAACCTCTTTAAGAAAGACTAGAAGAGTCATCGCTCTGTATGCCTGCTGAATACAACTGGCTGCTCCCACCAACGAACCGAATCTTTCCTTCAGGCCCAAAACTGACTCAAGTATAGAAAATAGAAACACAGTGTGGCTTTCTGTTGGGGAAGCGTCCCCCAGCTGCTGAACTATCTTTTTATTAGATTAAATAATGATTCCCATACCCACCCAATCCGTGTCCACTCCAAGCTCAGAAAGCAATACTATTTGGAAAGGCGGTCTTCGTAAATACAATCAAGCTGGGTTCATAATGAACCAGGTCCTAGTCAAATGACGGATGTCCTTTTAGAGCAATTGCACAGACACATCCAGGAGAATGGCGTGGTGGAAATGATGACATACAGGGAGAACACCATGTGGGAACAGAAATGGAGACCTGAACGACACCAAGGATCACAAAAGACTCCTGGAAACCTGGACACTGGGAAAGGGGAATGAAACAGACACGAGAGCCAACTTCTTGGTTTTAGACTTTAGGCTTCATGAACTATAGCAATAAATTTCTGCTCTTTTAAGATGCCCAGTTTGTGATGCTTTGTTACAGGAGTCCTCCAACAAATTCACCATCCCCCCTGCGTTTCTTCTGATAGAGCAGACTAAATAGTGTCTGACACCGTTTGTCTATCTTTTCCCCTCCAAGCACTGTGTCATGTTAACCACCCGTAACTGCAGATTGTTCTCCCCACATCCCTCCACACTTGCACTCCTAAGAACCAGTGGGTACACTTGAACTCTGAAGGTCAGGTGCTGCCACCAGCCCTCCACAGCTCATTGTCTACGACTCTGATATCAATGTGCCTAGTTCTGCGGCTCCCTTCAGATGAGAGCCAGCACCTCCGCAGAGGTATGAGCATCTCTTCTGGTGGATTCTTCATGGCCCTGCGTCAGGAACCTCACAATCCAATCTTGCAGTTCCTTACATTCTGATAAAGAGTGTGGCACATGTTACAACTAATCTAAAACAAAGTCCCTTTGTTCTTCCCACCGTCTCATCGTGTCTCTGGTAGTCTTGCATTGAGGCCTAACTCAGACTATAGGCCCAGAACCTGAGAACAGTCAGAAGATCATAGTGGGGAAGAGACTTCTAATCAGTGGGAGTCAGGCCAGTCAGAACACAGCAATTAACCCTTCAGACCAAGGAGAACCTTGCATCTCCAGAGGGCACTGGAGTACTCCCAGAGCTCTGGAGTCATGTTTAGCCCCTGGAGCTGAAGTAGTTCTTATTTTAACTACTGATTTGAGTGTCCTAGAGTCCTAGAATAGAGGAAAGAACAGAGAATAGAGAGGATTTGATGAATATGAACATTTTAGATCCCACTCTAGATATTGTGATCCAACCAGAGTGGAGCAAATCCCAGAGAACTGCGATTAGAGGAGATCCACTAAAGTTCTGAGAAACGCTTTTACAGGAGAGGAAGAGAATTAGCATAGAGTGGGATGCTGTGGAGCAGGAAGCAGCAGGTGTCTAGGCCAGAAAACAGGTGAGAATACGTGGTCTTCTCTGAGGGCTCAGAGCACCAAGCACAGGAGACAAGCAGGCCTGTGTCTGTTCAATCCAGGCTCTGGTATATGCCCCGAAAAGCTGCCCTAATGGGAGTTACAGTTGAGAATAACTCAAGGTGGTCTTCAACCAATTTAGTGTCTAGGCTGAGTAGGAAGGAAATGGAGCCAGCAGGGGGTGGAAAGGTTGAGAGATATTTGAAGCTAAAAGTTCCCTTGAGGTGGAATATTGGGTGAGGGGAAGTGGGATTGTGACAAAGATGGGAAGAGAAGCAGCTAGCTTCTCACTCCCAGCAGGTCTGTGTTGTGGAAATTTATTTTTAGTTCCGTAGAAAATAATTGTTTTGTGTACTGTTGGGGGAACGACTACCGGGGCTTTGGCATTTTGTACTGGTTGCAGGTGTTGGATTTCCATGGGGGATGTTTGGTTGCACATGATCTGCACGTGCTTTCAATAGAACACCTGAGAAGTTCTGAATCAACAAAAACACCAGAGCTCACATGCTTGGGGTTCCACTGTCAGTATGGCACTTGCCGTGATAGTGGTTCCCCCTGCTGAGGTCTGGCAGGGTTGACAGGTATGATAATGCCTCCGTGTCTTCTTGATGAGCCTACAGCAGCCTAACAGCTACAGGTCTGGGCTATGGAAGTCCATAGAGAACGTCCAGGAATGGGTACTGAATGGGACCAGAGACTACAGGAGATGGAAATGACATCCATCCAGGAACTGCTAGTGTGGTAGGCAGAAAAGCATCCCCTCAGGTCCCTGTAACCTGTGAATGGTACCCCATGTGTCAAAAAAATAAATAAGTTGAGAATTGAGATGAAGACTTTCTCCTGATTTGCAGAGGTGGGCCCTGAATGCTATTGTGTGTATCTTCTTAAGTGGGAGGCGTGGGTTGGGATGCGTACTCAGAAGAAGCGAGGCTGTGTGCCCACCATGGAGGAGTTCAGAGATGCAGCCACAAGCAAGGTAACTAAAGGATGCTGGCAGCCAGAGAAGCTAGAAGAGAAAGGAACAATTTCTCCCTCGAGCCCCTGGAGGGAGCACTGCCCTAATGACACCGATTTTAGCTTACTGATGCTGACTTCCAACTTCTGGGCTTCAGAACTATGAAAGATGTTTCTGACGATTTAAACTATTATGCTTGTGATCCTTTATTAGGATAGCCTTGGGAACTAATAAAGCTACACTGTTGGGTGTATAAAATGGATGTTGAAACATTCTCATTTAGAATGGCTGGTTCAGAGGAGCAGAATAGCTCGGCTAACATGCTCAAGGGGAGAACCAGAAGGGCAGGGCAACTCTGGAGGAGCTGAAGCTGCATATGACAGCAGAAGGGTCATTGTCTAGAAATGGCCAAGACTGCCCAAGAGCAGAGTGCCAGCCCTCCTGACTTCCGGGGTGTCTGGGGATATCCCTGTCTCCTAAGATCACAGCTAGGCTCTTGAGTTGATCTTTCTTAAGTGTTAGGGTTAGGGTTGGTGTTAAGTGGGCTAGTGTGGAAATACGTCCTCTGCCATTCTCCCACTTCAGTTCTCTAAGCTACCACTGCAATTTTAATTCAACCACAGATTTAAGATATAGAAATATTCTATTTTGACTGGGCCTCATTGAACCCTTCTATCCAAAACATTTTTCACTTGGATGTTTAGGGGGAGGGAGGAGTTCGAATTGTTCCCCACCTCCTCCACTTGTGATTTGTGTCAGGCACTGCACGACACATCACATCACAAATCTGCTTCTGACTCTGCATGTTTATTCATGTAAATGGGTGCCCTAGCCCAGTAGACAACAGGGATATGCCTAAAAATCATTCTGTCACCGTAACGCTTGAAAATAAACCATATGCAGAAATGACTATGTGTCACACTCATCCACGCCTCTCTACTCAATAAATACACCCTCCGACTCCACATCTCCTTCATGGATCCAAACCCCGAGGGCATTTCAATACCCCCTTATTCAAAAAGAGATGTGATAGGAAGGGAAGTGAGAGTGGGGGAAATAATGTCACATCCTTTAGCAATTAAAAAACAAAACAAAACAAAACCTGTCATCGGGCAGGAGAGATGGCTCAGCAGTTAAGAGCACTGGCTGCTCTTCCAAAGGATTCAGGTACAATTCCCAGCACCCATACAGTGGCTCACAACCATCTGTGATTGCAGGCCCAGCGGATCTGTGTTCTCTTCTGGTGTCCATGGGCCCTACCTGAACACAGTGCCCAGACAGACATTCAGGCAAACACTAATACATATAAAACAAAACCTTTAAAATAAAATAAAAAACTGTAATCCTGTCACAGCATTGCTAAGTTTTACTTGTCTTCACAGTAAATATCCTTCTGGCTACAGGCCTCAAAACATGCTCAAAAATGGCACCTTCTTGACAACAGTCATTTGCAGAAACCTACATCATTTGACTCCAAGGTCTGACCTACTTTAACAGCCACTGAAACATTTCAGCTTAGTCAAGTCCATCTCGACAAATTCCATGGGACTTTCACCTCCATCGGCTGTCCTCAAACTTGACAGTGTTGAATATACCGATGTGAGTGGGTCCTTGAAGTGCAGCCCACAGACGTCTGTGATTGTCAAGGTCTTGTCACCATGATGACATTTGTAATGTAATCTGATGTGCACTCTTTCCAGGTTCATTTTGCATTGTTATTTAAAGTTGGTTATGTCATAAAAAAAAAATAGAAAATGAGTGAGCACCAGCTTTTATTCTGCATGGAGTTCTCCAAATAGTCAAATACTGTCAATAGAGATGGAATGCACTGTACAAGAATGAAGCCTGTAGAAGCCAGATGGGGTGTAGACCGTAGGAAGAGGTCATAAAAACTCCCCAAATCACCTAATTTTGTCAGTTTTGCCTCTCTGTTCTATCGAGGGAGAGTCAGCACACACTTAGGAAATGGCCCTCTAGTGCTAGAAGAGCAGAAAAACCCAGAAGTGCTGCTTTGTGACGCAGTATCATGTTGGAGTGAGTTGGGATAGCATCTGTATCACCGGAGATGAAGATGTGCTTCGATTATTTATATGCCCCATCTTCTGCTTCACAGTAAATTAAAATACTCTGGTTCCAAGTGAGGAAAATGGTAGAAAATGGTGACATTGTATCATGTGACCTTCCTCATGGCGAGTCGACAATTCCCGGGACTTCATCTTGAAGACCAGAAGTAGCAATCATCACTCTCCCCCGTTGCTCATTATGATGTGCCCAGAACTATAGGCAAACCAGAGAATCAGAGGCAAGAGACTTTCTGTGTTAACATCACCTAAGACCTTGTCCCTGGTCAGAGGTCTGACTGGCTCCTTTCAGATAACACCCCTAAGAAAGCAGACTCCTATTCCTTCTCTGAGACTAAGAAATACAATCAATCTGGTTAGTAGTCAGTGCAGTAATTAATCTCCCAGAGACTAACAGACATGGCATTAAATCTGTGTTCAGGTTACAGAGCACAGTCATGTGGAAAAGTTCAATGTTCTTACCTTAACACTTACTCTTGAGCTGTCCTGATGCATCAAAAGATTTAATTAATTTTGATCTTTTATTAGCTAAAGAAGTAAAATGAAGACAAAACAGGACTATGGTAAAAAGGAAGCCCCAATCCAATTGCATTATCCAAATTATGCATGTCCTGTGAGAACACTGGAAAAAATGCACCTGTTGGGAGGAAGGCCACTTAAAGTGTTATTGGAAATTGTTCAAATCTGATAAAGCAAGCCTAGGTTGGAGCTTTGGGGATTGACTCACTAATGCTCATTTTTGTTCATTAGAGACGGCCATGTATGTAGAAAGAGTGATAATATATTTGATGTGTGATCCAGGAGAAGGACCTGCTCTCACTGGGCACTTGATGCATATTCTGCCACTTCTCATAAGGAAGTTGCTATGCCCACCATTTTGCATAAAGTAAATTTAAATACCATGCCCAAGTTCCCAAGACTGCTAAATGGTAAAAACAGAATTCAAATCCAGCTCTTCTTGCAGTTCCCTAAATAAACTAGTGTCTTCATACACCACACCCCCCACAGCATACCCACCCATCAACTCAGTTTAAAGCACCTGTCTCATCCTCTGGATTTGGTATTGAGCATTCTTCCTTCTCAAGAATAAAGCTCTTTACCCCACAAGCAGGGTGAAATTTTAATATTCAGCTTCCAGCTAGACTATCTTTCATCTAATAATGGAGCAAATGTCTACTTTTAAATTTTTCTCACTTTTGAGAATTTCATATATGTATACAGTGAAATACGACCATATCTCCCCGCCTTCTGCTCTCATGAAGGAGCTCATCTCCTCCGTCTATACAAAGATGTTGGCTGGCTTAACCTTGTGCGGGTCTTGATCTCCAGACCTTGTGTCTTACTGAAGAGCTATTGGCAGTTGGTAACTTCTGTGGGAGAATTGTTCTTAGTTGAGGGTGTAGCCATTGGTGGGTTTCTCATGCTCCAGTGGGTGACCCACACCATGCACGTACAGACAGCTTGACTGGACTTAGTGGGGTATCAAAGCCAACCAACAAACAAGAAGCAAACATGAGGTTGGGAATGGGTGTGATTGGGGAATTTTTTTTCTTTTTTTTTTCTCAGTGGAGTCTTTAGGGTTTTTTTTGTTTAAAAAAATATATACTGCCTACAAATAGGAATACTATAATTTTCTCTTTCCCTTTGTATTCCTTTCATTTCCTCCTCTTATCATATTGCTGTAGCTAAGATTTCAAATGCTATCTTGAATAGTAATGGAGAGAGTAATAGTACTAGTAAGGAAGAACCTTGCCTTGTTCCTAATCTTAGTGGGAAACTACTGTATTTTTCTCTGTTTAACATGATGTTGGATATAGGTTTGTCATATATGTCCTTTATTGTGTTGAGGTGTGCTTCCTCCATCCCTAGCGTCTCCATGACTTTAATCATGAGTAGATGTTAGCTTTTATCACAGGCTTTTTCTACACACTTCATGAGCCTGTATCTCTACTCATATGTGTCCTTTTTCACGAGCAAATAAAGGATGAGACAAGGCAGAAATGAAAGGCACTTCGAGCAGTAACTTGTAGATGTCAATTCATAAACCTAAACTGATCCATCTGTATTAAAACTGACTAGAGTAGAGATTCATGGGCCTAGTACTCAAGATTCTGATGTGATGTTTATAAAATGGGTAATAAAACATATATAGTTTAAAGCACCCTTATGGTCCTGGTACATAACCACCAGGCTTATCATCATCGTTTTCAAAGATTATGATGGAGCATCCTTGAGGGAAGGGTAGCACAGTGAGTAGGGACTTGGAATTTGAAGTCAGTCTTGATTTTGAACCAGTAACATGCTGTGTGACTTTGGCAAACTTACTCCTCAACCACTAAAAGGACTTAATAATGCCACAGTCATGAAACATAAATGAAATCATGATTCTAAAGTCCGTGGCATACCAAAAAGAACTAAGTAAACACTAGGTATATAAATGCATGTCTGTGTGTGTCTGTGTGTGTGTGTAAGAAATAAATCCCTTAATAGAAAGATGACAGCTATAAAAACCTCTATGCCCAGAAAAACAACATCAGAAAGAATATAGCTTAGGATCTGTTCCCAGCCACGAATCCCTTGTCAAGGGTTAACCTTTTTGAGGTGGTGGTTTTGCTGCTGCTACTACTACTACTACTACTACTACTACTCTACTGGAAATATACAGCAGAGGGCACTATTTGACCCATCAGCTATTTTTAATCTAACTGCAGTTTTGGCTTTCCCCTTCCCTCCTGTTGGCCCAGTAGTCTGATCTGTGAATATGCTCATGAGACAGCCAAGATAAAGCCATTAGCACACTCTGAGTGAAACACAGTGTTGCCTTCCTGCTCTCTGTTCACCCAAGTGCTGGGCTCCCTGGGATTCTAGCTTCCGAAAAAAGCCTGCTTCAGATCACCCATGACCCCAAATAGTTCTCTAAAAAAACCCTTGAAGATTCACTATGTCCTACAGTAGCACTCAGCCAAGATTTAACACTTTTGTGAAAATAAGTAAATACCTCCTCCTGACTTTCATCTTTAATAAATGGTAACAATCTAAGTATAGCAAAGAATTGTTTTAAATTTAACTTCTTTATGATTTACTATCAGTAAATGTTTGACTTGTATACCTACTTTATATACCTATATACCAAGACCAAGTAAAAACCTCTCTTGGAGAAGAACAGTCCTGAGTGGAAAAGGTTTTTAAAAGCAGGCTGCAGAACAGGGCTCAGCCAGGAACATGCTCCTATAAATAAAGATTTACTGAAACACCGAGTACCCAGTTTCTTAAGAACTGTGCTACAGCTACTTTTGCTCTGCATCGGTAGAGTTGAACAGTTGGAGCAGACATTGCCTGTGGTCCACAAACCAGAAGGTTCCTTTTGACCAGCTCAAGGAAGCGTTTGCCAGTCCCTATTTGGAACCAAACTGCCAGAAGATTTTGGTTTCTGCCTGTTAGCAACTACACGGCCTTGAACAAGTCATTTTAATTCTGTGGACTGTAAACTGAGATGACTACTGTATCTCTGTTGTGGGGTTGCCGGTGGGTTGGAGGACTGTGGCTTCCAACAGCAGCACTCATCCCACCTGGGGAACTGGTTTCAAGGCGAGTTTTACTCCTCCACACACGTACTGAATCAGCAATTCCCGGCCAGGACTCCAGTCCTTGTACCCACGCTCCAGGTGGTTCCGATAAGGGGAAAGCCTGAGGACTAAATGGCTAAATGCCAAAAATCTGGATTATTTTTACTTGGAATTGGAGTTTAATCTTGTGTTCACCTAGCAGCTGGCACACTTGAGATGGGGCGCAGCGGATGGACCCTTTCTCAGAGCATGGAGCCGATGAGGCGGCAGAATGCAAGATGGTGTCCTCTTTGCTTCTCTTCTTTCTTCCTCTGCTTCTGCCCCCGGTTGGGTTGTCTCCACCTCTCTCCTCTCTAACTCTTTGCCCTAAAACTGCTTGAGCTCTTCTTCCAGCTGCTGAGGAAAGTGGAATGGACCAAACTCTGCACCACATCATGGAGATGGCTGTTTAATCTGAGATGAGTGTTACATTACTCATTGCTCTGAGCCCCTTTGATCCACCAACATTTGCTTCTTTTATCCTGGCGAAGTACATACATTAGTGCTCCCAACCTCCCTGCCTCGTTGTCTTTCCGATGCTGTCAAAGATTGTTTGCTTGGGAAAGCAGATGGATATCTTGTTTAATGTCAGAATAATTACTATTTCGTTGGCCTGATAGTTTATTTACGCTTTCAATATTTTTATGTTTACATCGAAAGAAAGTGGCTAAACTGATATTTTTGATCTCTTAAAATAAACAGGATACGACAACCTTTTCTTAAACCTAATTTTCCTGTTTGATGAATTGATTCAGTAAAATAGTTAGAAGAGAGCTCAACCAAGTGGGAATGTTCACTGGAATGGAAGTGTCCGGATGCATGCTTTTATTTGTATAAAAGCTAGAAAGAGACCTTAAACAATACTGTGGATGGGGCGGGCATGATGAAGAGAAACCACGCCAGTTTAGCAGTTTCAAATCCCAGATTTGCTCTTGCTAAATAAGTGACCTTTAGTCTGATGTTCCTTTGAGCCTCAGTTTCCCCATCAGTAAAGCAAAGTGAATGTTATGAGTCTTTAAGGAGTTCATATACATACATGTGTGGTATATGCAAATGTGCTCAGCATTGGCTATTACTTAGAGAAGGCTAAGTTTTTAAATGATGCGACAGTTAGAAACAGGGAAAGGAAAAATCATGCTCTTGTGAGGAAACCACAGGCCCAGAACGAGGCTCTACGAGTCAATGTCCCTCAATTTCTATGGCCCAGTGTCTCCACCTCGTCTCCATTTCTGACTCTGAAGTCTTGTTTTGAAGCTTCGTAGATATCCTTGTCTCTCAGCTGAGCTTACCTAAAAAAAGAGTCTTTCAAAGTATGTTTGGGGCTCTCAGAATAGCTTACTTGGTGAAACGTTTGTGTCCCAAGCATAAAGAACTGATGTAGCATGCACTTGTAATCCAGTTCTGGGGAGGAGACAAGAGGATGCCTTCAGCCTGCTGGCCAAACAGCCTAGCCTGATTGGTGAGCTCCAGGCTTATAAGAGACCCTTTTCTCAAAGGAGGAGGAGTTCTCCACATGCATGTACACACATGGACTCATACACACACACACACACACACACACACACCTTTTAAAAGTAAAGCTTACATAGAGATAATGTGCCCACTGTTTGTCTTTTCAGGGATTTACTATAAAGCAGTACTCAGGAGTCTCTCTAGCCACAAAATTTAAAGTCATTTTCATTTAATAACATTTTATTCAGCTCTCCAGTTCCCTATAGAAGCACAATGCGCCATCTTGCCAGTTACCACCAACTGAGCTGTGTAGAAAAAGCCACAGGGGATGACACTGCCGTTCTCCACCGACAGCTCTTCTGTTATTTTGACTTTACTCTTGTGTTACACTGCTTCTTTATTCTCTCCGTGACCACAACTTTCTGTCGAAGTAAGTATACATTATTAGATACTAATGCTAGAAACTAAATTCTTTCAAGTTGCTTTCAGCAACTTCCCTAGCAAGCTGGTGAAATAAAAATATTAGTCCAAGCCTCAAGATCTGCTTTCTAGAGGTCAAGTCCCTTTCTCAAGCTAACTATAGCTTGAGGGCATTCATCTTTCTACAATGTGTTGTTCCACAGAACATTTCTCTCTGTCCTGGGAGGAATAGATGCAGAAACATCTGCATTTGTATCATAGGTTCTTGGGATTTATTTTGAGTCTGTGGGACCATTGAATTTCCTATGGAGAGGTAAGTTAAGGTCATAGAAAACCAAGACTGACAGAGACAACTACAGGGTACATTCTATGACCAAGACATAATTTCTGCTCCCCAAATCACTAAGCAGAAGTCCAATGCCCCAACAAAAGACACATTCTGTCCTGTATAGATTATATACTATATACCATTTCTTCTCTAGCATGGCAGGAACTACACACTCCTGCTGTGTGGTAAATTCCTGAGACCGATCTATCATTAAAAATTTGGGAACACTATTGCACCATCAGAAATTCTGAAATGTTCATCCAGATGGAGATAGAAAAATAAGCTCTAGTATGCTCATGTCATCTGACTGTAGAGCAGTTATAACAATCTGAGCTGTGTGTACTGACAGGGAGAGATATTGGAAACAATGCTGAGAGGAAAAGCAAGTTGCTGGGGACTATGTATGCCCTAAGCGATGTCATACGTATCAAGTTATAACTATACACAAATGTGCATTTCCTAGGTACAAGGATTAAAATGCACAAGAAAAGGATAAGCCCTAGCATCATAAAAATAGTGTTTGTGGCAAGGGAAACCAAATCTATAGAAACTTAGAATACAATAGAAATAGACCCAAAGAAAATGTAGTAAATATTATTGTGGCAAATGAGGCTTTTTTTTAAATTCCCTGTAAATCTTATCCATATGCACTTTTTCAAAGTGCTGACAATGGAGCCAGCAGGCTAGCCTTTCCCTTGAATAACTTTTCTTTTGATAAAGGATCTTACTACATAGTCCTCCTGGCCTGAAACTCACTATATGGACCAGGCTGGCCTTGAACTCACGGAGATCCAGTAGCCTCTGCCTCCTGAATGCTGTGATTAAAGAAAGGCATGTGCCAGCACACCCAGCTCAAATAACTTTTCTATATATGAACTCCTTTGAAACCACTACCATCTGTAATTCTCTAACCCTGCCAAAACTTGGACTTCTAGAAAAGCATTTTTTCTAAAACGTCTACTTGGGCACAAAATTGAAAGTCATTTCCTACTTACACAAACTCGTCTATGCCTGAACAGAATTTCTCTTCTGCCAATAGATCTTATTCCTTTTAGGAATTTCCTCTGTCCAAAAAAGATGTCATGACACCACTCCATTTAATCTCAACAGAACACTGACAACTGCCTTGTGTTCCCATATGATTCTCTTAGTTCCCAACTCAGCTTAGGGGGAGAGCTCTCTCAGGGTGACGCTAAAGTTACCAAAATGGTTTTGGAGAGTTGTCTACCCTTCCACCCATTCATGTTTCTTGAGGTTAAATACGTAGAAAACCTGGAGACTGCCTTGCATAATGAAACCTCATCTGTTGCCCCTTTCACCCCACCCATGTACTTCCATCTTTGTAGTGAGCCCAGACTCCAAGAAATGTACCTCTAATTCAAAGCCATAGGTCAAGATTCGAAGTGGAGAAAACATTATCCATGCTGTCTTTTATGTAAAAAGTAAAAAGCAAAGCCCTTCAAGGGCAGGAGAAGGAAGAGGTGAGCTGCTCCAAAGGAGGAGATGAGGGAAAGCACGGTGACTGAAGTGCTTGCACATTTCTGCCTCCTTCTAGTTCACAATCCCTCCAAGAAGAATTTGTGAAAATGTTGACAAAGGTAGAGGGAGACCTGTAGCAAGCGCAGGATCAATTCAAAGAAGACAAGGGCACAAGTTCTGAGCTGCAGAGAGGAACTTGTTTTCCGTCCTCTGCCTCCTTAGCTCCGTAAGCATGCTTGTTCGTGATAAATTATTATTATTGTAGAGCAGATGGATGAATCTCAATCATGATACTATAATGGAAGATTAAACAATTTCTTAACTTCTATTCATCAAATTAAGTCTTTCTACTCACAACAGAGGACGAGGCATCGATGTTATCATCAGGGATTTTAAAATATAACTTTAGCGTGAAGCATAGCACATGATTAATGTAAGGACAGAAGTAAATACTAAACATTGGTGTAGGTTAGAGCCACTTTTTCATGTTCTCCTGCTTTGTGGCTTTTTGGTCCATGATGGACTGTCTCAGCAACAGTAACCATCAGAATCATTTGATCTTTTTATTTTATCTTTATTTTTTGGCTACTCTTGTATTTTAGCTGTATCTTTACTTCCTAAAAGTGTAGGGCTTTTTCCCCTAAGGAAAAGAAGGGAAGGGAGTGTCTGTTCAATCTCCAACAACAAGACAGATTTTTTACTTGGTTGGGTTTCAAGTCACACTGAACAAAGTGGTTGGGGTAAAGGGAAATACTGTGATTCTCCATTCTCTTGTCTACGTTTCCCCTCTCATGTAAGATTGTCCAGAACCACTCCGGTTCCACAAAATACCTCATATTTATAGTATCTGAAGTGATTTCACAGTCTCTTTCCAGGATGCATTTTCACACTTGTCATCATTACTGCCTTAAACAACTGACAGGGGGAGGGGGGGATTACACTATAGAGTAAGGAGCACTACCTTTGGTGCACTAGGTGCACTTGACCTTGGGAATCAAGGTCAAGCCCCTGATCTACTTTATGGACCAGAGCACATCCTGTTTAGTCTCTTTTTAAATTCTTTTACTTATAACATTTATTACCCTCTCTGACCAAGCATGTGCGTTAAACGTTTTGCATATAACATCTTAATTCTCTTACTAGAAAACTCTTCACTACTATATGAGTTTCATACCCATTATTGTTATTCTTGACAGTTTATGAAAAAATTAGAATATAGCAAACTGTAGAAGCTTCGAGTTTTTATGCAGTATTTAATAGGCCTCATGAATTGTTCAATAAAATATGAATAAATATTTTAAAACAAGGCTGGGTATGGTAGTTTGCACCTATAGTCCCAACACTCAAGAAACAAAGTGGTGGGTCTCCACAAGTTCAAAACCAGCTTGCTCTGCAGAGCAAGTTTCAGGCCATGAAGGCTATGCAGTAAAACTCTGTCTGAAAAGATAGAAAGAAAAAAAGAAAGAGAGAGACAGAGAAGAAGAAGAAGAAGAAGAAGAAGAAGAAGAAGAAGAAGAAGGAGAAGGAGAAAGAAGGAGAAGAAGAAGAAGAAGAAGAAAGAAGAAGAGAAAGAAGGAGAAGGAGAAAGAAGGAGAAGGAAAGAAAAAGAAGAAAGAAAGAAAGAAAAGAAAGAAAGAAAGAAAGAAAGAAAGAAAGAAAGAAAGAAAGAAAAAAGAAAGAAAAGAAAGAAAGAGGAAGGAAGGAAGAAGAAGGAAGAAAGGAAGGAAGGAAGGAAGGAAGGAAGGAAGGAAGGAAGGAAGGGGGAGGAGAAAAGGAGGAAGGAAGGGGGAAGAGGGAAGGAGAGAAGGAGAATGAAGGAGGGGGAGGGAGGGAGGGAGGAAAGGAGAGAGGGAGGGAAAACGAAGGGCTGAGGAGGAGGCTCCACATTTAGGAGCACTTGCTGCTCTTACAGAAGACCCAGGTTAGGTACGCAGCACCCACATAGGGTAGCCTACATCTGCCTATGACTCCAGCTCCACAGGGGATCCAGTGCCTTCTTATGACCTCTACAGGTATCCACACACATGTGGCATACATACATGCAAATCCACACATATAAATTTGAAAAATAGAAGCAGAACTTTTTAAAAAGTCTGCATTGTTCTCTGCTTGATTTAATACAAATAGATGCACTCTGACGAATTTGAGGAGGTACCACAGGAGAATCATGAGCCAGCCAGCACACAAGTCAGTGTACTCTGGTGAGTTGAAAGTCCTACTCAGTGCCTCACTCAAACCAAGCTTGGAAAATGCCCACTACTTACAATATGTTGTCAACGCTTCCCTCATGGGGCTCTCATCATTGAGTTAGCTTTTGAGGTAGCATATTAAATGATGTCACCTAAGAAATATCAAACTTACCCAACTCTCAGCTGTCCACCCAGCCTGAGGTACCTCCAAATCATCTTCCTTAAGATTGAGACCTCCAGGGTTCTGTTTTTGCCTTTCTGTGTTTAGAACAACCGGCTCACTTTTACCTCCAGAATGTATCATTTATTACCCAGAAAGCCATTTTGTAAACCCTGAAACACACTATTTCTGAGGGGTCCTGTGAGCATATATTAAACAATACTATCCAATCACTTAGAAACAAATCCCTCCACCATCTTTTTTTTTTAAGTGTTAAGAGAAAGTATCTCCAATCAAAGCAATGCCTTTCAACAGATTTCTGTCTCTTTATAAAAAATCTACTGAGCATACTGACACAAATGTTATGGGAGTAAACAACCACTTTTTGATTGGATTTAAGGCACTAAATCCAATGGGATGGAACCTACACTTGACACTGCCAAAGGGGCCAAGAACTTGAGACTAGATAGGCCATGGGCCTATAGGAGAACCTAATACCATTATTCTGCCAAAGGAACCTAGCAAAAATGACTCCTAATGAAATATCACTCTATCCATAGATCAGTGCCTCACTTACCCCTCATCAGAGAGCTTCTTCTTGCAGTAGATGAGAATTGGTCCAATGGCCCACAACGGGACAGGAAATTGGAAGTGCAGAAGACTTTGGAACACTCAGTCCTGTCCCTCAAGGCTCAGAGATTGTTGTAAAAAGGAAAAGGAGGTAGAAAGAGTGTCAGAGCCCCAAGGAAATAGTGTCTTCCAGACTGGTACACATATGAACTCACAGAGACTGTGACGGCATGCACAAGACCACAAAGGTTCAAGCCAGATGGAGTCCCAGCACTGAGAGGGGGAAATAGACATGGGGTCCTACTCCCAACCAAGAAGTCATTTGCAACTGATGCCTACTGGCAAAGGGAAAATCTGTTACTTCAATGGAGTATCACTGAGTATATCAATCACACTTGAGGGCAGACCCCATGCCTATACTTGTAATTTTCCATTTCCTCCCAACCCAAATTCACTGTCTTCCCACCTTATGACTTTGAGAGATGACTTCTGTAGAATTGCTGAACTTTGATTCTCTTGCTAGCTTCCTTCTGGCCGGGTCCATATGAAAATCCTACTAAGATCTCCTTGTGTCTCTCCAGACTGCTTCTTCAGTGTCACAGATCCTGACCAGTGGTCTCTCCTTTACAACACGGAGCTTCAGTGGACCCTTATAATAGTGTGTCTTCTCCTATGACATCAAGATGACACAGCTTCCTGCTGTTGCTGGGGGATGGGTAGTTCCACATCTCTAGCTATTTCCCTAATCTTCGTCCTCATTTCCCATCCCCATCTATAAGTAGTCTTTTCATTTTAAAAACTTTCTGAGTCATCTAAACAAATTCCATTCCCCACTGCAACTCTCCAGCACCATTTCAGGAACATCTTCTCTCTTGTATCTTACCACACCCAGCAACTTTGACAATCCAGAAAGTCCCTAAATATTCCTGATCAAAGGTCCTCCCTCCCCTGCGTATTCCTATACTCTCCATGCTGTATGTCTTCCACCTAGGATCTTGCATTACACAAAATCATGTCTGAATTTTTGGCAAGATTTATTCTTCATAAGGGACTCTGTATGCATAATAATGTGAACTTCTGATACTACAAAAGCATTTCAACTAAAAAATAAAGAATGCATTTTGGATAGATAGGTTTGTACAGCATAGAGCCAATAAAGAGGAATGTCAGATAGTCTGGAGGCCTGGTCTTGAATAAGTGATGAAATTTGATTCTGTGTTAGAAAAACAGAGCAAGCTCCTTAGAGACAAACATTTTGCCTTGTTCTTGGTTCTGTCCCCAGGACCTATTTATAATAGGAATTCTATAAATGTTTAAGTGAGGAAGTGAACGAGCAATCATGGCTGCAGAGTCCTCGGTCCTTTGTTTCTCTGCTTTCTCACCAAACCACACATGTGATTTTGTAACCGGTAGTGTTTTTACTGTCAGTCAACACAAAACCCACACATTTGGCTCTTGGAATTGTGGCTGTGACCTGGGTGAGCATTTTGTGAGCTTTGTAGACCCCACAGGGTCGTAGCACCCTCAATGACAGACTTCCAGAGTCAGAGGCTGTCAACAGCTGTGACTAAAACAACACTCGAAAGGCTTTCACTCCATTTTTTATTTCGTGGCTGTTCTTGCTTTGTTTGGTTTTATCTGGTCGACTGTTATGATAAACTATGTGTTTGGTTTTGGCATGAGCACAGCATTTTGAGACAACATATGTTCCTTAGATATTTCTAACTTTTGTTAACATTAGACATTTTACAGGAGTTGCTGAGCCATACTGCCCAAGTACAAGTTTATCTTCAGAAAAGTTTTCTAAACCTGCCATTAGATTCATGGGAAAGTACCTGCATTTCAAGCAGGTTTTTAGAGACTGAACATTCTCACTGACAGAAAAATATCGTAGGCCAGGAATAACAATTATGAAAAATCAAGAGGAAAAGTTTGTTGCACAACCACTGACATACTGCTGGCACAAGGCAAGAACGTCTCTAAACTGAGGGTTTCAGGCTGAATTGCAATCCCTGGAAAGACATACCAAACTTGAGCCATTCCTGAGACCTAGAATATATTACCAATTTCATCAAAAGTAAGAAAAATCCTCAAACACCCTTTCCCTGAAGTCAATAATCCACTCTTTAACAGTGGAAGTATTGACATACAATTCAGTGCTATTACAGATTGAGCTGAAGAAAGTCTTATCTCAGAAGACACAAACAGTGGAACTAAAAGCAAAAAGGTCATATCACCATAATTACTTTTTGATCCAGAAATAATTTGTGATGACAGGCTAACCTGATGCACTGCTCATGAATAGATGCGGCTTCATCTTAACCTTTCAAGTAACACCCATTAAGATAGACGACAAACATAAATACAATCTCAGCCAAAGAGAGATCTCGTCATCCTAATTTAAGGATTTACCTCAGAAGCTATTGCGAATTGTGGCCAAAATAAATTGAGCATAGGAATGCAAGTTGGAGGGAAATACCATTCTTTTAGTACAGATCTGACAATTCTTTTATGAGAGGGAGTTATCTTTGTTGGAAATGGGTAAGAGACAGAAGTAATAGACTCACTAAGTATTCTATGGTGTCTCTATGTTTCTCAGATCATTAAAGTTAATGAAGCCACATTAGGCATCTTCTGGCCAATCACCTATGACAAATGACGTCATATGTCAGTTTGAGATAGACGCGTGAGGAACTTCTTGATGGTGTTAACATGTTATAACCTCTATCACCTTGAGTCCTTGAGCCACTTGGTAACTCATCCTGGGCACTCACCAAGAGTGAAAACTAAACGTTAGCCTCCAGAGCAGTGGTTCTCCACCTTCCTAACGCTGCGACCCTTTAACCCAGTTCCTCATGCTGTAGCGATCCGCAACCATAAAATTATTTTTGTTGCTACTTCATAGCTGTAATTTTGCTACTGTTATGAATCATAATGCAAGTATCTGACATGCAGATGTTCTTAGGCGACCCCTGTAAAAGGGTCGTTTGACCCCCAAAGGGGTTGAGACCCACAGGTTGAGAACCACTGCTTTAGAACTTTGTAATTGATTTGTTATAGACACATTATGTTGTCTATTCTAGCACGCACAAATTAAAATACTGCATTCTGAAAAGCCTGAGGAGCTACGGAATTGATGTGGATGAAGAATTTGGTCCTTGTTCTGGAAAAGGGAAAGAAAAGAATAACACAGGCAGAAAACAGAAGTCACAGATGGTATCCCTACAGGTCTTACGTAGTATTGCCTAAATCTGCTCAAAAATTCATAAAATACTTGTTATTGGTGAAGCAGCAGAATAATGAAGCAATTGAACAGACACCATGCACTTGTTTGCAGGAGCAGAGCCTGCACTGGGAAGGGGCACAGATCTCGGGCAAGTGTATGAGAACTTCAGCCCATGAACCAGGGAACTGGGGGCTCTTCTGCGCTCATCTCAGGGTCAAAGTAATTTAAGCTTTCTTAATTTGTCTGTATAGCTAGAACACTCTTTGAACCACGGAAAACCCTTTTTCTGCTTCAGATAATGTACTTTCCCTTGATTCAGTAAATGTAAAATCCAGCATTCCGGTGACAGTACCCTAAAGTCACAGGTTCTCCAAGTTGGAAGGGGCATGGGGTCCATGCCTGCCATTATCCTCCCTACTCCCTCTTTTCTAATAATTCCCAAAGATGGTTTCTGGGCTCTGCTAGGACATGCCTAGAGGACAAAGAATTCGCTCTTGAGCAAAGCGGCATGCTTCCTTCTCTATCTGGCTTAGGATTCCAAAGTTCTCCCTGACTTGGAGCTGAAGCCTTCCATCCAATAACTCTGAGCCTTAGTCCTTCTTCGGATACCTGAAAGCAGAAGCAATCACGTCCTCCTCCTTCAGTAGGTTATTTTTGGAACAGCCTTACCCATATCTTCCTTACAAAGCCTGGGTAAGGTCTGTCCCCTTTTTCTCTACTAATTACTCTGCCCTTCATAAATAGATTAGATGGCATAGGAGGAATAAAAGGGAATGCAGATCGTGTTAATATCATGTTAATATCAACTGAAGACCTAATTAAGCAAGATTTCTTGTCTGCTCATTACCTCCTCATGAATCTCACCTCCAGGGACCCATTAAGTGAGTAAGAACCAGGCTGCCTTTAGAATAGATCAAGTAAGGGCTGCCCTCATGATCTAACAGATGACTATCCGGACAGGGCCTCTGCCTTAAAGCCTAAACCCAACACAGAACATCATCCATTGCTCTCTCTTTGGATAATGGAGGTTTTGCCTGATGCATCATCCAGTAATGATTATGAAACAACACTCTCTAGCTGTAGCTCACTAGCCAAGAGAAGACCATCATCCATCCTCGTTTGCTAACAACACCCCAAAGAGCTCAAACCTGATGCTTGCTTCCCCGGTGCTGTTTACTTGGATGACACCAGAATGAGGAGCTATTTTTTCTCACACCTTTCTGACTTTGTTTATAACACAAGCTCCCAATATATTATTCTCCTGCTACTTACTGAGATTTCACACATTCTTTCTATTTTAATTCCAAACCTGATTGGGATGGAAGAAATCTGAGTTTTCTCCTACCACCTCTAAGTATGTCTTTGGACCAGACTTAAACTCCTCCTCCTTCATGCAAGCAAACTCTCAAAAGTCAGCCCACCAGTCCTTCGGAGGTGATCTCATAAACCTGAATTGTGTGATGTAAATGGCTGAGGATCAACTTGGAAGTCCAGAATTGCCTATTTCAGGTTTGTTTGTTTGTTTTTAAACAATCTTTGTTATTAGATTCTTTGAATCAGGCTTGGAGAGATGGTTCAGTGATTAAGACTGTTCTTCCTGAGGACCTGGGTATGATTCTCAGCATGATAGCTCACAAATATCTGAAAATCCAGTTCCAGGGGACTCAATGCCCTCTTCTGGCCTCTACAGGCACCAGGCAGGCATGCAGTACATAAACACCCATACACATAAATAATAAGAGGGTTTTTTTTTTATTTATTGGGAGTTCATGCTGTGTATTTTGAACATACAACCATCCCCGATGTTTCTGATTCGTAAAGGTGCTTAAAGCCTGTCGTGGTGGAATATGCCTGTAATGTCAGCCAGCACTTGGGAAATGGAAGCAAGGGATCAAGGGCTCAAGATCAGCCTGAACTACACAAATAGAAGTCAGCCTGAGTATATGAAACCCTGTATCAAATTAAACAAATAAAGAGATAAATAGATAAGCAAATAAGGGGCTGGAAAGATGGCTCAGTGGTTAAGGCTTCGGCTGCACTTTCAGAGGACCTAAATTTGACCCCCAGCGTGGGCACAGGGGCTCACAACCATCTGTAACTACAATCCCAAGCTTCTGGACTGTTCAGGCACTGCATGCACACAGCACACAGACACACATGTAGGCAAAACACCCGTACTCCTAAAACAGAAACATAGATAAAATTTTTTTCAACAACAAAATAATAATAATATTAATAATATAATACAGTTCAGTGCCTAACTTTTTAATGCAAGGAAAACCTTGTATTAGTGGAATAAACTTCATCTCATGAAATATTCTTAAAAGAAAGACATTTAATTTGAAGATTAAATGAACAAAATACGTGACCACAAAAAAAGTTAACACTCGATGTATTTTGGTGGCAAAGCAGCTCTTCTGCATGGCACAGGGGTAGCTATCAGTATTTAAAATGGGATAATGGGATTAGGAATAAACGTTAACAGCCCTATTGAAAAGCTCTGGCTTGCACCTTGACTTTGCTCAGCTGAGTGGCCTCCTGCCAGTTGTTTGAGCTTTGTAAACCTTTACTTCCTAATCCCTGGAATGGGAACATTCCATCCTGTCCCCATGTCTCCCAGTGGCCGCACTTTCTTTGTAAGGATCGCATGACATAAAATACATGACCATGACAATGCTTGGAACCAAATCAGGGGTGACCGGAGTTGGTTCTTTCCCTTCCTCCACCACTCCAGCTCCCTTTCCTTCCTGGTGCAGACTTGGCTGATGGC
Organism: Cricetomys ansorgei; assembly: GCA_026225945.1. Classification (NCBI taxonomy): domain Eukaryota; kingdom Metazoa; phylum Chordata; class Mammalia; order Rodentia; family Nesomyidae; genus Cricetomys; species Cricetomys ansorgei. Next base: position 8,200,126 of record JAMJFZ010004031.1, read on the forward strand.
AGCAGATGCACTGACCCACCTGAGGAGTGGAGAACCTCCTGTGGGCCTGTGAGGGGCTAGGCCTCAGCATGACAGACTTCTTGGGGTGCAGTTGCACCAACAGCCTTGGGTCTGCATTCACAGGTAAGGAAGGGAGAGTGAGCCATGATTTTTCTTTCACCCAAACAGCATAAAATAAAAGGAAATAAAACACCTACATAGAAACGGGGAGCTTTATCCATGTGTATCTGTTTGCCTTTTTCTCTAAAGAAATGCCTTTACAAAGTGAAAGCAAAATGATGCAAATATCCAGTGGTGGCCAGAGAGCAGCCAGCTCAACCTGGCCCAACACAAGTTGCAACGGGTAGCACAAGGTCTCTGCAGACATAAGCCAGCAGTGGACAGGAGAGAGAAAACACCCCAAGGCCATCACTTCCCATTTCCGTACCGCACTTCCCAAAGGGGAAGGTGCTTTTAAATATATAAGGCCAGAATTCCCTGCCTCCTGCACATCGCTGGTAACAGCAAGGCCTTAACTCAGGGGGCAGGCTGCCATCTACTGGGCCACTAACATCCCTGGATGCTTTTGTCAGCCTTTGGAGGGCTCTCCATAAAATCCTGCTGTGGCTTGAAGCGGCTTTGTTGAGCGACAGTAACAAGAACGGAAACAGACGCCAACCTAGCACAGTCCTGAGACTTAAAAGCCACAACGTGAATTAGTCATCGGATGCACAGCAAAACATCTATGCTTTCAGCTTCAGAAACCTCACAGATTCAAAGGGAAAAGGAAACCGTTCTCTCTGACTTTGCTCTGCTGTTGTTTTCTAAGGACAGAATGTTTTAATAGTCAGTAAGTGCCACTAATTGCTCCCCGGACAGCCCTAATCTGGCCATTTCCTCCCCGCCATTTACTCCATAAATCCTTAGACTGATATATTGGCCAGCACTCCTCAAGAGTACCCCTTCTATTCGATTGGTTTACATTCGATTGGCTACAGATAGTTGCCGTGCATCCCACTCTGAAAGGCCTACTTTTATTAAAGCTATTAGATTTGCATAAAAGCATTCCATATTCCAGGCTTAAGTTGGTTCATTTTCTTCCCTTCTTTTTTTTTCCCCAATACCTTTAAACATACCATCTGTCCCTTAACGCCAGTCTGCCACCTCCAACTCTGACCAGTTCTGCACCTTTGGAGGAATCACTGCACGTTTCCTCTCGGATCATTTTTTCACTTATGAAACAAACAAAAAGACCCCTGTCGTACACCGAAGCAGCAAGAAAGGCCACACTCTCTAAGTGCACAGCTCACAGCTCCTCTGTGAGTCCTCCAACGATCCATCCGTGAGGTGGAGACCCTCACCCTTAAAAAGAAAGTAGATATTATTGCATGATTGACATGGACTCAGCCCAGGAGGCAGAACTCGGACTCGAAGCTCCCAGTTTAGGGCAGTGTTATCTCTGCTTCCTCCAGCTGCTGGTGTTAAGCAGGAAAAGGACTGGTGAAAGGGAATGTTCTCGATAAGAACAAAGCTATCTGCATATTCTATGGAGAGCAAGGACTCCCTGTGGAAATGTTAACTTGGAAAAACTGCCCTTCTGCAAATACATAGAACTTTGAAATACAATATTTACCCGTGTGACCATAGACAGGCAAATGTAAATAGGTAGATGATGGATGAAGAGATAGACGACAGATAGATTAGGTAGATGGATAGATAGATAGATAGATAGATAGATAGATAGATAGATAGATAGATAGATGGATGGATGGATGGATGGATGGATGGATGGATGGATGGATAGATAGATAGATAGATAGATAGATAGATAGATAGATAGATAGATAGATAGATAGATCTTTTCTCTGTTTAAGAACACTGTCAGACTGTCAGAAGATGCATTGTGTTGGTTCTTCCCATTTCAGGCTTTCCGCTGCATGTTTGCAGATTGCTTAATTACTTCATTGAGCTTTGGAACTCATACATTACAGATACATGATCATCCAAGTCATTACCTGCGCATTTTCCCATTAAGAATAATTATGGCTTTTACCACCACTGCCCACATACTTATGTCCTGCAGGCCTGGGCACACTGAAGTAATCATCTATTGAAAATTATCTTGATGGGCAAGCACTGTGTGCACAATCAGCAGTTTGCAAGGCAGGTGGGGAGATTTCCATCTTCTCCATTATTAAGTGGCTCAAAAATCACATTCCTATTATTTTATCACAGGGCCACGTAGGACACTGAAGTGGTTTATCCTCCCCTGAAAAGCAAGTTAGTGCTAAGTGCGGATACAAGACCCATGGGATGCTGGGTTGCTTCTGCCTCTCAGTGAATCACCTTTCCAAGCACGTACACATCACCCATTTCCTGGCTCGATTTCATTGTCTACAAAATGGGATTTATAAGCTGCTTTAAAAACCTGCGATCATCAAATCAGAGATGAGACAGTCTTATAAATGGCAGCCTAGCTTTTTATACTGAGTGATTTCCCAAGTTCTGGGATCCCTGCTCCTCTACTCTATCAACTGTAAACCTTAGGCATGTGTTACAAGCTCTTAGAGCCTCAGTTTCTACATTGGTAAAGAGACGCTGACGATAGCTCATACCCCTGAGCCACTCAATGAGATGCCACTTAGAAGATCTCACAGTGTCCACTATAAGTAAGCATCCAACCAACACTGGCCATTGTTATTATCATCGAGGTTGCCTTGCAAGAGTTCAGGAACGGCTCAACAAGGCACAGGACTCAAAGTTAAAAGCACTCATTGTCTGCCAGATAATATTCAAAAGACATTGTGAAGGGTCATACACTATTGTAATCAATAGATCATGAGCAGTTCAATTCAAAGGTAAAATGGAGACAGGCTAGCAGATGTTAAAAGCCAACAACAACAACAATATTGGACATTCCCAAGAGAAGCCTTTAAATAAATGGTTAGTGAATGACCTATATCTGGCTACTTCAAGAGTCGCTCAATTACTCAAGCTGGGGGGACTGACTTTGTTTTATTTTCAATACAGTGAAATGCATTCATCGTTAAATTGCTTACATTTTAAATAAGCAGTAGAAAACCTCTAAAACTTGTTAAAATTTTCCAGTTCCACGTAGAAATAAGTATAAGTACTTGTCAGAAATCACCCTGCTACTTCTCCATACGTAATACACAAGGTTTCGTTCCGCCTGTATTTTTTCTATATTCAGCTCTTTCACTTAGCCATATATAATAAACATCTTTCTATAAAACTTTAAATTCTCTAGCTTCTTAGCGTTTATATGGAACTATATTGAACTAGTGTGATTTATTTAACCAGACCTCTTTGGTTGCTTATTTAGATTTGTTCCGAAATGGTTGTCATGAATTTCCACACCGCTAAACCTCTGGATCACTTGGAGAAGTGGGCTTCCTGAATCAATGAGCTCGTGCTTCTCATCCCACTCCTACAAACAGTTGACTTTGACATCCCTTTTTTTCCTTACTGGTTCTTGCATGTAGATATGTTCTCGTCTTGCCAGGAATATGAAGTCCCCACTGGAGTCATGTGCATGTGTATCTTTGGGGAGGATAGACTGTCTTCAAACCGTATTCTGCTGGTATAATTCAGTGATGTTGCAAATAGCAAACGACCAAGGGTTCTGATCACTTTGTCCACCTGGGCCCCGGCAGACTAAACGTGTCACATTTATAACCTTCTGTGCTTCCTATAGCTGAGGACAGTGTGGGCTTGAGGTGTCCTAGCCAATACACCCAGCTGAATATGATTATCTAAGTGTCCAGGTTCCTTCATTTTTCAAGACACATTGGTGCTTCAAAACTGACTAGAAATGTTAACGTTTTTTCAAAAGGGAATCAGAAGTCTGAGCTTCCAAGTACTCTATAGAATATCTCTAGGAGAATACACAAGCCACTGAGAATAAGGTACACCCCTACCAGGCAAGTGGAAGTAAGCAGCGGAAGCCTGGCTCTTCTCCCTGTTCCTCTACACAGTCTCAGCTTATCACATGTGCTGCTTCGTTTCTTACTCATTCCAAGGACAAGCTCTTAAACAAAAGAGATGGCACCCAAAATCCACAATGCATGTAGCTGTTTTCTCGTGGTCAGCAACTAGACAGTAAAATAAGCAATAACAAAGCAATTTAATGCATTTAGGAACACAATGATAGCCTAGTAGTTAAGGTTGCAAACTTGAGAGCAGACTGTGTAGGTCCAGAAAACATTTCTTGCTCGTTATATGATCTTTGATTATTCTAAACCACGCTGTAACACAGTTTCCTCGTCTATCCCTATCTATAAGATGGAGTAGTGCTTACCCCACAGTTACCTGAAGGAGATGAGTAAATACATCAACTACCTTGAACAACAATCAACACATAGCATATAATACTGTAGATTTGTTATACTGTTGTTGACGTTATTCTTCACTCAGTTTGCACAATACTGTGATTAAGATGGCACAGAGCCCTCCCTATGAATTGTATCTTTCGATACAAAGTCAAAGGAACATGATCACAGCGAGTGCACTGTTGATTTTATGCTGTTAGTCACTACTAAGCAAATAGTTAGTGGGGGCGGGAGGTCAGAAGTTATCCCTCAGTTAGAAGCAACTCCAGATTCGAGGACTGATACAGTCTGTACAAGAGAGCGACTCCTCAAACTGTGTAGCATCCATGTGATCTGTGAATAGATCTTTCAAGGCATTCTATTTGAAGACCTCGGTTTTATATTCGTTGAGGGTGACAGCTGGGTCCCAACGGCCAGAAAGAGAAAGGCAGGCATAAAGCTCCCACTTCCTCTGCCTTTGCAGAAACTCTGCTGTTCACCAACATCGGCTATATGGACAGGCTAAGAGCCTTTACCAACAAGCCTATGGATGATGGGGCCTTTACTGACCTTACCCATCCCTCTCTGATTAGCTAGTTTTAGATCGGCTGATTGGAGTGTCTAGTAAGCATAAACCAAAGCTATTGGGCCCACCTCAGGAACTCTGCACTCATGAAAAAAAACACAATTCATTTTTTTGTTTGTGTGTGTGTGTGTGTGTGTGTGTGTGTGTGAGAGAGAGAGAGAGAGAGAGAGAGAGAGAGAGAGAGAGAGAGTGAGAGAGAGTGTTCCTTTTCCCTTTTTGAGGTTAAGCAATTGTTAAAACAAAGTGATAACCTATTTCATCTGACTCTTAAACAATCCCCTTTAAAAAGCATGTGTGTGAGAATCAGCATCTGGCTGAGGAAGCCATCCATAAGAAAGATGGGTATTAGAGATTCAAGAAAACATTCTAATCCTACCTACTGTGAATAATGTGCTCAGCCATTGGAAAGGGATTGCTGGCAAAGCAGGTGGTGTGGTGACGAAGACAAGTAGACTCTCCTGTCACACGAGCCTAGCAACATACTGAGCATGATGAAACAAGGCTGTTAGCCTGTTTTATGGTGACCCTTGCCCTCCGAGTCATTGTGGCTCTTCCCAAGCTTCCAGCATCATCAGAATGGGATGACCCCTATAGGATGTTTTGTCCAAGCTGTTCCAAAGTGAGGACAATATACTTCATAAGTGAGAGCACAGAAGACTTTGAACATTCATGAGGGTGCTCTTTGGAGGTCTCAATCGGTCAGCGCTGTATCTTTCACACAGTAAGTGTTCCACTGGCAACTGTTGAATGGGTCCCCAAATTCATCAGTGACTATTACACAGTATTTCCCCCCTCAAATACAGGACAGCTACAGATGACCTGTTCATGCAACCTCTTCAGGTATAATACGGCTGTATTGTTGGTCCTGACTCCTTCTCCCCACACAGATTTCTTTGACTTGTATAGGCGATTTAAATAGAGCAGAGAAAGGGTAAACTCATGTTCAAACAATAAAGTCTAATTAGACATTTTCATTGTATAAACATAGTTTATATTAAGTATTGCCTATGATAAATAACAGCTGTAAAAACAAACAAAATTAGTTTGTCTAGTTTTACTAAGTTATTAAAATATAAGAACTTTGAAAAGGTGGGCTTTGGGTAATGATCTGGTACGGCAACTAAAACCAAAGACCATTATCTATCCTGCCCTCTTTTTATCACAGGAGAAGCACATATTTTCCTGGCCATTACAGAAGAAAGCAACTATTTAGGAGCACTCTGGGTAGACAGGAGTCAATGTAACTCCTGAAGATCATCTCTCTCTTTAGCAGTGACATAACTCCACAGCATGATTTCGTGTACTGTGTGCGGTGCTAGGGCTTGAACCCCGGACTCACAAATGCTGGGCAGACACTCTACAAGCCCTGACCTTTTAATTTTTCTTTTGAGATGGGCTTGCCAACTTTGCCCAGGCTGGCATCAGACTTGGAAACCTCCTGCCTGAAGCTCCCACGTAGCTGTAGTTACCGGCATACACCACCATACCCAGCTGCAAAACGTAAGTCTGGCAAAGATGAACGTTTAGAATTTTTTGTGCTTTTGAGTGAAAATTGATTTTTTTACTATACTTAAGTCACATAAATTGTAATTTATAAAGTTCCCTTTAACTAAAAGATACAGGCATTCCAAGAGCACCATCACAGTAAAACTAAGACACCAATGGATACAGAGTAAGTGGTAGCATGCCACGGTTTTCTTGCCAGTGGTCCCAAATATGTGGCAGTACCACTGCGAAATCTCCCACGCAAGGAGCAGCTAGGGTTCTAGACTGCAATCTGTCTCGAAAATACTAAAGTTGATGGCCATGGCCCTTTGGGGCTTGTAGATGTGTTAATTATAATGCACGCTTTATACTTTTACCTGAGGTTATTATATGCCATCATTAATAGGCTAAGGAAAGAAATCTGCTGCTGTCCACAGCTAGGAGATAAATCCTCACTATTTTCTTGGTCTATTCTCTTGTGTTTAGAATATCCACCTTTTCTGAAAAGCTGTTGGAGACAGATGCTGTTATCATACTACAGCAAAATGTCACTTACCTCTGAAACATAGTACATCCAACTTACACACTAACCATTGTCCTTTCCAGTTGCTGTTACTCACTCAAAATGTGTTACGTTTGCACAAAGCATTCCTATGAGGAGCTCATGAATTAAATCTCTAATATGGATTTCCTTAGCCAATATTTATTCATGACTTGTCAAACTGATGTTTTGTTCCTCAGTGGTATTTCTTAGTCTCCAAAATCCATCTGAACCTTCTAATAGGAAAAATTATCTTTATAAAATTCCAAAGAGAGCTTGTGATAAGAGCTTCAATGTCAGAGTATACAAACATGATGTTGTGTGTTTTCATGAAAACTATGTCAATTAGAGTCTGAGTGGGAGGAAGTCATTGTATCCCTGTATGCCAGTTTCTTCACCTACAGAAGACTAGTAAGTCATTACCTTGACCTGATCCAACTGGGAGGAGAAACAGCTAATAAAAAGTGTTATGAAGTACCATGAATATTGAAAAGTGCATGATCATCATGATTAATAATAATACATAAAGTTCAAATATTGAAATGACTCTCTGGCATCCTTCCAAATCAAGAAATATAATCTCTGGTCTTGCATAGTAATGAAGAGAAACAGTGTGAGGTCCTCTTATTGTACCAGTTTAAATGAACACGGTGATGAATATCTTTAATTATGGACTGTATTCTGTAACACTATGTGTGTCAGTATGTGTGTTTACGTATCTGTATGTATGTGCATGTGTGCTGTGCATGTGTGTGCATGTGCATGTGTGTGTGCGTGTGCGTGTGTGTGTGCGTGTGCGTGTGTGTGTGCGTGTGCGTGTGTGCGTGTGCGTGTGCGTGTGTGTGTGTGTGTGTGTGTGTGTGCATGTGTGTGTGTATTAAACTAAATGTATTGAGATCTCAACGATACATTACGGGTTCAGAGAGAACCCTAACTCAAACCTCACAGGCATTTCTATGTCTGAATCTAACCTTGGTATGGATATTCACTTTGATAAGAGGATATAAGCAGCTAGCAGCCCTCACTTAAGAGGCTGGCTCTGATTTCATAGATCTCAAAATCTGTCATCTTCACGTTAGCCGACTGTCTGGCACCTAATGAGAAAAACAAATTGCTTTTACTTCCTATGTAAGACATTTGCATTCAGAATTTTTTTTTGCTCATAAAAGGTTTATAAAACATCCACTCAAACTATTTTACCTGCATTTTTCACCTAAAAGGGTCTTTATGAAATCTTACAGTAAATTTAATAACCCTCTTCAATAAACATGAGCTTTTATGAGCGTGACATATCTAAATTGACTCAATGGTCTGGGAATAAAATCTGCATCAGTAATATTTTCAGAACTGTAATATGCCACATTTAAAAAAAGAAAATGCCGTGAACAGAGCAGACGCTTGCATAAGGGAGAGCGTTCATTTCCAACCTTCAGAAAGGCCAGTGAATGCTGAGTGACTCGGAGAACTGCCCTGACGTGTACGGCATCCAGCTTCATAATGCTTGAACGTCAGCAGCTGCCGTTTCCTTCCGTTTTCATCAACTGTGTATCATAGGAGCACGTTAGAAAATGGCCCTTGGTAATCATTCACATGGGCTTCTTCAGGAAAGGAACTTTCTTCCCATGAAGCATTTCTCTACTTGGATCCCCTCCTCGGGGACTTCTGCGTGGGTGATGAAGCTGAAGGCCCTTATTGCTCTGAGCACCTCATAGCTACTTTCACCAGGTAAGCTACCAAATTAAGCATGACATGGAGATCTTTGTTTCTGCTATTGCTGGTGCGCATCCATGAGGGGGGCAGGAAAATGCTAGTGGCTTTTTTATGGCTGCCATATAATGAGAGAATGAAATGTCAAAGCCTGAGAAACCCCATCTTTCTCAGTCCCATCAGAGCTCATCTAGGGTAGGCTAAGAATGCTGAGGCTTGCACCTCACCTTCAACTTTGCCTTGTGAGCAAGGGGTGATGGAAATTTTGGCAATGCAGACCAGTCTGCCCAGTCAGGACATCTAAGAGGACCATCTGTGGCACATCTGAACATGTTGAGAGCTTGGGTGAGCCATCCAGAGACACCAACCCTCCCCTCTGCCAACCTACCTCACCACCCCCAATTCAACACAGTCCTCGAGAAGTGGTGTGGAAACTGTTCCCTTGAGAATTAATTCGTATTTTTAGCACACCAATGAAGTGTGTTTAAAAGTTGATGAACTGACTGTTTGACATAAGTTTTTGAAATTCCTTAAATCATATCATCAAGATTTATATAAAGTCAAGACTTGCTCAAAGTAGTCTCCTATGGGGACAGAGGGAATAAAGCCACAGATTTAGGCTGAGGAGACAGCTCAGTTGGTAGAGCATTTGCCTCACAAATATAAGGACCTGAAGTTCAGGTCCTGAGAACACATATAAAAAGCTGAGCATGCCTGTAATCACCACCACGGAAGGTGGATGACAAGCAATCCCTTGGAACTTCACTGGCAGCTAGCCTGACCAACGTGATAAACTTCCCAGTCAATGAGAGAGCTTATCCCAAACAAAGTGGAAAGGACCTGAGGACTAACACACACACACACACACACACCACACACACACACACACACACAAATAAGTGTTATTTTTTTAAAATAAGTAAATACACACAAATTCTTTTTTTTAAGTCCTTTTTTTTTAAAAAAAAAATCTCCCCTTCCTCCCTTATCCTTTTCCTAAGCCAGAATTTCCGACAGAACCAAATGGAGGAATGTTGCTCAATGGTCTGAAGAACTGTTTCCTCTGCCCTGAAGTTCAGACTTTGCTTCTCGAAGATGGAAAATCAGAAAGACTGAGAAGAGAGCGAGCAGACACAGAACAAGGAACCGGTTCTGCTGTGCTCCTTCCTCTCCCGACCCCCAGGAGCATCTTCCGTCGTCTTCAGCCCTTCACAACACGGGCCGAAGAGCACGCAGAAACTGCACAAAGCCTCCTCGGTCCGTGTTGATTTCCCCTCTCACAGCCTCATTCGACAGAATGGTCCAGTAGCCCTGCTACTTAGGCTTTCCCACCCCCCACCCAAGCGTCTTCAAGGCTCTCATCTGTCACGTTGAGGCTCTAAGATACTGCATTGTCCTTAGGAATGGATGGATATGCCGGAAACACAGAGTTAGGCACTCCCAGAATCCCTAGGGCTTACCCAGTCTCTCTGACCTGCCCTTGGACAGCATTACAGCATACTAGCAATTGGCTCAAAACCTGACATGATACAATAGGTGGGCAACCGATTTCAATCAACAGGGAACGTCACAGATCCTAAAGAGCCAAGACCTGGCAAGCCAGTACTTAAACCTGGTTTTAAAACTGGTTTCTTTGGGGGGTGGGACTTTGACATGCCTGCTGCCCACAGAGAAGTGGGAGGTATCTGTTGGGGTCCTGCCCAACCGGACCAGGAGCCACATCTTAGTGCCAAACCCCAGATGGTCATAAAGAGTGTTCCTAAGGTCTGTGTCACTGTGCCTACTGAACGTTCTATTCTCAGGAATCAATGAAGCCTACTGCTCCAAATTAGTGCATTTTAAAACGACCAAATAAAATGAATGAGGTGATGATACAGAGAAAAGAAAACATTTAAGGATAATGAGCGCCGAGCACAGAGCTTCATTCTATACAGGGAGGGAGAAAGGTCAGTAAATTTAGCACACGGATAATAGTCCTCGCAAATCATCTAATTAATCCAGCCAGAATGTACTGGTTTAACCTTTTCATCCTGTACTTCTCACAATATTTACGAACTATAGCCTCTCAACAGGAATGGAAAGGGTACCCATTTCAGAAATTTGGGACTAAGTGTACCCTGGATGTGGTCCTGCAGGGAAAGTGGAGCGGGGTGTGCCCTTCTTGAGGTGGGAACAACGTGGAGAGTGACTACATTCAGAAACCATAGTCCAATCATTTTGAGATGTTGCCTGCCTTTTGGTGCCAGTTACCTGTAATTGGTAGCTGTAGGGTTTGGGGTTGAGTTTGGGCTTGAAATAACAATAATTGATCTCTTCTAAAACAATGGAGCTGACCTCAATAAAAATCAAGCCTTGACGTGGATCCTTCCCGGGAGGGTGTAATTGGAAATTTACTAGAAAGCCTTATCCAAAGGCAATTTAATCCATAAGTGGACCACAGCTGCGGTTACTGAGAATAAAGAACATTCAAGAAGTTGGTGGGGTGGCATGCCAAAGGAGTATTTCTAAATACAGTTTCTCAGGATGGGTATACGGTTTTTGAAAACTTTGATTTGAGAACAACACAGAAAAGTAAGCTCAAGCATCACTTTTAAATACATTCATTTTAAATTTTTTATTTAAATTTATTTAAATTAATATATAAAACATATTATTCATATTAATGGCATGCTATGAAGTTTTTCAATACACATATATATGAGTTAAATATACTTACACATATTCAATAGGCATATAAAATGAGTTAAACATATTTACACTAACATCTACCTTTCACTTCATGGTAAAAACATTCAAAATTCTTTCTTCTCACTTTTTTGTAATGTACTGTGTAAGACTGGTAGTCTACAGTCACCCTGATGTGGGAGGGCACCCGAGAGCTCTTGTCTAACTATGACACGCTACCCATTGCTCATTATAGAGCAATTCACAGAACCCCTGTGCCTCTGAATCCTTGTGAACCCCACTGAGAACAAAACAGAACACAAAGGAGTAGCCTGAGATTTCACATCCCCTGCAAGTCCTCTTCAGATACACACACGGAACCCTCCAGCGAGCATCAGTCGCTCTGAGCGTGGTCCATGAATAATAGAACGGTGGGAAATCTGAGCTCGGATGAGGTTGGGAGGGTTAGACACTAACCAGATTACAGTCACTCTGCTGCCTGCCTGGATAAACAGATAATATGTGTTATCTGTTTCTTTGTTCAGACACAGCTTTAAGTAGCTTATACTTAGTAAGTGGCAAAGCTCCATGTAATGACTATAGCCGTGCCCATCTTAGAAGTAAAAAAACCTGAGGCACAGAGATTGTGTGACTTGCCTAAGGTTGGCTGCACAGATAGGAACAAGAGAACCTATTAGACTATAACTTCTTCAAGGCCAGAGTTGATGTTTTATCCTTTTCTGTATGCCAAGGACATTTAGTATCAGTGGTTTCGTTTACCTGTGTAACTCATAAGATGTAACAGGGGTTTGTTGAGAGCAACTAGGCTCAAGTGAATGGTTTGAGAAACACCTTAGGTGACAGAGGGAGAGGGTTATTCCTGAAGTACTCCGTGTGTAAGAAGCACCTTTCTTAATTCTCGTCAATATCTAGGGCTTGCTTGTTCATCAGAGAGCCTTCTTTCTAGATGCATGGCACTCCATAAGCGCGCGTGAGCCTCCAACCCTCCACTGCCTTTTCTTGAATGATGGGTACCAATTATGACTATTAAGCTTTCTATTATCACTTTCTTTAGTTTTATTATTTATTATTGTTTATTATTAGTGGATTTATTTAGTTTCAATGCAAAAAAATTTTGATTGTTTGGGCAAGATGTAATTGTGAATGTCCAGTCAGAGTTTAAAACATAAAAAAGGGCTACCAACGTGGCTCAGCAGGTAAAGGCACTTGGAACCAAGCCTGCTAACAGTTTGCCTAGGGAACCCACACAATAGAAGGAGAGAACCGACTCACTCCAATTGACCTCTGACCTCCCCACAAGTATGTGGCCTGTGCACCCCCACCTACCTACACTCCCACCCACATGGTAAGCAAATCGATGTAAAAATTTTACATATATATATATATATATATATATATATATATATACATACATATACATAGTTGAGAAATAATTGGCAGTCCCTTTCCATGCTAGTGGTAATCCTGAACTTGTTCTAACCTCACCACCCATGGGACGAACAACCAGATTCTGGTTTGCAGAGATTTAACAGCTTCCTGTAGTCAGATTTTCAAGAAGTAGAATCCAAAAAAGAAAAGACATAAGTAGGTTATGCATTTATGGCTAACACTATTAGTGTTTTCAAGACACAGCAGGACTGATGTACATATGAACTCACAAAGATTGTGCAGCACACTCAAGACCTGCCCAGATCCCAGTCAGACAGAGTCTCAGCACTGAGAGGGGACAGTGGACAGGGTCCCGCCCCTAGCCAAAAAGCTGTTTGTAAGTGATACCTGCTGGCGGAGGGGAAAATCAGTTTTCTCCGATGGCGCACCACTGGGTCTGTCAATTATACCTCAGGGTAGGTAGGCCCTGTGCTCAGGAGTAGCTGACCAACCCAAAAGAGACTCCATGCTTTTTGTGTACTTTTCAATTTGGGATGTTTGGGTTTTTTGTTTGTTTTTAACCTTTGTTTTTTGTTTTGTTTGGGGAAGTTTGGTTTTCTTGTTTTTTTTTTTTTTTTTATTTGCTTGCTTGCTTTGAAAAAAAGAGAGAATGAAGTTGGATGGGGAGGATCTGGGAGTTGAGGGAGGGGAAATATGATCAAAATGTATTTTATGAAAAATATTTTAAATTAAAAAATAAATGTAAACATGTGCACACACACACACACATAGACACTATATCCTGGAACAGATGAAGGGGCAGCTCCTGAGGCCACATGCAGGGCAGATGAGATTCTGTGGGACCTAATAGGGTCCAGGCATTTGACATGGAACCAGAAACACATGGGATTCCTCGGAGTTCTGTGATGTGGAGACTTTAATTTGTTTTGAGAGCAAAGGGCATAAGGTGTAAGTCTCAGTCTCTAATATTACTGTAGGGAAACCAGTGTCGCTGCTTCAGCCTTTGTGGGGCACCAAGCACTGTGGCTAATAAAAGAAGCCCAGCATGTGGGAATAGAGGAAATAGCATGTGTGACTCTCTCTAAATATGTAAAGTGATGAACCAAGGCAGGACAGGACACCCCAACAGGGCCGCATGTTCTACAGCGTTCTGCTAGGGCCTTGGAATAATGAATTATGAATGAGATACGGAAGTCGCAAATAAATACTGGATTCCTACTGTATTGAGAAATAGACATTTGTCTTTTGTCTCCAATTCCTGGCATAAAACTCCTTAAAATACTTTGGAGTCTGCAAATTGATGTTTTTTGTATGCTGATGAGAGTTGTTGGAACCCCTAGATAAAATCAGGCAGATCCCCAGAAAAGCCAAGACATAATGAAAGGTTTCAAAACTTCCAGCCCACCATCAGACTTCCAGGGAATTAAGAAAGCCTGAAAACAGAGTTAGTAGCCAATGACAAAGATTTAACCAGTAATCCTGAAAACTCTTTAAAACTCCCAAAACTACAGGATTAGCAAAGTTCTCAGGCTAGAGGACACATTATGGAACTGGTGGGGTGGAGCCCCATGTGCCATCTCCATAATCTGGTCTATGTAGCACCTCCATTTGACTGTTCTTAAGTGATTAGCTGTAACAGTAATGTGCTTTCCGAAGCTCTGTGCCCCGTTAGAGAAAATCATTAACCCCAAGCAGAAAGTCATCAAAACCTTCAAATGTATAGCTACCTGCTAAGGAGTAGAAGCAGCCTGGACTTGTAGGTGGAATCTGAATCGATGAGTACTATACTTGTGGGTTCTGTGTAGTTGGTTTGGTTGTAAATTATAAGTCTCTCGGTTGTTGTCCAACCGGAACTGGGGAGTTGCTTATATGGAAAATGTCCACATATTTTGTGTCAGAGTTCTATAAGTAAAAATAGCTTTCATTCTATTTGTTTACACAGACCATGGCAGTCCTGCGTAGTAAAGTAGCAAGGGTGGAAGTACTTTCTCATGAGAGAATAAAGATGTGAAAATGTTACTCTTATCACCACTTCTAGGTCAGCAGAAGTTACATCCCAAACGCCTTGACAGGTTGCTTCGGCAAATGCTGCCAGGCTCTCATAAGCCTGCCCCCTGCCCCAGCCCGCCCCATCACTCCCACCCCAGTCCTCACCCCCATCCCTGCCCTGTCCCCATCCCGAGCCTGTTCTAGAGACCGGAAGTATGTGCTGTACAAGTAAGAGAAGAAAAAAGATTAAAAACGGAGAAAACAAAAAGACTCAATGAGGAAGCGTGGTGACCAATGAACTGAAGTCACGGGCTTTGTACACATGGATTGACTGTCAGCAATTTGGACTCCCTGACTAGATTGCTGTGGTCTTGGGACTGAAGAAGCAAATGAATTCAGATGCAAGAGTCATGGATAGAGGAGCTAGAAAAGGGTTCTGAGGGGATACGGGTCTCGAAATGCACAAAGATCCAGAAAGGAGGCAAAGAAAAGGAGGTTAAGGCAAGGCATAGCAAACTCCGCAGCCAGGGGAGCCTCGATGTGCGGGCAGCCAGGGGAGCCTCGATGTGCGGGCAGCCAGTGGAGCCCCGATGTGCCGGCAGCCAGGGGAGCCCCGATGTGAGGGCAGCCAGTGAGCCTCGATGTGAGGGCAGCCAGGGGAGCCCCGATGTGCGGGCAGCCAGTGGAGCCCCGATGTGCCGGCAGCCAGGGGAGCCTCGATGTGCGGGCAGCCAGCGGAGCCTCGATGTGCGGGCAGCCAGCGGAGCCTCGATGTGCGGGCAGCCAGGGCTTTGTTGCCCTCCGGCTCTCCAGGGCTGCTACCCTGACCTCATTATCTTCCATACTTGGTACTCTCCCAACTTCACACTCTGTCCTCTTACTGTTCCCTGCCAAGTCAGCACTAGCCCACGAGCCCCTTCCCAAGCATCCTTCCACTGCCTTTCACAGGGCCATCCCCTCTTTATCTGTAGTGTCGTCCATATTGTTCGCGCTCATTCTATTCCGAAGGTAGGTGAATAAATCTAGGGTGTTTTTTTAATTACTATTCTTGCCAAATAATAAGATCACACGCTACACAAATAACCTGATCTGCAATTCAACAAGCCCACACATGGGGATGTTTTGGTTTTACAGCTAGTACACACACTGAGCAGAGTAATCTAAAATAAAGAAATGGATGACTGAGTATTATAATTTGTCATTGTTAAAGAATGAAGGTGATTGGATAAATAGACAGGACAAATGCATGCAAGATAATATCGACAGCCTGCTGGCTAATCAAACACCCAATCATCTTACCTGCCACGAGTGAGAATTTGGTTAAACATTTTGATGATGTACAGAATAGCTTGCAGAGGGATTTGTTCCCAGGTAATTGGCAGGAACTGCAGCTCATTAAATTAGCTCTCATCTGACATGCCAAATGATACTCACAGCTGATCCGTTAGATCATCAGCAAGCGATTGTTTATCTCTTCCGGGAGCTGGGATGACAAATAAGCAATTTTAGCCAAAAGGGTTAAGGCCAGTGCCAATCATTATTCACACTGCAATTTAACTGATTCTCTGGCAATCAATACCATGCGTTCAAAATGCAATACAGCAGTTTTTCCACATTGTGGGACCCTTATGTGTACATGCTGCTGGGATATAAACAAACTGCTAAATAAAGACAGGTCTCAAATGCTGTGTTCATCGTCTGATTTTAAGGGAGTAAAGGAACCGGTAAGCCTACGGCATTCACATAGGGCATAATAGGACAGGTACATTAGCAATCTCCTACCCAGATTATTGCGCTAAACCCTAAGAAATAATGAAATGTGGCAGAAGAGAAATGGCTGCTTAAATGCCTCCACCGAGCTTCTCGGGCTCATCAGGAAACCTGAGATAATGATGAATAAAGTATCTCTAAATGGCTGCATTTGCAGCTCATTCCCATGAACTTTGGAGTCTAGGTCTTCATTCCTTCACTTGGAGTTAAGCTCTTCTTGAGAGATCAAAGGAAGGATCTGTCAACACTCCTACGCATTACATAATTTGCCCTTGACATAGCTGGCTCTTGTCCTGTAATAAACAATAGTTCCTTTCCTGACTAACTTTCTTTCCTCTTGCCCAAAACTTCTGATGGTTTGGCAAGACACTAGGTTGTTGAGAAAGCATTCCCTAAATTGTACAAAAGCCAAAATATCAGTAGTAGTAGGGAAAATTGCTAGAGAAGATGAGCTGTTTAAAACTCAGAACCACGACTCAAAAACTCACCCTCGCCGAGTCTCTTGCTGACGCAGTGAGATAAAGCATGAAGATTGCTCGGTCTCAAGCCTTGATTTCTCTTCCATTAGAGTGTGCAGAGTGCAATCTGCTCTTTGTATCATTGGTTGTCATGCATGCTCTTCCTTCTTTCTCTGTGGGAATTGTGGTCTTTCAGCTACTTCACGGCTCCTTTTGATATATGAAATCCAGAGAGCAGAAATTCTAGAAAATTGCCTCCTCATACCTTACCTATGACAATAAAATATTCAGAGGAAAGGGTTAAAGTTGCTGCTTAATATGCAACTCTGAAGATACTTCATTACTCCAGTCTTTATGTTTTCACTGCATCCAAACCAACCAAGATCATCAAACTTTGGAAAAGAGGTTTGGTGAAGAGTCCTTATTATCCGTCTCATTAATCGTGGTGCTAACCAAAATCTCATGGGGACGTGGGTAATCTAGGTTCTTAAAGCAATATGAGTAATTAATATAGTCATAGTATTGATAATATGTGTCATTGATTAAAATAATAAATATCACGCATGAGACTAGAGAGATGGTTCCGTGGGTAAAGTTTGTGCTTGCTGTGTGCAGGTGTGAAGACCTGGGTTCGGATCCGCAGCACCCACCTAAAAAGCTGGCATGGTGCAGGCACCTATAACTACAACACTTTGAGGCAGAGAGTGAAGGACCCCCACGCCTCACTGCCCAGCAAGACTAGCAAATAACTGAGCTCCATGTACAATGAGAAGCTGTCTCAAAAATAAGGTGGAAAAATAAGGAAAGAGATTGAGGAAAACACATGTCACACTTTGGCTTATACACGTAGACACACACAGGCACGCACTGGTACATGTACACGCATACATAAGTCACAGCACAGAAAGGAAGAAAGGAAGAAAGGAAGAAAGGAAGAAAGGAAGAAAGGAAGAAAGGAAGAAAGAAAGAAAGAAAGAAAGAAAGAAAAAGAAAGAAAGAAAGAAAGAAAGAAAGAAAGAAAGAAGGAAAGGAAAAGAAGAATAAGAAAGAAAACAAAAGCTCATGCTCTTGATTTCTCTCTCACACCTGAATGACACAGGCTTGAAATGAATTGGTAGTAACATGGCTATATTAAAAGTGTGGTGGGCAATTAGTCTCTGACTAATTGGGGAGGAGTTAAAAGGGAGCAATGACAGGGGAGAAAATCAAGAGCCATTCAAAATTTCTCACCTAGATAACTGAGTAGATACAGTTTGGAGACAGTTGGGGAAGTGGGAGACAGGTAGGTATAAAAACACCAAGATCAAATGCCCGTATAGATTTTAGGTAGAAAGATCTAGAAAGTAGTCAGATATTCGGGCTTAGAGTTCAGGAGGAGAGAACAGGGGTTGAGATACAGCCTTGGAAGCAGATAGTTAGTCCTGGAGCTGTTAGGAGTGAATGAGAACTTTCCAGACTGGTCTAAAGGGAGACCGACTCAAGCAGTAGAACCCAAGAAGCACAACATTCAAAAGCCACACCAGAGCCAGGCTATGGTGGCACATGCATTTGATCCCAGCCCTTAGGAGGAAGAGGTAGGTGGATCTCTGATTTCAAAGCCAGCTCTAGGCCAATCTACATAGTAAGACCCTATCTCAAAATAAAGCGTGGGACTAGAGAAATGTCTCAGCAGTTACGAGTGGTGCCTGTCCTTCCAGAGGACCCAGGTTTGATTCCCAGCACCTACATAGCAGCTCACAACTGTCTGTAACTCTCGGAAATCCAAAGTAGTCTTCTGGCCTCCATGTGCACTTCACACACACACGTGGTGCACAGACACACATGCAGGCAAAGCACCTACGCACATAAAATACTAGCATAATAAAAATATTTAATAAAATAAAATATTGCCACACAATTGCACTAGGATCAGAGTTAGCGCTCCATAAAATAAAATTTAAAAATTTAAAGCCAACTAAGAAATGTGCAGTGGTCCAGGGAAGCTGTGGCCGGGACACATCAGGACACTCTTGTACTAACCTCCTGGGTCATCCAGGGTGCGTACATAACCTTCCTAAAAAAATTTCAGGCCATCCATCCTTCACAGGGATGTACACAAAGTAATCTGACTCAAAGTACCCCCACCCTGACAAGCATCGTCCACTTCTGCTCCCCTACTCTATAGAAACCAGAGTTTTCCAAAACCAGGTGACGGTAATCACAGTTTCCTGTCTCCCCAAGTCAAATAAGAAAAGCATTTCTTGTTAAGTTCAGAGGAAAAAGAAATTATTGGGAACTTTACAGACTTAATTTCCAGGAAATAAAGAAAGCAGGTGACAATTATCAGAAAAGCGTCCTTTGTGACAGAACTCTACTAAAGCTGGCCAGGAGGAGGGTCTTGCTTTTGTTTTTTTATTTTTCAGATTAAAGACTTGAGTGTGCTTACAGTCTGTAGGGGAAAATCCAGAAGGACTTCTTTGAAAATAAATGAATAGGGGCTAGAGAGATGGCTCATCAGTTAAGAGCACTGGCTGTTATTCCAGAGGACCTGAGTTCTATTCCAAGCACCCACTTGGCAGCTCACAGCCAAGTGTAACTCCAGTTCCTGGGGATCTGATGCCTCCTCTGGCCTCCATGGGCATCGCACACAAGTGGTACACAGACATCCATTCAGGCAAAATACACATAAAATAAATAAATTAACTAATTAATAACAATAAATTAACTAATTAATAGGTGGGACATGGGTGGTACATATCTTTAATCCCAGCACTCTGGAGGCAGAGCCAGGTATTTTTCTGTGTTCTACATAAGTTCTAGGCTAGTCAGGCCTACAAAGTGAGACCCTATCTTAAAATAGATAAAATAAAATGTGGTAGGTTAGGGATATAGCTGAATTGTCAGAGTGCTTATTTAGCATGCATGAGGCAGAGCTCCATCCCTAGATCCACACAAAATGGCCTGGTTATGCATACCTGTAATCTCAGCACTCAGGAGGTAAAAGCAAGAAGATCAGAAGTTCAAGCATTCTTGGTTACATGGAGAATTTAAGGCCAGCCCGGGCTCCATGAAACCCTGCCTCTTAAAGAATAAAGCAATAAATAAGTTATTTGATTGACTGATTTAAAGGAGAAGTGTAGCCAGGTAGTGGTGGTCCATGCTTTTAATCCTAGCACTCGGGAGGCAGAGGCAGGAGGATCTCTGTGAGCTCGCGGCCAGCCTGGTCTACAGAGTGAGTTGCAGGACAGCCAGAGTTACAACAGAGAAACCCCATCTCAAAAGCAAAGCAAGGAATATGAAATAGAAAGGGCTAGCTCTTCGCTAGATGACAGTGAGTATGTCATAAAACTATAGACGTGTAAGAGAGTGGACCTATACTGTGCACACTGAGAAAAAAAATAAGAATGAGCCAGGGCACACTGTGCTTCAGAGGTGCCTATTCAAGAGAGATATACTGGCCATAGTGGGAGTGAGCTCTCAATATAGGACACCACTGTCATTCCTGCTCTTGTTCTTTCTATCTTGACCTGGACAATCCAAGTTGCAGCTTACGCATGTTTCCTTTCTGGTTGCTGCTGCCAATCATGCCTGCTGCCCATTTCTGTTTACCATCAGCTCTTCTCTGCATACCAATGGTGAGAGAGCTCATCTGGACCACCATGGCTTCACCGTATTAACTAGAAAAGGGCTCCCCTAACTGTGTAGAATTCATTGATGAAAGCGGTTACAGTGTCACACCATCAAGCATCCCCTCTGACTGCAGCCACCTGGGTTTTACTGATGAACTGTCTGATGCCTACTTCGTGTGGGTATCTCAGTCAGAGTTTCTATTGCTATGATAAAACTCCCTGACCAAAAGCAACTTGGGGAGGAAAGGGTTTATTTCAGCTTATAGCTTGTAGTCCATCATGCAGAGAAGTCAAATCAGGAACTGAAACAGAAGCCATGGAGGAATGTTTCTCACTGACTTGGTCCTTGCTCAGTCTGCTTTCTTATACAGTTCCAGGATCACCTACACGGGGGTGGCCCCAACCTAAATGCGCTGGACCCCACACACACACACATCAATCACTAATTAAGAAAATGCACCACAGGCTTTCCCATGTGCTGATCTATTGAGGGCATTTTTCTCAATGGAGGTCCCCTCTTTCCAAATGACTCTAGCTTGTGTCAAGTTAACATAAAACTAGCCAGCACCATAGGCTAGTCGTACAAACAGGAGCAGTCTATCTGTGGAGTTTTTACAAAATGTCTAATTGGGTTGTCAGCCTTGTGTTAACGGTGGAATGGGTAAGGGAACCTACCTCTGATTATTTCCTCCTAGGCTTTGCCATAACCCAAACTTTGCCTAATTCTACATCTACCTAGGAGCCTTCGGAATACAAATCGAGTTTCTCAAGTTTCTTAGTAAGACAGAGTACATGGATAGCGGACATAGAAACTAGTCACTTGAGTGGCCTTCTCCATTGTAAATTACTAAGTAGAAATTCTGGTTTAAAAATTTAAGCACAGCCATCACAACCATCTATTAAAGCTAATATACAGCACTGGATGCTTGATTGCTCTCCTCCTTTCTCCCACAACTGGACAATCAAGGACAGTGGTTGGGAGTGTGTGTTCCAGAGCTCATGTAGAACAAAGACATAATTGGACAATCCTTTGTACAATACCGTGTGCGTAGAAACAGTGAGCTGCAGTAAGGGGACAGGTTAGGAGCATAGCAAATGACATATCCAAAGGAAACATCCAGTGAATTGTCAAGTTTATGGGCTCTACACAAAGAAAGAGATTCAGATACGAAGTCAAAGAAGACTATAGAGGGAGTAGATGGGAGAGATGATATGAAGAGAAACTTAGAAAGCAGCCCTGAGCCAGTGAGAGAATGCCAGAAGCTTTTTTTTTTTCTGATGTTTATCATCTCTCACCTTTTGCAGCATCAGCCTTAAAATGTAAAGCCTCTTACTCCTCCTCAAGGAGGTGAGAAAAATGGGATTCAGGGTAAGCAGATCCAAAGTTTACAATGAAGTCAACTGCCAGCTTCAGTCAGGGAGCTGTCCCAAGCTGCCTTTGGAGCATATGAAGCCCCTCAACTCAAAGAACTCTGGGTACATTGACAAAAACAAAGCAACCAAGAAGGTGAAAGCCACAGCTGGGATTGTAAAGACCCAGACAAGCCCACCCTGTGGAGCCACATGAATGCAAACTACAGCGGCCACCCTAAGTAAACCACTCACTGTGTTCACACGTTACACAAAATGTAGACATCCTTGAGCTAGGACTCCATTTAAAAAAAAATGGCAAAGCCTAGAGTTTAATCTCATCTAAACCATTTAATCTGTAATATAAGATGTTATCTAATTTTTCCTTTTTCTGTGTGATTCAATGTGATATTTCTATTCATGCACATAGCCTGCACCAAGTATAGAGATTTCTGGTCTATAGAGGAAATCACACGACTCAATTTGACCACTAAATGCTACTATGACCTTGGAACATAGCAACAAGAAGAAAAATAAGAGAACATTTAAAAGATACCGTTTCGTTCAAAATCAAAAGAAGCATCTCGGATCACAGAAAACAGGAAGGGAAGTATACTCAGAAGGGAGTGATGGCCATAATTCTGAAGAGCAGATGTTGAATGGGATTGCCCACCCCAAGAATAGAGACTGAGTCTCTAGGATTAGGCTACTGTGTCCCCGTAAGGCAAGGACTCTAAGTTGTTTGTAGAATGTAAGACAAAGCTCAGGACAAGCATCTCCAGGAAATAGCTACAAAATCACTGAACATGACATTTAAGCTCAGGATGAAAGCAAGCACAAGCAAAAGTAAAAGTCTTCCGTTCAAATTGAGTTTGCAAATGAAAATTTTAAAGCACATAAAGAAAACCTTCTGCGGGCTGGAGAAATGCCTTAAGTTGTTAAGAGCACCTGTGGCTCTTGCAGAGGATCCAAATCCAGTTCGCAGCACCCACATGGTGGCTCATAACCATCTGTAACTCCATTTCCAGGAGAATCAATGCCCTCTCCTGTCCTCCAAAGGCACCGCATGTGGGTGGGCACAGGCATGCATGCAACCAGAACACCCAAACACATAAAAATAAAATAAAATACATCTTTTTAAAAGAAAGAAAGAAAACATTCTCTGAAACACAGTCAATGGATTGAAAGCGCAGAGGAATTTGTTTTTATTCTAGAAATTGAAAGAACAGAGTAATCTAAAAGTCCATTTGTAGCATCTTTGGATATGTTTTATTTGAAAGCAATAGGAGGTTATAAAAATTTTTAAAGGATAGCTATGAATCAAGTGCCCAGATTTTTTAATAGATTTTTAAATCCTGGAAATGAATATAATTACCACAATTTATGAACCCTCAGTATATAGATAAAGTATAACAAATTATAGTCAGAAGGAAAATTAGTGCACTAAGAAAACTAAAGTCACAACAGTGGAATTTTTTAAGTCAGAAACAGAAATTATTAGATTATACTGATGCTAGGCAGTATTCATTGGGATTTCCTTCTGTGTGACCACTGACAGAGCCAAAGATCCACTGTGAGGATGACCATTTGAAATTCCTCTATTCACCCAGCTCTGTTAATCCCACTGGAATGCAGAAGAGAAAGGGAGAAAAAGATGCAAAGTAGACCCACAAATCTGTCCATCCCAGCTAACAAAATTTAAGGAGCTTACAATGAAAATCATAATCCAGGCAAACAATAAGAAACCTTTAAGATGAAATAAATTAATCAGAACTCTCCTGATTATCTGATTTTTCTGCTGCATCTGATTCAGTACGTTGGCAAATAAGTAGTCTGATCACAAAATATTTATTACACATTCAGAGTCCTCATTATAGAAGGTTTTGAAACATCCTCCATTCTTTTAATAACGTGATTACAATATGATGAAGAATTTGTTTTAAAAGATAGAACTGCAATTTAGTTGAAAGGGTAAGTTGTTAAGTGAAGAAGTGACAGAGGGAATAAATATATAGAAATTTTAAATATTTTAAATATTTTGAGTTATAGATGACTCGTGATCTCAAAAAGAAACATTTCTCCATACCTACCACTACAAATGCCCTGACAGAAGCAGCCACTGCCAGCTCTCTAGCTCATACCCAACCAGTGCACTGAAACTTTACCCTCCCGAATTATTCTTTACCATCATAAGCCTGGGCTTCTTGCAGGAGAGACGGTCTCATGAGTCAGGAACCAAGAGCAGAGTAGGCTTGGAATATGTTGCCAGCCATTAAATGTCCTTGGAATGGAAAGGATAAAGGAAACAGCTTTCAAAGGTCCCCCTGACATAGTCATTCTTGTAGGCCATTGTCTGCTCTATGAAAAGCAGTAAAGGGAGAGAGGACGAGTCTTGAAGGTGGAGGCACCTGTCAACCTGCGGGAGAAGTCATCACCTGCCCAAGAGGCCAGAGTTTGGACAGCAGATCCATCAGAGGGAAGACCCACGGCCCATAGAAAAGGAGTAAATGTGAAATCTTCAACAGCTCCAAAAAACTTTGAGCACCACAGTCATGAGGAAATTATTTTCTCTCTTGTTCTTCCCTGCCACTACAAGTGAGGACGAGGGCAAGCCACGCCCTGACACACTTACACCAGCCCGCTCACGTTCCAAGGCCATTCTACACAGAGGCATAAGAATGCTAAGTTGGAGACCGAACTCTGCAAGACAAGTATGATGACCGGAGTTCAGTCTCCAGAACCCATATAAAAAGTCAGCACGGTGGAGACATTTGCAATTCGGCTCAGAGGAAGCAGAGTCTGGAAGATCCCCAGGGCTCACTATCAGCCAGTCTAGCCTAATTGGAGAGTTCAGGTCCCAGCGAGAGACCTTGTCTCAAAAACTAAGGTGAATGAACGGCTGCCCTAACTTGATTTTTGTGGCTGTGATGAAACATTGACCAAAAGCAACTTCGCATGTGGGAAAGGGTTTATTTGGCTTACAGTCCGTCATCGAGGGAAGCCAAGGTAAGAACTCAAGTCAGGAATCTAGAGGAAAGAACTGAAACAGAGACTGTGGAGAAGTGCCGCTTCCTGGCTTGCTCAGCCACCTTTCTCACACAGCTCGGCCCCCCTTCCCAGGGATGCACCATCCACAGTTGGCTGGGCTGTCTTACATTAATTAGCAATCAAGAAAATGCCCCCCCGCAGACATGCCCACAGGCCAATCTGATGGAGGCAAGACCTCATTTGGGATTTCCTATTCCTAGATATGTCCAGGTCTGTGTCAAGAGCCTCTACAGGCACAAGTACACAAGTTCATGTGCAAACACACACACACATTGAATGAAAGAGTTAAGAATGATAGCGAGCAATTACCAAGGCAGGTCACCATGCAGGAAACAGCCCGGAACAGCAATAAGTGCAAAATAAGAGCTCTGAAATACCGTGTGACATCTTAGTGAGTGGAATTCCTCAACCCACACTGCTCAAAGATGGGCAAATTCAACAATTAGAAAATCTAAGTAAGCCAGACATGATGGCACACATCCGTTATCCTAGCACTGGAGAGGCAGCCATCCCACCCCACACATGGGTACCATGAAATACAGACCTTTCAAATACAGCAATTCTTAAGCAGCTCTTTTTTAGTGGGGTTGGACTGCCTTACTATACTATTTAATGTATGTTTTTCATTGTAAACACCACAAGTTACTTTTTAAAAATACTTACAAGGCATTCTTATCTAAATTTACTATAATAAGCAAAAATTAACTACACACACAGAAGTTTAGCTTGGAGAATCTCTCCCGAAACTACCAACCTTTCCCATAGACCTTCCTACTCCTAATACTAAAATTATTAGAGCCAAGAAATTGTTAGAAATTACCCTAGATATATACAATTCTACTCAGGGATGGCTGGCCCTTTTTCTTTTTTATTTTATGAATAACATGCTGACCAATTTGATAACTCTGTTTGGCATCTGCTCCTGAATGGTAGAGTGTGGTCCAGTACCCTGGCTCTGCTTTAACACTGCATAGCTCACAAGGACATAATGCTGCAGTTAACAGTGTGTTGTGACATTTGTTGCTTCCTTCCGAGGCATTTTGAGCTTTGATAAGTTGTAAGTGATATAAATAAGTCCTGTGTAATTAATGCACATTTTCATAGAAATTAAATGCACAATTACAATTTTTCTCCCAAACACAGATTGTATATTTCAAAAGATGTACTGATGTCAAGGTAGGTTTTTTTTTAATTCAGAAATATAAATGCATCTTTTGATGAGAAGAAATTACCCTGGATTCTACATATTATAAATATAATTCATACATGCACCTTAAACATTCTATTTAGGGAAAAAAATGGAATACCGTTGGGGAAAAGGAGATAAATCGTTGAAATATGAGTAGTAAGAAAAGCTGGAAAGAATTAAACCTCCCAATTGGTTCATGAGCCCTTTGCTACTTGGATGGAATTGCTGGCAGCAGAGAGCCTGGGGAGTTGGGCTTGGGGTTTAAGCACGCCATTCACAACACTCAGACCTTAGCAAGCCATGTACCAACCCCAAGCTCGGGCTCCTTGTGGCTCAAGCAGCCTATTTCATAGTGCTCCCATGCAGATCAATGGAGCATCCATAAGCCAGAACTGTGAGATCATACAATAATAATCTCCAGCTAATTTCTTCCCTTCCTGTCTCTGAAGACAGAAACTTAAACTTGGATAATGTAGCTGTTTAAACACTCGACCTCAGCCAGTGTGCTTACTGCTACTTCACATGTGCCACCTCGTGTATTTATGATAATACTTGTATTATCCCCATTTTAAAGGGGGCAGATTCAAAATTCATAAAGGGGAATAGCTTATCCATGGTCATCCAGCTATAATCAATGAACCAGGATTGAACTGGTCGTCTTTCTCTAGAGCTGATGTTCTACACTAAAATAAAATAGTAAATTCTAAACCTAGAAACAACACAACATTTTCAGCACACAGTTTGTTCTTGCTGCACTGCTACCACCATCAGTGAGTGCTGTGTGCCCAAAAATGTTGCATCCAACATGCTGAACTCTAAGTCCAAGAGGGTGGATTCTCACAGATCCTTCACTGAAGCCTGCTTCTGCCAGAATGCAATGCTTTTGTTAGCCATTTCGTATTAATTCCTAGTTCCAGAAAAACACATACAACTAAAGGAAAATTGCTGTGGTGCTAGTCTTCACATCACTAATAGAAGTAAAATTGGAGAGATGAGACAGAATAGTTTTTCTTGGGACATCTGCTAGCCCCATAGCCTTAGATTGGAGGCATTCCTATGGCCTCAGTCCTGACAGCCTGTATTTCCCATTTGAAGACAACCACAGGTGAGAAATCAATGCAAGGCTTCTGCCTCAGGGAGGTGAGGTGATGAGCAAGAAGAGAGCGAGAGGAATCGTTTCTCTTCCTTGTCCTCAGTGACCGGGTACAGCAATAGACCCTGCACATGGGACACACTGGGGAAAACGTTCATTGCAGAACCCAGATGCCAAAGTGGAAAAGAGACAGAGTGCCTCCAGCAGCTGCATCTGGCTTTCTGGCATGTTCTCTGCACTGTGGTACTGGTGCTGCCCCCATCTGCACTTCTGTGGCTTCGCCAGCTAACTGCAAACCAAATTTCGCCCGCTTTGACAATACACAGCATGCAATGTATATAAAGTTACCACTATGGTATCTGTTTTCAAACCACTGTGAACCATCTGAAGGAATCAATATCCAGATACTTTCATATATAAAGACAGGGACAAGAAAAGGAGAAATTCTCTATCCTGGACCCCTGGCAGCTAAGCATCCTGATCACGTGCACACGTAATGATTTTGAAAATCAGGAGAAAAGTCTGCTTTATCCTAAGTAAGCACTCTTTTCCTGTACATGAGTGCAGGGTTCAAAGGGTTAATCTAGTGGCTGTACAGCTAGAAAGAGCCTACGTAAATTTTAGCCTACAAGGAAGCTTAGCTAAAACCCTCACCTTTAGCAAAGCTTTTTTGCACATTGGGAACGTAAGACACCTTTCATGGGCTTCCCTCCCCACATTTTTATGATATACCTTTCAGCAAAAGCTTTTACAATGATATTAAACATTAACTCTAGATGGGTTAATCCCAAGACACGGCAGCAGCCTTAAGGTTAATAGTCCTTTTAATTAAAGGATAAGTCAGTTATTGAACACAGAAGCTAATCACAAAAGGATTACCAGTGAAAATGAACATAGTCTGTGCAATTAGTCTGATAATTAAGACTTAAGTACTGGACAGAGATCAAAGTGCTTGTGATACGCAATAAAGTTCCGAGAGTTGTAAGGATATTCAAAATGTTAGCTTGTGCTTTATTGCACCTTTCATTTATCATGTACCCATGATAGCAGCAAACACATTTCCCCAATGGATGTCAGCATGGATAACTGCAACAGCTGTTACTACATAAGCCTGGTGTTTCTCACAATATGATCACTCTGTCAACGACGGCCGTAAAAGGTGGCATCTGCATTCATCAAACAGAGTTATCAATAAATGTAAAACCATACAACAATTAGAGATCTCAAAGGAAGAACAAATCCAAACAGAAAAAAAAAAAAATACCAACCACACTCTTTTAATTACTAAGGTTGCTAATCAATAAAATGCCTTCATAACTTTTAATTAAAATTTTATTTGAACTGGATGTTTAGAGAATCAGGATCTTTGTTTTCATTACATTTAACAGTTGCATTAGGAAAATCCCAGTGGCATGTGTGAGAGGCCATCCCTTGGGGAACACTTCTCATCTGTAATTGCGTATCCTCACCTACAGAGGGTGTTGAGGTCCTTGTAAGACCCAGAGAACAAGGAGACATTTCACAGTAGCGATTATTACAGAGCAAATTACTAGGTAGAGCAATCCAGGCGCTGTCAAGAAAGGTTAGCAAAATGGAGTGTGAAGAAATCAGCCATTCAGCAATTCATCATGGACCAAAACCAGCTCTGAAGTTAAACCAAAGGAAAAGAGTATTGGTTTGATGGAGTCAAGACGGCCTCTGTTTATAGCGACAAATAAAGATTATAAGAGGTGAAGGATAAAACAACGAAATGATAAAGGAAAAAATCAATTACTTTAATCATACTGATGATGCTCAGGCATGATAGGATGAGAAGAACTAGCTATAATTCCCAAGCCATGTGCTTTATACATTATTGTTACATTACCTTTAATTTGTGTTTGATAAGGGTCTGAGTAATTCCCATATCCTGTTCCAGAAGTTGGCTGATAAATCCCATACAGAAATCTCCCTCCTTTCAAGCTGAATTCAGTGTGATCCACTGTTACACTTTGAAATGGTCCCTTTTTGATTTGTAGAAAAAGAAAATGAATCTTGAAATTCCCCCCCTGGCTTCCACTAGGCTGTTGTCCTCAGGATGACAGGAACAAACCACCCACTCCTTCCTCCAATTACTTACTGCACAGCTGAAATATCTGGAAAGTTCTCCATTTGTATTTTTGAGATCTGATAGATGAAGAATTGCATATTCAGAGGTTCTTTCTAGGGCTTTCCTTAAAGTCATATTGATTTCCTAGATTCCTATTTAAGTTAAGAGTGTAAAAGGTGGTCAGTCAGACCTCTTACGGTTCCAGCAAAGGCTACTTATGGGGATCAGAACATGTCACTCCGACGCACTTGTCCTGACATTTGAAAGAGACGCTGGAGCAGGAAGGCCTCTCTGCCCTTCTCCCTTGAAGCGAGATGAAGTTTTAGAACTATTTCTGACTTCCAGAAATGGTTCACATGATCCTCATTTCATAGATTCTGTATCCAGAAGAAAGGAGGTCTGACTGTTAAGACACAGGGCCCCCCAAGAAAAATCAGAACCAACATGTCTTGCTAAGCCCTCCACTGCATTGCCACAAGGTCCTACCTCTTTGTGCAATATTTCTGCAGGACTATGCCCTTCCTCGTTGAATTTAGCCTTAACATGCAGAAGCTTCCCTGCTTCTTTGTTTTGTTTCCAAGGGCTCTTGGATCGCATAAAACTTGTATTTAATAACTTTGTATACTTTCCTCCTGTTAATCTGTCTTTCACTATACAGGCCAATCCCGTGAACTGGGTGGTGAGTGAAGAAAAGATATACTTGCTCTCTCCTATACAGCAATCTCTCAAATTCATAGCCCATAGCAGATAGAATGTAGTTCACGTGCTTTCCTCCTCTCAAGGAAAGTTAATGTGCTACCATCAGAATACGACTTGGGGAATTGGCTAAGGAGCAGGCTATATTTCACCAAGAGGCTCCCCTTCCACTTTCTTCAAGTTCTGGGGAAACTATGACTACACTCCTGGGATCTGGGTCATATCTAGGGGAAATGACAGTTCCTTATACTTAAGTAATGCATAACAGATGCCAGAAACTATTTCAAACTCCATACAGATATTAATTCATTTAAACTGCATATAGCCCAGAAGAACTACTTTTATTATGACCTTAGGGAGGTGAGGTATGTCCCCATACCACATTGCAGCCAAAGCTAAATTGTGAACCCAGCCTATTGGGCCTCAGAGTCTATGGCTTCAACTACTCTTCTGCTTTAAAAAAAAATAGCATTTCCTGAGCATCTACTTAGTATCAGTCTTGTATTTGATGTTTTATTTTTGCTTGCATAATTCTACAGATGAGTTTTACAGATGGAAAAATTAATACTTAATGAAAGGAACTGAACTTGCTCAAAGTCAACTCAGTGTATAGGTATACCTGGAGTCAAATATAATTCTGTATAGTCCAAAAAAACATCTGTATTATTTCCTATAGTCAGGGGAAAAAATTGATCGCTGGATTTCCATCCCACCAACATGCAATAATTACTGAGAGTATGCAAAAGGAAGTGGCAAGGCCAGGGAGACTGCACATGTGTGCTATATATTATTTCTTTCTTTTTGGGTAGAGAAGTACATTTTGGCCCCCACACAAATATTAACAATGTTTATAATATGGTGTTCAAATATTATAAGGGTTTTGTAAGTGGACGTTCCACATTGAGATCTTTGGTCTTTAGGAGAACCTGGTACCATAGCGGGCACAGAGATATGATGACATAAAAGCTTACACGAAAAAGTTCTCAGACACATTAAGGTCTGGGTTTTGCCATTCCCCTTCTCAGTAATGACCATCAGGGTTTTGATGTCCGTGCTGGAATTTGCTCCTCGATACCAGAATAGGAATACACCCAGGAAGAAGCAATACCCAGCAAGAATCAACACCCAGGAGGAAAAACAGTCTTCAGTTCACATGTCTGGATAGAATATTGAGCTTCTTTGCCTCTATTTTGCTACTGTGCCAGGAGACAGGAACCCCAGCCTCTCCAAAACCATGAGGATCAGGAGCTATCTTCTACTTTCCAATAATGATATCTCTCTGTAACTTTTGACATTAGCATTTAGTTTTTGCCTGCTTTTCACTCCCATCATTCTTGGAAGTTGTTGGCTCTTTAACCTCATATAGTTAACAGTTCAGGGTCGGCAGTCATCGCAACTACTTCACCAAACGCAGATTCCAAGTGTCACAAAAGGACCCATTCATTTTCCCTACCACTTAGTATAGCGCAGTTTGTTATAGACACATTAAAGGCATCGGTGGAAATGGTACATAGTCCTGAAAATGTTTAGTATTTTCTTCAAACTTATAAACAAAGCACAAGCTATTCCAAGCACTTTAATCTCCTTCACTGCATACAAATGCTAGTCATACTTGAACATCAAAGATGTTTCAAATCTTAAATGGTATGTAAAAAGCACTGCTGCCCCAGAGTGTTATTCAGTTTCTACCTTTTGAGATGATTGAAAATGAACCTGATTGAAATATGAAAGTCGTATTTTTTAAAACTTTCATTTCGCAAAGGTTAATTGACAAGCAGTTTGAGCAGAGGGAATGTGCTTCAGGTAAGTTTCCAATTACCAGAATATAGACTAGGGAGAATGTGCAAAATATATAAATCTTGAAGTGCTCACAGGACTTGCATTTGCTAGATGGAGGGGAAAGCATCAAATATTTGAAGACATTATGAGTCACTTTATAAAGCTGTAACTATCTATATAAAGATAAAATAAATACCTCGACTTAATTTCAGGAAAAAGGTCTACAAAGCCTATCCAGAGGAGCCATCGGTGACTCATATGGCAAACTTATTTTTCTACTAATATAAGAAAAGCTGCACGCGGCTACAGTTGCATGGTTGCAGGAATCTCTATATGCTCATATAGAGATGGATATGCAAATTTGCTGCCAAATAGATTAGCAAAATGCAAGTAGTATGTAATCTGTGGAAGACTCTATCTTGTTGCAATTTTAAAATTTCTCAATCCATCAGTTAAATGTGGATTCAGGGCACAGACTCATATTTTCTTGTCACATAAATTATGTCTTACATCAAAGACCACACAGATCCCTACTTAACAAAACAGGAGAATGTCTGAATAGGTCATAAACGTGAAATATGCAAGAGAGCAAAATGAGACAGCCAGTAACGTAAGAGATTTGTTAGTCCGCTCCCAACCATCTACACAACAGTACCGCTGACGATCAGAATCAGTGATTAAAGAAATATTCTTTTAAACCGATGCTGATTTTTTTTCCCCATGAGAAATGAGTCGGGGTGATAATGCAAAACGGTGACAAGTTGCTCTGCACAGGACGTTCGCAATCAGGCACTGACGATGCCACGGGTGTTGCTGCCATTGCTGTGCGATTATTGAAACATAATGTGGAAAAAAGAAAAAGAAGTATGCTAAGTCTTGAAGAAACAAGCCAGGTACCAAATTATCACCTAGTTGTAAATCCTAGTCAATACTGTTTGTCATCTGCATTTAGCATTTTTCCCTTTCCAAGCCATTTGTAGGAATTAATTTTCATTTATAGTAATGTTTCCTAATATGCTCTATTTTTTTCTAAGAAAAGAATTGTACTGGAAATACAGCTGGCCCTGTATAACAACCACTGTTAAAGATGTTAGTTGCTTTAATGATTTGCGTAAATTCAGCTGTTGATAGTCTTTAGATTAATACCATCCTTTTCTTTTTTTTTAGATTTATTTCTTCTATGTGGCATGTGTGTGCCTACAGCCCATGGAGACTAGAAGAGGATGTGGGATCCCATGAAAATGGAGTTAGACGGTTGTGGGCACCGGGAACAGCAGCCGGTGCTCTTAACCGCTGAGCCATTTCCCCAGCCCCCAGTAATACTATCTGTAAACGCAATACAATAAAACAAATCACAGCGTAAAGAAAACTGTGTAAGTTTTTCTGCGTAATCCCTTTAAATTATGTTATTTTCTTAAACAAATCAAAAGACAGCTTCACAATTAATCCAGAAAAAGCAGGGAAACTGCCTGATATGGTATCTAGCCCAATATGGGCTCTTAGAAAATAGAGGCTCTACATGATTGAGCAGGATCCAATAAAAAATGGCAAATAAAGAGGGCTTTGCTGTCCACTCTCCATCGTGTGTATCATTAGTTATCTCAGGCTGCCGCTATAACAAAATGCCATGCACAGTTTACAAAACAAAAACATATTTTCTCACAGTGCTACAGACTAGTGGGAGGAACAAGATCAAAGCGCTGTTTTCGCACAAGGCTGCTCTCTTCAGCTCATGGGTGGCTCTCCTGACCGGTGACTCTGTGTGTATCCCGAACTTCTCTTTTTATAAGGACATCAGTCACATTGAACTGGGAATGTCATAGAGATGGCTCAGTGGATAAAGCACTTGCCATCGACCACGAGGACCAGAGTTCTGATCCTCAGGACCCACATAAAAGCCAGGCAGATGTGGTGACCCCCCGTAATCCCAGAACTCAGGAGGCAGAGGCAGGGTATCCCCAGGACAAGCTGGCTAGTTTGACTAATCATAGTTGGCTAGTAAATTCTGGATTCAGCAAGAGGCACTCTTCAATAAGTAAAATGGAGGAAAACACCCAATGTCAACTTCAGTCCTCAATAAGCATGTTCATAATGTGTATTCACATATGCACACACACACACGCCAACACATAGGTACTGTGTATGTGTGTGTGTGTTGTTGTTGTTGGAGACTCTAAAGGCTTCGTTTTCACTCAATCACCTCTTTAGAGTCCCTAAACCCACATATACATTTTGAGACCTGGGGGGAGGGGTCAGCCCAGTAACCTGGAAAGGATGCACAACACAGCACCTTACAGTGCGGTAGCACACTGTAGATACCGCCCATGGGATGGCGTGGCATTCAAAGTGATCAAAAGCTGGGAGTATGAGGAGGAAGGTAGTTGAGGATGGACTATCAGGACCTCTCCCATTTTCTTCCAGTGATGGTCCCGAGGGTCCCCTCTTCTAGCCAGTTCCTTGCATCTCTGCATTTTCTGTCCCAACACCCTAACCTCTTTGCTCCAAGTCAAGTCTTACCTGAATTACAGTGGAAATGAGCAGCATGCACAGCATTCTGAAGAGGCATTCCAAGCCTCTACAGAGAAACTAGTGACCTCAAAAGACCCTCTGGTTAATGGGGTAAGGAGTGAGACAGTCAGCAGGAAGTTTTCCAGCCGGGGTTTGTGCTGCCCAACCAGGATCCACATAGAAACAGATCCCATCAGCCAATCCCTTTTTTCTTTTGCTCTGTGCTCTTGAGGAGTGAAGGAAACCAAGTCCTGGGATGGGGAAGACTGGTTATTCTACAAGGATGGTATCACTGGGGTCAAGGTCAGTAGGTCCTCTACAATTAAAGGGACCTGAAGAGACTTAGAACGGAGACTTGTTCTTGGTATAAACAAGGTGTTATTTTTTCCTTGTTTCATCCTGTTTTGTTTTACTCTGGGAGACTGTAAATGGGTTCATCAGGAAAGAGTTACCCCATCCTCAAAAAGATAATAGCATCCAGAAGGACTGGGAATCATTCAGTAGGTTGTATAATTAGGCACCGCATGAACGTTAAGGACAGGGAAGAAGCAAGCAGCCCTTGTCCATTTTTCCCTTTCCCAGTTACAAGAAAAGGAGGGTTTGCAAATCTGAGTGTCTGTAATTCAAGCCCTGGCGTAATGCCTAGTACAGGGCTCTGCACTGTGTTCGATAAATAGATGTTGTCAAGTAGCAACACCCTTGTGGAGTCGCATTTGTCTCTTCAGCCAAATTCACAGTATCTGCATCGTTCCATTGTTCTTTGGGGCTCTTCCCTCCTTAAAATGATGGATTGCCCGGTAATGAGAACACTTTCACCTTTATCATCACCTAGCTCACCTCTTCCGGTTCCCCTTCTACTGCCAGGGCCTGTGCCAGATGACCCACTCAGTCTCTCATTGGCTTTCTGGTACCCAGCCGCTCCAGCCATTCTGGTTTTAAAATATTGGAAGCTCCTTGATTGTGATCATTGGCGTTTGTCGGTTAGAAGAGATACGGATTGTGTTTTAAGTGTTCAGAAACAACAGTGTCCTGACTAGCATTAGTCAAGAAAGTCTCCCCTGAGCAAAGATGACCCACCCAGCTGGTGAAAATTAAGTGTCAGACTAAGCAATAAAACCAGGGGTGGCCTCAAAGACAGGCTATCATCGACTTTGCCTAACCTTGGGGCCAATCTCCAAATGCAGATGTCTAAGAAAAAATTTTTAAAGCACCTAGACAAATGCTTTAGCAAATAATTACCAAGTGAGGCAAGCACAGTCCTTATCTCTGTATGTAGAACTGTACTACTGCAGAGCTCACTAGGGTAACCATTCACTGCACCCACAAATCAGAACACAAAGTGCCCATAGCCCCCTGAAAAAGAGTCACAATCATAAAGTCATGAAGATTCTGAGATACAGTCAGGCACAGTACACGAAGTGCAACGAAGGACTTCACAGCTCAGGACCAAACCTAATTGATGAGATGTGACCTGCACAACTTCAGTTTTCAAAGGACACCTGTGATGTTTAGGTCTAAATCAGAAGTCTGATTTCACGATCGCTGTCATTCTTCTCCTGAATTTTGTAACAGTTACAATGTGCATGTTGCTTGTCTTAATTAACCTTGACTCTGTCCTCTGGGTTTTCTGGCTAGCTATACCTGGTGACTGGGTGGCTACCAGACGTTTTGAACAAGCAATAGCACAATTATCTTCCCTAGACTTTGTTGAACTATAAAGATGTAAGACAGTCCATCTGGATCTTGTCCCAGCCCCACAAACAGAACGACAACAGTCCCTACAGACGGTGTGGGGGTAAGAGCCCTAAAACAAGATCTAAGAGATCGGGATCCTACTGCTTGACTGCCATTTGGAGTTTCCTTCTCTGGCAGATAAGGGAGGGTCACTACAGCAGTACCAGCACTGGGGACTGCACCCAGTAAGCAAAATCACCCACAGGAGAACGTTAATGAAGCCTGTTGCCCTGCCCCATCCCCCTCCTTCTTGAGACCTCTGTTCTAAGTGAACATCCTTGGCTCTTCATTCTGCACAGGACAGTTGTATTTTACTTGTTCTAAATTAAATATGTTAATGAGGCTCAGGCTACCTTGTTTATCAAAGTGTTCTGACACTGATAGTTGGAAAGTATGGGAATGTGAATATGTGGCGCCTACGCTATGGATATTCAGAAATACTTAGTTATCCAGGATGCAAATTTTTATTCTAACACCAATGAGAAAGGGCTTATGATTTCTTTCTTCACTAGAAACAAAGTTACATATACTTTTTGTAGGATAAAGCAGCAGGTAAATAAAATTGAATACGATTGTTGACTATGTAAGTATATATATAGTTTTTCAAGACAGGGTTTCCCTGTTGTAATTCTGGCCATCCTGGAACTCACTCTATAGACCAGGCTGGCCTTGAACTCACAGAGATCCACCTGCCTCTGCCTTCCAAGTGCTGGGATTAAAGGCATGTACCACCATCACCACCCAGCTGACTATGAATATTTTATATATATAGCTTAATGTGCTTTAACAAAGTAAGATTTGACTCTTTACATATATCTTACTAAGAAATTTGAAAGGTAAGTTTTCATTCCCAATTATTTCTCTAAAGACTTTTCCAGGGTCACCTACAAGGAAAACTATAAATATCCATTCTTCATCTGAAGTAAGTTCAAATCTTTATATTCTTGGCTTTTTCCACAATGGAATGAAAAAGGAATGATGGGCTTTTTCCAATTCTTCCAGGCCCAGATGACTTCTTAATTTACAGTAAGCTAACTGAGAACACACAGAGAGCTTTCATGCTCCATAATAAACCAAGTAACTAACATTCTATTGTCAGTTCAATTTCTCTGATGAAGTGTCCAAGTAGACTCTTTGTCAAGGCTTGTCATCTTAGCATTTCAGAACAGGAAGTGCAAAGAGGAAGTAGCTCTCCTCTCTGGTTCCATCAACAGAGAGTTCACACCTCTCCAAGCACACAGCAGCCCTCAGCCCAACAGTTACAAGGGGTTCTGCTTAAGGGCTACACCTTCCTCTGTTTGTTATCTCAGTACCTGACTTGCCTTCTCAAACATAAATTGCAAATGAATAAATAGCTCCTGGCCCGATCCTCTTATGTTCACAGCCAGTAGAAAGGAAACTGACATGCACAGTGCCTAATGTCAGGTCCTGAGTTTGATCAGAAACAAAAGAAAACAAACCCAGATCTTTTTTCTCTTCATGTTTTGGAAATTTCAGCCAGTAAATTGAACCTAGGTATCAAAATCTATAAAGAAAATGTGTTGAATGCCGCTCATGATACCTGATTTATATACTTTTTATGAAGGTGTTACCCTAAATACTATTAGTGTAATGAATTATTATCCTAGCCCATGGAAATGTCTAGCATGAAAGCCCCATGATTCAGAGCACAGTGGATTCCAATTCTAGGTCAGACACCAGCTGTGTGACCTTGATAAGTCCCTTCATGCAATCGTCATAGTCACTTCTATGAAGTAAACACAATGATATCTACCTCTTAGGAGTTGTAAGGACCTAGCAAAGCAACACATACAGAACACACAGCTCAGGGTCTGCCCCATGGTAACCAGTGTAGCAATAATTTAAACTACTTCTCAGATATTTGTTGAATCAATAAGAAAAAAACAGATGCTATAAAATATGTTTAAATATGCATACATACATGTTTATCTTTAAGCATAATTGAATAGGTGCACACACATAGTTTTAACAGATATATATGCATTTAAGACAGACATATGTTGTGGTATATATATCACAGAGGGGAAATTTAGGGAAATGTACAATAAAATATTAAGAAGAATGACTGAATGAATCTGGAAAATGCAGTTTTGTTTCTATCTATTTTCCAATATATTTTCCACAATAAGCATGAGTGATAATTTGTGTAAAATGGATTTGTATTTTTAACATAATTATTGACTCCTATCCATCTGTGTAAAATATCAGTTCTTTGGGGTAAATCCTAAAATAACTCCATGTGAGAACTACTACTGATAGTGTCAGATTTGTACCATTTTTTCCTGAAATCATGGCTGGACTTTCATTGCTAACTCATTAGCTTTTTACATTTACTTATTCTATTGAACGTTTGCCATGTACTAGACACTGCTCTCAGTGCTCTGTAAATATTCAGTCACCTAATAAAAAAGATGCTAATGTCCTCTGTAGGGAGGAAATAAGTATATGAGCTGCTATGAGATGCCTAGGGTTTTTTTAAAACCTAACTTTATCTGGGAAAACCCAGGCCAATGAACCACAGGGCAAGTAGAAAGTTTCTAGAACGTGTTTTATTCATATATCCACAACAGCCATCAAAATGGTTAACTTGACTAGTATTCTGTTAAACATAAATGATTATTTTTCTAAACAATACAGACATGGTTCTTTAGAGCATAATTTTACAAAGAAGTCACCAAAATCTATATGTAGCAGACCCCCCAGACGCACACACACAATTCTTTTCTTTAACAGAAACTGTCCATTGGTACATGTCAGTGAACTTCAAGTACATAATCTCAAATGTAATGCTGTAAGATTGAGAAGTCATCCTCATTATCTCTCCCATTATACTCTACTCTGCACACAGGGGTCCATGAAGCCAGCAGGCAGACTCCATAGCTGTGGAGGTCACAGAGGGGGCACATCAGTGTGTAATACTTAAGCTGGTAGTCAACATGATATACCTCCAGAATCAGTATAATCACCCTGAATAACACAGGAACATCATGGTAATATACAGCAGACTATCATTTTTCCTTGCTTTTCCTTATGTGGCTCTGATGACCATAACTCAACAACAAATTTGTCATAGAACCCTCCGAGAGAGGGGATATTATCAGTGGGCTTGCATATATCCATTCTGGGATCATAGAGTGATTTTTTAATATAAATCTAGATATATTCACAACCATATTTGCTTCATGTAGAGGAACAACTACTCTTAAACTACAGTGGTTCAGAGGCTAACCATGCCAAATATGGCCCTTCTGCCCGTTGAATATTAAGTAATAGAAAGAAAGTCAGCATATTAAAGCTGAAGTCTCTTTGAAGTCTCTTACACAGAAGAAACATCGCTCATGATCCTAGGTTGAGGGTTGCAGAGAAACCACTTGAATAAAGGCCAGAAGCCAGAGCCAACTTGGGAAACAGTAATTACTTTCCCATCTGCCCTAATGTTCACTGCACAATAGAGAAGAAACTTATGCTTGAAGCCTTAACACGAAGCAACAGTCATCCTGGGCTGCCTTGATTCTCCCTTCTCACCACCAGTGCTGACTCCAACAAGAACCCAGTGTGGGCAGTCGATAATGGCCTCCCTGGTAATTGGATTCACACCAAGAGAGTAGACAGCAGAGAAGTGTTGAGCCATCTGCTCCTAGGGGTAAATCAAAAGAACTTTCTCATCCCAACATCATGGGGAGGTGGGGGTGGGGGACAGAACTCTCTAGAAAAATGTTGCTGAGTTTCTTTAGAAATCTCCTGTACATTTGCAAAGAGGTATCCTGAATCTGAAGAGGGGCAGGGCTCAGAAGACAGAACAAGAACAGAAAATAGAAACTAAAGTAGAAAAGGTGTTTAAAATTCACAATACTAGCCATCCCCACTCACCCACTGACAAAGAAACAAAGACTCAGAAAATAATTCCAATTTAGTGAATTTCAGGAGATCCAAAGGTAGAAGCCTACCTAATTCTCATAATAGGTCCCAGACACCGGGCTTTTGGGTCAGCATCCCTCCCACTACAACAGACTGCCTCACAGTGGAGAGCAGGGAGCCACTGAAGTGGCCAAGGAATGACGTGATCATTTGTGTGTATGTAAAATGGATGAAAGGACCAACCAACATCCACACCAGATAGAACAGCAGGGCCAAGGGATTGACAACTAAGAGAATAAAGTAGAAGGTGCAAGATGTAAAATGGATTTCAATCACCCTTGTATCCAAGTTCCATGAAGGCAGAGCTGGTGGGACTGCAGACCCTTGGAAAGTGGCAAGTGCATAACGGGGTACAGCCTCTGCTTACTAAGCAAACAAGTGAACTGAAGAAGTAAAAGACAGTCAGTGCCTGCTGGGCAAAAGAAAGAGAAAAAGCTAAAAGGTGTCTCAAAATCTGTGAGTTACTTGAAGGGACATTGTAGAAATGGGTGGTTTGAACTAAGAGAGAAAGTAGGGTGTTGAGTGGCATCCAGGGTGGGCTTGGAGGGAGCTTCCTGGAATTAATTACTGGTAGGGAAGTGACTGGTGAGCCCCTAGACCAACTGAGAACAGTGCAGAACACAGAAACAGAACAGAGGCTAGAGGGCATGGTGGGGTTGTTTCATGGCTACAGATGGGCACCTGGGTGTAGGTTTTTATACTCACAGTTCTGCACACTTGGGTGACAAAACCACAGGGTTGGCATTTGTTTAAAAATTAAGAAGGGGATCTTAAGATCCATTTTCAGTGTCTGTGTAAAAATCCAAATGTATGCATACACCAACAGGAACCAAATTTAGGCTTCCCTGAAGATCTCCAAAACTTTACAATCAGGAAGAACTTAGAGATGAAACAAACTTTTAAAAAGCACCTTGTGGTATTATTTTAGTAGCTGTCTAAATTTTTTTGTTTCATGTTAAAGAAATATTTTGATTTTGAAATACATACCAAATTGGGGGAAGAAGGATCATCTTTTCAGAAATAGCAATATTTCTGAATAGCAATATTAATTTGCTTTGCAAATTGAATTCATAAATGCATATTATATAAAGGTACTTAGCCATCCTTGAAATTTTTTTCTGCTTACTCACTGTCTTCTCCACCCAATCTACATTTTAAAAACTAACCCACACATGAACCAGATAGCAAATAAGCCTGCCCCTGTCCCTGCCCCTAAAAAGGGCAGCCCAGGAAGGGAGACATCTGACATCTTTTCTGCAGGAGCCCGAGGGAGCAGTCTCCACCCACATCTGCTGTTGACCATGACAACCTGCTTAGAGGTTTCTTGTTGCTTTTCTGCTCCTCCAATCCACCTGAACGAATAAATAGATATTTAAAAGGAATACTGCACATTCTGTCGCTAATGTATAAGATACTCAAGCCATGAATACCAAGATCCATAGACAAAGCCAAACACAATCTTAGATATGAGCTAGCTAAATCCCCTGAAGGGAACTGAGAGCCAAGTCCAAGCTCCAAGGACAGAAGAAGGATGAAAGACTCTTGGCCAGGGTGCTGTTCTCACCTCTGCTGCTCCTGGGAATGAAGCTGGGCATGGATACAGACTTCCCACCACTGGAGGCGATCTGAGAGTACAGCCTGCAGCCACTCCGCTTGAGGACCATAGTCTCACAGATAGAAAGAGCGGAACCTGGAGAAGTGATATCCGTGGAGGGGTGAAAGGATAGGTATGACATTCACACAGGGCCAGGGTAAGGAGTTCTGCAGCATCCTGGTCCTTCAAAGAGTTAGGGATGACCACTTTCCAGGAAACTAATTTCTCTAGCACTTTGTTGCATTAGTAGCTTCTCATGAATGAGGCTAGTAAACACCTTGGAATAATGGGGCACCATACAGTAAGATCATAAGTATTACCCAAAGAATATGCTTAGTATAAGAACTAACAATGCTATACCCTCTTCCACAGCACATGCACTGAAACTGGAACAATACAGAAAAGAATAGCATAGACCCTGGGCAGGATAAGGCACAAATTCATGGCATATTCTATACAGAAATAAAAAGAATAGTAATATTAATCTGCTTTGCAAATTGAGCTTATAAATGCATATTATATAAAGGTACTTGGCCATCTTTTATTTTTTTCCCCACTTGCTCACTGACTTCTCCACTTGCCTCCATTTTAAAAACGAACCCATGCATTTGCTTGCTTATAAGTTATTCAGTAAATGTGTATGGTTTACCTACAACATGTCAGTGTAGTTCTCAAAATTCAGTGGAATTTTCAAGGAATAATTTTTATTGACTGCTCACAGAAATTCAGTTCGTTTCAGCTTTTATTGTTTCTTTTCCTAAAAAGAATTCTACTTTCATAGTAAAAGCCATTTTCCTTCTGCTGGAGTTATCTCTTTTTGAGCAAAAGAAAGGGGTGGGGGAAAATGAAAGCTTCCCTGACACAGCAGCACTGGCATTTCACATATATCCATCCTCGAGTAAGTGAGAATTTATAATCTGTCCTTTAGGAATATTTGAACATAATTTGAAAATCACCCTAGCTTATCCTGGCTTCTGACAGGAGCTGGCTGGTAACATCTTTATCTTCTCTGCTCATTATGAGTTGGATTTCAGCTTTATTTGGTGCTTATATTCTCAGGTTGGTCTTCCCACTCTTCCTCCATGCCAGGTGCCTTCACCACTGGACTTGCTAGTGAATGGCGATATTACACAAGTTCTTCTCAACTTTACTGTTAATTTGGTCAGTGGCCAGTGTTTTCTGCAAAAGGCATTTGTTCCTCACCAAAAGAAGAAGAATGGGGGAAAAAAAAAAGCCAAGTCTAGTTTCCTGTGGGCCAAACCCCTCAGGAATTCTGTGAACTCTGAGAAGGAGAAAGAGGTTAATTGTTAACAGCTCTGTGCATGTGTCACTTACAGCTCACCCCTGGATTCTCTCCGCCTGACACTCTTTCAGCGGTAGCATTTAGCACATTGAGACCAGACTGCGTTTTTTATTGCACACTTCAATAAGACACAGGGTGAGTTTAAAGGAAGCCATCTTTAAGATTTATCCATGTGTCCTGGAATGAGCGTTCAGTAATCCCTTTAATCCATGTTGTCATCTCCCACGGCTTTATGCTTTGTGTTAGTCTCTTAACATCTCATCTTATTTTAACCGAGATTATCACAATGCATACCCTAAGTAGTGCTAGCAGGATCACCAGGCTAAGCCTTGAGAGAAAGTACTGTGACATCTATATTATTCCTTGTAGTGAGATTGCATACCTCAGAAAAATAAACTGTGTATATCCGAACTATTTTCTGTAAGTTGTGTCTATATAGTTCACCATTAAGAGCTCTCTGACAATAAATCAAAGGGGATAAATTGTCCTTAAAAAGGAGTTAGTCTTTGAATAACCCTTTAACACTAGTTGAAGCAGGGGACATAAACCTGCAAACGTACCATTAAAATAATTTGAATTAATAAACAGGATCAATTGAAGTACAAGTTGAGCTTTAAATAGAATTCACAGGTCCCAGCTTCCTTCTGGGAACTTTAAAACTACATCAGTTGGTGATCTATCTGTGTATGTATCCTTAAATATCACTAATTCTTAGTAAAAATTGCCGTTGATCTTTTTACTTCAAAAGACAGGGCATAAAAGCTTCACTTCTAAAACATTCAGTATTTGACCAACAGCATTACATTTCTTGAAATTTCACAAAATCTTTTGTACGTACAAATCTCTAGATACTCATCAAAAGAGGTTTGAGTGTCTCATTACTTGAAAACAATGTGAGTGGGTCTTTACGATGCTGGAAGTAACCTAACAGAATCATTTGCTTTTATTTTACAAGCTTGTCCCAAAACTGGCTCTCTGTGCATGACGAGATTCATCTGCATCTGAAATGATGTCCCTCTTTAGAAGCACATATTTAATATAATTTCATGACTCCACATTTCCTATAAATCTATTAGTCCATTACTCCTGAAACTGTCCTCTAAAGAATAGTCATGGACTTTACATGTTGGTGCCCATGGGAACCATTTCTCTGTTCCAACAGAGTCTGGAACCTTCCTGGGGGTTCAAGTACACATTATCACCATAAAACATGGGAAGATCTGCCTTGAAAAACACCAGTCGGGAGGGAACTTTCAGTTTGACTGTATTTGTGCTTTTTTGTCTTATGCAAAATAATATTCTATACAGAAAGTATTGCATGCTGCTTTATAATAAATGAAAAATAGATCTCAGAGAAAGTAGAGAAAAAGAAGGGAGAGAGATATTGGTCATAGCAAAGATCAATCTTTAAAAATTAGAGATATGTATGTATGTCTGAAGAACTTCTAACATATTAAGTATTGTTGTGAGAGGTTATATATCTCTCCCTCGTTGTTTCTTATTTAGGCAAGAAGAATAAAAAAAGGGAATGAGGAAGGGCAGAATAAAGAGAGAGAAAGAAAAGGGAAAGGAGCGGGGGAAGGAGTCTGTGTTTC
Organism: Cricetomys ansorgei; assembly: GCA_026225945.1. NCBI lineage: Eukaryota > Metazoa > Chordata > Mammalia > Rodentia > Nesomyidae > Cricetomys > Cricetomys ansorgei. Next base: position 8,244,568 of record JAMJFZ010004031.1, read on the forward strand.
CAAAAACACCATAGAACTCTCTATTCAAGGAGTGTCTGTGAGTACCAGAGGTGTGCTGTTGAGTGTTCAACAAACAGCTCTTAAGAAATGAAGACCTGGTCTGTCACTTTTGCAAATTTCCATGGTGTAAATACCCTATAACCAACTTCAAGCTGCCAACACGGCACTCCTGGCTAGTGCAGCTTCTCCTCCTACCCAATTGTCTGTCTTGTATGTGCCCACTTTTAAAATGAGAAGACTAAGGCCCAAATAACTGAGAGATGTTATAAAACTGCCCAAGTATGTAGCTTCTCACATTTATTGGCATCTGCGTTCTTATTTCTGAGGTCAATAGTGATTCTGTATTGTCTACATTCAGAAATTCAGCTGTATGTGAGGGAAGGATAATCCTACAGCATCCAGCGATAAGTAAGACCTTACCCCAGGAAGATAGCTTTCTCATTGTCTCATTGTCAGCTTAACTGCTCAACTCTTATGCACAGAGACAGCATAATTTAGATGATACACAATATTACTAATACTTTCTAAAAAGTAACAAGAAATTCGGGTTTATTTGCTTATGATTTTTTTTCCATGCAGAGCCAAAAAAGGCAGTGCGAAGACTTGAAATACCATTATAAGTAAATTAAGTCTTGAAATCTCCCAGATCTTGGTCTTAAATAGATTGCCAGATCTATAGTGGATTAGAGGAAGTAGCACACTTATAAACAAAAGCAAATTAGTTTTGCTTTATTTTACTATTTTTGATGCTCAGATTTTTCTCTCAAATCATAATTCATTTTGTGTTTCCCCTTGCCTCATCATGTTTTCAAAGCTAAGGATTTGTTGAGATATATCCTTTAAAAGATAAAGTTCAGATCTCTGTGAGTTCAAGCCCAGCCTGGTCTACGGAATGAGTTCCAGCCAGAGTTACAACAGAGAAACCCTGTCTCAAGAAACAAAAAAAAAAAAAAAATTTTTTTGAATAAATAAATAAAAAGCAAAGGTTTTTTTTTTACTTATTTTCACACATTTATATGAATAAATTTGATTCTGTTCATGGGGAGTGATGTGTGTTCCTTAGGTTCAAAATGAGAATATCTGTTTTGTCATTTACCTTTGGAGACGCATTATCTTTTGTGGCAGAGAAGTCCCTGGGAACATTTCTATAAATGGGTTTGTCACTTAAATCCCAGGTGCCACGCTGACCAGCTTCCTCTGAACCCAGATGAATCCCCGAACCTAATAACTGTAATTTGGTTACTCATAAAAAGGAGTAAGAGAACAGTAATCTATACTTTATAGGGTGGTTGGTCTCAATTACAGAGAGTTTGAGAAATGACCACTGTGCTCATGAATTTCATCCTCACTTTCATCCATTTCACAACGCTTCTGCTCTCTTACTGAAATCCTGATGGGGAGGAAAAAAAAAGACCTAGGGTTCCAATTTATTTTCTTTAAGCTATCTGGAGCTAGAAACCATTCAGGTTCTCCTCGTGTCTCGTTAGAATGGGTGTCAAGAATTGGCAACAGTGGACAGTTGGTGTCTTGTAAATGTAATAATGGATTTGGGTTGCCGCTGTAATTACTTCATGAACAGCGTGAACGAGGGGACACTCTTAAAAACAAAGGCCTTACAGCATTCAATAAGCCACAGACACAAGATGAAAGGAAACGGAGCTGAGTAAAACGTGCCAAGAATTAGAGGGAGGGTGGAGCTCCCTGCTGGTGGAGTGTGGGGTGTTCCTGGAAGGGACACTTCACACATCTCAAGATGCACAATTACCAACAACCGGTATCTCCTACTGCCCCTCCCTGCGAAGCGGCAGTTAGGATTGTTCAGTTGTTAATAAGATCATGGCAGCATCTACTTTTTTAACTTGAAATTGCCCCAGTCCTCTAGATGGCCTCGGGTTGTGTGATGACGGCTGGGCACGGGCATGGCATCGTGAGACAGTTTCCCAGTTGTGGTGGGACAATGCTGAACTGAACAGGTAACTGGAGGGGGAAATGTGTCCTCCAAGGACCGAATGGGATGCTGTATCTTCATTGCTCAGTTCGGATTTCTTCAACAAGGTTTCTCTGGCTTCTTGTAGGTAGAATTATTTAATGACGGAAGCTGGTAACAGTTCTAAACAATAGCATTCCAAGAAGAAGCGAAAAAAGTAACATATTTAAATAGCATTTCACCGTTTACTGAATATCTCTCCCCAGATGTATCATTTAATCTTGCAGTAGCTCCTCTATGGCATATCGCTTCCCTCTATCTAATGGGTAAAGTTAGATTTCAAAAAGTTGACTTATTTAGGTCAATGGATATCTGTCAGAGGATTCAAATACCAAATTCTGTGAAGCTTCCATTGTGCCATATCAGCTCCTACATGAGCCTGATATGACATGAACTTGACTTTGGCTCCTACTTATAAACTACTTACTGGTATCAGTTAGTCCCCAGTCCTGGGTAACTGTTAACAAAGTTGAAGTCAATAGATGGCCTCTGCGTATTTAAGATAGGGTTTCGATAGACACGTGCAGCAACGGCAGGCAAGACAGTGGAAAGAGTGCCCTGTATTTGGAATCCTGGCTGCAGCACCTACTTAGGTCATTTATATAACTCTCCTCATCCATGCAGTGGGGATCACTCGGACGCATTCGAATGTCGCTATATAACAAGCACTCAATAAATGTTACCTTTGAAAAATAGGTATGCTTGAAAAAAAACTATGGCACAAACCTGATGAGCTGAGTTCAAGGTAAAGTTCCAGGCCAGTCTCAGTATTGTGGACCTGGAGTCCTCGCTACATAGCAGGCTGAGGCAGTATGAAACCAGCCTGGCCAACATAATAAGAGCCCCCAGATGCGAAGGTGAGGGGAGAAAAATAAAATATTGTTTGTGTGGCTATAACGCCTCATGATGAACTAAAACATTAAGAGCTGGGGAGACGGTTCAGTCAGTAAAGGGCTCGCCACACAAACACAAGGACCCGAGTTCGGTTTCCCAGCACTCATGTAAAAATTCATGCATGGTGGGTACCAGGCTACAAACCCAGAGCTAACGAGGCAGGAGGACCCCTGAAGCGGGGTGGCCAGCCAGTCTAGTAGAGTATTGAATGGTTAAAGTCTAAGATATATAGAAATAAAATAGCTATCCCATTCGACGCATGAGATTTGGATTTAAACACACAATGTAAGACATCAATGCTAAAGTTCACGACCCTGGGATAATATAGCAATGGTTATTGATACGACCCAGTTTAATTATCTTGTCTCTCCATTTCAGCATACACCTAATCTAAAATTTAAAAATTCTGTAGTCAACTCAAGGCGCACACACACACACACACACAGAATGTTCATATGGGGCCCATCATTCTGGCCTTAATGGTGTGTGTCTGCAGAAATCTGAAGACCAGCCTGGGCCACCGACTTAATTACGTCCAGGATGCACGGCCAAGGTGAAAAGCCTCCTAGTACTGTTTTTCAATCATCATCTCGCCAACTGAGCTGGGCTAGTGACACTAAAACCAGCAATTAAAAGCCTCAGGTTTGGAAATACATTCAGTTTCCCAAGTCCCCAAATGGCAAAGGTTAAGTGAATTATGTGGAGATAATTCGCCAGGTCCCTCGGGAAGGTCCCGCTGACTTCAGATGGCTGGCTGTTTAGGCCTTTCTTTTCCCTTCTCAACTCATAGGCTTTAATCGTAGTCCTGCCAATGTAAACACCAAGAAAACAAGAAACGTTGCAGATGGGGAAAATAAAACCCCTTCAATATGTTTTCTAGGGGGAAATCGTGTGATTAGCATGTTCGGTATTTCTGTGACACCCAGGGCTTTTTCCTGTAGCCTTTTACAAGAATAATTGTAAGTAAATTTACACTCACCTCATATTTAAAAAAAAAAAAAAAAATTGAGATCTTTACTGTGTTTCCTTGCTACTTAAACTGAACCGTGTCGCTGGGTGTCTCACTGCGTGAGACCATAATGGGACCTACAACTCACCTCCGGGCTGAATTGGAACCACCCATTACACCTCGAGTTGTGTGGTAACACCTCCACAGTGCTTCCAATTAACTTTGTAAGTTTTTAATCAGTGACAAATGCATCTTTGTAAATTCAATTTACCTTTTATTGCAACGCTATAAACCGTCTTGCAGCATTCCGGTGTGTTGTGAACATTTTACTTGCTACTGACATAAGACAGCTGCTGGACCTACAACAAAGGCTAAGTTTTATGAGTTACCTGAATTAGGATGTAGGTGAAGTAATTAAACTCCAAAGAGAACGAGGGGGGAAGAGATAGCCCTCCATGATGCACATATACACGAATAGGTAGGTGGGAACTCTGTAGCAACTCTAAAGATTAAACCCCCAAAACTCCCTTGTGCTTTAAACCGGTAACATGTTGAAAGAGGGAGACATGTGAAAAGGTCATGCACATTTTATTAATAAATCTATAAGGCTATTTGTTTTTCCTTTTAATCAGATTCAAATGCATCCTGTTAAGGAGCCTTGGGTGATTAGATCATAAATCCGAATGACCTTGAGGATGATGAAGGAAATGCTGCTTTGTAAAGCCATCATCATGCTGCCAATCCATCATTTACACATCTTTACAGGTGCAAGCAAAAGGTTTAATTTCAAATCACTTGCAGGAATCACTCCAAATAAAATATTACGTTATAAGATCGCCACACAATAAATAAGCCAGACACACGAGTTAACAATATATTTTTATCTGTGGTCTTAAATTTAAAAAGTAGCAAAATTAAAACAAGAAAGAAGGTTGGTTATACATGTCTGACCTCACCAGGTTTTCTCAGGATGCTAGCTTAGCTTTACATATCTGCATATTACTGACGACACATTAACTCGGCCTTTGTCACAACTCAGTAACTAATTGTAAGGTGGCCATCAGATGTATCTCTTCTTACATATTTAATAAAAAGCCTGCATTTTTACATAGGCAGCAAATTTATGAATGACATTTATGATTTCTTTCTAAAATACTGAGGGATTCTTTGCTCATATTTTTAGATTTATCACTCAACCAAGAGACATTTGACATTCAGGATGTAGATCCGAGTCTTGCTATTATCACATTAGAAATATTGTAAATGTTGTAATTTGTCAAGAGTTTTTAGAGATTGAAATTATTCTAATTCATTCATTCAATCATTTATTCATCAAGCATATTAAGCACCTAATATCTGCCAACATGAATACAATATAAAAGTGCCCTGCCCCTAAAGATTAAAGATTATATATGCAAGAAAAACTACAGAATTGTATTTATTTTGGACTTTTATTTGGACATCCTGTGGTTTTCTTAAAATAAGCCATGACCTAAAACTTTTCACTGACTCTGTATATTATCATTTCTAAGCTATAGTCTTAGATGTCTTTAACCTTTTTCTGAAGGGCATGGTCTGAATACTGTTTAGATTCTTCTGCATGCATTGTAGATGATTTTGATAGCTTATGAATTCTTCATAATAAATAAACTAGTCAGAACGCAGCTTTTATTTCTTTACCCTGTTTTCCCTATGCTTTATTTCATGCATTAAGGGGGAAAATACCTGACAGGTTGCCGTATAACTACTTCATGTAGGGATCAGCCATGGCAAGTGCCCTTTTGCATTGCTATAAACCAGTCATCAATTTCTCACCACTTTTTCTGGGTGCCCAGCAGAATATGATTAGATGAAAAAGAGGAGTTTCAGCAAATAATATTGAAGTCATGTTCATTAAATCCCAGAATGATCTTCATGCAGCAGAAGAAATATTCTCACAAAAGCCTCATGGCTTTGAGGGAGAACAGACTCAGGGCCTACAGCAACACAGAAATGAGGCAAGGCAGGGGAGACTTTCAAGAGGCAGCTGAGCTTTCTCCACCTCTGCTATCTGTCTAATCCTAACCAAACCAACCCAGGGACATTCCCAAAGGATGGAGAGAGAGGTGACCTCCCAGGACTCAGGCTTTCATTATTTTCCAAGATTTCATCCGACACTCCAGTGTGATTACCAAAACACTCCTTAATGATAGGGCCAGTCAGAGTTTAGAATCAGAAGCTTATACTAACGAGGCTCTCTAAAATTACTGACTTTCAAGAGCATGAAGGTAGGCATAATAGTACATACCTTTAAGTGTGTCATTCAAGAAGTTGAGGACAGGAAGGATGTCACAAGTTTCAAGTCTACCTGAGCTTCATACTGAGATCTTGCCCTCCGAAACAGAAAAGAAAAGGAAAGAAAAGAAAAGAAAAATAGGTCTAGGATGGTGGTGCACTCAGAAGGCAGAGACAGGCAGATCTCTGTGAGTTCAAGGCCAGCCTGGTCTACAGAGCGAGTTCCAGAACAGACAGGGACACACACTCACACATACACAATCTCAAAAAACAATAAATAGATAGATAGATAGATAGATAGATAGATAGATAGATAGATAGATAGATAAAGAAAGAAGGAAAAAAGGAAGAAAGAAAGGGCAGAAAGAAAGAGAAAAGAGCTTGAAATTTGTAGGTGTCAAACTCGCCATAGCCACCCCACACAATAGAGGAGAAAGCTAAGGGTAGAGGAACTCCCTAGAGTCACAGAACTTGGGATGAAGAGCTCAATCCTGTGTCGGGTGCCTCCAAACCCGCCCCTCACCACCCGCACCTTGCTTTTCAGACGCCACAATGTCACACTATCTCTGAAGTCTAAATCTTTATTCTTTGAAAATTACAGTGGAAAATCTAGACTTATTTCTTGAGAAAAACATTTACACTCCCAGAAGTATGTCCTCACATGAAAAGAAAGAAAATTATTGCTCTCTGTCTGTGCTGCCTCCTGTACTTTGTCTTGCCAACCCTCTTGATACTGGCTATTCACAACATCATATGTATACATTGAAGCTAAAGACCCCCGAAAACAGCAAGATCCTGCTCTGCTTTTATTGAAAAATATGCCTCTATTTTAGGAAAGTAGATTAATTTCCTTCCTACTGGATTTTTTCCATTTAAGCTATCTCACAGCCAAAGCCTCTTTACCATAATTTATGTTTAGCTTTTTAATAAAAGGCTTCTAATAATGTCTCTTGCACAGGACGGATTTTATGGTATTTCATAGGATATGCAAATTGTTTCTATCAAAACCAATCTAAAAGAAGGTTTGTGTTCTGTGTGCTTAGCGTTAAAAAGCTCTAGCTTTTGGAGTTATTCATTAGGGATCATCAAGAACGATCATTTTGGACCTGGTCAGGGAACATTTTAAAAATGTGAATGCTTGAAACCTCATTCTCTACACACCCAAAAGAGGGGGGGTGGATTAAAAAGCAACTCCCCGGGCACCCCACATTCTCTGCACACTCACAGTCTGTGGCAGGTCAGTCAATGGAGGGGAGTAATGCAATGATTGCAGCAGCATTCTCCGTACTTCCTCACTGTGATACAACAGCATTTCAATAACATTCAGGGAGACTGTTTATGGTGCTTAAGGTAAGCGGGTTCTGCCATGTGCTGGGCAGCACAACTGAGTGTGTCCTTAACCCTTTGCCAGAAAACTCTAGGGAAGTAAACAAGTGGTAGTGATGACTTACACAGACAGTAGTCACAGTGTGCCGAGGACAGGACATTTGGACACATAAAATGATATTTGAGCATTTACCAGTGGGGACCAGTTATATGAAATACAGTGTATCCACACAATGGAACATTATGCAATTGCTACATAAACAAAATGATGAAGAAACACTATAATATATACGTGTGTGTGTATGTGTGTGTATATATATATATATATATATACATATGTGTGTATATACATAAATATACATATATGTGTATATGTGTATATATGTGTGTATATATGTGTATACATATGTGTGTGTGTATATATTTTTTTAAAACATATTTTTTTAAAAGTCTCCAAGCTATTTTATTGAGTGGAGAGGGCCAAACATCATAGGTTACTTTAGCATATAAAAGGAGGAAAATTTAGCAGGGACATTGTTTTTATTTATTTTCATATTCATGAGGACCCTCTGAAGGCTATATTTAAAGCTAATTGCAGCATTTTTTTATCTGGAAATATGAACGGTGGGTAGATGACTGACAGCATTGAGTGCAAGAGGCCTGTGTGTGTGAATGTGTATATACGCATACATACAATCCTTTCAGATTTATTTTACTTATGTGTGTGTGCATGTGTCTATGCGTGTGCAATGTGTGTATATAACTGCAGAGCCCAGAAGAGAGAATGAGATCCCTTGGAGCTGGAGTTACAAGCCATCATGAGGCGCACGTGCACGCACACACACACACACACACACACACACACACACACACACAGGTGCTGGGATCTGAACTCAGACCCTCAAGATTGAGAAGCAAGCACTCTCCACCACTGAGGCATCTCTGCAGTCCCACAGACGGTGGAATACTATGAGGCTGTAAAAAGGAATGAGTAGCTCCTTACGTACAACTTTAAAACAGCATCCGGATAGGCTATTGTATTTTTTTAATCCCCACACAGGATAATGTCCTTAACTCACTACGTTCATGGAATTAGGAAGATTATTAATTTGTGTGTACTTGTGTACGCTTAATTGTCTCTGAAAGGACTTATGGGAGATGAATAATGGTGGTCAGTTATGTGGATAGGAGGAACTGTGTGGCGTGTGGTAAAGATGGAGAATAGACTTCCATTCAATAGGTTTTATGCTTTTTTCTTATCTATATCAATGTATACTTTATGCAAATGAAATCCAAGCATTAGCTTTAAACTGTTTAATTATGACCACTGCCTTCCTCATAAGGAAATAAAAGAATGAATCAATAAATTGTTCTCAGCAAGCCCTTGGAAGGGTCTGGCTTATCAAGTCAAACCTCTTAACAAGATCTAATGCTTCAAAAAAACCTAGTCCAACTGCGGTCTAAGTAATTATTTATTTTGCTTTATTTCTTATGCGTATGTGTGTTTTGCTTGCATGTATGTCTGTGCACCATGTATGCACAGTGTCCTCAGAAGCCAAAAGTCAGTGTGGGTACCCTGGAAGTAGACTTACAGATGGTTGTGAGCTGCCATGTGGAACTGGAAACCAAACTCTGGTACTATAGAAGAGCCGTGCTCTTAACCCCCGAGCCATGTCTCCGGGCCCTAATGTTTCTTTAATATAATAGTCGATTTCCACTGGTTCAAACTTAACAGCAAAATTAACAGCATTCGTTTCTGTCCAGATATAAATAAATGTCATGTTGCCTCCCTCCCCCAGCCCCAACCCTTTTCTCCAGGAAGAGAAGACTAAACGAACTGGGATTGCATGATTTAAATTTTACCTGGCTCATATCACTGGTAAATAATTTATGCATTTTCAACAGCTGCTTTTCTTCTCTTTATGCGTCAATCATGCAAATTAGAAAGACCTCAAAGAAACTAGCCTATAATAAATCAATTTTTAAGCTAAGTATTTCTCAGGGTTATCTTTCCGTTCTCAGATCTTAACAGCTGTAAAGCAGTCACACTCCCATGTTGTAGGAGAAAGATGATGAGCTGTATATTTAAATACACCTACGCTTTAATCTGGACTCTGCCACTTACGAGCATGTGTTTTTGCACAAATCTTTTCACCCCAGTGAGCCTAGGTTTTCTTAATCTGTAAAATGGACATTTTATGGGAATAGATTTCACAACGCTGCCCGCCATGGTAATTAGAACACTAGGGACCTGAACCCTGCTTTGTTGGAAACTCTCCTTCAGCTTTTTGTCCTCAGGAAAAGTCCTCAGTCCCAGCCAGACCAGGACAGCTTTTCATCCTATCAGATACAAAAAAAAAATATTTAATGTGATGTTTAAATGATTTTTGGAAAAATATCTTGAATGTACATCATTCCAGAGGGGCTTTAGTGGGAAAATACAATAAAGTCAGTTTGGGGGGCTGGAAAGGTGGCTCTGCTGTTAAAACTTGTGGCTCCTTCAGGGAAGTATGGTTCCCGGTTCCCACACAACCACCTGAAATTCCAGCTGCAGGGAAACTGAAGTTATTCAGACACACACACACACACACACACACTAAATCTTCCACAAAACATTCTGAAACTTTTAGGTAGTAGAAGCACAAAACAGGCAAGAAAAGGTAAGTAATTCTACTTGGGAGCCAGATGGCCTGATTGCTGGTTCTGGTTCCACAGAAGGACAACTAGTTGTGTGATTGCCTTAGTGGTCCTGGGCCTTAGTTTCGTCATCAATAAATAAGGAATTGTAGCCAGCTCTTTTCATAAAATTCTGTTTGAGACTAGTCTGAGAGTCTCTGAATGGTGCAAGGAATTCCTGACCAGCACCGGAAGAATATGAAAACCAAGTCCTGCCAGAGCAGAGAACCAGACCTATAAGCCCCCCCACCTCCACCCCCACCCCTGCACCACCCCCAGCCCAGGACGACAGAATCTCCCTCTACCAGAACCTAAGAAAACTCTAGCAAGAATTGGGTTGCCAGTTGGGCCTGAAGATAGACTCAGTCACTAAGCAACTGAGCTACAGAGCGCAGAGGCGACCTCCCACCCTGCCAAGGGAAGAGAAAATGCTTGCCCTCCCAAATCCTGCGGCAGAGACTGCACAGAGAGGTCGACCGGGTTTGGTGAGAGCAGATATAAATATTCTGGAGAGCTATATGACTAGGGTCAGAGCAGTACCACCCAGACTGTGGAGGGGAGAAGAAAACCCGGCCATAGATGGTGAGGAGACAGCAAAGGAGAGCCTGAAGGGGAAGAGAAGTTGGACCCGGGAAAGCTCTCTGTAGGGAAGGGGGAGATCCCGGAGCATGTGTCAGCAAAGGGGAAATCAACTACGAAGAGACCAGAGACTTCAGTCAGGGAAAGTGTTAGAATTTGAGGTTGCTGGTGTCAATCAACACAATAAAATTACCAGTCAACAATGAGCCTCTCCCCCACTCCCTCCTGCTAACTTAGTTATCGCCTCAATCCGGCAAATTACCTTCACGTGCACACACAAAAAGACTGCAAGGCTCAATGAATGGGAGGGGCATTTCACTTAAAGTTTTTGTTAGCTATACGTGTAGGGGATTTCAAACAAAAAACTGTTTCAATTCTGATTATGTATATAATACATTATTAATAACTATATATTGTACATGATATGTTATACAGCATATATAAAATAAGTATATTATTATATAATCAGTCTCTTCTCCTTTTGAGAAATTAAAATATGAAGACGGACTTTAAAATAATAGGAAAGCTGGAGAGACGGCTCAGTGGGAAGAGTATTTGCTGCACACACATGGAGAAAGACATCAGATTCCAGCACCCATGAAAATGCCAGGCATGGCCACGGACAACTATAATCCCAGTTTCCTGGGATCTCGAGGGCTTGCTAGCTGCCAGCTGACCTCCAGTGAAGGAATAAGGTGGAGCGTGATCTAACAGAACACCAGCATCTCCGGCCTCCGTGTTTCCCTTGCTCATATGCCACACTCAGCGCTCACACGTACGTGCGCAACGCACACACAGACACACACACCAATCCACACACAAATAAGACTTGCTAATGCAATGTTCTTATTAACAACTGTTAATTATGGAAAATAAAGAAAGCTATGAAGGGTTCTCACCCTCATATAACATGCAACTCCGACTAGTGTTTTGGGACCAGTATTTCCTTCTCGTTTCTCTCTAGGCATTTTTTATGGTTGTGGTATTAGGTAAATAATATGTATCACAGTTGGGTGACTTTTTCACTTAACCATAAAAAACAGGAATTTCCTCATATTTCTATAAATTCTTACAAGAGTTTGCTAACTGTGCACTATTTTAATACTTGCATTCCATGACGGGGTCATATCATAAATTATTAGTCACACCTCTACTGGCCATTTGGGTTATTTTTAATTTTTTGCTACTATGCACAATGCAGAAATATGTAACTTATGCACAGAACGATTTTCTAATTTATTTAGGGTAATTTTCTTAATTTTGACCCCAGAAATGCAATCGTTTTTGACAGCTTCATTGAACACAGTTCGCATGCTATACAACCAACCTATTTATGGTACATAATTGAATGTATACACATAGACCCATGTGTATGCAGGTATATGTAGCCAGCACCACAGTCAATATAGGAACATTGTTATTACCCAAAAAAGTAATTTAGCATATTTTAGCTGTCACTGGCTTCTCCCCAATTAAGGCTCCTCTACCACCAGAACTAACTGATAAAGAGTCTGCTTTCTGTTTCTGGAGATTTTCTTGTTCTGGATATTTGATATGACTAGAACCATGTGTGGTTTTTTTAATTTGTTTCTTCCACTTAGTATGTTTTCTAGGATCATCCAACTACAGTGTGTGTGTGTGTGTGTGTGTGTGTGTGTGTATATATATATATATATATATATATATATATATATATATATATATACACGTATATATGTATATATATATATATATATATATATATTACTGGTTTATTCCTTTCTATAACCACATAATATTTTCTTATATGGATATACCACATTTTGTTTACACATTTGTCAGTTGATAGACATTTGAGTTGCTTCCACACTTTGTCTTTTTATGAATGATGCTGCTACAAACGTTTGTGAACAAGTTTCTGTATGGACATGTGTCTCCATCTCTTGGATATGGATACCTAGAAACAGAACTACAGGGATATGTGACTAGAAATATAGTTCTTGCTTGAAGGGTTTTGACACTTTTAAGTCTCTTAATGTGATATCATCAGACTGCTTTTCAGAAATGTTTTGGATTAATTCTAATTTTGATCGAGAATTTTGCTAATAGTGCCAAGCGGTTGGTACTCAGGGAACAATGATGTCTCAAAGAAAAGACGAAACACTGCTGTCCAATAGAGATATAATGTGAGGCTGATAAGTAACTCTAAGAGTTAGGGAAGTCATGCTTTTTAGAGTAACAAAAAATAAATGAAATTAATTTTCCCCGTGTACTTTTTGTTTCGTTTGAGACAGGATCTCATCATGTAACTCTGGCTAATCTCGAACTCACTAACCATTTTAGACCAGGCTGGCCACCTCAAACTCCGAGAGATTTGCCTGCCTCTGCCTCTCAAGGCTGGGATTACATGCATGTACCGTCTCATGAGGCTACTTTCCATAATGTGTTTTATTAAACGCTGTATCCAAATTGTTCTGTTTTCAATCTGTAATTAAATTTACTTCAACTTGTAATTAAAATTATTAAAATAATAATTCAATAATATATTTTACATTTTTAATCATATTTCCTGAAGCCTGCTATGTATTTTATACTTCTACATGTCTCAGTTTACGGTTACTGTCACTTTTACTAATTACTATTACTACTACTCAGTTCGCTATTCACATTTAAAGCTTCCGATAGCAGCAGTAGTTTCTGCTTTGGAAAGTGCAGATCCATAGTGTGGTGGTATCCACATTGGAAGGTAGTGGGAACCTTTTCAAAAAACACCCTCACATTTATTTCCACTTATCATCATCATCTTTTTTATTTTTTTTTTTAAAGGCAGGAAGAAGAGTTAGCCAACCAAGAATGCCTCCAAAATGAAGAAAGGGTGAGTACTTTTGCTTTCACGTTCTCCTTCATAATTTCTACTTGGGAAACAACAACATCAGACATGTTGTTTGAATCTCTACTCTTTTACTCTAATTAACCGGAACAGACTGTGGGGCTGCTTCCTCCTTAGAGCCACCGGGCTGTGATGAATGCTGAACGCTGATGCTAACATTCACCGTGCTGGAAAATAATTTTCTTTATTGGGTCTTTAATGATGAAATGAACAGAAAAGTAGAAAAGGCAATAAATAGGTTGCACTGTGTTACACATTGGTGAAGCTATGTTTTCCAATTTATTATTCACAACAAAGCATATTTAATCAGAGATTGTACAGAATCCCAGGACACCATGATTGTTGTATGGCAACTTCCTGCCATGCATAATTATTTTGCAGAAGCATATCAGGTCAGAGATGAAGCCGAGAATGGGGGAAAGAATCTCCATGGTGACCTCCGGCAGATTTTTTTTTTTTAAAGCATGCCAGTCAGTTGGCTAGTTATCACCACCTGGTGCTGCTGATGAGTCTAGTCCTGGAAACAAAGCCGCCCAGCATCCCACAGCAGACTGTCTGCAGCCCAGGGCTGGGGAGTCTTTGGGGTCTGCTGAACACTGGAAAATGCATTTTAAGGTATTCTGTGGATAACAGAAAACAAATTCCTTAGTTTGAGAGGCGTTGTATTGCTTGGAAAGTATTGTCAGTGGTTGATTCGTCTGCACTGCTGTAAACTACATATTTTATTGTGTTCACAAAATAACTTTAAAGGCTTAAATAAGCTAAAACAATTCATTTGTAATATTCTTGGAGGAAGTCAATCCTGTTTTCCAAGAAAGCGATTTTACTACTGATTAAAACCACCTCTCAACAGTCTAAATAGACATCAAAGCTCAGTCACTCATAACAAGAAATCTAGCACTGTTGAGGACTGCATTCAAATTTAAGTCATGGTTTTAGTTGTTTTTCTGTGAATTAAACCCCTTTCCTGGTAACAGGAATAATGGGAATTGAGTTAATGGGAAAATTGACTTATGGGGCTGAAATGCCTGTCTTCAGTACTGTACAATGCTTCTCATTATTGCATCTTGTGCGCCCCGAGTTTAACAGGGCCGAGAATAGCAAATAAAAGGTCCAAGGTGTAGCAAGTCGCCAAGCATCAATTATGTGACCTGGCTGCCATGCTGTACTGAGACAGAAGCATGGCAGTCCCAGCAGTTGCTCGTACTCAGCGAAGAGGACTACAGTCACAGGAGAAGTAAGTAGTAGAAAACACTAAGATATTACCCCAAGAAGAAGCTTAATTAATAGATCCTGCCCGTTGTGAATTTATTAATTCAATACATACGAAATGAGCACTAAGTATATTTAAAACACTATGCCAAGAACCACAGTTACAAAGATTGGATTTGTTACCTGCCCTAGGTAATACTGAAGCTCTTGGAGTGCCACCTGATGTGTGCCGGGACCATACTGCCTGGTAATCACTGCTTCCTCATCCGCCTCAGTCTCTTGGCTGTGAGCAGGTATACTATCTTACGCACATTTGTACCTCTGTGTTTAGCGTAGCGCCTACACCCAAGAGGTGCTCAGTGAATGTTTGCGGAGACGACCTCCTTCATCTCCACCATTGCTGGCTTTCCAACCGTACTGTATGAGCCTAGAAGGTAGACACTTGCTTGCAAACTTTTTAATGCCAGTCAGGGGTGTTATTTATATAAGTAGTAGTTATGTCGACGTTCTTGTTAAGGTGTGAGTTGCTGCGTAATACCAAAATGCAGACATTTCACTCTTGATTTTAATAGGTTTCTTTAGTCGCAGGTGTGTGAAAAAATAATAGGTAATTGAGGGAAATAAGGCTATGAAAATGTACCTTTGTGAATGAGTGACATTACTCGCTATTCAATGCTTTTTCTTTCTCTCTTTCTTTTTTTATTTTGGTTTGGTTTGTTTTGGTTTGGTTTGGTTTGCTTTGGTTTTTCGAGACAGGACTTCTTTGTGTAGCCCCTTGGCCGTCCTGGGAACTCACTCCATAGATCGGGCTGGCCCTGAACCTACAGAGATCCACTTGCCTCTGCTTCCCACGTGCTGGGATTAAAGCATGCACCACCAAGCCCGGCTGAACCCTCTATTTTTCTATGAGATATAAACTGGAATGGCAACCAAAATAAGACCCAAAAAAGAGGTTTCTCATGAGTCTTTCTGAATCTTCACCATTTATCTTATATTCAGACTATTGTAGTATGTTCTTATATGAAGTCATCATAACTTTCCAATGACTACGTTTAAATTGGTTATGTAATCTGGGTGTGTTTCCCAGTTGTGTGGATGTGAAATAGTCGACATGAAGCAGTTCAGAAGACTGCAGTAGTGCCCTTGATAAAAATAGCTTCCCAGGAGCATTCTCTTTCTGATGTCCTGTGGAGTAGATCGAGCCTTGTTGTATTATTAATGGACTTTGTGAGGTGGTGCAGGCTTGCATCTGATACTTTGATAGGGTAGGTGGAGGCAGACTGTAGACATTCTTGTCTGTTGAAGCTGCTTGTAATCTATAGTCTGGAATCAACCTCTAACGGACAGCTTAATCCAAGCATGATGACTTTCCATTAATCTGTGATGATTTTTTATTTCCCATTATGAACTAACTATGTAAACACAAAAGAATTAGCAGAGCTGCTCTGAGAGGATTTAATTCTCAGGGCTCCCTCTGCTGGTGGTGAACGGTGACAAATGCGCAGAGAGCTGAAGAATGAGAGTAACGTCATTACTGCCGTGAATTTGCCATTTATATCAGAGCTAAATTTACTGTTGGACACTCAAGCAGTCAAACCAAATGTTTTGGTTTATAAACTAGCCAGTTTTTCCACTAAAGATTAAGTGATATTCTTGTGGTTTGAATTAATTAGTCTTTTCATCCCAGAAAATTGAGCTATTTTGTATTTAAAATAAATATTTGCCAGAGTTATACTAAGTAATTTTTAACATTATTTATACAACTTATTACCAACAGCTTATAGAACAGAAACTGAGCTGTTAATAGAGACGCAGTGAAGACTTAGTGGCTACCCAAACTTCTTCCCCTGCCTAGATAATCCCTATACGGCATAAATACACCCCACAGAGCAACTGAGACATCTTAACGTAGCATATAGATTACATTAAAATTTGGAAAAGAATTTCAAAGTGGAGCCCTCTGAGGCTGAGTGCCCACGGACATGACTTTAGTAGCTATCTTCTGACACACATGCTAAGTTATACTTTTAGATTTAAAAAGTCCTTGTCTATTTAGCATCACGTTACCCTAACAATCCTTGAACTGGGACAGAAACTATTATCCCTCTTTGATAAATACAGGAACAGACATGAAAGAGGTTAAATAAGTGGTCCCAAATTACATACCTCTCTTAGTAGAAAAGATCCTTGGGCTTATCCAACAAGACGCAAAAGGCCTCTGACCTTTGAGAGCTATTTAACAAAGACTTATCACGGAAAGCACGGCTGGAGGTGTGGCTCTGTGGTAGGGGCTCTTGCCTGGCATGTATGAAGCCCCGTGTTGATTCACCACCACACACACCAAGTAGAAATTACTTTGAACACTATGTAGCTTTCAACAAATCATCTTATCATGGATTGCCTTTCCACATTTGTGCTTCACAGCACCCTACTTGCTTCTTAATAAACTCAGATCTTTTGAGTTCATTAAAGTATACCTCAGGCAAATGTCTGCATTTTTAGTGAAACATCATCAATCGCACTAGGCAACAGGACAAACTCGCAGGTGTTCTCTATGTTCCAGTGTGCAGCTCGGGTTGATTATTCTTATGTCTGGTCACCGCTCTTCCCTGTAACCTTGACAGATCACATCTATAAATCCCTGTTCTCAGCTAAGGACCCTGGCAATGAAATGGGACTACAGAAAATGGTACGTGAGACTCTGCCAGGTGGCGTTCCAGAAGGATCTTGAAACTTCCAGCTAGCCCTCAGCTAAATCATGCAGGTGCAAACACTGATCTCTAGAGCCTTTTTTATCATTTTAGCATTATCCACTGTGCCGGTGTTCAGAAAGTGGACTGTGTCTCGAAATTCCATGTCCCAAGACCATCTGTCAGAACTCTAGGATTGTGTGGGTCTATTACCTGGGTTCCAATTGTGTCAGCCTCAAGGTAAGAACAATTGAATATTTCAGTTCCCAGGATCCCCCAGGCTTGTAGGCAGACAGTCTTTTGAAACCAGATCACTCACTTAGCTTTTTTTTCCCCCGTGCTGAACAGCCGTTTAGCAAAATTTAATGACAAAAGTTGAGAACAAAGACTCTGGTCTAACTGGCACTCCACCATGAAGTAGGTTTGATGGTTTCAGTTCTATGCACATCGTGAAAGTACGCTGGCACAATTGATAGGGTGGTCGTGAGGAGCTAATATCCAGATCCAGAGATTCAATTACTTTTCACCGCAAGAGATATTTATAGGTGTGATCTGTCAAGGTTACAGGGAAAAGCAGCAACGAGTCATAAGAACAATCAACCTGAGCCGTACGCTGAAACACAGAGACTCCTGCAGGTTTGCCCTTGGTTCCTAGTGCAATTGGTAATGCTTCTCTAAAAATATTTTGGTAGGAAAAAGTATACCTGAAGATTTATATTTGTTTGGTAGATTCAATAAAAACTCAAAACTCTGCCAGTTTATTTTAAGAAGGATATTACTTATGTCTCAAAATAGGTGTGAAGTTATTATTTCCATAATAAAAAAAAAGTTTATTTAGAATACATTCTATCTACATCCTAAAATAAGGAATAAAGACAAGAAACATTAAATCATTATGTTTGTGTAACCATAATATCGACTATGTAACCACAAATATATCCTATTTTTCTGTTGAGTGTTAGCATTTTTGCCTCTACATAGCTTTCCAAGAAACCAACTCAATTTCAACTGCATTTCAACGTTAGCTGACACAGATAGATGAAATAAACATGTTGTGCTCCACAAATTCTACTCCAACAACTGTTCATTGAAATGAAATCTGCTGTCCTCTGACCCTTAGGCCTCAACTCACCCTCTCCCATGTACTGGTTTCTTGATTTTTGTAGAAAATTGAATGAACGGGCTTAAGTATATGTTCAAAAGTATACTCATACTTAAGTTAACTATATCTCACATGTCTGACTGATCTGTTTTTCAGAATATAAGAACCAAAGAAATCAGATGAAAACTGAAGAGGCATCTGAAAAATAATACGATGTTCATTCACTTTATTCCCAATGACGTACCACGGCCTCTCATTTATAGTCAACTTGCTCTTAGTTTTACATGTATTCCAACCAGCTTGCCTACCTGAGAAGAGCGATGTCAGAGGTGGGGATACTGACAGTAAGAACAGCGTTTGTGTGTACCAGATGCAAACTAGATTACCACTCAGATGGGAAGAAACAGAAGACTGTAAAATTGCAACAACACACACACACACACACACACACACACACACACACACCTGTAGCCTACACATAACATCAGAAAGCAAGATTAAAATGTACATTTTATAATCTCAGGTGCATAATAAAATGAAGAACCTGTATTGCCTTCTGACTCCAATAAGGAGTTTTTACACAATCACTTGGCTAAGACCAGGCTGTCACACACCCAGGGAGAGATCCCGTAGGTTTACACTAGGGAAGAAAGGACAGGTCTCTTCTTCCATGCCTGAGTGCAAACCCAGCTTCGGAGGCCCAGGAGAAACCCAGCGGGGGGGAAAGGGAGAGATAAGGGTTGGCAGCCAACATAACCAGTTTTCACGTCCCCACAGAGGACAACTTGGACAGTCTCCACAGCAGAGCCTTTGACGTATATGTACAGAGGCACCAGGAAGATATGTCCCCACTCCTCTGTGCCACTTCCAGCAGGGCTGGGGTTTGGAGGATGGCTTCTTCCTTTCAGTACTTATAAATAAATAAATAAATAAATAAATAAACAAACAAACAAACAAACAAACAGATAAATAAATAAATAGGGAGGGAAAAAAAAAGAAGAAGAAAAACTCCAGCCATACTTCCTAACCAAGTGTCCTCTCAAAACAATAGCTTAAACAGAAAGCAGTGTCAAACATATAATGCTAAGCGGCCTTTCTATATGAACGTGAGTCACATCTTTGTCTCCATCTAACTACTATAACCTTGATGAAGTTTGTGGTTCTCATCAGAGTTCCTACGTATCTTCTTTCCAAAGTGTTATGCCCAACAACAACAACAACATGGGCTTAAAACCATGAGAGAAATTTCTAGTTTTAAATGGGTGTGTTTGAGAATTGTTCCGCGTATGTGTACTTGAGGGGTGTGCGTGTGTGCCTGTGGGTGCATGCGCACATATGTGTGCAGGCCGAAGTTTGAAGTCAGGTGTCCTCCTCAATCATTTCTCCACCTTATCTTTTGAGACGGGGGTCTCGTAAAGAATCCAGAACTCACCAACTCATTGGAACAAGCTGGCAGCAACCCTGGAAATTCTGCCTCTCTTCCCCAAACTGAAGACAGTGCTAACCATCCTAAACCTTTAGTATCTGCTGATTAGGGGGTGCATGACGATAAGAGCTGCTGCTAAGTTAATGATTACTTTTAAGCTAACTTGTATTTTATGAATCCTATCATCTACATATATTGGAAAAGAAGTGGTGCTGGTAAATGGGAGACAAATACTTAAAATGTACTTAGAGACCTTTGGCAAGGATTCCTTAGAAAAGCACATTGGCTGAAAACTACTTAAGAACAACCAAACTCATGAAATCATGAGCAACTAAAACATCTGACCGTTTTAAGTATGAACATGCTCAAATTTGACTAGAGCTGGAAAAAGGATCAAACTAAAGTGTCTCCCTTTTTTAGGTCAAGTGAATTTTAAACACGAAGACACTGAGTAAATATTATTAACCTGATGACAAGAGACTTTACATTTTAATACAGAAAAAAGACGCATTTAAAACTGCTCATACTCTGAAAACCAAAAATCTATTTTTACTCCCTTTTTATTCTGGAAAAAAAGTGGGGAGGCAATGTGGAAACGGATGAGATGATTAAAAAGTAGAACTCTGTGGGAGCTGAGAAGTCAGCCTTCCGAAGCAGACAAGCTAGGTGTGGAGCCACGAGTCAGCTCTAATCAGCTGCAGGGTCTTGACAAACTCCCCCATTTTTCTGAGTCTTTGTCAGATATGAAAGAGAAATAATACGTACTTCAGGGAAGTCGAGTGCTTCATGCAAATGCACAACGCGGTTGCTGTCATTATTATTAAGGGATGTTGTACATAAATGCATATTTTGGTCAGATGTGCGTACAAAAAAAAACAAGTATTTTTAAAATACACGTAGGGAAAGGACAAATTAAACAGAGAGATAAGTCCTAGATCTTTAAAATGGAAAAAGCACGCGGATAGAGAGGAAGCCACTCTCTCGGCCAACTCTAAATAAAGACAATTTCTATCACGATTTTGTGCGTGGCCCCTGCTGTGGCACCGTTGTGACTCATTCCCTGGACTCTTGACACTGTAGGTACCAGCTGCCAGAGAGTTAAAACAATTTCTAGCTAACGTTGGCAAGAATAATGCTTGTAGACTTAACAGGATGTCTAAGACAACTGTGGATTGTGAGAAACTACTACTTTAGAATTTGAGTAACATTTGAAGTGTACAGGCTCCGCTTGTAAAAAGAAACCAGATCTCTCCTAAATGAGATAGGTTTTTAAATAGCATTTTTCAATCTGCTGTTACGTTTAGAGATCACTTACTGTTAAGAGGATCTTAGAAATATTAATGTTAATACTGTAATTTTTGGTCAATAAAATGTGAAGTCCTCTTTAATTTCTTTTCAAAAGAATCATTGAGAAAAAATACTACAAATCACAAATATGTTGACCTTCAGTTGGAAAATGAGGTTCTGACTCACCTCTGTACATTTCTAAATGTTCTGTGTTTCCTTTAGTGTAGCAACGGTTAGGTAGAAAAACTGTCTCCATTTTTGTCTGGGGGTCGGGAAGAGTGAAAAGTGCAGCATGGAATGAATGGCCTTTTCCTTGAAACTTGTTTAAAAAAAAACAAAAAAAAACATTTACCTTCACTTGAAATGAGGATTATAACACCAAGAAAGTGTCTTTGGGCCTTCCGGGATTTTTCTTGAAGTCTGCGGAAAACCGTGCTGATAGCACCGGAAGGACCAGGAGGGGAGAGTTCAATTACAGTCAGCGAGCGCTGCAAAGAGGATGTGCGTGTTTTTCTCTCAGTGCTCGTTACCTCTGGCTTTCTGCCTTAGCAACTGCCATGTAGCACACCAAGCGTGTAAACGCTTTATGCAGAATGCTTTTTTGTCACAGCCTTCGGGCCCTCGGGGCACAGGCAAGGCTAAGAGAAAGTTAGCGTAAGACGTTTGGGACCCGGTTTCTAACTTTTCGAAACGGTGAGGTTTCAATCATGAAACAGTGAATACATATATCTAGATATACTAGAAAATGATTAGTTGCAAAAGTAAAAATAAAAAAGCATGCAATAATCCTACATAAGGCATGAGGCGGTGGCCATCTTCCTCTGGGTTTGGCGCTTAGTTTCCAGTATGAGGCCTGAAAATTAATCCTGAGTTGCCCAACAAGGTCTGTCCACATGCCCTAATCCCTCTAATCTCTTATGTTCTCCTGAGTTCAAATGAAGTCAGGGCTCTGACCTATCAAATCCTTAGTTTCCTGTTTAATCTCTTTTCATTCATAAAGCCACTCACCCATTCCAGAATATTCATGGAGCACCTGTGGGCATGAGGCATGAGGGATGGGCTCTTTACCCTTGTGTTGCTTTCTATATATGGGAGAAATCAATACACATGCAAGTACACACTAATATGAGTGTGTGTACTTGCATGTACATGTACACGTGCGTGCATGTGTGTATGTGTGAAGTTAAGTAGAGAAGGCGGCTTTGAAATAATATTTAAGTCAGTCGATTGACAGTGATGGCTAGAGCTTTCTTTTTTCTTTCTTTCTTTCTTTTTTTCGTTTGTTTGGTTGAGACTGGGTTTCTCTGTGTAGTCATGACTGTCCTAGAACTGACTCTGTAGTCCAGGCTGGCCTTGAACTTGGAGATTTGCCTGCCTCTGCCTCCTGAGTGCTGGGATTAAAGGGATGGGTGAACCACCACCACCTGGTTAACTAGAGCTTTCTAAGAAAAAGAAACAGAATATGCAAGGATTCCTGGGTGTTCCTGGGACCTTAAAAGGTCAGCATGACTGAAGCAGAGCAGAAGGAAGCAATGTAGCTGATAGTATATTGGAGAGCAGTTGGTTCCAGATCATTCAAGACCTTACAGGGTTGTTCAGTCTGGGTTTCCTAGTCAGGCATAGTGGTGCTTACCTAGAATCCCAGCACTCAGGAGGCTGACTCCAGAAGATGACTTCAAATTAAAGAGCAGGCCAGACCACAGTAAGAGCATGTCTAAAACCAAAAATTTGGGTTTCTTGTTATACACTGAGAAGGCTTTGAATGTATCTAAAGAGGCCCATGAAGACCTCTCTTTACCTGTTGTGTGCTAGGTGGACCAGTGCTGGCACAGGAAATGAGTAGAGGCTTTTGCAAGCAGCCATGCTGCTACTGTAGTTTTCAGCATTTTGACTTCAAGAGGAGCTATAAATGTGTGGTTGGGGATGTAGCCCAAAGGTAGAGCTCTTGTCTGACATGCATGAGACTCTAAGTTCAAAGCTAGCAATTTGAGAGGCAGGTGCTGTAAATGGACACAGGTGTCTCTAGAAAAACTTGCCATCCTTGAAGGACAATAGTGAGGATCACATAATACACTGAATGAATGTGAAGCACCCAACAAGCCCACATCATTAATGACATGTCATGGAACACAGTAGGTGTGGGTAAATTTTGTTATCATTTTCCATAAATAGCACTTCTTTAGGCCCCCCAGAAATCTCCATTTTTAATAGTCAATATCTCTACTTAGAAACTTGCTGAGACATGGAAATTAACTCAATTAAATAAATATCTTCTTATTTGCATTTATGTTACAATTAGAGATAGAGGCTTGTACTGTAAAAAAGTAATCTACTGAATATATGAAAATCAATCAAAAGCCTAAAAATTCAAAGTATATTGTAAAGGTGGGCATGATGGCCCACAGCTATGATCTCAGCTAGCCAAGAGGCTGAAG
This sequence comes from Cricetomys ansorgei, assembly GCA_026225945.1. Taxonomy (NCBI): domain Eukaryota; kingdom Metazoa; phylum Chordata; class Mammalia; order Rodentia; family Nesomyidae; genus Cricetomys; species Cricetomys ansorgei. Next base: position 8,268,274 of record JAMJFZ010004031.1, read on the forward strand.
CTGAAGGATCACTTGTGCCCAGGAATTAAAAGACACCCTGGGCAACATAGGGAGATGCCTCTTTAAAAACAGAAAGAAAGAAGGTGGAAGAAGGAGGGAGGGAGAAAGGGAGGGAGGGAGGGAGGGAGGGAAAGAAAAGAAAAGAAAAATTGAAATTGGGTTCAATGCCATTCTTGTACTTTAAAAAAATATCTGGCTAACATGTAGGATATATTTTATATTTTTCTCTTCTCTTTCTCTTTCCAAATAATTATATATAGTGTATTTAGAAAAATTTCAAATATGAATTCTTGTTCTATTTGAATAGCTTTCTAAATTTTAATCATTTGTTCACTAAATAAGAATATTTTATAAACCAATATTTGTCATTCACCTAACAGCACATTTTTAATTCTTCTTCATGAAATCATAAACTAATATTAGGGGTTAAGTTCAATTAGTATTTTTACTCACAAATACTTAAAATTAAGATAGTGGTATGCCCTTATCAGCAAATGTTTATCCTTTACAGTAGAGAAATAAAAAGTCCCCTTAGTAGTCTCCATTTCCTCCAAATCATCATGCAATGTGTAGCTATATGAATAGAAATGAGCTTGGCTCGATTTCAGGGGAAAGGAGAATCTAGATTTGAGAATACTGTATCAGTAATCCTCTGAAGAGCACCTAGAAACTGCTCCCAAAAGGACCTGTGGCCCAATCATAAAAGACAGTCGAAAGGAGCCTGTAGCACATGACCCCTAACCCGCAGCGTCCGGCCTTCAATGTTTTCTCTGCATCTCTTTCTCTCCTGAAAAGCAAAGGGCAGATCATTACCGGGCAGATACTTGAACACAGTATCAGCTATAGAACCTTCTATAAGGCTGTAAGATGTAAGATCACTAGAACACAACTCAGGCTGAGAAAACCGTAAATACGTACAGCTACATCCAGAAATATCCGGATAGAACACTGATGGAGAACAGTCGATTAAGTAGGCATTAGTTCTATCCTCCAGCATCTCTCTCTAATAAAAAGCAGCATTCTTGATGTTGACTCGTAAATCGGTATGCCTCAGGTCAGCCACAGAATTCCCTCCAGCATCAAGCGCAAATAAAATAAGGTCTCCGCCAGCACTGCAGAAAATGACCACAGTTCAGCTCAGTCTTTCTTGGAAAATAGAATCGTAACGTATTTCCTTGGCAGAGGCCCTGGATAGGCACAAGAGTCTTGTCTGCCTTTCTTCGTATCTTACCATGCCAGCTAGAAGGAGCTGGGGTCTCAAAGCTTACGCACTACTGGAGGGATTAGAGAAAGAAAAAAATGGGCAGAAGGGAATGGGACTCTGTGAACACCAAGACGGAGCTAGAATTAGGGGTGGAAGGAGGGGCTTGACAGCAGGGCAAGGGATGCAGAAGGAAGAGGCCGTATGGAAAAATCCCTACGTTATCTGAAATACTCTTACTCTAGACATGAGGAGGCTAGAATGGTGGCGGCTGCCCCTTTGTGCCTCCAGCAGGTGAGGGAAGAACCAGAATTGACCACAAAATCATTGGACAGGAGGAGAGAAACACCAGTGTGTGACATTTAGACTAAAGGACCCTTGGGAAAGGAAGAAAAGCCAGCATTTATTCTGGAGTTTTTTTCCAGAATATTCCAAACGATATCTTTGAGAATTTTAAATTTGGGTTTTGTTTTTTGTTTGTTTTGTTTTGTTTTTTTTTCACAAATTTAAGGAAAAAATTCATCACAGAATTCCAGTACTGAAGGTCATCTAATGCTCCCTTCCTACTCTGTGCATCTCAGCCTCTGGCATAGATCCAACGTGTGGGAAGTTCTCAGTAACTCACCACTGAGATAACCCTGGTACTTCCTAAAATAACACATCTGGGCTATTTACAAGCATGCTCATCTTGCTTTGAGTACAGTTCCCGCCACAACAGTCAAAGAACGAGAAAGTTGGGCCATGCCCATGATCCAGATCATGAAAGAAAACACTTTATCAAAAAACAGCTGTCTTTAAATTTTTTAATAGACTTTTTAGAACAGCTTTAAGTTTTCGGCAAAAGTGAGCACAACCCTAGTTCACTGCTGACAAGACTGTACAGCCGGCTGCTTTGAAAGGCAGTTTGTCGGTTTCTTTACAAAGTTAAATACACCATGCAAGCCAGCAATCATACTTCATGGTATTCATTCACATTGGTCCATAGTTTCCATTCAGATCGGCATGGTGCCTCATACCTATATATACACTGACACAAAAGTTCTGCTGAAAGTTCAAGACTATGCATTCTAGGACAGCCTAAGCTACAGAGTATGGCCCTGCTTTTTAAAAAAAAATGAAAGAAAACTTACATTCGTACAAATCCTGCTCATCAACTTGATTTGCACCTGCCAAAATATGGAAGCAACCAAGATGCCCTGCAGTAGGTAATGGGTAGGAAATGGTGATACAGCCAAACAATGGAACACTCTTTAACAGTTAAAAAGAACTGAGATATCAACTCATGAAAAGGCATCTAAGAGCCTTAAGCACATATTACAAATTAAAAGAAACCTATCTGAAAATGCAGCATACTGTATGATTCAACTATGACATCCGTTGGAAGCAAAAGCATGGAGCCAGTAAAAAGACCAGTAGTTGCCAGAAAAAGAAAGAGAAGTAAATGCATGAAGATTTCTAGGATGAGGAATTTGTTACTTTATATCTGTCCAGATTCATGGACTGCAGACCATGGAGAATGAATCCTGATTCCCTACAAACTTGGGGTGAAGATGAGTTACCACTGTATGCTCACCAGCTATAATCAGTGTACCATTCTGATGAGGGTGCTAGCGATGAGGAAGGCTGTGTCCATGTAAAGATGGGGGCTGTGTGAACAATCTCTGTACCTTCTGATCAAGTTTTGCCCGGGAAAGCTTTCCTAAGCATGCTTGCTCACCATGTCTTACGATAGATTTATAACTTTGCTGAGCTGCTGTGTGTTTGTGACAGTTTTGTCTGATGACAGTTCTAATCGCAGCCCTGTGAAGTAAGTTCTAACATTATCATTGTCCCCATTTTACTGAAAAGGAAATGAGACTTGAAGAGACTTAGTGACTCTGCCAAAGGCCACTGTCAAGTTGGACAGAGCCTAAGATACTGGTCATTACATCACGTTATCTCAGGTCACAAAAAGTATTGCATTGTAACTTAAATATGCCTGTTGATTATGATGGAATAAGAAAGACTGTGAACTGAGACTGTATATGAAGCTATTTGTAAATAGGTGAAAAAGATTACAAGCCCCCATCCTCCACATCCAGTAAGAGAGCTAAAGGGTATCAAGGACTTTGTTTTGCATCAAGGAACTTTTCATGTGTGTTGAGGTGATATTTGCAAAACTTTTTCTGTCAAAAGGAGGGGGGGAAAACAACTAAAAGTTTTCTAAGGTAAGAAATTTCTAAGGTAAGTTGTTTCTAATGATTTATGCCTTGACTAAAAAAGAAAAAGAAAAAATGTTCCCCATTAGGTGTAAAATGAAGTAAAATATGACTTCTTCACTTTTTAATGATTTATGGGTTGTACCTCACACTGCGCCCTCACAGGGCATGTACAAAGGTAAGACTGAGATCATTAATAATGCACAGGACGCCCACATCTGGTTGGTCCTCCCAGGTGAATCAAGCCAAAGCCTGATTTAACAGATGGACACTGCACTGTTTCCTGATGGTAAAGTCACCAGATGTTTAGAGATTCCAGAAGTACAGAGCGGGAGGAATGTGTTAATGATGAGGTTCCCATCATAGCTTTGAATTATCTTACACTTTAGCACTGCTTTTTATTTTAACATGTTGAGTATATATGCATACATGAATTTTGCTATTATTTGAAATTTAATTAAAATGAGATTTTTTTTCCCCTAGAATATTCTAAAATTAAAGCAACAAGGTGCATGTTCTTATATGCTGTCGCCACACATTACTCAAAGCTTGACATTTTTATTTGTTTTATTTCTCACTGACTTTGATCTGCAGAAGCCCTTACGATAGCCTGGGCCAGGGGCCTTCTGGTGAAGGTCTGTGGTTCTTGCTAGGCTCTCTCTCCCTGTGCAGGGGATCCTCTATCTCTGCTGCAGGGGGTGACGGCCAGCTTGCTACAACACTTTCCTAGGCTCTGTTCATTATTTTTAACTCTCACTGCAAGACAAGTTGAGTCCAGTCTTATTCAAGAAGAAAAAAAATGTGAAGGAAGTCAGCAATAGGGATGCTAGGGAGCATAACTAAAGCAATACAGCCAGTAGGACCACAGGCAGGATTTTATTGTGTACTGAGTAGGAGTGAGAGGTTTACAGTCACATAAGGAGAAAGAGCAAAGTTCAAATCCTGACACCAACAGTTACCCTTGGACAAGTCACTTAACCAGTGCATCTCATGGCTCAGCTTTCTCCACTGTGCATGCTTCCAAGGATTGCCTTAAACATTAAATTAAATTGTGGGATGCATAGAAATGCACTTTGTATTCTGTGTAGAGTGAGTCCTTAGATAAGAAGAAACCCAGAGCGATAACGTGTGGACTTCATGTACCCTCCCTTCAGGATATTTCCGTGTTGGTACCTGGGTTGTACTAGCTTTTTCAATTGCTCATCTCACTAATCAAAGGGTCCTGCACTTTCCTGAGATAAAACTGTTCACCGTAGAACTGAAAGCCAGCTAAGGGGCCACCCAGCACAGCTATCCGCTATAGTTCCTCATGCAGATGCTGGGATAGTTGGCCTCCTGTGTCCACTTATCTACAGAAATAAGCTACAGTTAAACAGAAGAAAAGGGGGGACATCCTCCAAGGACTTCCCTGTGTGTTTTTAACAGGGTGTAGTTGCCGCAGGGTTAAGCACTGTGTTACCCACCGAGGGAACACAGAGGCTCAGCCCCCAAGCAGTAAGGTTCGACTTTCTTCCTATTCTCCTTCAAGTGCCTGCTGGGTGTCTGTTTAATTAGTGAGTAAATACTGATTCCCAGAGATTATAGAGTCTTTAGTGCTCATGAGGAGAGTCCCGAGTGTTTTCCCAGCAGTATATACAATCATTTCCTACTTTTAAATAGTAGGCTGATCTGAATATTAACTACTTGCCAATTTCAGCACACCTCTCCTATAAACATCCCCTTCCTGGCCAGGGAGGAAGCCCACACGATGTGGTCCTGTGTCCTTCTCTAACTTTCTTTTTTATGATTGGTGCAGAGCATCTGATTATTTCCAGGTGTTTCGGATTTCCTCATGGTCTCCTTGTTATTCCCCTCCTCCCCGCCCTTTGAGTTCCTTTGGCAATGAATGTGACCATGAGGTCCAAAGCCATAAAGGATGTATTCACCACTTCCCTCTTATGTCTGTCTCTTTATTTAACCACAAGTTCGCTGTCTTTATCCATGTTAATTCCCTGAGGTCTTCACCAGCATTTGTGTTGACTGCCTAAATTTTGATCTTCTCTAATCAGTCCTGCCAGATGGTAGTTAAAGTTTAATGGCCCCTGTAAAAATAGTTCCCTTTCTTCTTTCATCAGTCATGTGTGTTTACTTAGCTAACTGCTGGATGTTCGGAATGAACACAAAGTGACCACCAGCAAAATGAATTCAACAAACACACTGGCTTAATACTTTTCATGGTAGCTAAAGATGGTGCCTGCTGCTATCCACCCGGCCATTATCCTTACCTTTTATCATCTTTCCTTGGCTGTTCTGTTAGTTTTATTTCCTTTTTATCTCCTTTCTCAGATTGCTGGCAGCCTGGCAGTCTTCAGTATGAAGCAGTTAAAGTGTGTAGACACGTCTCGGTTCAATAGCATTTTAAGTGTTAGATAGATGGCATTTGGCATGTGGGTAGAGCTTTCCTCTCCACACCCGTAGGATTAAAAAAAAGCATCATTCTTTATGATTCAGATAAGGAAGCAGAGACAACTCAAGAGGCCACCCAAGAGGCCATGATAGAAACTTGGCACCCTCAAGAAACAAAGTAAAGAGGCAGATACATATAACAAAGCCATCTCTAAATAAATATTATGCCCTTTGTGTCTTTACTACATCCTACCACAATTCCTGAGGGAGCCAGTCCAGAACTAGTAATTAAATAAGGACAGTACATGCCATTTTACGGATGAAGTAACTGAGATGAGTCATGTTACCTGAAGTCTTGCCAGGCCACACACATATCTCTAGAACTACCCTGTCGCTTAGATTTACGGTCAATTTATTAAAATATGGAGGGGCTATTTAAAAGAAAAATAAAAGTAACCAAACAAAAGATTATCAGCATTTTTAAAACAAGCATTCTGGGTGACTTTATATACACACACAGCTTAAAGCCTATAAAATATAGGTCTCTTGGTCAGGGACCAACCAACTACAGTCTGTAGGTCAAATTCAGCTCCCTATCTGTTTTTATAAATAAAGTTTTATTGGTGCATAGTCAAGCTCATTCTTTTGCACACTGTTTATGGTTACTTTCACACTGTTGTGCTTTCACAATGTTGAATTGTTTCACCAGATACTACAAGTCCTACAAAACCAAGCTTGCTGCTGTCAGACCCCTTGCAGCAAGGTTTACCAGCCTCTGCTCTAGGCTTTTGAGTTATGTCATTGCATCTCATGCTATTTATACTTTTTCTTTTTATATTTATACTTTTTCTTTCTATTAAAACTTTTTCTCATGACACAGGAATGTTCATTAGGTATTGTTGAACACTAACTGAAATGATGTTGATTTACAATAGCACTTCAAATGTGAAAGGATTCTAGAATCACCTATTAAGATGTCTATTTTAATTTCAGTGATCACCTTGAAGAATTAAGAAGTTGCAACTGTTCAACAACTTTTAAAAGATTTATCTAATTTTTAATTATGTGTATATGTCTCTATATGTTTCTGTGTGTGTGTGTGTGTGTGTGTGTGTGTGTGTGTGTGTGTGTGTGTGTGTGTAAATGCCCACAGAGGCCAGAAGAGGGCATTGGATTTCTGGAGCTGAAGGTGACTGTGAGCTGCCTGATGTGAATGCTGGAAACAGAACTCTGGTTCTGTGCAAGAGCAGGAATTACCCAACCCCTGAGCCATCTCTCTAGCCCCTCAGTAACATCTTGATCACTTAGGAAGCACTATATGGCCATTGTGTAATCTGTAAACTATTGGGACAAAATACTGATATTTGGCTAGGTTTGTAAAGTGTAGCTTAAAGAACAATCTATGATCTATCTGGGTTCTAGTTTCTTCATCTGGAATCAGTGTTATACAATCAATATTCCTTAGATCCCCTTACAATATAAATATTCTATTGCCCATATTCCACCTGCCTAAAGTGAAAATAGGCCTCATGCTCCCCGCAGGGGGAAAAAAAGTTTGACACTCTTATGAGTTGATGGTTATTCCCAGTTTTTAAACAGCCCCTGAAAAAAATATTTTAATTCTGGGTAACCTCAATTTGATTCTCAGGTGAGTAAAGGTGAAATAATACTTTAGAATGAAGAGCGTCAGATAGTACCATGCAAAATATTTTCGTCATGACTACATAATTGGAGACTTGTAGTGCTGGAGAAATGAAAATAATGTACTTGAGTAGAAGACAAATTAGGCATCAGTTTTGAACAAAGATTTCAAATGGAAACAGATCGCCAGTTTAGAAATGTAAATGGCAGGTGTGGGGGAGGCTGGAGAGGTGGCTCAGTCAGTAATCACCTTGCAAGCTAGAGAACTGGAGTTCAGATTCTTAGAACCCAGTTAAAAAGCCAGGCATGACGATGCATGTAAATACACAGGCGATATATACACCTCACACGTTTATAACACAGCATACACACAAAATCTTTGTAATTAAACCATAAGAAGTAAGTGGTGATTTAAAGATCTTTCTAGAGTGAAACAAATATATTCATGTTGTGGAGTAGGATTCAAAATTCAGCATAAATTTTAAAGGCAAAATACAGCCTTTCAACTTTTTAAAGTATTTAATTTTTAAATTAATATAACTTTTCAAAATATTTTGCTCACAAAGAGATTTGGTGTTTATAGGCATGGCCCCTCCCTGTGTGCCTGCTCACTGATGTTTGTGATCAGGGGCCTCTAGGGAGAAAGTTGGAGGGGCATTGCCTTATGGAGAATGAACTCTGAGAGTCTAGTGCAAAAATTTGGGTTGCTGTATTAGAATTTATAGTCTGACAACCCTGTGCCTCAAAACTTCTGACCAGCCCTAAGAAGTTTATTCCTCCAATATATGTATAAGTGAACAATCAGAGTAGTTGACTTATGAATTCCCAGGGGTCCAAGTATGATGTCCTCGTGTTCAATAAATTACTATGGGCAGAAGTCAAACAGCTTACATACGCAAAACGATCTCTAAACTCTTTCCCAAGCAAAGGAGACGAAAGATGAGGGAGGAAATAATCCAGGAAATTCTGTACTAACTTAAGGACTGAACTTAGCCAAGTTCAACTCTGAGCCACGATTTCTTTAACTGTCCATGAGACTTAGACCTAAAGGTAGACCCGCATGTGCCAAACATAAAACGTAGAAAATTGTAATACCTACTATGGAATTGTTATTACTATTACCTTCTTACTTTCCTATGTCAAACTTATCCAAGCTTCTGTGTCTTCTAGGAAAGGTGAAAACGTTGTTGGTGTATATGGACGGCTAGTCTGTTATTTTGCTAGAGAACGGTAAGCACTGCAAGCGATGCTGGGGTCAGCCAACTCTGTACAGAAAGGGGCTGGAGAGTTACGCAAAGATGCTGCCATGAGACTCAACAGTGATGAGGCTTAGAAGACAGTGTTCATTTCTCTCTTGGGTTAGCATCGCAGCAGATGGGCAACCTCTGTTCCATATAGCCACCCAGGGACCAGAGATGACAACACAACTGCTTCTTCCATGTGTGGCTCCCAAGGTCACACTGCTTTTGCTATCCCAGCCACCAGGAGGGCAGAAACCAGAACCGGGTATTTATGAAAAGCAACTTGTTTACCTCATCTTCTGTTGGTACCAGTTCAATCACACATCTGCACTGTTGGTCATGCACTGATGACTGGGAAACGGACCATCTCAGTGCAGACAGGCCTCTGCTGTAACGGGGTAAGAGTGGAGAGGGCAGGGCATTTGTGATCTGCAGAGAGAAGGCAGCTGAAGAGGAGGTGTGTAAGATGATACGGTCATACATAAATCTTAAACACTCTCACCCTTTATATGGAATATTTAGATAAAATAAATTCATTATAAAACACTGATCACTCATTCCAGCTTCAAGAAATCTTGGAATGTATACAGTTGAAGATCCCAAATTCTCTCCCCTCTCAAGACAAAGAGAACCCGCTTCTGGATTTGGACTTCATTTCTATGTTGGCTAAATTCTGACATTTCCAAATTAAAAAAAAAACAAATAATAATGTGATTAATATTAAAAATAAGCATCTTTACCATGTTTAGCTATTAGAATTTCTCCTGTAAAACACCTACTCATAAATTTTTTAGATTCATTTAGTTCTTTGAGAATTTTGTACATTAAGTTTTGACAGTATTCCCCAGGCCCACCAACTCCTCCCAGATGCACCCCTTTCATATCCACCCAATCTTGTATTCCTTATTTTTCACCCTGCGAGTCCAATTTGTGCTGTCCATACATTCGAGGATGTGTGGACTTTGGGAGGATGGTCAACCTGCCAGTGAAAGCACTCTTCAAGAAAACTGCCTCTTCCTTTCCCTCCCCCTCCCCCTCCCCCTCTCCTAGAAGCTATCAGTTGCCAGTTGCTCCTCAGCTAGATGGGCTATCGTGTCCACCTCTCCTCACCATGCTGAGATTTGATCTGGCGTGGACTTGCACAGGTTTTGTGCATGATATCTGTCTTAGTTAGGATTTCTATTGCTGTGAAGAGACACCATGACCACAACAACTCTTATAAAGGAAAACATTTATTGGGGCTGGCTTACAGGTTCAGAAGTTTAGTTCAGCATCACCATAGCAGGAGCCATGTGGCATGCAGGCAGACATGGTGCTGGAGAAGAAGCCGAGTTCTACATCCAGATCCACAGGCAGCTGGAAGAGTGGGAGACTGGGCCTGGCTTGAGATTCTGAAACCTCAAAGCCCACCCCCAGTGACGTACTTCCTCCAAAAGCTCACACCTCCTAGTGCCAGTCCCTAAGCATTCAAATATGAGTCTCTGGGTCATTTTTGTTCAAATAAGCACTGTTATTTCATATATGCAGCTGCCCTGTTGTGTTCAGAGAACCTGTTTTCTTGTATTCATCCATTGTCTCTGGTATTTAGTCTTTCTGCCCTCTCTACCACAGCGATCCCTGAGCCTTGGGAGGAGAGGGAGCAGTATATATGTTCCATTTAGAGCTGAGCATTCTACAGGGTCTTATGATCTGCACCTTGGGTCCAGATGTTTTAACCTCAATAGAATCAGATTCCTTAATATTTTTCCATAAGTTTGTGCTTCATGTGTTTTGTTCAAGAAATCCCTCTTTATATCATAAAAGAAATAGCTTCCTAAGTTTTTTAATTCCCTTTCATATTTAAGTCTTACTTCAAACTACTTTTCGATATCATGTAAGATATGTTTCAGTGTTTAATTGAAGTCTCAGAAGAAAAGATTAAAGAAAATCAGAGAAGACATTTTAGAAAAACTGTAGCTAAGATTATTCTGGAATTAATTAAATTAAATTAAAAGAATAAATAAAAAGAAATCAATGCTCAGACACATGCAAAACAGCAGACAAGAATCTTAAAATCAGTAAAAGGGAAAAAATATGTTCACACAGATGAATGACAAAGCATCTTTCTTTAAACGTTTGTTTATTCGGGGGCAGGGTCATGCACAGCCACAGAGCCTGTGTGGAGGTCAGAAGACAAGTTGCAGAAGTTGGATCTCTCCTTCTGCTATGTGCCTTGCAGGGATCAAACTCATGTCCTCTAAGCACCTTTTACAAGACCTATAATTTTCAATATCAGTAATTAAAGCCAGGCAATTATATTTCTCCCAAATACACAGAGAGAGAAAAGTCTCGACTAAAAACTATGTGCCACTCTCTGCCTGGAACCCTGCTGGTCACACTAGCCTAGGAATCGGATCACTGTCTTCCTCAGCCATCGTCAGAGAAGCTTCGTCCTGCAACAGATGAGAACAGAAGCAGAGATCCACAACAGGACAACGTGCAGAGAGTGAGAGAACTTGGGGCTCAGGGAATCCTGCAGAAGAGGAGGCAGAAAGAGTGTAAGAGCCAGAGGGGGTGAAGGACACCATGGAAACAAAGCATTCCAACACAGCTGAGCTGATGCACATATGAACTCACAGAGACTGCCTGCATGTGCAGGGCCTGCACAGGTAGGTCTAAGCCAGATGAGGTCCCAGCACTGAGAGGGGAAATGGACGAGAATCCCCATCCCTAATCTAGAAGCTGTCTCCAACTGGTAACTGCTCACAAATGAAAAATTAGTTTCCTCTAGCAGAGTCTCACTGGGTACACAAACCACTCCTGAGGACAGACCCCACGCCCAGCAGAAGATGGCCAGCACAGAGCAAATTCAATGGCGTTTTTGGAAGTTCCTTGTTTCATAATGCTTTGTCTGAACATTACTCTTATTTTTATTCTCCATTTCATGTTTTTTCCTTACAGGTCTTTTGCATACATGTTATGGTTTCCAGATTGTGTTTTTATGGGATTTCTCTAAGTGTCAATATCGTGTTTCTTGTCCCTCCCCCCCACCCCCGGTGCTTCTTTTTCTTCTGTTTGTTTGTTTCATCCTATTCTGGTTTGTTCATTTTTATTTATTTTATCTTATTTTATTTTACTATTGTTTTTTAGATGCTTGTTTGTATTCTAATGAGGGAGAGAAAAAAAGGTGTGGATTTGGGTGGAAGGGGATCTGGAGGAGGGAAACCATAATCAGAATATGTTGTATGAAAAAAATCCATTTTCAATTTTAAAAAAGTGTGCATCCTGCAATATTATAATTTAGAAATGAGGATGAAGGTAGGGGTGTGGTTCACTGATAGAGCACCTGCCTAGCAAAGTCCAAGAACCTAGATTTGACTCTTAACACTGGCAAACAAATAGTGAGATACCTCAGGAACATTAAAAATTATTCCAAAATTATTATCTAAGATGTGAGAAGGAATAGTAAGGAACTAAAGTGGAAATGGTGCCTTCAGATGCTCTCTGTTTAAATGGCAATAACAGCAATGCCTGATTTATGACGTTATAAACAGCAAAGGACAAAAACTAAGACATTTGACAACAGCATATAAGTCAGAGTAAAGAGTGTGTGATCCAAGTTGAAGAGTTCTGTGCACTTGTTTTATTCAAAGAGGGATTAAAATACCGCAAGTGTAATTTTAGATTTTTGCCCAATTAAACAGGTACAATAAAACTTCTATAATAACCAATAGGAACAGATGACATAAATTCTAAACCAACAGAAAGGAAAAACAATGGAAAAAGGAAATACTCTGAAATATACATATATCAATAAAATATAGTTTCATTGATAATTAAATTGAGGGTCCAGATATTATTTATACGGCCATTTGAATTTTTTGAGACAGTTTCCCATGTATCCCAGGCTAGCAAAAGATAAGCTTGACTATCTGACCTTCCTGCCTCCACCTCTCCTGGGAGTGTAGGTACATACCACTACGCCTGGTTTATCTGGTGCTGAGGATCTAACCTAAGGCCTTGTGTGTGGTGGGCAAGCACTCTACCACCTGAGTTATACGCCCAGCCCTGGCCACTTGATTTTTTTATAAGATTTTTTATAAGATTGACAAGATGATTCCATTGGAAGCAACTGATGTTTTAACAGACGACGCTGGAACAACTGGATAACTGCATGCCAAAAAAAAAAAATGGTCCCCTTTCTTATGATGTGGACAAAAATTAACGCTAAATAAAAGCTAAAACTGTAAGTTTCCTAGAAGAAAATATAAAATTTAATCTTTGTGACTTTTGGCTATACAAAAGCAAAAGAAACAATAGGAAATGTAGAGAAATGTAACATGACAGTATAAAACTTAATATTTCAAGGATGATCATCACAAAAATGAATGTAACCCACAAAGTGAGAAGGAAGGCTTATGAGTTTTTAAAATATTTTAAAATTAACTATGCTGATGGCTCCAGCCGAACTCGGCTCCAGCCTTTCTTCAGCTCCTGTAATGTTGTGATCTACTCAAAAGAATTCAAAATAAACACTCATAATGTTATATAGAAGATAGGTAGGATTTATTATAGAGTAAAGTTAAGCCCTATAGAGACCCAAGAGTGGCCTATGACCAAAAGGACCGTTGTGACAATCTAGATTTCATAGTATTTCTAAAGCCTCTGGAGAAGACCGCTCCCCATTTACAGGAGACAATGAAACATCATTGTCCCTTGCCAGAAAGTCTGTGGGTGGATGTGGTCTTTTGTGGGAACAGGGGATCCCCGAGGTGGTGTGGATTTACTAACTCAAGAAATTCAGACTCTGGAAAAATGCCTTTGTGGTGCAAATCACTGTATTATGAAAGGAGCAGGTCTATTATAGAGGAATCAGAGCATTGCATAAGGGAGAGGACCAGTCATTTTGATTCATGCTTACTAGACACTTCAACCAGTCTATCTAAAGCTTGCTGTAACAGGGAGGATGGGCAAGGTCAGGAAAGGTCCAACTAACTTTAGGCTTCTATGTTTAAGCTCTTAGCCTATCCGTTTCGCCGATGTTGGTGAACGAGGTTTCTGTAAAGACTGAGGAAGTGGGCACTGCCCCGGCCAGGCTTTCCACTCTTGGGGCTCAACCAGTGTGCCAGGACCTGCCATTTTAAAGGGCCACATGATGTGTTGCAAGCTGAGGTACTGGCCTAGCCCAGGTGCTGATGCCTGCCTTTCTCTCCCACCATCAGATCCAGTTGTCACCAACAGGTGGATAGTAATCTTATGACTTTCCAGAAAATCCAAAGCATCATGTCCCCACTCAGGATCAAAGTCAAAACTCAGACACTATTTATTTTTCCAGTATTCAGAATCACAACTTCAGTTCCTGGTTTTATAAGTTGCTTATTTTAATTACTGTGCTGGCCAGTCTTTTTTTTTTAATAATACTTTTATTAATAACTTGAGTTTCATATACTGTCTCTCAATAACACTCTCTTCTCATTTCTCCCTGATCCACCCTCCTACCCCAGTGCCCTCAAAAAATAAAAGAAAATGAAATTCAGCTTGTGTGGTGGGAGCATGGATCATGGGCATCACCATAGAGTTTGGAGGCAGCAGGCTGCTCTGACCATGAACCTTCACTTGGGCTATATTAACCTGAGATTAAATATGATGAAGTTCTGCCTGAAGTTGAGCTTCACTGCCCAAACCTGCAGGCACACAGACATCGTACACGTACCCATGCATTACACAGGCATCAGGATATCCTGCAGGAACCAGGGCCTCTCTCAGGTGTGCCAACCTCTTGTAGGTATCTGGTCATCCCGAAGACACCCAGACATCCCTCAGGTAGCCAGACATCCCACAGGCACCAGGGTCTCCCACAGACACCAGGATCTCCAGCAGGCTGCAGCTGCATCCTGCAGATGCCCCAGTGACACGCAGGTACTTGGCCAACATTCAGACACTGGACATCCCATAGGCACTAGTCTTATGTCAACTTGACACAGCTAGAGTTATCTGTAAAGAGGGAACCTGAATTGACAAAATGCCTCCATAACATCCAGCTATAAGACATTTTCTTATTAGTGATTGATGGGAGAGGGCCCAGTACATTTTGGTGGTGCCATTCCTGGGCTGGTGTTCCTGGGTTCTATAAGAAAACAGGCCGAGCAAGCCATAGGGAGCAAACCAGTAAGCAGCACCCTTTCATGGCCTCTGCATCAGCTCCTGCCTCCAGGTTACTGACCAGTTTGAGTTCTTGCTCTGACTTCCTTCAGTGATGAACATGATATGGAAGTGTAAGCAAAATAAACACTAAGTCACCAACTTGTTTTTTGATCATGGTGTCTTATCAGAGCAATAGAAACCCTAACTAAGACAGTTACTTTTCCCAGTACTGTGGTATAATACCCTGACAACAGCAGCTTAAGGAAGAAAGTGTTTATTCCAGTTAAAGGGTACAGTCAGTCCATCAGAGCAGGGGCTTGAAGCAGCTTGTCACATTCCATCCACAACCAGGAACAAAAAGCAATGAATACTGGTATTCATCTGTCTTTCTTCTTTTCCCATTTGTCCTCCTTTTATGCAGCCCATTCCCCAGCCCAGAGAATGGTACCACCTACAGTGGATCAGTCTTTTCGCCCATTTAAGGCAATCAAAACAATCTTCCAAAAGCATACGCAGGCCCATCTCTCAGTGATTCTAGATTGTGTCAAGTCAACAATTAGCACTAACAATGCTAATTATGAAGGAGAGTGGCCATCCCAAATGGCCTTCAATGACCTAATATGTAACTAGCCTCCTAGCATAGTTAATGTAATGAAAAATCATCTTTACTTATCTTTTCTTTCTCTACACTGTCAACTCTCTCTTGTTGGACTTCTCTCTTTCTTTATCTGTCTCACTCTTTCTCTCTCTTCCAACCTCTTTTTCTCTCTCTTTTGACTCTCAAATCTCTCTCTTACCTGCCCTCTGTTTTATTTCCTTTTCTCCTAGCCTGTCTCTCTCTTATCCCCCCTCTCCTTCTCTCTCAGCCATTCTCTCTTCTTTGGTCTCTGTTTTCTCTCTGTATAATAAGTGAAGTATATTTCCATCAAAGCTGGAAACATAAAGAAAAAAGAAAAACAAATAAAAAGATGTTTGGAAAGCCAGGAGGTGGTGGCGCATGCCTTTAATCCCAGCACTCGGGAGGCAGAGGCAGGTGGATCTCTGTGAGTTCGAGGCCAGCCTGGTCTACAGAGGGAGTTCCAGGAGAGCCAGAGTTACAACAGAGAAATTCTGTCTCAAAAAACAAAAAGCAAACAAACAAACAGAAAACGATGGTTGGAGCCAGCATGGTAAGAGCTCTTCCTCAGCCTCCTTCCTGCTTGTCTCACATGTCTGCTACAGATCTTTTTCAGTACAATGGAGATGCATTGCTAGTTATCTTACAGACTCTTACCAGTTTATCCTTACAACTAGAAATGTGATTTTTCTTCACAGATCTAGTTTCAAATATCCCAGAAGAACGTCTCCAGCTGGCCCTACTGAAAACTTAACCTTATTCTTCAAGCCAGTCACAGTGGCAAAAGGCATAAAAGACTATGATTTGTCAGGTTTGGGCAGTAACGGTAGGCTGTGTTACCAGAAGTCAGACAGAGAACAACAGCAAACAAAAAAAGAAGGAGAAGGGGGGAGGAGGAGGAGGAGGAGGAGGGAGGAGGAGGAGGAGGAGGAGGAGGAGGAGGAGGAGGAGAAAGAAAGAAAGAAAGAAAGAAAGAAAGAAAGAAAGAAAGAAAGAAAGAAAGAAAGAAAGAAAGAAAGGAAGAAAGGAAAGAAAGAAAGAAAGAAAGAAAGAAAGAAAGAAAGAAAGAAAGAAAGAAAGAAAGAAAGAAAGAAGAAGGAAGGAAGGAAGGAGAAATGAGGGAAGGAGGAAGAAAAATGAGAGAAAAATAAAGAGGAAGAAAAAATAAAAGAAATTATCAAGCTGGGATTTACAATTCATCTATAGCCACACTTTAAATAACTTATTTATAAATCACAGTCAAAAACCTCAATACGTTTCCTAACTGAAAAATTTGCATCTAGGCAATGAAACATTCAGTTCATGGTTCAACCAGTGGATGCCTATCTTTACAAGAGTCTGATGAGCTACAATTATGCAAGCCTTTGTCTAAAGAAGGTCTATTCTAGTTGGATATAATACAAAAAGGTTACATAATTGAATGATTTTGTCTAACTTTATAATGACATGTATGTGATTACTTTTTAGCAATGACCAAGGCCGGAGTCCCTCTGATAAATTAATTTCCTTTAATACTACCCTTAATCATTTTCCTCAGAGGTTCATATACTTTAAAATTTATTTGTACTAATTCACCTCAACAAAAAATCTTTTTTCTTCCTTAGCTTCACATTTATTGTGCTTCCTTAAGAGAACTTCCAGAATTGCCAAAGTACAAGGATGAATGTCAGAATGCCAAGAGTTTAAGATGAATTCTGACAAGACAGAAAAGGTCAAAGCAGATTTCTTCAACATGTTTAAATGTAGTCCTGATTATAAAGATTTTTACAAGGAGTATTTAGGTTATTCCTTAAAATGATTGTGGTAGTCTGCTCTACTTGATGGACTAAATTTTTCCGGGAATGTTCTCTCTAGAGCTCCCGTCTTCCACCTGGTTTCCTGTTTGCCTCACCTCATGACTCTGTTCTTGATTTAGATGTCATTTCTTTCCATCTCTTTCCATGAGGACATGCCAGGCGCCCCTCCAAATATCCTCTCTGGATTTAGAGCTTGCCTTCAGGGTAGTATGTAGTGTAATGTGTTGTAATTACCTGCTACTTAGTGTATCTCTGTTCTTCTACATGATAAAATCAAACCTCAAAAAGCAGAGTCTAAACCTCAACTGGACGTCTCCAGCTGAACACAGTAACTACAGACAGTGAGTGGTACATGCTTGTTCATGAACACGGTTTGAGGAACATCATTCAAAACAAATGTTTTACATTCTATAAAAGCCTGAGAAATTGTACCAATAAATGGAGTTCAAGAATGCATGCCACCCATCCTACACAGAATCCTGGACCAGAAAAATAACATCAATGAGACAATTGAATTGAGTCAGCTATGTTAGGTAATAATATTATATAAATTTTATTTTTTTCTTTTGGTTGCATCATATGTTAACATTTGGGGAACCAGTTGGAGGACATAAGAGATTTTTTTATCGTCATAGTTTTTAAAACTTATTTTATCTTCATACTTTTAAAACCTAAAAATTATTCCAAGCCAGGCAGTGGTGACACATACCTTTAATCCCAGCACTCAGGAGGCAGAGGCAGATGGATCTCTGAGTTCGAAGTCAGCCTGGTCTACAGAGTGAGTTCCAGGACAGCCAGAGTTACAACAGAGAAACCCTGTCTCAAAAGAACCAAAAAAATAAAAATTAAAAAATTAAAACTTATTCCAACACGGAAAGCTATTTTTTAATAGAAGCAGGTGTGCATTTGTTGTGTTAGTATAAAAGAGGGGAAAGTGATGGATAGAAGCAGAGAAGAAGGCCAGAAGGGGTGAAAGTTGGAAGCTAGCTCACTTTGGGAAGTTGAACAGACTTGAGAACTTTTATAAACATGGTATCTGAAAGGCCACATTGTTATCCCATTCCCAGCAGCCGAGTCAGGAAAGTCTGCTTGCGACAACAACCTTAGGTAATCCTTTGCTACTGACTCCTGAGTTTTGTTCCATATGCTTTCAAATTGTTTGATTCTGTTTAGCAAGTACTTATCTAGTACCTGTACGCCAGGTACTAGAGTGAACACTAGAGATAGATACAAAGGTAGTCAGAACTGATCCTTGCCTTGGGCAGGGAGCAGGGCACAGTCCTAAGGGAAAGCTGAAGAAAAAGAAATCAAAAAGTGTCCTCACCGTGAGAAGCATTCAGCTGTATACTCAAGACACAAATAAAGAAGCAACATTAAAAAAAAAAAAATGAGTGCTTTCCCAGAAGCCTCTTGAAAGGCGTGGCATGCAAGCTGAATTTTGAAGATCAGTAGAATTTTTCCAGGTAGAGAAATTGGAAAGAAACTTCCATGAAAGGTAAGTATAAGACCTCAGTCATGGAAAACAGTAGAGTGAGTTCAACAGAGCTAACAAGAAAAACAGCCACAAAAAATAGATCCCTTCCTTTTCAATAGCTTTATTGAGATATAATTCACCCATCATATAGTCCACCCACTTAAAATCTATCCTCCAATGGTTTCTCAAATATACAATTACAGGATTGTACAATTGTCACTATTATCTAATGTTTTCATGGGGCTGGAGAGATGTCTCAGAGATCAGGAGCACTTGTTGCTCTTCTAGAGAACTCAAGTTCAGTTCCCAACAGCCACACAGCAGTTAACAATCATCTGTAACTCCAGTTCCAAAAGATCTGATGCCCTTTCCTGACCTTCGTGGGCACCGGGCATGCAAATGGTGCACAGACATACATGCAGGTAAAACACCCATACACATAAAACAAAGCAAAATTTTTTAAAAAAAATAAGCATAGTGGGGCTAGAGAAATGGCTCAGAAGTTAAAAAGCATTACTGCTCATTCAGAGGACCTATGTTCAATTCCCAGCACCCATGTCACAAGCTTACAACAACCTGTAACTCCAGCTCCAGTCATATCAAATTATGGCCCACCCTAATCTACTATGACCCTCAATTGACTTGATTATGTCTGCAAAAACCCCACTTCCAAATATGGTCATTGTCATGAATATAGGGAACTTCAGTGTACATATTAGATGGACACAAATGAACTCATAATAAGAAGTAGTTTTTCGTTGTGTGTATATATAGATATTAACCTTTGGAACACAAGTTTTTTTCTCTTGATCAAGTATAACATCTACTTTCTGTTATAACGTAAATTAATTTTGAGTTGGTACATAGTAACCTGGTGAGTTTTCACTTTCAACTTGAAACAACCTAGAATCACCTGGTAAGAGAGAATCTCAACTGAAAATCTTAATTGGCCCGTGAAAGTGTCTGTAAGAGAGGGTCTTGATTGACACTCTTGGTTGATGTGGGTGACACTGTGGGCAGTGTCATCCCTAGATAGGTGGGCCTGAGCTGTTTAAGAAAGCTAGCTAATGAAGATGCATCAAGCTTGAAGCATAGAATATAGACAGATCAAACTGGTACCAACCTAGGATCTTCATCTCTCTGGCTAATTTCAATAGTGCTAAATAAAAGGTTCTATGCGTGTTACCAGGAGATAAAAATAATCATCAGTCTTACCCCGCTGTGAATCCTGTGAGCTACAATAATAGCTGGCCTGACAGGATATGCCCATTGGTATGATAGTGGCACAAATGTTATGGGAATAACCAACCACTTTCTTCTTGGATCTAAAGTACATTCCACAAAACAGAACTCATGTCTGGCATCATTAACAGGGCCAAGAACCCTCCTTTCCTGTATATGTTAAAGCACTTATAGATGAATTGTAATACCTACTACAGTATGAGTGCTATGTAAATGGGTATTACACCATATTGTCTTGGAAAATAAAGACAAAATGTCTGTACGTGTTCAGTAGAGGTGAATTTTGCTCCTAATGATTTTCCATTCACAGTTGAATCTTCTATTGAGACTCCACAGATACAGCCAGCTAAGATTAATAAATGTTCCAAGGAAATTTTTCCCTAATTTGCAGTGGAATGAAAATAGTCTGTGAACTGCGTGCTACCCCAACTGGCAGGTCCATGAAAGCACAGCAAGTCCTGGAGTACAACACTCTCAGTCCTTTCCTGTGCATGAAACTCCTGCACAGATCGTTCCCAACTTTATAGTAAGTTGTCTCCTAAACTCTTTCCCCATTTCTAAATCATGTGTTCTGGTTTTGGATCATATTTTATGAAACAAATTACAAAATACATGCTAGAATCCGTAGGCTGATCCCCAAATTCTGTTTTTTTGTAGAGCCACAAATACAAACTTGAAATGAGAAGAAATGAAGAAAATAAATCATTTTTACTAATAAAAAATTTAATTACTTAAGGTTTTTTTTTTAAATTAACTACAAACCTTGCCCTTAACAAAAAAGTATTTATACACAGACGTTGGGGAGATGGTCAGTTGAGATATCTGTGGAAATTCTAAAGGAGATTTCTAGTCATTTTCAGGGGATTCAGAGGCTAATAAAGAATCTTGGCTGATTCTCTCTATATCCTTTATAAATCTATTTTAAGTATGATTTTTCTCACGCAGCCAAGTGAGGATACGTAATAAAAATGATATTAAGTTATAATTTATTTTTTGGCTTTATGTATGTGTAACAGCAAGGGTACTTTTTCTAGAACTTGGAGTATATAACCCTTCAGATATACAGTCTCCTTTTAAACCACCTAACCCAGTATCATTCCAGCCACCGGTGAAGAAGTGCTCTGTTTCCTGGCCTTTCCGTTCTCCCAATCCTTGTTTAGCTATGTAGCTCCATAACTATCAGTTTACTTTCTTAAAATTATTTCTTTTTCAAGTCTTATTATCTAATGGTTTCTTTTTTTAAACAATAGGTGTGTTTATTGTATGATTTACTTTGGTCTATTTATTTTAATATGTGCAAAGACCCAGGCATGGTAGGTACATACCTTTAATCCCAGTACTCAGAGGGCAAAATTAAGTGGATCTCTGTGAGTCTGAGGCCAGCATGGTTTCCATAATGAATTCCAGACCAGCTACATAGTAAGGGAGTATCAAGAAAAGAATTTTTAAGCCTAAAAATGAATGCTTTGATGTCAAGACAAACCAAAATCTCATATGCCAATTTTGATGGTGGAGTATCTAAAATAATATGTACACTTTTATTTATAATCAATGTAATTGATTTATAATATAATTTGAAACTCTGTACCTTCTCTTGGTACAGAGAACCTAGAGTTGATGTAAAAATGTAAATCCATTCAAAACGTATAAACCAATTTTGTCTAAAAAGTCAAACTAGAGAAGGTTTTCAAGTACTGATTGTAAACCTGCAAGGGAGAAAATCTAGATCAAGACCAGAGTGAAAACTTAATTTTTTAAGAAGCTAAAACAAAGAGCTACCAGCATCTTCAAAGGAGCAAAGCAGCTGCACAAGTCTCCAGCTTTCAAGCATTGCTTGTGTGCAGTCCTTGAGAATGGCCTCCGGCTCACTGGAGAGATAGTGCTTCTCCACAGGCCAAATTACAACACTGAGGCAGATTGAGGGAGAAATATAATCAACCATTTGTTGATTATTTATTCTTTAATCATGTCCTCAAGCACCTACAGATGTTAAGGAGTCACATGGCCTCAGACTGAAGCTGTTTGCAAACAGCAGGACTGCCTGGCCCAAGAAATGGCACTCGCTGTGTGATGAAAGCAGCCCCTCTAAAACCATGTCTGGTTAGCACCTATGCCCTGCTGAAGCTGGCAGAGTACATCCTCTGTAGGCATGCTGCCAGCCTAACAGATGGGCCTGAGTGTAACCCTGCCAGAGAATCAGTGTGTGCAATGAGTTTACAACTGTGGCTATATTCCTTTCCAAGGATGTTGCATCTACTTAGGCTGCCTGGCAAAAACAGACAACTTCCGTGTTTTCAAATGCCATTAATAAATATGTAAACCATTCTTCATATCAGTGCTTCTCAGAATGTTGTTTCCTGGAACAGCAGCACCAGCAGCATCAGGAAAATTGGTAGAAATGCGAATTCTCATGCTCCACCCTAATTAATAAACTAGAAACTCCGGAAAAGACCCTGCCATGTGTGGTATATCAAGTCTACCAGGTAACTCAGATGCAGCTGGTATATGAACCTCTACTCCAAACCACTAAGGTTCCCAGTGTGTAGACTTACTTGAGAAATTTTTCAAAATACTAATGTTGTGACTGGAGAGATGGCTCAGCAGTTAAGAACACTTGCTGTTCTTGCAGAGGACTGGAGTTTGGTTGCGGGTGCCCACATTATGTGGCTCATAACTGCTTATAATTCCAGCTCCAAGGGAGCTGAGGCCACCTTCTGGCCTCCAAGGACACCCGTACATATGTGCACATACACATACATAAAATAAAATGAGTTTTTATAAATAAAAGAACATTTGGCTAATGTTGTCAAATTTCCTGAAATACACAATGTGGTTGTAATCAAAATGGCAATAATGTCATAGTAAGAGCAGAGTCAACACAAGACCAGACTCTTAGACACAACTAGGATATAAGAAAGATCCCAGGATAAGAGCCTGGGACTAAGACCTAAGGGGAGCACAGATGAACTGAGTCCCAGATTAAGTAGCAACCTTGAGACAGTCACCTGTGGAAGGAAGGGGACAGAAACAGGGTAAGTCAGAGGCGGAAGTGGTTCACCAGAGTCATCTCAGTTTGTGTAGAGATGGCAGGGCTTACGCTAGGGCTATGTAAATGATGTGCCCTAGGGAGGTATGGCCTGGGGCTAAGCTGTTCCACTGTATTAATTAAACACTGAAGGGGCCAACAAGTGATGTTTTCTCATACCATGGGACTCCTGGCAGCTGAGTGGACAGATCCTTCATTTAAAGAGAGATTTTTGCATTGTATCACAGAAATGGACAAAGTATGTAGAACAACATGGAGCCCTAGTGGTCATCACGACAGCACTGTTTCCCAGGAAAGCTTTCACTATGAATGCCCTAATCAGAACAAACTTGTCCAGAGCGTGGTTGTCACCTCTGATGATAGAAAGTTGTATGTTTTCACTGTGTGTGTGTGTATGTGTGTGTTTTGATGTTGTGGTGATGGTTATTGTTGTGTGCACACGTGTTGACATATTGTGTGGGTACACGTGCATGTGTGCATGTAAAGGTCAGAGGACAACCTCAAATGTCATTCCTCAAGAGCTAACGACCTTATTTTTTGAGGCAGAGTCTCTCATTGGCCTGAAGCTCACCAAATAAATCAGTCTGACTGGCCAGCAAACCCCAGGGAACCACCTGTCTCCAGTCCCTTGTGTCAGAATTATAAGCGCATGCCACTGTGTCCACTTTTTTATACGTGTCCTGGGGAGTCAAACTCGGGTCCTCACACTTACACAGCAAGCACTTCACCAATTGAGCTACCTCCCCACCCCTCCATAACCCAGTTATATTTATTCAGAATGGTCTAAAAAATGGATTCGGTCAGTGATGCCACGGAACTGTCTCACTGCCTGTTCCTACCTGTTCAGTACAGAAGCAGCCACTTAGCAGAGCCCGTCCACCACCTCCATCCAACCCAGCAGGTGTCCTACCCAAGCATGGGCACCACCTCTTTGTCCATTCGTTAACCTGTCTGGGAGAAACACTAACTTCTGCTTTAGCAATTTAGTCAGTGTGGCCTACTGATAGTAGCTCAAGTTTATTCAGTAGTCCGTGCTGCCCTGAATATAGGAATGTTTCGCTCAAACTCTGCCAATCCATCTAGTCCTGGCCCAGCTATTTTCTCAGAATCTGGACTATGTTAATTTTACCACATGCTATCTGAGATTCTGCTTTGATCTAAACCAACTTATCACTCACTGAGCATCACCAACGTAGCCACTGCTCAGAGAAACTTCCAGCAGAATTCCCAGCACAGCTCAACTAGCATCTTAATTTGAATTTTGTGATTTGGTTCAGATCCCTTGGTCACTGGTTAAGTCAATCCCCTAGACTTTTGTCCCATAAAGCTTCAGTTTACTGTCATATCTTTTGTCTTAGGGTTTCCATTGCTATGATAAAACACCATAACCAAAAGTGTTGGCATTGTTGTATGTGTTGGTTTTATCATTCTGGTGGGTTCATGACAGAGGACAGTTTATTCTTTGCTAATTCAATCCCCTGTGCTAGAGGGTTTCAACCTCTGTACAATCTAATCTTAAAGATACAAGCCCAGACCTAGAAGGCTTCAGCCTCTGTACAATCTAATCTGTGAACCTAGAATGTTTCAGCCTCCATGGCTTACTACTGACTAACTCACTCTAACTAGTTATCTTCTGAACTCAGAGCTGCGCTGAATTCAACTGACTCTCTTGGTTGGCTGATTCAATTCAGTCACTGTTCTGGCTCAAACTCTCCTCCAAGCTGACTGGTTCAAACTGACCTTCTGAGCCAGCTGGCTGTTTCTGATTGAACTCTTCTGAATCTGGCTAACTATGGCTGACTCCTGCAACTTCTCCAACTGAAATGCTCTGCTCAGCTTCAAACTGACTCTTGCTGTTAGCTGACTCTTTCTCCCAAACTCACTCTTCCTGTCTGACACTGACTCCTTCTGCTGAACTGCCTCTGTATCTTATCCGACTGACTGCCTCTCTGAGCTGAAAGCCTGGTTTCATATCCTGAGAGCTGAGCGTGTCCTCACTCTGACTCACTCTGTTAACTTTTCCTTTGTCACTTTGCCTGCTCTTCACTCTCATTCATCTCTGAGGTCACTCTGACAAGTGTTCACTCTGAATCACTCTCAGATTTGGGGTAAAAGTAGTGCACTCACTCTGTACTTCCTTCTGCCTCTGACTTTCTGCTTCTCAGTTGACTAGCATGCTCTGACTCAATCTCCTTCCATTCTCTCAATCTCTACTGCTTCTCTCTTAACTCTGAACTGACTGTGATCTCTGAACTGAGAACCGTGATCTACTGCTGAACTGACTGCTTCCTTTTACATCTCAAGAGCTGGGATTAAAGGCATGTGCCACCATTGTCTTCTGAGTTGGATTACTTAAAGGTGTGTGCTGCATTCCAGCCAGATCACACAGGCCTTGAATGTGATCTTTTCCCAAACCGGCCTTGTTGCTGGATTAAAAGATTAAATATTCCTCTACACAAAAGCACCACTTGAGGAGGAAAAGGCTTATTCACCCTATAGCTTGTAAGTCCATCACCAAGGGAAGTCAGGGAAGGCACTCAGGGAAGGAACCTGGAGGCAGGAACTGAAGCAGAACCCAGGAAGAAATGCTGGAGGTCAGAGGACAACTGTGTAGAGTCAGTTCCCTATATCCATCTTTTCATGAAGTCTGAGGGTTGAACTCAGGTTGCCAGGATTGCAGTGTCTCTACACTGAGCCCACTTCTCTGGCCCTACTGTCACACTTCATACATTAACTATTGAAGGCCCAGGACAACCACCGGCAAATTATACATAATCTATAACAAGTCAAAGGCCCGTATATTGCTTTTTTAGCAAATTGCCTTGCTTATAAGAGGAAAGGTATTCACTGTGGTTTCTCCAAGTCATTTCTTTCTAAGACTTAGGGGGAATGCTGAGATCGCAGGGCAGTGGTGAGCGAGGACCAGAGAGCAACAACAAAAACGGGCACTCAGGAGTCAGAGCTGAGTCTTCTGCAAAGTGCTCCACCAGAAACCCAGCCCCGCACCCCCACCTCTCCTCCTCCTCCTCTCGTCACCTATCATATTGGCATTCCCCCTAAAACTAGATCCCTCTTTCTTACCTGATCTCTTCTCACAGCTGGCTTAATTAGCACATTACTGTCTTCACAATATGGCTTCCTTACAGCCTGGCTTTGTTTGGACTCTAGTCTATGGCACAGCCTTTTTATTCATCCTTCATATTATTCCCTACTTTCACCTACCACATGCTCTATTTCCCAATCAGATTCTTATGGATGATCAGATGATTGGTCCATTTGTCCCTTTTTAAATAGAGACTTTTGAGTCATGCTACCTCATCAGTTGCTCTCTGATCTATATTTCGGCTCCCCCTACTCCAATCCTTTATATAAAAGACAGATTTATATGGCACAGAAAATATAGTGACCCTCAAATGTCTCTTTAGCTAGGACAGTATAAAGCCACGTATACTACAACACCATTTTCCATACCTTCTCACTTTATGCTCTAGAATAACAGTCCCTTCCTAGGCATAGTCACAGCAAATACATGTGAGCTGGGGACATCTTTGGCATCAGATTATCTCAATAGAACTTCAACTATTGGTGGGGTTGAATGCCAAATGACCGACCAGGAGATGATAGCTGCAGCCACATCTCCAAGAAGCCTCCCTTGCTCTGAGGATCAATAATATATATCCTTATTGGAGAGGCAATAAGGTGAGAGTACAATGCAGAAGCAATTTAAAACATCTAGCTTGGAGGCTGGAGCTGGAGTTCAGTTGGTATACCGCCTGCCTAGCCCTGCTCAGCCACTCTCTATAGATAGATAGATAGATAGATAGATAGATAGATAGACAGACAGACAGACAGACATAGACACTCTCTTTATTGAGGCCATCGGTTCCATTCCTGGTACCACATACACAATGTGTGGTGGTACATGCCTGTAATCACAGGACTCACTCATCCTAGATTGCATAGCTAGTTTGAGGCCAACCTTGGCTACATAAAACCTTGTCTCAAAAGAATAAATTAATTATATGTGTGTGTGTATATGTGTACCTTTCTTACCCCTGCTGGTAATTTATTATGTTCTTAATTTTGGCATAGCATAAATTTAAAAAATATTATGCAAATATATCTTTTTTATCAGCAAATTATTTTTAGTCTTTGGTCTTGAATCCTAACATTTTATATATAGCATATTTGGCCTGTAGCAAATGTATTAATTATTAATGTTTTAAGCAGCACATAATAGTTTATATGTGGATAACAAACTAAGATACTCCCTGGACTTGAAGAGAAAGGAAGCCGTTTTCAGAGACATCAGATTTGGCTATCTGGGTCTTCTAGAACAGACTGAGCTTGTTGGCTGGCTGCATTCCAGCTCTGCAGGGCTGGATGCTTCTAGGCAAAAGAACAGAGAGAAAAGCTGCATTGTGGGTGCCCCCAAGTGGGTACTCTCTGCGGTGCACACTGCAGAATCTCTGGGCAATGCCGCTAGTGTGAGTTCATGTGTGTAAGGTGCTTTCAGAGACAGGGGAAAACTGAAAGGTGTGTACGTTTTTCAGCAAGCATCTCTCGTTGTCAAATACTAACAACTGAGCCAGTATTCAATAAAGTGTTCCAGATTACCGTAGGTTATTTATTTTCTAGCACACGTATCTTAAAGGAAGGATTTAAAGTTATGTCTTATGAAAGCATGGAACAGAAAAATAATAGACTTTAGTACCAGATAAAACCTGACCTTGAACGTAACCTACTATGTGAACTTGGGCAACCACTTCACCGCCATAATCCATGGTTGCCTTGTTTTTAAAGTGATTTTAGGAGTGGCTAAAAATCAATTTACTTCATAATAGCATACGTGATACAAGTCAATACATGTAATAGGACAGGGTCCAGCACAGTATAAGTGCTTAAGAAATACCATTTACCATTAGTATTTTATTTATTAATACTACTTTTATTAACAAGAGTGCTATACTTAGCATGCACTGAAAATAAAATATATGAATTGAAATATACTTGCATACTTACCGGAGCTCCTAGATACCTTTTCGATAAACTCCTTTCCTACTTTAATCATCCAGAGGCAATTTCTATTATTATAGTAGTGAAAAAGGACGGGGTTGACTTACATTCTTCCAAATGGTGACTAGTATGAGAGATAATGAAAAGGTGAAGAAAGGTTACAATTTATACTAGAATAAAGAGCTATAACAACTAAACATAATTTTGTACTAGATCTTGCATTAGAGACGGGTAAATTCAATACAGGGTATGGTTGAGATAACTGAAATATGAATTGTAGAGTGAATAAAAGTTTTATATCCATGTAGTATTTCCTAAATTTGATACAGTACTCTGGTTACATGAGATAATCCTCTGGTTCTTAGGAAACATATGCAGAAATATCAGTAGACACAATGCTTACTTTCATATGGATGAGAAAATTAATAAAATTTATAAATTAATAAAATTAATAAAATAAAATAAAAAATAATAAAATATGAGAGAATCTTTTTAGAGTTACAAAAAAGTCTATACATGTGGACAGTACTATATATGCCTATGTATGTGGAGACAGAGAGAGAGACAGAGAGAGAACTATCTAAGAGTTAAAGACACAGAGCTGAGGAGATGGCTCAGAGATCAAGTTCTTGCTAAGCATGAGGACCTGAGTTCGGATCCCCAACACCCATGTAAAAAGCTGAGCACATCAGCACACACCTTTAATCCCAGACACATCCCTGGGGCTCAATGGCCAGTCAGCTGGCCTAATCCATGGGCTCCAGGTCCAGTGAAAGACCTGTCTAAAAATGTAAGGTAGAGAAAGATCAAGAAAGGCTTTAGATGTCAACCACTGCCTTCACACACATGCACTTGCCCATGTCCATGCACACACAAGCAAACACATATATGAACACATACACAAAAATATGTTCAAAAATTAGTCAACAGTTGTCCTGTTCTTGTTACTTTTCATTGTATAAATGTAAAGACTTAAAATTTCAAATTTTTATGCAGAGTGTGGTGGTACATGCCTTTAATCCCAGCATTCAGGAGGCAGAGGTAGGCAGATCTCTGTGAGTTCAAGGCCAGTCTGATCTACTTAGTTCCAGGACAGCTAGGGCTACACAGAGAAAGCCTGTCTAAGATAGATAGATCGATAGAACTTCAAATTCTAAACTTAAAAATTAAGTGAAACACATGACTGAGGATATAGCTTAGTGGTAGAGAGCTTTTCCAGCACACACAAGGTCCTGGATTCAAACCCCAGTATTGAAAAAAAATTATTTGGATTGAGTATAAGCTCAGTAGTTGAATAATTGCCTAGCATGTGCAAGGCCCTAAGTTCAATATCCTGTACCATAAAAAAAAATTATTTAATTGAGTAATAACTAAATAAATATAAAAAATTAGTGTTTTCTTCATGTAATAACTACATGAAGTAAAACATTTATTTTTGCATTATAAAATTTTGCATTATAAAATTAATATAAAGGTATAAGAGGTATTTAAGTGATCCCTGAAGAAAATATTACCTAACTATCTAAAACTTTGCAACAAACTCACAAAGTTATTGCAAATCATTGGCAAATAAAGTATGCTACATATTATAGCAGTATCTAATGAAGAATGCTGTCTAGTGTCTGATGTCTCTAAAGAATATTAAGTATATTAGCTAATTCTTCTTGAGAGTTAAGAATTAAAGCATAAGTACTTTTTCTGCATGAAAAAAAAAATGTACATGCTATAAGAGCTCGTACAACTGCTGACCTGTGAGACTGCACCTTCCACAGTGCTTGCCTGGATTTCTTTTAAGCACAGAAAACCACCCAAAACCCAACTTCAGCATCTGTCACCCACTGTTACTCTGGGAGAATAATCATTCCTGACTCATTTCCTGAAAATTTAAAGAACATTACATGTGGCAGGGCTGGAGAGATGGCTCAAGAGTTAAAAAATACTTAGTACTCTTTCAGAGAACCCCCATGGCAATTCAATCCCCGTAACTCCAAGTTCCAGAGGATCCAATGTCCTCTTCTGCCCTCCCATGGCCTCCTACACACATATGGTGCACACACATACACTCACGCACACACACATGCACACAAAATTAAATAAATAAATATTCTTTAAAACTGGTAAGTAAGAGAAAGGATTAGCAATTCATCATATCTTCTCTGTTCTAACTTAAGACAGTACAACAAAAATAGTTGGCAAGGGAAAATTCTTTGTAAAATAATGCCAGCTGATAAATGAAAAGGAAACGATAGAAAAGAACATTATCATTTTTCAGTTCTAATGAACTGGTGCATCTAGGCAGTATCATTAATGAGCATTAGAGTCACTAGGTGGAAAGCTGGTGGCAAACCTGACAATGAATCAATTCAAGCTGACCTCACTCGTCAATCTTACCGTCAAAAGAAAGACGAGCAGATATAATGTGTCAGTGCACATGGAAGAGCTATTTTAAGAAAGTAAAAATCCAATCTGACTAGGCCTGTGGAACAATCTACCGATTTACAGGAAGCATAAAGTTCTGATGAGCATATTAAGTAACATCAAGAAGATAAAATTATCAAGATGCAGAATGTGGGAAGCTATATGACTACAGTTCTTCAATTATTAAATATGACAAAAGGAAGGAGGAATCCGTAGGTTAGAAGAAGTGATGTATAACTAGCTGTAGAACACAAACTTGTCCACAACCTATTTGCTTACTTATTTTTGAAACAGAGTCTTCTATGCCCAGACTGGCCTGGAACTTGCACTCCTCCTGTCTGTCAGCGTCTTTCTTGAGTGCTAGGATGGTAGTTGTGCATTGCTATGCCTGGCCAGATCCTTAAATTCAATGAACTTATTTAAAATATATACCATGAGACAATCAGGGGTGTGGATATCAACTGCAGCTGCATATTGATATTTAAAAATTATTGTTAAATATTTATTTGTTTGTTTGTTTGTTCTTCAAGACAGGGTTTCCCTGTGTAACTCTGGCCAACCTGGATGACCTCCAACCTGCCTGTCTCAGAGATCTGCCTGCCTCTGCCTCTCCAAGTGCTGGGATTAAAGGTATGTCACCACCATCCAGTTGTTAAATATTTAAATGGGATAATGTCATTGAGATCATGGTTTCTCAGAAGAGTCCTTATGAAGATCACATTCAAACATTTATACTTTAAGTACTATAATTTCAGGTGTTGATTTCAAAATAATACGAGATAATGGGGAAAGGAAATGGGAAAATGGTATAATAAAACACGCAAGACTATGTGTTGATGCTGCTGTAGCTAGGGGATAGGTGGAAATCTGTAACACATTTCCTTTTAACTATTATTATGTTTTACATTTCCATTACAAAACTATTAACAGGCAACTGTGGTAGTGCCTGTAAGTGCTCAAGAGGAAGAAGCAGAATAATCACCATAAGTTTGAGGCCAGCCTAAGCTACATAGAGAGCTCCAAGCCAGCCAGGGCTATAGCTGCTTCTGTGTGTGTGTGTGTGTGTGTGTGTGTGTGTGTGTGTGTGTGTGTGTATGTTTCCTATTGAATTTAAATTCACATTGATTACATGGACATAGGTAGAGGAGTTACTTACTGGAGCATGAAGAACTAATCAGTGGCTACATCACCTCTCTCTCTCACTCGGTAGCCATTAACTGCCAATGGATCCTCAGGAAGGGAGGGGTCTCATGAGTCTCTCCTTCACCTGTGATGGAATGTTGGTGTCCCCAGTGTTGTGAGGGTCTTGCATATGTAACCAAAGCTGTTGTGCAATGTTATTCAAAAGTGCAATGGCCATTCCATGTCCAGGAAAGAATATTCATTTCCATCCTCCAACTCTTACATTCTTTCCACCCCCTCTTCTGTGATAGTCCCCGAACCTTGGAGAGGAGGATAAGATCTAGATGTCCCATGTAGAGCTGAGCATTCGAAAGTCACTTTCTTAACTCTTTGACTAGGTCTGAGTCTCATTGTCAACCACCCACTGCAAAATGAAGTGTCACCGAAGGGTAAGAGCAGCACTAATCAACTTGTAGGTACAAATATAGACATTTAGGAAGCACTTTGACAACTTGAGCATTTGCCAAAACAGTAGTAGGACATTCCCTTCTTGGGGCCTGTGACCTTCCAGCCAGGTAACTGTTCAGGTAATAGTACCAGGCATAATTCTCCTCCTATGGGGCAGGACTCAAATCCAAACAGAAAGCTGTTGGTTACTGCCCTAACAGTCATGCCACTATTGCACCGGTGGGGACAGCTTACCTAGCAGAGCACTACTGTAGCATGTAGTTCCTCCTCTGGGTGAGGTTGTTGATAATGTTTCTCACCCACCAGCCCACGTAGCACCTTCCAGTTAGTCAGCAGGTCAGTTCCAGCTTGTTTTCCCTATATCCTGAACCCAGATTACGTGGTGTCCTCAGCAATAGGGTATTATATGCAGCTTTGGAGCACTGGCAATGGCATGTGTTGCCTTGGCAGCCTCTAGGGGCTCTTGGTCAACAATTCATAGGAATGTATCTGGCACCGAGATTTTCACTTAATAACCAATGGGTTTCTGAGAGCCACATTACCCATTCATGCAAGGTACCTTCATTCATAGTCTTCTTTTTAAATTATATTTTAATGAGTTTCAAAAGACTTCCATCTGTTTTCTTTTTCCATGTCTCTTAAATTTTGGTTAACATTCTCTGACTTCTTCCTCCTTTTCTTTCCTTCCTCCAGTTTCTTTTGTTTTGTTGAGCAAACCAAAGATTGCTTATTTCAGCACTCTATACTACCCAGGCCAAGTTGCAATTCTCTATTTTGAGACAGCCTTGAACATATGATCCTCCTGTTTTAGGCTCCCAAATCGCTGGGATTATCATGCACCCAACAAACCTGGCTCTATTTTTAAAAGAAAATAGTGATCATTCCAATATATGTGAAGTGGCCTTTCTTTCTTTCTTTCTTTCTCTCTCTTTTCTTCTCTTTCTTCTCTTTCTTTCTTCCTTCCTTCCTTCCTTCCTTCCTTCCTTCCTTCCTTTTGAGACAGGGTCTTTCTGTGCTTTCCTGGCTGTTCTGGAGCTCACTATGTAGACCAGTTGGCCTCAAACTTGCAGATCCTCTTGCCTCTACTAAGAGTAGACGGGTGGTGGAGGACAAATATCTGAGTGTAGTTAGGAATTATGCTGGCTTAGTAAAGTGATAGTTGTAGGTTCTCCTCTAAGATCCATGACTTCACTAGCCCTGGGGAGTTGGTTAGAAGGCATGATTCCCTTCTTATTGAGCAGGTCTTAAGTCCAATTAGAGAGCTGTTTGTTACTGCCCAGATATGTGTAGCACATCTTCACTCTTAGGGTTATCGTGCTAGGCTGGTCACTGTTGTGGTTCATGGGTATCATAGCTGTGTAGGACTGTTTGTTCTTCTCTTCTTTGGAAGCTTGCATAGTTCCTTCTGGTACCATGGAAGCTAGTCCTCAGGATAAAGGCTTTCAGGTGAGTTCCAGTTCAGGGGCCTCTTGCCCTAATCTGAAGTATATGGTGTCTTCAGCAGTAGGGACTTATCTTCCACCTCTGGGGACAGCCAAGGATAGTGAATAATAAGCTATAATATTCTGGTTGTTTCCTGGACAACCCTGACCAACAACTTAAAAGACAGCTTCTCAAGACAAATGCTACATGTTCTTTCTCATCTGAGGCTTCTAGCTCCAAATCTTGTGAGTTCATATCCTAAGGTAATTGCAGAAACCAGGAAGGTAAAAATGGACCATTGCCGATATAGTGATGGGGGCAAGAGAGAAGGGAATAGCAGGGTACAAGTGATCTGAATGGGAAAATGGGGGCTCTAATTAGGGAAGGAGAAGGAGATAAATACATAAGGAAAGAGGATAAAAAAATAATAATATGTCTGAAAAAGTCATAAGGAATCATACTATTAACTATAAAAATATCATAATACAGGTAACACTGTGAATATATGAATGGAAAGATAGATAGATAGATAGATAGATAGATAGATAGACAGACAGACAGACAGACAGACAGATAGACAGAATTGAAATAATTTTTTTTTTCTATCTGTGTTGCTTGTACCCACCACAGGATCCTTCAAGCATGGGTAGAGTTGGCGCAGAGCCAGAATACAGACTACGGGAGTCAAGTGAGTGGCAAAAGGCAGACTCAGTTTATTACATGGGGGGAAGCCTATTATACCCTTCACCTGGCCCAGCATCCCATTGGCTGCCAGACTGCAGCAGCTGCTCCCTGGGCGTGTCCAGGTAGTTCTGTCTCTGGGCATGTCAGGGCAGGTTTGTCTCTGTGTATGTCCACGTGAGTCTCAGGCCTTGTCCAGTTTTCTCCTACATATCTGGGCTGACAATGCCTGCCCCCAAAGACAATCTAACAAAAGCCCCAACACCAGACATGAGTTACATAGTTTTAAAAGATCATTTTTTTAAAGAAGTTGATCAGATATCAAAGAATGTGCCAATGAGGCTGATCATCAGTGTTTTGGCAGACTAAAGATCCAAATTAAATAAAAACGCCGAGGCAAGAGATCTCTAGAGGTCTAGATCTCTAGATGCTCTAGAATTAGATCTCAGAGGTAAGGATGTTTGTCTAAGTAATCTGGCAACAGCAAAGAGAGGCAGTAAAGAAGAAGTTTGGTCTAATTCTAACCTTTACCCTACTGTCACCACCACCACCACCACCACCACCCCACACACAGCCTAGTTCTGTTGATTTGGGTTTCCACTCTCCATCTGTATTTGGCTGCACATGTTTGGATTGTATCCACATGAGGTAACTGAAGACACTGAGTTCCCTGTGAATTTTACTGAGGCAGAGCAGACAGTTACAAAGTATCTCTCAAAACTGTGGAATAGTCACACAGATATGTGTCCAGAGGGTGCTTGCAAGCCAGCTCTCATCCTAAAGAGTTGGCAGAGTTTGGCCCCTCCCCTCTGTGCTGACAGACCACAGATCACAACAAAATTCCACCCCCTTCAAGGGGTGGGCTTATTGGCAAAATTGCTTATCTGTTTTAACCAATGCATTACCTCTGAATACCAAAAGACTCTCCCTTGCTCCCAACCAAATAAATGCACAACCCCCGCATTAAACCAGAAAGAATGTCCCTCTGGTAGCACCTTCTGAGTTGCTGTTCTCACTAGCCCTGGGCTCCGATCAAAGGCAGATGTATACACGATGAAGACCCACACCACCCATGCTGCTTCCCACAGCAGCTTCCCACCTGGGAGCAGCAGCAGCCATAGGCCAGCTGTGGCTGCTTCACAGGACAAGAGAAGCCATGGTCAGACAAGTAGATGAGATTCATTCCAACAAAAACTTTAAATGCCCTGAATAAGCCTGGTCTCATGGTACCTTGGAGATCTCATCATCACTTGCTCGCTACTGCTGCTCCTATCTGTGGCACTGTACAAATGTAAGGCCCATAACAAATGGCCTATCTCATATGACAACGGGTAACTCAACAGCCTGAATTCCAAATCAAGCACCCCCCTTTGTGCTTTCATATTAATGGACCATACACGGAATCAAACAAGAGCTTGATAACTTTTTTAGTTTCAAAATGCTGCTATAACGAATTGTCACAAACTTAGTGACCTACAGCTATGCAGATTGGCTAACTCCTAGTTTTGGAGTTCAGAAGTCTAACATGGGTCTCAGTAGACTAAACTTCCTGTATGGGAAGCGTTATGCTCCTTCTGAAGGCTGTATAGGAAAATCTACTCTGAGCCCTTTCTATATCCTGGAAACTACCCACAGTTGTTACCTGGAGGCCACTTCCTTATTTTCTATCTTGTAACTATTAGTAGAATCTTTCTCATGCTGTACCACTCTAAATGTGC
Organism: Cricetomys ansorgei; assembly: GCA_026225945.1. Lineage (NCBI taxonomy): Eukaryota > Metazoa > Chordata > Mammalia > Rodentia > Nesomyidae > Cricetomys > Cricetomys ansorgei. The sequence goes on from JAMJFZ010004031.1 coordinate 8,304,082, forward strand.
TTGTATCACCACAACCCCCGACTCCTCTCTGCTTCACTTAGAAAGTGTGACCGTGTGCTCATCCAGATACAAGGTAATTCTCTCATCTCAATAGTCTTACCTTAATCTCGTCTCTGAAGTCCCTTTCACCATGTGAAGAAACACATTCACTGCCCTGAGGATTAGGAGGAGGCAGAATTGAAGCAACATCCTACCTATCAAAAGGACCCTCCATGCCAGACATGATGACTCCCCCTGTAATCGCAGTGTAGGGGAGGTGGAGGCAAGGGAATTGGGAGTTCAAGTCAACACTGACCACACAATCTGTTCTAGGCCAGCCTGTGCAATATGAGATTGTGTCTATAAAAAAAATAAAAAGACCCTCCAAAAACTCATCTAAAGAAATTACAGAGCAGAATAAACAAGTTCTGACAATAAATCCCTTTCTCTACATAGGGCTGAGACCTTTTATACTCTTGATGTAGGCAAGGGTAGGGCAAGAGGAGAAGAAAGGCATGGGAAATATGGTGTGCCTCTTGGAGACAACATGGGGAAACAATTAAATAATTTAATTGGCCAGTTAATTTAGGGATTGGAGAGATGGCTCAACAATTAAAAGTAATTAAGAGCACTTGTTGCTCTTGTAGAGGACCTGAGTTTGATTCCCAACACCACAGAACACCTTAACAGTCTGTAACTCCAGTTCCAGGATCTAGTGTCCTCCTCTGGTTTCCTCAAGCACCAGGTACACCCACAGTGCTCTTACACACTTGCAGGAAAAACACTCATACACATAAAATAAAGTAAAAATGAATAAATCTTTTTAAAAAACATTTAAGGCCAGTCGGTGGTGGTGCACACCTTTAATCCCAGCACTCAGGAGGCAGAGGCAGGTGGATCTCTGTGAGTTTGAGGCCAGCCTGGTCTACAGAGTAGTTCCTGAACACCCAGAGTTACAACAGGGAAACCCTGTCTCTAAAAACCAAAAAAAAAAAAAAAAAGGGAAAAAATATTTAAAGTAAATTAAAATTAAAATGAGTCTAAAATATAAACATTGTTTTTTTTTTTTTTTTAGTGACTTGAAGAATTTTTGTTCCTGGGTTGTTTGGGGGACAGGACAGGATAGAGGAAGAGTTGCTTTGGTTTGGTTTTTTGGAGACATTATTTCATTATGTTGCCTAGGCTGGCTTCAAAGTGATGAACTCCAACTGATGCTCCTGTCTCCACCTTTCATCATCTGGGACTACAGATGTACAACACTGTACAACTGAAGTTTCACTGACCTTTTAAGGATACATTCTCACAGTGATCTGTTTTTGTTCCTTTGCTGATATGAGCTCTGGTCAATGAAGCTAAAAGACTCCCTTAAGTAGTCAGAAAGACAGACAGAAGCTGAACAAAGAACAACTGATAGAATTTGCAAATAAGTGACATGTTATCACGACGAGCCCACACACAGACACAGGAACACTGGCCATTATCTTGAAATGACTGACCTGCTTTGTACACAAAAACAGGGCAAAGTGTATTTCCCATGCACAGCCCTGTAAACTGGAATGCTCTCACCTCAAGGAAGAATCTGGCCTTTTCAAATCAAAGCCTCTAGTTATTTAAACACTTTGCTTGATGTATTTATTGATCATAAATGTTTATCTGACCAGTTTCTATTTCAAGCTTTTTTTTTCACATTTAAAACATGCATCTTTTGGTAGACTACTTACCTAGGCTTGATCTCCAGTACTGGCAAAAATTAAAAATCTTGATCTTGCCTACTTCAAAATCAAAGAGGCAGTTTCAGCAAAGCCCTAATTTAATATATAAACGAATCTTGATGATTCCACTTACGGATCCTATTTTGAAGAATGTATTTCCTTAATGCTTTGTTTCTGAGAAATACACTTCAAAATTATATATCCATCACTACTTTAAGCCAACTTACCTGACTTGGAGATGCATCACAGATAGGAAACAAATCTAATTATCAAAGTTCTTAGATCAGAAATTGTTAGAAAGGTGAGATGAGAAGTATAAAGTGTGGTATTGTCTATTTAACGGACAACTTCATTTGAATTAGTAATGGGAAAGGGGCCAAGAAAAGCATGGTTAGTACTGTGTAACCATATTATTCCTTCATAGGGCCATGATAATCCAGAAGTGGATTCAAAATTAGCATTAATTAGCATTAAGCATTTGCACAATATGGAACCCCAGAATTTCTTAATTGACAGAGTAGTTTCATAAACACGTAATATTAGGGCTAGGAATGTAACTAACAAATACCTCCCTGGGACTAGTGTAGGGAAAAAATGGTAAAAGGAGCTCTCTTAGGTCTGACTCTGGTTAAGACTATACACTGCTCTTCCAGAAGATTGGAATTTAGTTCCTAACACCATATCAGGCAGCTCAGGGAATCCCATGTTTGGAGCCTCCTTGGACACACATACACACACTCCAAATAATAATAATAATAATAATAATAATATAATTTAAAACTTAAAAAAAGAAGACCTCTCTCAGATGTTTTGTTAGTGTTGGTCTTGGTTTCTTGAGGGAGAATGGGAACTCACACTAACAGTTGATTTTCAAACAAAACAAACCACTGAAATTCAAATTCATGTAAAACCTCCCTGTATACAAAATAATTCTAGTCAAGATAGGGAAAAGAAGCTATACACACAGACTCGTGATATATTCAAACAGGGACAGCCTAACCTTACATGCATTAAGAGTTTGAATGTAAATTGAAGGATATTGACTAGGACTACTGCCAAAGGTATATGCAAGTCCATCACCAAGACCTGAAACTTAGTGTTCCTTTAGTTACGCCAACCTTTGCTTTCGTTAGTGCAACCACAATAGAGAAACACTACAAAGAGTACTATGCTATTAGTCATTGTGAATCATTAAAACATCCCTAACATGCTGGTTTTTCATTTTTAAGCAATCCATCTTCTACTATAACATATCAAATACTACAGATACATGGAAATAAAAGATTAACAATTTCTGTATTCCTTCTCAGCCTTATTGCTCAATAGTTTACTGACTGCCCAAATTAATCGATTAGTAAGCCAAGCATTTTCTAAATGTGTGGGCATAGCAATAGGCACAACAAAATCTGTCCATGAAGACTCTCTGTGAGAACCAAAAAAGCAAGCAATAAATAAAAGACAAAGAAAGAGGGGCTCAAGGAATGACTCAGAGATTTAGAGTGCTTCCTGCTCTTCTAAAAGACCAGCATTTGGTCCCCAACACTCTTGTCAGGCGGCTCATAACCACCTGTAACTCCAGCTCCAGGGGAACCAATACCTTCCGGTGGTCTCCACGGGCGTTTCACACACATGACAGAAATTCACTCAGGCACATATACAGACACATTAATAAAAATTAAAAATAGGAAGCTGGAGTGATGCCTCAGTGGTAAAGGAAGTCCACTTACTGCTCTTGCAGAAGACCTAGGTTTGGTTGCCAGCACCCACATGATGGCTCACTACCATCTGTTAACTCGAGTTCCAGGGGATTTGATATCCTTTGCAGACCTCCCTTGCTACCAGGCATACACACATATATGTCCAGGCAAAACACTCATACATATAAAATAAAAAATAAATATTAAAAAAATAATAAAATAGGGCTGGAGAGATGACTCAGTGGTTAAGAGCACTGTCTGTTGTTCCAGAGGGCCCAGGTTCAATTCCTAGCACCTACATGGCAGCTCACAACTGTCTTAACTCCAGTTCCAGGGGATCTGACACCCTTACACAGACATTATATGCAAGAAAACACCAATGAATATAAATAGATAGATAGATAGATAGATAAAATTTAAAAGCAAAAATATTTTTACAGACCTTTAAGCCTTTCAGATCTCTGAGTTTGAGATCAGCCTGGTCTACAGAGTTAGTTTCAAGACAGCCAGGGCTACATAGAGAGACCCTGTCTTGAAAAACAAACAAACAACAACAACAAAAAGACAGATAAATTGTGGGACTGTCTTGAAGCTAAAGTGGGTAGAGGGCTGCAGAAGTATTGGCCCCTCACTTCTGAAGTGCTGATAGGCCACAAACCAAGCCACCTGCTCACAGCAAGGCACCTCCCCTTTTCAAGGTAGGAGCAACCTGGCAGAATTGTTTATCTGGAGTTGCAACTAAACCCTTCCAATATGACCATATAAAGTTTCTCCCTCTGCTTCCCAATGTCTAATGTCTAAGCCCAAGCCACAATCCCAATATGCAAATAGGATTGCCTGTCCAATGAGCTTCCAATGACATTCCTGGGAAACAGGGACCATTTCTCTAGCTATAAATATGAAAGCCTGTTCCCCCTAATAAAGGAGTTCAAGCCCTCTGCCACTGACTCTCAAAAATTGAGTACATTCTCATCAGCTCGCAAATCTCCAATTTAAGACCTGGATTTGCCTCATCTGCATTTTGGGGCTCTTTGCCTAAGGCTCAAAGTCCTGGAAAAGACTCTCTTGCATAAGCTGTGGTCTCACTGAGAAAGGAGGAAGATCCCTTATCAGAAAATGGGCTCAGTGCTACCCTTCCAGTCACAGAGGTCAGACAAGCACCAACCAAGCAACATTCCTTGTTAGTGACCTGCTGTGAAGCCCAGGCAGCATTTAGAATTTACCTGGGTTTTGCCAGGGCTAAGAAAACAGGGAGAAGTCGAATGTCTTCTGCTCTCAGGGTGAGAATTCTGGGGGTTCCAAGCACACTCAATCCCCTCTTAGCTCTAGGACAGCCCCTCAGTGGTGCACACTTGAGATCCCAGCACTCTCAAGGCTGAGGAAAGAGGACATGAAGTTCCAAGCCAACATAGAGTATATAACTAGGTCCAAAATATGAACTTAAGAAAAGGACAGTATGCCGGGCCATGGTGGTGCATGCCTTTAATCTGAACACTCAGGAGGCAGAGGCAGGCAGATCTCTGTGAGTTCAAGGCCAGCCTGGTCTAGAGTGAGTTCCAGGGCAGCCAGAGTTACAACAGAGAAACCCTGTCCTGAAAAATCAACAGAAAGAAAGAAAGAAAAGAGAGAGAGAGAGAGAGAGAGGGGAAGGAAGGAAGGAAGGAAGGAAGGAAGGAAGGAAGGAAGGAAGAAAGAAAGAAAGAAAGAAAGAAAGAAAGAAAGAAAGAAAGAAAGAAAGAAAGAAAGAAAGAAAGAAAGAAAGACAATATGCTGTGAGAGGGTCAGTGGGTGAAGGTGCTTGGTTACCCCCAAGCCTGACAGCCTGAATTCAATCCTTAGGATCCACATGGTGGTAGAGGAGTATTGACTCCCTCAAGTTGTTCTCTGACCTTTACACGCACACTGTGGCATAGACACTCGCTGGACACACATGCCTGCCCTCACATATGCACAAAGCAAGTAAATAAATGTAATAAAAATTAAAAGAAACAGCAGCTAGTTACAAAAAGACAAATGATGCATGACTTATATGAAAGACGTAGAGTACTCAAGTTTGTAAAATCAGGAAGAATGATGATTGTCTGGGGCTGGAGAGAGGGCCATGGAAAACACTGTGGTTAAAACATTGTAAGAGTGAGCAGGTTGTGTTTTCTTATTTAGGACTATCTCACATATATATGTATATATACAAATATATGCAACTAGAGAAAAAGAGGCCATAAATTTGAAAGCAACAAAGGGTTGAGTATAGAAGGGTTTGGAGGGAGGAAATGGGAGGGGGGCGAATTATGTAATTATATTATAACCTCACAAAAAAATCTTAAAAATCTATAACAAGACCAAAAGTTCAACAATTGTCATTTATGTGGGACATTTCTGCACTCATCTGGTTTGTTCAAAGTTGCCAAAAGAAGGTGCTGAATAGATTTTGAAACATATCCACACACTTTTTAGTCCAAAAATATGATAAATTATAATCTCTTAATTCTTCCAACTATAAAGGTAGAAGAAAGCAGAAAACAGTGGCACATGTCTTTAATCCCAGCACTTGGAAGACAGTGGCAGGAGCTTTGTGAGTTGGAGGCTAGCACGGTCTACGTAATTAGAAAGCTCTTGAACTCTCATTTGTTTATCTCAGTACTTCTAATCAGGCCCTCTTTCTGGGGAAGAATTAGCCGTCTTTAAAAACCACTTTTGTTTTGTTTTGTTTTGTTTTAATGAAATAATCCCGCTAGACTGGTGGCACAGACCTGCCATCCCAGCTACTTCGGAAAGCTGAAACAGGAGGATCACGGGTTCAAGACTCCCCTAAGCTACATACTGAGCTCAAGGGCTGCCTGAGCAACTCACCCTTATATACAAAATAATAATAAAATAAAAGTGAAAAGAGTGTTGGCTGGTAGCTTAGAGCTAGAACCCCTAATTGGCACGTGCGACGTGTTAGGCTCGCTCCTCAATAGCGGGAAAAAATCAAAATCTTCACCGTTAGTGACATAACAAGCCAGGGGTAGTCAGTCTTCAGTGTGCTCCTTTTCATTTCACTGCCCGCCAGCCTGTCACCGAGTGCCTGTCATTGTCTTCCTCTGCTAGTTACCAATAAAGTTGTTACAAAGTGACCTTGAGCGTCTGTCCCCGCCTTCTCCATCCGGGTGCTAAGGCGCGGATAAGAGTCGCACTGCGCCTGCGCGCCCAGCCCTACTGCTTCGACCTCTGCCGCCGCTGCCGCCGCCGCCTCGGAGGTAAGCGAAGGTAAGCGGAGGGCGCGGGGCCGGGGCGGAGCGGGCCGCCGGGCCCCATCCACCCGGCCTGCGCCTCCCGGGCACGCGGCCACGCCGCCGGCCTGCGCGGGGGCCCTCGGGGCCGGGGTGGGAAGGGCGGGCCCCTGGGGGACCCTTGACCTTAAGCCTCTTTTCGCGCCGCAGAGAGGAAGCGGAGAGGAGCCCACGTCGCCTGTCACCCACATCCACACCGCGCTGCCAGGAGGAAAGATGTTCGCCTGCGCCAAGCTCGCCCGCGCCCCCGCTCTGGTACGTAATCCGGGCCTCGGCCCAGCGTACACGCTGAGGGACCGGGCAGCTGGCGGGCCGCCTCGTGGGTGCCGGCTCTCCTTCACCCTTGCCCGGATGTCCTCTCCTCCCTCCCTCCCGAGCCTGCGGCCCGCAGGCCGTCCCCCGCCCCGCGTCCCCGAGGCCTATCTGCAGGCTCGCTTGGCGTAGGTCACAGACCCCTCGCTCCTTGAGCGTGCCCCTCCCCCACCTCCTGGGCCCTGCAGAGTTGGGGTCGCGCGGAGGTCCGGGTACTGGGAGTTAGGAGGGGGCTGCTGAGGCCTAGTTGCCTCCGCAGCGCTCCCCATGCGTGTCTGTAGGTCAAACTCGCCGCTGCAGAGGGGAGGGACTTTGCTTCCATGTGTGGGTGGAGAAAATGGTGGGGGAGCCCCGAGGCTTTTTTTTTTTTTTGAAGGCTGTAAGTGAAGCCTAATGCTAAAGGATTTGTCCTAGAGAATCAGATCTTGGTTCTGAAGGGATTTTCCGTGACCTTAGTGTAGTGGACACTCAAGGACAGAGAAGCTAGACTGCAAGATGTCCTTATAGTGAGAGCATATCACCGGTTCTTAAGCTGCCATTGAACTACTTGAACTCTGGTAAATTTATGATTAATGAGCATTTAGGAATGCCTAGGAAATAGCGGAAGCTCTATTAACTTAGGGACTATTTTAAATGACAGCATTCATAATGACACTCCTAACATTCTTGTTGGCCCACATACGCTTACTTGAATCACAGCGCTATGATAATTGAAACCTCTACAGCAACCCTCAATCATTTTTTAACTGATTGTTACAATTCATTAGCATGCAGTGCTGTTAGATTGACTTCCTCTATTCAAAATGACCAAACAGCCAAGATAATTGTGCTGATAAACCTGCTCATTCCCTTCTTTCTCCTTTAGGATTTATGGTTACAAGAAAGGCCACTGAAGACTCATCTGTGTTTTGTTTTGCTCTGTTTTTAATATTTACTTATTTTTATTTCATGTGAATTGGTGTGAGGGTGCCAGGTCCTCTGGGACTGAAGTTACAGACAGGTGTGGGTGCTGGGAATGGAGCCCGGGTCCTCTGGAAGAGGCTGAACTATCTCTCCAGCTCCTCCTCTGTATTCTTAAGGCTTGAAATTTTTCCTTTCCTTCTATTAATAGATCCGAGCTGGATCCAGAATTGCATATAGACCAATTTCTGCGTCGGTGTTATCTCGACCAGAGACGAGGACTGGAGAGGTAAGCAGTAGTCATAGAAATTAGGAATAAATCTTAGAGTGAAGGGGTGGTGTATTAATGAATGGTTCCAGGGTGGTTTCTCTTCGCTTTTATCAAACAACCTTCATGCAGAAGGTGAACCACTGAGGAAATTTGGTGGCTGAAGCAGCCTCCTGAACTGGTAAATAAATATTTCAGTCAGTATTTATATTTAAGCCTGCAGTTTTGAGTTATCTGTACTGAAGATTAAAATAATCAAGGTTACCATAAAGAGCTTGCTCTGCTGAAAAGCATATTCACATATGCTGCTTCATAATTTTTAACACTGGGAAATGTAGGTACCGTTAGCTATCTTGTGAAAGATAAGCATTATTCCAGGTTTTCTTCTCATTGTACCAGTTATTCCTACTAATCTAAAATGTTTACAAGTTACTGTTTTGGCAGTATTGTGGTTAAGATAGATGTGATTAGTGAATTGACTTTTGCTTTATCTTCTGTTTCCAGGGCTCTACAGTATTTAATGGGGCCCAAAGTGGAATGTGCCAGCTGATCCGAAGGGAGTTTCAGACCAGTGTAATCAACAGAGACATTGATACTGCTGCCAAATTCATTGGTGCAGGTGCTGCAACAGTAGGAGTTGCTGGTTCTGGTGCTGGTATTGGGACAGTGTTTGGCAGTCTTATCATTGGTTATGCCAGGTAATCACTTAAGAGCTCTTAAGTTAAACAGTAGGAAGCTATAATTAGAAATCGGAAAGTCATGAAATAATAGTAGCTCCTTTGAAGTGTCTTTTGAGTGTTTCCCACTAAATTTTGTGAGCTATGTACGTTAGTCACTTAGAAGATGAGAAGGTCAAAGCTAGGGGCCAGGGCACAAACTTACAATCCCAACAGGTCAGGAGAAAGGCAAGAAAAGTACAAATTTGAGACAGCCTCAAGAATAGGAGAACTCCTCAAAATGGGTATAAACTAAGTATTTAAGTTTTGTTTTTTTTTTTTTTTGAGACAGGGTTTCTCTGTTATAACTCTGAATGTCCTGGAACTCGCTCTGTAGACCAGGCTGGCCTCGAACTCAGGGATCTGCCTGTCTCTGCCTCCCAAGCACTGGGATTAAAGGCATGTGCCACTACTGCCTGGCTTTAAAAAAAAAGATTTTAAGAGACAGAAGCAAAGTGCTATTAGGCAGGTAGCACCTCCTTCCATAGAACTTTGTAGTTTGCAAAGATCCCCATACTAGTTATCTGGTACCATTTATTAAATGCGTTGATGTTAATATTTCAGAGTAACAGTCATATGTGTTGTGTCTCTCTTAGAAACCCTTCACTGAAGCAGCAGCTGTTCTCATATGCTATCCTGGGATTTGCCTTATCTGAAGCTATGGGTCTCTTTTGTTTGATGGTTGCTTTCTTGATCTTGTTTGCCATGTAACAGAAATTACTGCCTGAAAGATGTTGGCATTCATAGAAATTACGGATGTAATTCTGTATATCTTACTGTGACTCCGAAAACTGTAGTACTGGTGTCATAGAAATGTACGTTATTTCCAAAGTCATTTCATTAAAGATGAAAACTTTAATTTTTGCTGTGATTTGTACTTGTCTAAATTTGGATCATCACAAAGAAGATGGTACATTGAAGCTGATGGTTGTCTGGGTCAGAGGAAGGTATAACAGTCAACCCAGTTTTGAAAAAGCACCCCATGTGACTTTTATAGGAATTCTCTTATGTCGTGTTCCACAGATTGCCATTTATGGGGCTTTTGTTTCTCAATGTAAAGGAGAATTATTTTAGCCCTATGAGCTTCTTGGAAATATGATTAATGCAAACCACTTCAAAATAGTTTCTGTGTTTTTAAAGGTTACCATGAATTAGAACACATAGAAACAGAATCACCTTCCAAGTGGATGTGGTTGCCTTTACGTGTAGATGAAAAAGGGAGTCATGTCAGCTCCCTAGGAGTAACTCCTTGGGAGTTACTAGGAGAGTGTGATTTTAATTTTTCTGTTAGCCTTGCATTAAGCAATTCTGTGTCTAGTAAATAACCTCTGTCTTAAGGGACCCAATCAAACTGGCAGCTAGTTTCTTACTTGAACAAGCCTCTTTAAAAAACAATTACCAAAGTAGAATTAATTCGCTGCATTTTTTTAAGCCCCCAAAGTTGGTGAAACCCTGCTGCTGCCATTGTAATGGAAGCCCTAGGAATGATAGCTGATGGAGTATTTGGTATTTGCCCCAGTACATGTTACTTTTCAGACTTCCTATTAAAAGGAAGAAAGTGATACTACCATAGAAAGATTGTTCTTCCCTAGCAACTAAACTATCATTAGATTCTCATCTAAGTTGCTAGTTTGGGGTAGAAGATAGTGGAATGTGGGAGAGTGAAAAAGGACAAATTAGAATGACACATGTATGAAAATGCCATAATGAAGCCCACTACTTTGTATGCGTTTCAGAACTTTTTTGAACATGAAGTTAATTGGGACAAATAAGAAGGTGGCTTTACTTTAGTACCCTCTGCATAAGTTGGTTTCAGCTGAGAAAAAGAATTCCTGAAGCATAGTGGGAAGCTTTCCCATCAGCATCACCTAGGTGCTTGTTTAATCCCTGGTCTCTTGACCTGTAAAAGAATCTTGGCTCTGAGTCTGCATTTTTAAATGGGTTTCCCAGGTAATTTTGTACATAGTATTGGAGAATCACTAATCAGACATAGCCTTGAATCTCCAAAAGAGCAAGAGCTATGGTTGCTTTTAGGTCATGATTCATCCAGTCTATCACAAAATTTCCTGGAAAAACAATTTTTTCAACCACTAAAACGAATGAAGTCAGCACTGTACCTAATACCAGGTATCTCTGGCAGTTGGGAGGCTGAGGCAGATCACAGGAACTGCTACATGGCAAACTTTGAGAAATGCTAAGTGAAGTAAGCCAGACACAAGACTATGAGTATATGATTCTGTTTTTATAAAATAGGTAAGTTTATAGAGACTAAGCCAATTAGAAGTTACTGGTAACTGGGGAACAAGGGAAGATGGGTGGCTGACTGCCTAGTGGATGTGGAGTTTCATTTTGGGTGACTGAAAATGTTAACCAAATGGCTGAACAAGATTATAAACGTACTAAGTCATCAAATTGTACATTTTTTTTAAATGGTTGGCATGGCAACTATACATGTATTTTACAATTAAGTTTCTGTACTATGTAACAAAATACACCGTAAAGTCAACAGTTTTTTTGTTTTTGTTTTTTATCATAGGGAAATATTTAGATGAACCAATCTGTTCACAGTTCATTTTGAATAAAATCAGCCTTGGTAAAGACATTTGTGGTGCTAGTTGGTGATCAAAGAAGTGTGAAACATTGATGCTAGAAGTTGTTGTCTCTGGGAGAATCCCAAGTATAAAAAAATCCCTGTACAGTAGGTGCACAGGCTTCAGTTTACTGTGCAAAAAGGCTTATGTCTTTTAGAAACTGACTTAGAACTGTTCTACCTAGATGGGAAAAATACGTCAAATACTTTGCCTAAAGAAATATTGTGCACCATTTTGTTGTTTTTTAAGACAAAGTCGGTAACCCAGGCTGGCCTCCAGCTTCACAATGCTCCTGCATCAGCTTCCTAAGTGTTGGTCACAGGTGTGTGCCCCCGCACTTCACTCTTGTGGTACTGGACGGTGAACAATTCCACGTTCTAGGTAAGTGTTCCACCACAAATCAACATCCTTAACCGTGTACACTTTTGTAACAAGTATCACCTCTCTTAGTTTATGAGCTTTGAAACAAATACTGATGGGAAATACTTTTTAATGACTTAGTTTCTGAATGGAGACTAATAGAGATGTTACTTCTTACCAACCAAACATGAAATGAAGCATTTCTCTGTTGAGAATACTAGGCTTACTTTAAAGCTCCCAACAGGCAAGAGCACGTCAGAGCACTGGAATACCAGTTGAACTCATGTATGCAGACTTGTTCCTTGGTGCATTGCAGATTTTTAATCTTTATTTTTATTTGGTATTGTGTTTTCTTTAATAGAGAAATGCTAATGGGTGGATGAGTAGTGATTTTGAGAACTGGGAGCCAAACCTGGGCATTGTGCATGTTAGGCAGGTACTCTGCTGAGTTGTACCATTGCATTGAAATACAATATTTTTAATGTTTTGGTGATTAATTCAACATTAGTTTGAGTATGAAATTAACTTTGAACTAATGGGAAACTTGTTAACTAACCATACACTAGGCATGTATTAGATTAAAATTGAAACAATAGATGAATTTCACTTAAGTGGCATAAGAGGTGAGATGATTGGAAGGAGGAATAATTTTCCAATGAAGAAATCACTTGACAAGCACTACTTGTCTACATGTTAGGCTAAACCTTGACTAGTATGAGGTCAGTCCAGAAGAGGAAAGTATGTTGCCTAGTGACTAGCACTAGGGAAGGTAAAACAGCAAAGCACTGGTAGAATTAAAAGTGTCCTGGCAATTTTGTATGCTAGAGCTTACAGGTAAACTGGACCAAATTATATAAATTAGTGTGTGATCATGTGATCACAGTCAGCCATTCAAAATTTGGAGCTATGTTTTTGGATTGTTAAAAGTGACCAATGAGGGATGGCTTGAAGTCAGCAGTACCGGTGCTTACTATAGCAGATTCGTTAGTGATAAATAGGGTGTTATGTGACAAGACTTCTGGGGAAATTTGCACACGTCTACACCCCAGATAGGGACCCCACAACCGACCAAAATGTGGATGTCACCAAACTCCAGTTTGATGAACCTATAAGTTTTATTGCGGTTACTTACGGGAACAGAAACGACTCAAATACAACTGCATCGCCAAAGCCCACCCCAGCACCAGGATGGCTTACAGAGCTGGGAGGAACCCTAGAGCACCCTGCAGGTTTTGAGTTGTTTATCTTCCTACTTAAGGAGCTTCCCTGCAAGAATGTCTCTCTAAAGAAACTTGTTACACAACAGAGTGCTTAGTCTAGGATGTTGGCCATGATAATTTGAAAGAATCTCCAAAGGGTTGAGAACATTTATTGATATTGCAGAGGACTGGGGTTCTGTTCATAGCCCCTATATGGTGGTTTATAACCATCTGTAACTCCAGTTTCAGGGATTTGAAGCCCTCTTCTGACTTCTACAGACACCAGACATATGTATGTGGTATGTACATACGTGCGCACGTACACACACACACACAAAGAGAGGAAAAACGTCATACCCAAAGATAAATTTTAAAAATAAATCTCAAAAAAAAAAAATATTGAGTGGCCCATACCTTTAGTCCCAGCACTTGGTAGGCAGAGGCAGGCAGATCTCTGAGTTCAAGGCCAGCCTGGTCTACAGAGTAAGTTCCAGGACAGCCAGAGTTACAACAGAAACCCTGTCTTCAAAAAAACAAACAGAAAAACAAAAAAAATGTCCAAAAGTAGTTATAGGGCTTGCCTGGATCTGGAGCCGACCAGGAGTGGCAAGGATGTCCATTCCCTGTGTGCTGAGTGCTCCTCCCGATAGAGGCCTCGCATGTGCACTGTCAGCACTCAGAACATGCCTGCAAATTTAGGGCTAGTTTTCTAGAGGCAAAGAAATGCCAACTCATTTTCCACATTATATAGTCATTTTTTGGTAGTGTCGGGAGATCATACCTTCCTTGATTTCAGAGCCTGTGCTTTGATTTGTAATGTGACTTGATGCCAAGGAGAAATTGATTTGGGGAAATAAAGAATTTTGATTTTTGTATAGCTTTAAAAATGAGATAGGATCTTACAAGTGCTGTACAGATAGGAATTATTGTGTGCCTATAAACTGAATAAAAGTTCAGAACGCAGAGTCTGAGAAATGGCTCAGTTAAAAATGTACTGCTCTTGCAGAGGACTCAATTTCAATTCCCAGTACCCCCATGAGGCCGCTCACAACTGCCTCTAAGTCCACCTTCAGAGGATCCAAGGCTTCTGGTCTCTATTGGCTGGGCACCGCACAAACCCACACATATATGCACACTTTATTTTATTTTATTTTATTTTATTTTATTTTATGTTACTTAGGATAGAGTCTGATTATGCAGCCCTGGATGGCCTGGAACTCACTATGTTGAACCAGGCTTGCCTCCAACTCAGAGATCCACCTGCCTTCACCTCCCAAGTTCTGGGATTAAATGCATGTGCCACTACCCCACTATACCTGGTGTAATTTTTTTTTTTTATGTTCAAAGCAATAGAACCTACTCCAGGTAGGTTACGAATTTGTAGTGAACCTAATTACCCTAGTTTTGTGAATTGCAACAGTGTTGGGAATCATGCTAACCGATACAAAGAGCAGTGAAGGTGATCAAGGCTGAGCACTGGCAAAAGAAATGGGAAAAAGTCAAGGGAGCTGTAGACAGAAAATGAGCATATAAATTATATAATAGAATGACCTGTAAACGGAACAAGATCATGAACAAGTGAGGGAGACAAAGCCCACAGCCTCAGTAAGACTGAAGAACCAGCTCAGTAAGAGCTACAAGCTGACCAAGAAATTTAGAGTTTAAAATCTTAAGAGGTGACATAGATTTGATGAATGATCAAAACTGGGGTTATGAGTTATAGATAATTCGGTGGATAATGCTTGCTGTGTAAGTGTGAGGACCTGTCTTACTCTAATTTCTATTACTGTGATAAAAACATGACCAAAAGCAACTTGGAAAGGAAAGGGTTCTTTCAGCTTACAGTTGTGATGCGTCATAAATATACTAGGCTTATTGACCACACTTCAGGGTCGGTACCATTCCCAGGCCAATATAAAACTAAGTCATGTTTTCATACACTATTTGTCTCATACTGCTGTGTTTGGGCATTTTTTTTTTTATCTTATTAGTCTTTTACTTGTGTATTTAGGTTTCCACTCTTGTGTTTTTGTATGGGTTTGGGGGGCAGTGTTCTTGTTTTTGTGTTTTTTTTTTTTTTTTTTTTAAAGAAACTGGAGTTTTGTGGGTGGGATCCTGGATGAGTTTGGGCAGGCACCTGGATGAAGGAAGCAGAGGCTATGGAGGAGTGCTGCTTACTGGCTTACTCTTCATAGCTTGTTTTTTGATATAACCCAGGCCCACCTTCACAGAAGTGATACAACCACAGTAAGATAGACTTCCCACATCAATCTTTAATCGAGAAAATGTCCTGCAAATGTGCCCATAGACCAATCTTAGAGGGAATGCCTTAAATGACATTATCTCTTCTTAGATGACTCTAGCATGTGTAATGTTGGCAAAAAAAACCTAGCCAGCTCAGGGCCTGAACTCAAACCCTTAGCATCCACAGAAAAAGAAGCCTGGCATGGTTGTACCTTCTTTGTAATTCTATTACAGAGGAAGTGTGGGCATAGACACAGGAGATTCCCAAGGCTTGCTGCTTACCCAATCTATCTATATAAGTGAACTTCCAAGTTCAGTGAGAGATCCTGTCTCAGAGAGGAATATGGTGGAGAATGATAGAGAAAAACACCTGACAACAACCCCTGGCCTACACACACACATACACACACATATATATTCTGGAGAGTGAACACAGGTGCATAGAACAGATATATATCACACACAGACATACATAAAAAGTACTCCAAAATTTGTAGTCAAGGTGCTGAATGGCTAAACTTTGTTATACATACATGTAATTGAAGTGTATTTTAAGAAACAATCATAAACAAATAGGAAATAACATTTGAGTAGAAAATAGCTTGTGCTTCTGCTGAAAGTTCTAAATTTTGGTAAATATTTGGTTTGGACCTTTGATGTTTAATGGAAGAAAGAATATTGTCATACTATTAGCATTTGCAAAGCCTTTTAAAAATACTATAATTTCTACATAATTATAAATGGTATTGAATTCTCTGACATAATGAACACAGCAACTTAGTAGTATCATGATATTATTATCTTACTGAAAGTGTGGTCTTAAGACCAAGCACATGGCTCTCTGCCCCAACAAACATGATGGTTGGATTCATCTTTGCCAATAGCAACATTTATGCTCTGGCTTTCTTTGATGTAGAGATAGTTATAAAAGCCCAAACTTGTTGTGGTGTGAGATTTAAAAAAAATATATATCATTTTTATGAACTTTTAAAGAGCCAACAGCATGACTATATTTGTATTCTTCTCTCATCCAATCCTCCCCATGCTCCAGGCATACCTGTGTGTACCCTCATACCCTTTCTGTTGATGTGTATTTCACAACATACTAGAGTTTACTAGCCAAAGTGAGAAGCAGGGATGAGGAGCATCAGAGTCCCCTGAAATGCAGTTCTACATCAGCTGACTCAGAATTGCATTTAAACAAGGAATGTGAGGACTTTTGTACATGTTAAAGTTCAAGTTGCATTACAGTACAGGTTTGCAATTCTCTCCATGCCATGACTCAAACTTCATAGCTTTCAACATCATCGACTCATTCACTGGAGATTTTTTCTCCCTGCTTTGGAACGTATTCTTAATCTAGTGATGCCCAAAGCGTGGTCTGATCTGATGACTTCTATGGCTCAAAGGCTTTTCAGAAGATCCACAAGATATATCCCTTTTCAAGTACCCTGTGAAACCAAGTTTTCATTATATATTTCAAAATATGTCCCAACTAACATCATAGAAGCAGATGTAAGAATCCATTGCCTCTTACTAAGCATGACATAACTTACACACATACACACAGACACACACACACACACACACATATACACACAATATATCTCGCCTATATATGCCGGGTATGGTGGACCATGAGTAGAAGCAAGCAGATTTCTATGAGTTCCAGGCCAGCTTTGAATATATAGTGAAACTCTGTCTCAAACAAAGAAAGGAAAAAAGAAAAAGAAAATTCCATTTTTGTTTCTAAAAAACATACGGTTCTTTAAAAATATTTCTGTTGTGTGTTATTAGGGGTTCAAAGACCCCAAATCAGAAACCCACAGAACCAGTGATTGAATATGTCAGCAAAAAACAGATTCTAATACTTCACTTACAACCTTATAGACATTTCATTCACATTTCACTTAGAACTCTACCAAGAGCTACACAAAGTTGTCTGGGTCTCTTAGCTGCTGGACAACTCGTAACCCTATATCTCTAGGTCACATTCTTTAAACTGTCAATCTGTTTATGCTCCCAAAACCTGGCCCTGCTGCCTGGCAAGAATTTATAATTTTTTCCACCCAAATGTCATAAATGATGTATTGCCTCTGAAATATAAACTTAGATTTTTTTTTTCTCTCTCTCTAGGGAGTTTCAATACTGAGGAGAAGAGTTGACCTAAAATCAAGAGGGACCCATAAACCCAAAGGCTCTTGGTTGCTCTTCCTGTTAGCATGAACTAGCATTCTGCTGATGTTGGCAAAGACTCCCAAGGGAACCTATGGGTCGTTGGCAGTGGCTGATTTTTCAACAGTAGCATTTTGTCAGCACTTTGCAGCCATGGTGATTACATTTTTTACATCTGAGTCCAAAGAATTGCTTCCTCAAACAGCTACACAAGGTTGGCTGGGCCTCTTGGCTTCTGGACAACTCAATATTATTCCCTCAAGTCTTTTATTAAGCAGAGAATTGGCAGATTTTCCCATTTCTCAAGAGATACCTAAAGTATCTACTCCTCTCAAGCTTTCTGAAATTGTAAAAATAGTAAGTTTGCAACATTGCACATTGTCACAACTCTATTTGCACCATAATACTTAACTCCATTTAACGTTATCTTATTGGGAAAAAAAATCTTAACTGGGCCTGATGATACATGCCTTAAATTCCAGCACTTGGAGGCAGAGGCAAGCAGAGACAAGCAGATTTCTTGTTCAAGTTCAAGGCCATTTTGGTATATATATATATATATATATATATATAAATTTTGGAATAGCCAGGACTATGTAGAGAGACTTTGTCTTAAAAAACAAAAAAACAAAAAAAAACTTATTATACCTCCACACAAGAATATTTTTCTTTCTTTCTTTCTTTTTTTTTTTTTTTTTTTTTAGTTTTTTGAGACAAGGTTTTCCTGTATAATTCTGGGTGACCTGGAACTTGATCTATGATCTTGGCCTAGACCTCAGAGATCCACCTGCCTCTGCCTCCTGAGTGCTGGGATGTTGTGGTATGTTTTAATTGTAATGTTTAAAATAATATTTTAGTTAAGATCCACTTTTTACTTGTTTACACCTCTGTGCCATCCCCAGCTTCCACCCCCTGCATGAGGTTCCTGTTATTTGTTTATTGAGGGTCTGTGTAAAAACAGGAAGAAAAAACACCTGGGGATTGAGGGGTGGAGCAAGGAGGGAGCAGGGAGGAGGAGGTGGAGCAGGAGGATGAGGAGAATGAGAGGAGGAGAACTAAGAGGAGAGCATGGGGTGAAGAAGCCTTGGAGTGAGCTCTCTACCTAATCCGCCCGGGTATTGGACCCTGAGATTTGTAATAATGTATTAATAAATAGCTTTATCACAAACAACAATGGACGAGTGGTGCCCATTCTCACCCTTTTTGTTTAAAATAAGAACAATATTGACTCAATCAAATGAAGCTAAGATATAAAGTTATAGTCTGTCAAATATCAAGTCCAAAGTTCAGCAGACTGCTCATGCACTTCAAAAGTCTTTGGTGATTGTAACTGTCCCATAGCATCAAGTAGCAAATCCAAAGTTCACCAATTATTAATAAAAGTAAACCAATTGTTCATAAAAGTTCAATGTTTAGCAAAATGCTTGTGCAGTTCAAATGTCTTTGAAGAAAATCTGAGGTAGCAGAAGACAATGCGGTAAGAATCAGCAGGTGTCTGCATCACATCATCACGGTTGAGCACTGGGAAAACTGCCTCAATTTTCAAAACAGGCTCCCTGTCAGCTGCAGAGCTGCAGAATCATCTCCAAGATGATTTCAGAGGACAAGATAGTTTTATGAAGCCAATAGCTTCCCATATTTCCCCTTTTCAAGATGGCTGTGCCTGCCTTAGGAGAGAATTAATGAACAATGAAAATGACCTATTCTTGGGTTACTGACAGCATGATCAGCATCCTGTCTTAGGAAAATTCACGTCATAATCCTCAATCCCATCTCTGACTGCCAGCCTCTGTATTAAGCCGGGGAACTCAATTCTTTGTAATCCATGGCCTTTGATCTATCTCAATGCTGTAAGGAGACCTTTATGCAGAACAGGAGCAAGGCAGCTAGGAAGGCCTTCGACAGTCCATTTTTGTGGGACTATTGAGATTGAAGGCTGGACAGTAACCTGAACATTCTGATGTCTTTCTTCAGTTCAGTGGTCTCTGGATACTCTCAGTTGGATATTTCATTTCTAAAAAGACAAAAACACAACCTTTCCCCGACATGGGGTGGAGTCTCCACACCCCAGGCTATTATTATTAGAGCAAAATGCGTAAACATTATCTTTTAAAATTAAAATTTTTATTATATCAGGTTAAACCAGCCAATTATAAATATATCCTATACCTCTTCTTTTTTTTATTTAAGCTGAAGTTTTATTTATCGTGTATAATTTTAAAATCCAATAATTTGCCCCTTTCTTGCTGGACACCCATTTAACATGCCAGTCTCTTGATTTGTCGGTGTTGGCTGATAACAGAAATATCTAGCCACTACAATGTAACTTTTTCAATATTAGCTATCTTTTTTACCAACCAGAAAAAAACAGACACCAAATCCCTGGAGGACCAGGACCAGTTGGCTGAATTTCTGGTTCAAACTCCTGAATATATATGGATTGGTTATTTAACAACCATAGCCAAGCAGCTGCTGAGAGAAAAACTCTAACACAGGCCGTGTAGATTCTGCCCAAGCTCTCTGAGTCGCTTTTTGCAATGATCCGTTTTAAAATATTGTCTTCCTTTTGTATCATGAGCTCAGTTGAAGAACAATCAGAAAGCATACAATCAGACTTTGGGTCTATGTAATTTACATCTGCATTCTGTAATCTGCTTTCTTCCTTAGTCAACCCCTTTTCTGCTGTTGTTAAACTTTTCTGTCTGTTTAAATCTGAATCACCGTTCAGTGTTAGAAGTGAATTACTTAACCCTTGAGTAGTTAACCCAATGGTAGGTTCATTAAACAAGATATTAATTTTCAATGGCTTTTGTACAAAATATTGACATAAAGTGGTACTATCTGAGAACTCCTGGGATATGACTTGCCATTAACACCTTTTAACAGGCTGAGAATTATTATTAATACCTGTTCTGTCCTGCTTATGGACAACCTGGACAGCCTGTGATAGTTTTTGATAACATTGTTTAATATCTTTACCAATAGCATCTCAAACCTTACAGGTTGTCTCTGAGATTAAAGGAATGTTAATCTGTACATGCCATTGTTTCAATAGGTCTCTTCCCCATAAACTTATAGCTAGATCTGCCACATATGGTCTTATATTTCCTAGTTCACTTTCTGGTCTTATGCATGTGACACATGCTATATTTTGTTTTCCTATTCCTAAGAGCTGAGTAGATACCTCTTGAAGAGGCCAGTTTGGATTCCATGGGTCTTTTGAAATGATTGTCACATTGGCTCCTGAGTCTACCAATCCTTTAATTAAAACTCCATTTGTTTGTAATTTCGACTTAGGTCTCGGATCATTTATAGTTGCTCGCCAAAATTCCTGTTAGTACTTTTTAATTCACCTGTTCTATCGTTTGCAGTGGCTCTGTCTTTGATAGCAAGGTCTAGAGCAATGCTGTCTTTTGTTGCAGGCACTATTCGCTTTACTCTCTCTGAGGGTGAGTCAATCCATTGCTGGTAAGAAATTGTTGGGGATGGCTCACATTTTCTATGATAGGGGCCTGAGCCAAGCCCCTAAAGGCGTTTCCTGACAACAAGGAATTACCCTGAATATCGGTTACAGATCTACACTCATTAGTCCAATGTCTGCCTTTTCCACACCTTCTACATATTCCAGGAAACTGAGGTTTTCTTTCTGGCTTATTAGAGAAAACATTATTTCTAGGATCCCTTTGTCTACAGTCCTTTTTAAAATGACCTGACTTTCCACAGCCAAAGCATTTGACCTTTTGATTTTTAAAACCTTGAACAATTGTTTGTCCTATCATAGTGGCATTGCAAGCATTGGATCCAATATCAGTAGTAATTTTAATCCATTGATCCAAGGAAGTTGTTTTTAATGGCCTTATTGCCTTTTGGCATTCTGAATTAGCATTTTCAAACACCAGAGATTTAATTAACACTTCCCTTGCTTCCACGTCTGAAACGGTTTTATGGACAGCAGAAGTCAATGTCTGTAGAAAATCAGTGAATGGCTCATTTGGGTCTTGCATAATTTTTATAAATGACTCAGACTTTTTTCCTGGCTCATCAACTTTATCCCAAACATTTAAGGCCGCTGTATGACATTGTGCTAAAATATTATCATCAAACTGGATCTGTACTTCCAATTCAGCATATTGACCTTCACCTGTCAACTGATCTCTGAAAATATTAATGCCTCTAGCTCGTTTTCGTTGTTCTATTACCAAAGTTTCTTCTCTCCAATGTCAGCCATTGTAACTGAGGACCAGCTTCTAATACAGCTTTTGCCAAGTCCCTCCAATCTTGAGGAATAACTCGGTGTTGAACAGCCCAGATGTTCAATATCTGTTTTACATAAGAAGAGTGCATTCCATAGGCTACTATTGCCTCTTTAAATCTCTTTAAATCTAGCATTTCTGTAGATTGCCATCCAAGTTCATCATAGCCCTGTGGATGTCTTTCATCAGCGGGCATCCTGTTTATACTTAGTGGATAAACCATAGTTGGTTTTCTTAAAATCTTTGGCTGCCACATTTCATTATAAGGTGGAGCAGTAGGCTCTAAATTCTCTGACTGCTGTAGGCTTTTGCTTCCTTCCATCAAGTGTTCTAATTTTGCTAATATGGTTTGCATTTTTTCAACCCACTTTTCTTTATTTAAAGCTGCTTCTTGTGAGAAGCAAGTAGATTCTGCTTTTCTTTCCATCATTTTAAAATTTTCTGATTTTGTTCTTAATTTATTTCCTGTATCTAAGTCAACTTCCCATAAAGGGCTAGCAGATTTCCCTTTTCCTTCTGTACTGACAATTTTCCTTGAAAGAGCACATTGTACCATGATCATTATTAAGAATACAATTTGAAATATCAGGATAACAAAAACCATAATATGTATTATGCTAGTCTCGGTTGAAGTATTAATCTTTTCATCTACTGCTTTCATTCCTAAGACATCCATAACAAAACTATATAGAGCCCAAGTGCCCTGTGTCATAATATTTTGCATTTTTAATATGGAAATTTTTCTTTTCCACTCTTACTTATCCTCTCCTTCCTTAGGAGATTTCTGTGTACACTTCCTTTATTGTTTCTTTAATTCTGTCTCTTTTTCTCTTTCTTTTTTTTATTTCTTACTCTCTGCTTTTAAACTTAATATTCTTTCATTCTCTTAACTTCATTTCTTTTGTTAACTACCTTTTTCTTTGAGCTTACTTTACCTTACCTGTGTCTTCTTTCTTCTTTTCTTCTTTTCTCTGCCTTGGCTCTTGCCGTCCTGCATTTCTGTCTTTTCCTTGTAGACCCTGCGTCTGGACTCTCCTGTCCCATGTTGTCTGTCCTTTCGTTTGTCTTCTTTCCTCTTTTCTTCTTTTCTCTTCCTTTCCCACATGTGTTCTTTGCCACACATTGGTGCGCCACTTGTTAATAATTCTTCTTTGTTGTTTGTATTAACATTATTTATTAACACATTATATTACAAATCTCAGGGGTCTAACACCCGGGTGGCTTAGGCAGAGAGCTCACTCCAAGGCTTTCTCACCCCATCCTCTCCTCTTGGTTCTCCTCTTCATTCTCCTCTTCTAATTCTCCTCATACTCCTGCTCTGCCTCTTCCTTCTTCTTCCCTCCTTGCTCTACCCCTCAATCCCCCAGGTGTTTTTCTTCCTGTTTTCACACAGACCCTCAATAAACAAATAACAGGAACCTCCTGCGGGGCACAGAGGTGTAAACAAGTAAAAGACAAATCTTAACTAAATATTATCCACAACTAAACATACCACAACACTGGGATCAAAAGCGAATACCAGCACAGGACAGCCCACAAGAATCTTATTAAGGTAGTTTCTCCTAGAGTTGCAGCCTCAGCCAGGAGAGTGCCTAGAATGTTGGTGCTTGAGAAGTATTGATGCTTTACGAGTAAAGAGTTAAGAGTTCTTTACTTGATTGACAATTGCTCTAACAGGTTGTATCCAAGTAAGAAGTCCCCTGGAATGAATAGTCTAAGGATCTAAGATGGGTCAGTATGGACAGAGAGCCCCCCCTTAAGTTTCTGGCATAAGAAATCCATGGCTTTGGTATTTTGTGGGCCAAGTTTTAAGGAATAAAAACAATGCTAGAAATAGTTTCATCTTCTTTTATTGAAAACTCAAGAGTCTAGAATATTATGGCAATCTACCCAAGGCAGATGGGATATAATATAGCAAGGCAGATGGGAAACAAGAGGAGACTGGTTATCAAGGGTAAAAACAAAGCCCTGCAAGTCCATTTTTTCCTTGTGCTTCTCTCATATGGTAACTGGTATGATTTGAGGATTAAGTATAACCTTTTCATTTTCCACAATGTCACACAGCATTAATTACCATTCTTTTAAGAAACCAAGGATGTGATTTCACTTGGACAACTATGTACTTAACATGTTCTGAATAGAAACCTCCATGGTGAGGACAAGTAATAAAAACAAACATTTGCTGAGAGGTAATACAAACATAAAACATTTCAGCAATGTGCAGGAAATCCTTGGGCTGTCAGATGATGGGAAAGAGAATCCGCCATGATATAGTAGCTACTGTCAAAAAGACTGGAATGCCTGAGGCATGCTGTCTTTGTCTCTTAGATCCTGACCTAGCGGTCATGCCCCACTTTCTCCACACCTTTTACACCACATCATACACATCCCAGTTGACCCCATTGGCAAAGTCCAAGCTAATCCACTCTGCTAGGATGTATGTTGATACTGTGAAAATGTGGAAGCTTTTTCAATGGTCTTGAAGCTAGTTGTATAAGACAGACACAAGAGGCCCTGGACTATTCTGTTTTACCTAGCTAGATACACAAAAGGTGTTTCATCAGTTAAATATCCCCTCCCATGTATATGTGTGTACATACATCTTTTACTAGACCTTTTAAAGAACAGTAACAGACCAATGGATTAAAATAGCCCCATCACAAGGCTGAAGTACCACTGTAGCAGGGACATCTATGGTGTTGCTCAGCAATAAAGACAAGGAAACATTTTCCTAGGTGCAAACCCTGCCAGACCTCAGCAGAGCGTGTGGGGCTGCCCTAGAGCTAAGAGGGGGTTAAAGCATGCTTTGAACCCCAGAATTCTCACACAGAGAGCAGAAGGCGATTGGCCACCCCTTCCTCCTTGCTCTGACAAGACACAGCTATGCTAACTGCTTTCACAGCATGGCACCACCTCTTCAAAGACACCACCCTCTCAAAGGTATGTGACCTGGCTAATGTTTACCTGACACTGAGCCCTAGGCCTGGATTGCCTTCTCCCTATATGACCTTATAAAGTCTCTGGTCCCTCTGAGACTCCTATCTATGCAAAAGAGGCTGCCCAGAACTTTGGCCTCAATCCCCCACATGCAAACAGGGTTGTCATGCCTATGCTGCCCTAACCAATGGGCCTTCCCTGACATCACTGGGTGCCAAGGACCCTTCCCCTTTTCCTATAAATGTGACCACTGTTCCCTGAATAAACTGAGCTGCATCCACTGACATGTCTCCTTGAAACTCTTTACTCTCAGAGCCTCAGATAAAAGACCCACATCACCATCTTGGACTTGCGCAGCCATGCCCTGTGCTCAGCCCTGAAGCTGAGCTAGTGGCTGATGTCTTAGCTACTTCCTGGGGAGGGGAGCTGACACGAAGAAATCCAACAGAGGGACCCACCTGTCAAGGCAAGCACCATTCTGAACAGTAGAACCCCGATTGCCTGATCTCAGGTGTTTTTATTGATACCGAAGCTCCTCAAGTGTTCTACTGATACAAAAACTCTGTCCTCTCATCCAAAGGCCAGGCTCTTCCAGAGAGCAGTGAGCATGTGCAGATCATGAGGAATTAGACATCTTTTACTAAAACCAACACCTGCAGATAATACAAAACGCTAAGGCCTAGGCAGCCCTTCCCCAACAATGCACAAAACAACCATTTTAAATATACTAAAAATAAACTGCAACATACATTC
The DNA here is from genome assembly GCA_026225945.1 of Cricetomys ansorgei. Classification (NCBI taxonomy): domain Eukaryota; kingdom Metazoa; phylum Chordata; class Mammalia; order Rodentia; family Nesomyidae; genus Cricetomys; species Cricetomys ansorgei. The sequence goes on from JAMJFZ010004031.1 coordinate 8,329,450, forward strand.
CATGGCATTGGAAAATTCGAGAACATTAACAGCTGATTCCTGCAGCATTTAGTAAAAGAGCAATTTCATGAAAGAAATGAGGTTTCTCCAAACAACCCCTTCTTGTACCTAAGGGAATACTAGTTTTGTTCAGAAGCCATGCCCTTTTTTATCTTAAAAAATATCAGTGTTGGCTAACAAATACATTTTGTACTTAGGAACAAGTATGAATTGGTATCTGGACCATTCATCAGAAAAGATGTTCTTAAGGCGTTTACACAGAAGGATACAAAGACATTTCAAACAGATAGTGCCTATATATCAAGGTACCAAACAAGAAATGTAAAGTACACATGGAGTAAAATGAAATGTAGGTTTTCAGACTGACAGTATTTTACATCAAATACTTTTTAATTTTTATTTACTTGTGTGTGTGTGTGTTTGTATGCAAGATCTCTCAAAGATCTGAAAATAGTGTCAGATCCCCGAGAGCTGCAGTTACAGTCCTTTGTGAGCTATCTGATGAGCTGACATCTGAAGTACGGTCTTCATGAAACAAGAGCAATGGCTTTTGACCATAGAACCATCTCTCCGGCCTTCGTGCAAAGTTCTTAAAGAAGGCTAATTCTGCCAGAGATGAATGAGACAGACACATTATACAACAATAGAAACATGCAAACAAGGGCCCAAAGGACGTTTCCTATATTTTCAAGGCAAAGATTGCAGAGAACTTGATGACAATCAGGAATGCTGAGGAGTGAGAATCTAAGAAGGAAAGTGGGGAAACACAACATTTTCTTATGCTGGGGTTAATAAGAGCTACAGATACATGGGGTCAGAACTAAAAATAATAACTATACTCAGCTAGCTTGTTTCCATTTGTAGGAAGTTGTTCTAGAACAAGAGGTAAAGGGAATACCTTTGTTTACTACAGGCCTGCCTATATGAATAAGCAAAACAACAGGGTTTGCACTGGATTTGTCTTTGACTTAGAATGTCCTTAATGTTTTTCTCCCTCATCTTAGGTGTACCTTCTTTTTTAAAAATCAGCTAAAACTGAAATTTCAGACATAACAAAGAACATATTCCTTGCTTATATAAAAGAAATCGGAAAAGATTTTCTTTAAATAACATATTCCTCTAGTACAGTGTACAGATAATTAACTATTTGGCAGTATAAAAATTGATATCAAAGCTACTGCTTTTTGAAATAAAAATGAATCCATCTGGAGACAAGAATTTCAATTTTTTAAGCATACATGGTGGAAAAGCAATTTAAAAACTCAGTTCTAATTGACTTAGAGCGCCTTTGAAATGCTTTAAGATTTTAAGTTGTTTTCTCACATTAGCTATTTTGTGAGACGCAGGAAAGCACCATTTTAGTGAACGTTTTCTAGGCCTAGCAATTTATGGTCTGGCAGTCCTATACTTTTGTCTATCATGATTTCAAACAGTAATTTGAGCAGCCGATATAATTTGTGTTAAAATACACCAACATTACTGCAGTGTTATTAATATTACAGGATGGTACTTTCATTTTAACTTAAGAACCAACACTGTTAATAATCTGGTTTCTTGAGTAATCAAAACAAGTTTTAAGGGAAGATTGAGTTGGCTCACATACATGTACACAGGCCAGGAACCTATTAAAAGGTCCAGTGGCACTACAATTTCACTTTCATGCTAGGCTTTCATTTAGACTGCAGGTTCGTTAACTCTCAGATACTATTCCCGATAAGCTAACAACAGTTTATTTGCACTTGGTATGGAGAAATTGAGTGTATTTTATGTAAATAGATAAACTGTATTCATAAATCTACATCAGAAATAAGCATTTAACAAATGGAAAAGCGTGACGCCAAAGCAGCTTGCTTTTAAAACAATTAATGCAAAACTTCACAAGCTTCTAATCACATTTTTCAATTGGTGCGTATTTTTGGACAACCAGCATCCCTAAAATTAGTACCAAAAAATCTTCAGTTTGTACAGAGAATAATAAAACATTAAGAGTACGTATTTTTTGCACCTTATTCTGTTTTTAGGCGTGTACCTGAACGGCTCTAAAGTTGTACAGGTCTGTTTTTTCATCCTCGTTAGACTAATCAAATAATCTTCTTACACCCAGTTTTAAGGACTTATGACTTTATTTGTATGAGTGTTTGTCTGCATGAACCCATTGCACCAGATCCCAACTGAGCCCAAAAAGGTTGTTTCCTCCCCCTATTTGTGAACAGCCATGTGGGTGCTGGAAGCCGAACCTGGGTCCTCCGCAAGAGCAGCAAATGCTCCTGAACACTGAGCTTTCTCTTGAAGTCCTTACTCCCAGTTTTTAAAAAGCTACTTCCAAATCTTAACAGGCATTTCTTTGGCACCACAATTTACAAAGCAAAAGGACCATATCGTGGGAAGAGTGCCATCCCTCATCTATGCTGAGTTCTCATTGGTGCCCTTTAGGCCTCTTTAAAACGTTAATTTCGATTTAAGCTTCAAACGATTGACATGATCCTACTGAAATTATTTTTATATGTAACTAAATAAAGGAAATTTGATAAAAGAGAACCCCGCTATAATTCCAAGGATTTTTCTCCAGGAAAGAGATCGTTGCATTGTTTTAAAATATGGTGACATGGTGGAAGACGTTGTATTTCCTCCTGATTACTAAATTTGAACATGCTCATATGTAATATACAATGTACTTGATGCGGGATCGGGGCGCAGAATCAGCTCCAGTTCTAGCTTAGTAAAACCTGAACAAAGACCTCAGAGAAAAAGGCTTCTCTTTTCTACGGAGGACTGACTTATTTTGCTTGTCCTTCCACATGTGAGGGGGAGAGGGTGATGACTGGCAAACCCCGACTCCCCTAAACCTTAAGTGCAGTTCTCTAGCTCCGGCTTTGGGGTACCCGGAGGGTGGTCCGGGGGTGCGTCTCCCTTAGCATTCCCGCATCCCTAGGCAGGCCGGAAGCCACGCAGACGCCGTAGCTCACAGACGAGCTCCTTCGATCTCCCTAGACCTCACCTTTCTTCTCTCGCACCGCCCACGCCCTGCCGATCCCTCCACTGCCACCTGCGCGCGCGCGCTCGCTCCAGATCCCGCGCCCGCCCCCCGCTGGCTGCCAATCACAGCTCTCTGCAGTTCCCTGGTTACCGAAACAACCGTCCTTGGCCGTTTGGACCACGCCCCTTGAAACTGCTTCCCGCCCTTCCTGCTTTTCGCTCAATCACTAGCGTCCGAGTGTTCTCTGGTTCCCGCCTCCCAGTCCTCGCCTTCCCGAAGACCCGCCCTTTTCTTAAGCCAGATGGTGTCACCTGACCTGCAGGCCCTCCCCACCCCCCCCCCCGTGGAAGGCAGGAAGGGGCGTGTGCGTGAAGGGGAGGGGCGCGAGGAGAAAGCGGCGGGGATGCCGGGAGTGGGGCGGGGAGAAGGCTTGTCAGTCGGATCTCGCGAGAGAAGACGGAAGCCTGTGGGAGCCCGTGGCCTTTAAAGTGCGATTCAGCCCTTTCCTCCAGGGCCAGTTTGTAAACACGGCTGGGCTCCGGGCTCCCGGGTAGCTGAAAGGACCATGAATTAGTGACCCGGGAAGGTGAGTAGTGGTGAAGGGGCCTCAGGCTTTGAGGCTGTAGGGATACAGAAGAAGACGCTAACATGGCGACGTCGCTGCCTGTAGTCCCCACCCCCCGCCTCCCACCCCCTGGGCGCCCCTGCTGTGGACCCCAGCCCTCCGGATGGCTGTGGCCGCCCGCCGCCTCCGGCCTGGCGGACCGACAGGACCGTTAGGTAACGCGGCTGCGGCTCCGACTCCGGCTTCGCCCCCTCCCTCGCGCGCTTTCCCAAGCCGGAGCGAAAAGGAATAACGGCTCCTCAGACCCCTCCCTCCGATGTGTCTTCCTCTTGTGTGGTCACTCGAGAAGTCCCCTGGGCGCTCTTCGGATCCGCCCAGCTGCCGGGGAGACCCCCGCCTCTTAAGTCTTTGATCGGGCCGCAAGAGGGCCTCCGCTGGGCTCCCCACCCAGGACTCGGGCGATTGAGGACCGCCGGGTTTGGGGTGGTGCGGTGGGAAAGGATTGGGAAGCGTGGCTGAAAATCTGGCTTCGGTGGAACGTGATGGAGACACTGGTATGGAGAACCTGGGAGCTGGAGGTCTCTGGCCTTTCTGTCCTTTCTGCCACCCTCACACTCCCGCCACCCACCCCCATTTTTTCCAGGTGGGGCGGGGCTGAGGTGTGGGTGCAGGTTGATTCTGCTATTTCCCCCAATTTTTTTTTTTTTTGTTTTTTACCTCGACGGGTGTTCTGCAGAGCTTCTGTAGGGAAATAATCTGTCTTTTATCGGTACCCCAGGGACGAGAGAGAGAAAGAGAGAATGAGACTATGAGAATGAATCCGTACTGCTTGCTCACTCATTGAACCAGACTTGAGAGGAGCTGGGGACTATTTTTATGCACCTAGGTAGTGTACAATTGTCTCTTTTTAATGGGGAGTCTTAAAACTGAGGAAGCCAATTAAAACTACAATCAATATATGGAGTAAAAGGGATTACTCAAGATAGACCCTGTTGATAGGCCCTCACGATAGGCCTGTTGACTAATACCTAGATTACTTTATGGAAGTCACAGTTTCTTAGGGATTACAAATTATAGAGGTATTCGCACCACATGCATGTAATGCTGTATTTGAAATCAGACCAAACATTGACTGTTCTAAGCTCACTTTGTCCTATTTGAAGAAATTCTTAATCCCTAGAATTGCCAGTAATAACCATTCCAGAAATACTCCCTTCAGAGCTAAATGGCATTAGTCTATTGCACCAAAATTGTGAAGGTAAGACTTTATGAAAGCTTATTTTAAAACAAATGACTCTAGAACATTTTCTGAATTAGAGACACAGAAGGAATCTTGTATTTACATTTGCTAAACCCACTTCCAGAATCCCCTGCAATGAACTTTTTCAAAAAGATGGTGATAGTTTGTAGAATATACGAAAAATATATCTTGTATAAGTCAAGAAAACTAAATTCATGGATCTTTAAGGTCATCAATAGTTAATTAATAATTAAGCTTCTAAGTCTTGTTAAAAAAATTTCATATTTGCAAGCAGTATGTATGCTGCCCTCCTAAGCTGTTTTTCAGTCTCAATTTTAAGGGTGTTACTATTATTAAGTTTTGAAAATTTGCTTAAAATATAATATTGTGCCCATTTAGAACTTAGTTCTTTGGTATATTTTTTGTTTCTTTGTTTTGTTTATGAGGCAGGGTTTTTCTGTGTAGCCCTGGCTGTCTTGGACCTCATTTTGTAGACGAGGCTGGCCTTCAACTCCTAGATCCACCTGCCTCTGCCTTCTCAAGTTCTGGAATTAAAGGCCTGAGCCATCACATCCAGCAGTTCTTTGGTATCTTAATTTTTAGAGTGGAGCTTTCAGGGACATTGTTTTATTTTTGATATAAGGTACTAAATACTTCCTACTGTAGATTTCCTTTAAATCCCTTTAACGTTACTAGACTCTTCATTTTGTATTTGGAGCATTATATCATCAAATAGGTTACTAGAAATTCTTATGTATTTTATTCGGAGGAGCACTATTAAACTAAGATAGTGGTAGAACTGGTTATCATGTCAGCTCTTTAACAAATAATGGGAAGGGTGCTTTGATAGGTATTCAAAATTTTAAAGCTATATTGTTTTTGAAATACTGTCCATAAAAATCTTATAACTAACATTAAGTCAAGAAATCTAGTTTTTTTTTTTTAACTTTAAAAAAAATCTTGAAAACTTGAGATTTAATTATCTGTACTCTCCTATATTGCTAAATCTGGTAGACAGCCCTAGTGTACATGCTATTAACACTCATTTTTGCCTTTGGGCTCTTTCTTCCAATATGGTATATGTGTCTGTGAACTAGTATTACTTTATTTTGTTACTCTTATTGAAATGCCCTAGAAAGGTAATTAAGTCTTTCATATTTAAAACAAATTTTTCACTGGAACCCTCCTTAATTGGAATAAAATGAAAGTAAATGGATAATTCAACTGACCCTTATGAAAATTAATACATACAGTATTTGTACTACTCCCTGTATTAACTTGTACCCTAGAAAAGCCACCTTACTTTGTCATATAGTCAATAGTTTATCATTTTTGTTTTTGTCTTATATTCACATCTATTTCTTCAGACTAAAAATTTGTCTGAGATGTTATCTAGTCTGTGTATTTTTAAAAGATTTTCTTATTTTTATTTTGTGTTTTGCTTGGATGTCTGAAATCCTGAATCCCTGAAACTAGAGTTACAGATTGTTGTGAGCTACCATGTGGGTGCTGGGAACCTATCCCAGGTACTGTGCAAGAGCAGCAGAAACTAAACCGCTGAGCCATCTCTCCAGCCCTTCGCTTGCTTCTCTCCCCATGCTAGAAAAGTGTTTCCACTGAGGTGTACATCCCCAGACCCCTTACATGTAATTTGTTCTTATTTTTCCTTTTTGTAGCGTGTTTGTCTGTCTACCTGACTGCCTTCCTGTCTTGTGTGGGTGATGGCATATGTATGGAGATCAAAGCACAACTTTGAGAAAAATAGTTCTCTTTCTATCACGTGGGTTCTGGGAATGGAACCCTGGCTTGGTGACAAGTGCTTTCCCCATCTAACCATCTCATTAGCCCTGTATGTAACTCTAATGTTGAAGCAGTAGTAGTCTTCGTCACTATTTGCCTGTGGGGGAAAATCCTAGAAAATGCTTCCTTTGTTCTGTTTCTCATAGTTAAAAAGTTAAGATAAGGTATAATTTCATAGAAAATGAAGGAATGTCATGTATGTTTAAGACCACTGGTAATTGTAATTGCATGTTTTGTATTACATAAATATGAAATACACAATTATAAACACATATGTATATGTCTTCTCATTTACTTTTATTGACAAACCTAAAGCTGGAGTATTTTCATTTTAAGATAGATTCTACAATGTTTTGTTCTTTTGACGTTTTGGTAATCATTGTAAAGGGATTTAAACTTTCACTTTATATATTATTGTGTATGTGTATAATGTGTTTGTATGGTACATACATAACATGACCTGGGTGTGGTAGTCAGAGCAACTTTGTGGAGGCAGTTCTTTTTCTTTCACCTTACATGGGTTATGGGTGTTGAACTCCAGACTCCGGTTTTCAGGTTTGCATGGCAAGTGTTTTGCTAGCTGAGTCATCTCTCTCTGCCCCTAAAATAATAATTATTTCTATTTCTTCTCCTCCTTTTGCTCCTGTTTTGGGGAGATGGGCAAAAGGTTTGTGAATATATCTTGGGAGTATAGGTGTATTTACTCAGATCCACATCTTAACTGGTAATTCCCAATCTTTCCCTCTATTAATACTCCAGAAATAAAATACCCTTGAAATACAGTAGTGAGTGATTGTTACCATGAGATCCTTGACACAGTTCTTAGAGAAACAGAATAATTGTACTTAGCAAATTGGCAGACAGGTTTTAGTTATTTTAGTAGTATATGGTTACCTTCATCTGTACCATGTACTGTTTTGTTTTGTTTGAGGCAATTTCTCTGGTTGTCCTGGAACGTATGATGTGGACCAGGCTGGTCTCAGATTCAGAGATCTGCATGCCTCTGCCTCCCAAGTGCTGGGATTTAAGGTATGTACTACCTTCAATTTTTAAGTATGTTCTCAAATGTTTTCTTTTTTTCTAATAGGTTCTAAATTTTTGCATTCCAGTTTTCTACCTTTATTCATTTAGTTTAGACCTTTCTTACCATTGTAGTTTTCTGTTATATACATTTTGTGATGTTTGATGATTATGTACAGTTAACCACAGCACTTAAGCCACTTTGTAACTTTCTTAATATTAAGTTCCTGAATGTAAAACTTTGTTTTTAGTTTTGCTGTTTATTTGAGATAGGATGTCACTCTGTAGTCCAGGCTGGCCTGGAACTCGGTGGTCTCAGACTCATGGCAGTCCTCCAGCATCAGCAGTCCTGGGTTTACAGGCATCAGACACCCTGTCCTGCTATTTGAAAACAGGGTCTAACTGTATAGCACTGGCTGGCCTGGAACTCACTGTGTACACTGGTCTGGCTTCTAACTCACAGAGATCTGCTTTGCTTATCTATGCCTCGTGAGTACTGCCAAAGGTGTGCACTACCATGCCTGTATATCCTGCTTTTTTCCTCCCCGATTTTAACATTGAATTTAATGAGCATATTTTTTCTGTTTTCAGTATTTTCTTCCTTTGAGTTGGTTCCATAAGGTAATAAACTCAATGGAATTACTGATCAAAGGATATAAGTATTTATGTAGTTACCAGGACTTTTGCTTTCTCCGAAAAAAGAGTTAAGCAGGCTCATACTGGCATTTTAGTGTGAATGTGTTAGCTTAGCCGTCATTTTGCTAACTTTGTGGTTATGATAATATGGTATGATTACTTGACTGGGAGTCATTATTGGAAATAAGTTATATTGTTTAGTAATTTCAAAGTCATACTGTTGACCATATAATTCTATAGTTACCAATCTATAATGACCTATGTACTGGGACAAATATTATGTCCTTCTGATGAACCACTGTTCTAGCATTCTTTTGAAGTCTTTACCAAGAATTCAGCTCTCAGTTACTATGTTGAAAGTCACTGGTGTCTTTTTGTCTTTGTCAGGTATGTTTTAATGGTGAAATAAGGTATTGGATTGGGGTTTTTCCTTTTACTTTCTTCAGCTTCAGCATACCATGAGAAGGAGAGAAAGAAGTAAATGTACTGCTATTGTAATGGGAATTATATGTAATCTGTATTTTTCCTCTTTGTAATAAGAAGTTATTATTAGTGAGTTCTTACTATTAATGATGATTGACTAAGTGTACTTTTTTTAATGTGTATGTGGTATACCTGCACATCCATGAGGGTGTGTGCATATCTGTATGGTTGTGCATTGATACGTGTGCACATTTGTGGAGGCCTGGCGAAATTTCGAGTATTTGCCTGGATTAGCCTCTACCTTGTTTTAAAAACTTGTTGTTGTTGATGATGATGATGTATATATGTTTGTACATGTGCATGATATGTGTCTGTGGGCATGTATGCTATGCCATGGATATGGAAATCAGAAGACAGTGATTCCACAGAACTGCCAATTCTCTAGCTCCTCAATTCTTTTCTTTTTGCTGTTTTTTATGTGTGTGGTGTGTGTGTATACTGTGTGTGTGTGTGTGTGTGTGCGCGCGCGCGCGCACATGGGTGCATATCAGGATATCTCCTTCAGCCTTTTCTCTAAGTTCTTTTTTCTGAACTTGAATTCACTCTTTTAGCTAGGATGATTGTCCCAGGATCCACCTGTTTATCTCCTAGTGCTGGGGTCATAGAAGAGTGCTGCCACTCCTGGCTTTTTACATGGATGTTGGGGATTTGAACTCAGGTCTGCATGCTTGCACAGCAGATACTTTACTCACAGAGCTATCTTCCAAACCCCAAAATCATTATAGTTCTTGAAGTGTGGTCTGATTTTTTTTTTTCTCGTACATAAAAACCTAAGTTTGATCTCTAACACCGCATAAACTAGACATTATAGCACAGGCAGTGGAAAAGTAGAAGCAGGAAGAGATGAAGTTTAGGGTTATATTCTTAGATACATAGCAAGTTACATGCCAGCCTAGATCATATGAAATTTTACCTCCAAAACCAAAAAACCTTGGCTGGCCTAGAACTCACTAGAGAGATCCTCTTTCCTTTGTCTCCCGGATGCTGAGATTAAAGGCATATACCACCATGCCTGGCCAAAATTTTTTTATATTAAAAAACTAAAAATTATAGTGAGGGAAAGGCAATAAGTATATGTTATTCTTAAGACATTACATAACTTACTCCATTACCAAATCTAAAACTGTAATATTAGGAAAACTTAATCTACTATTTTTCATATTTATCATTTTAGTCTGTGAGTTCTGTCAAACATGAACTTGCCTCCTTAATCCAGGGTTCAGTTGTCTGGGAATGATTTAAAATAAAGTCTAACTTAAAAAGTAGACTAATTTGTTTTGAGGTTTTTGTTTTTGTTTTGTTTTTTGTTTTTTTTTTTTTTCAACAGGGTTTTACTATGTAGCTCTGGCTAGAATGGAATTCAGTATGTAGGCAAGGCTGGCTTTGCCTTCCAGAGATCTCTGCCTTTACCTCCTGATGCTGGGGTTAAAGGAATCATGCCCAGTGTTACTTGCGTTTTTATTAAAGAATATTTTTGAGATCTTGGGCTGATTTCACTATTTTCATACTCATCTCATGTGTGCTTAATGCATCTCATCAGCTTTGAAATCAAAGCTCAGTATACTATTGATAATGGTATGCCTGGAAAACATCTGTGTATGTTATGAGTAGAGAAAAAAATTAAAAATTACCACTCCCCTCATTGAGGTTGGGAATACATTTCTCACTTTTGAGGAGTTTCATTTCCCTCCATTGATGAACTAAGCATTCCATATCCAATATACTCAAAGATAATATCAAATATATAAACTAATAAAGATCATTTTAACCTCACAGGAGATTTTAGCATTAAATGTGTACTGTTCAGCTTCTAGCCATAAAAATAAAGAAGTATGACTTAGTATTAAGTATTATGAAAATGTGCATTTAAAGTCAAAGTAAACTGCTGTGTAATCTACATAAACTTAATACCGTTTGAGTTCATGACCTAGTCTATATTTTACACATTATTTTCTTAATTCCTTTTTGTATCCATCAAATATTTGTGAAGGATCACAGTGAAATAATAGTATTTAAATTTCTCTAATAAAGGAACTCAAAGATACTTTAACATTGAGTAGGTAATAAATTGTTTTTAGGTTATGGCTATAAGTTTCAGATTAATGGATTTAGGTTTGTTATGAACCTATTGTTGTTCCCATGGTAGTTCTAAGATCATCTTGTACTTTGCGGTATCTGTGAAGTTACAAGGAAGTTGTGACACAGAAAACTCCCTGCCTATATGGTTCTGCTGCCCTTGAATGACCTTGTGATAGAGCACAAGTCCATTCTCCTGGTACCCTAGCATTTTTGTTCACTATAAAGATTCTCCATTACTGGTTTATAGATTACCGTACCTTTAGCATTTTTAGACAATAGAAACCCATTTTTTTAGGTCAGGAAGTTTAGATTGGCTCATCTTCCCCGTTGTAACCAAATCATAAAAACATGAAAAGTGTATTTAATAATAAAGTTGTGTGTGATGTTTCAGTATATATATAGATTCTGTAGAAGTTAAAAAATCTCTTGGTCGGCTCTCATTTCTGCATGTTTTGAGCTTTTACAAAGAAACAGTATGTAGTCATTATGTATTAAGAGCATCTTGCATCTGTCCACATGTAACTTAATACCCAGTGATCAGCCTTTCCTCATTCTTCCTACTTTTTGCAGACTCATAATTATTGCATATGGGGGGGGGAGAATATAAAGGTGTAAAATGTTTGTTTTGTTTATACGTGGTTAAGAGAATGCAGTGCTTATCTTTCTGTATTGCTTATTTCACTTAACATAAACTTAATCATCTCTAGTTCTATTCATATTTTCACTGTATGCTTGGGGTCCTAAAGCCAAAATCAATGTGTTGACAGTGTTAAGTGCAATTTGGAGTCCCTGGAGAAGAATACACTCACAAGATCACTCAAGTTGTTGACTCTTGCAGTTACAGAACTGCCTTCCCTTTCTCTTGCTTCCCACCTATCCAGGACTGCTTTTCACTTAGGGGAGCTGAAATGTTTTCCTTGTGGCCATCTCTGGCAATGGCAGATCCAGCCCCTCTATTTCTAACCTATCTGATTTCCTTTTCTGGCCAAATCTCTTACTCCAGATGAGGGATTTGAGCTCACCTGGATGGTTAACTGAGGCTGTTCTGTTTTGGGATTTGTAATCCCTACATACCTGCAGAGTTCCCTTTTTCTTTTAATATAACCTATTCATAGGTTCCAGGAATTGGAGCATGGACAATTTTTTTAGAGACCGTTCTATCTATTACAAATTGACTCCTTAAACTTATCATAAGATTAAATTACTGAAAAATATAATTTCTGGGTTTTTTTTTTAAACATATACTTAACACTATCACTGGTTTTAAAACCAAACTTAGCAGTTGAGTTTTCACCATTCCTTTTCACTCCTTTTTCCTTTTCATTCCTTCAACATAATTTTATTTGGATCCGGTATATCTTAACGTTTAAGACTGCTTCTCAGTTTTCATATTGATTCTTCTTATTCTTGTAGGACTCCCTCTCAGGACAGTGTATTTTTAGATAGTATTCCGAAAGTGGAAATAGTAGTCATTAAATGAAAATTGTTATTTTTTTTTTTTATTATCAACTATGGAGCATACCTGAATTCAGAACATTGTCGAACACATTGTTGATAAAACCATGCTTTGCCTTTAGTGAAAAGAGTATTAATTATACCTTTATTAATGGAGGCTTTGTGACACACTTATTTTAAACTACCCATTTTTTATATTACAAAGCTAGAGTAGTATGTCCAAATAAGATTTGGGATAAGTAAGGAGCATGGAGGTTGGGGGTTTTCTGTTTTTGAAAGGCATGAAAATGAGGACTCAGGCAAATTGAAGACTTAGAAACCAAATATTCTTTGGAGAGCTTTCAAGTGACATCATTAATGCAGAACCTTTTAAGATTTTGACTTTGTTAAGTTTGCCCCAAGCCTGTTTACATACTATCTTCTGTGTATCAGCCAAGATTTCTGTTGGATCTATTAGACTCTTGAGTTTGTGACCAAGAAAAGATTATAAAGGTTCCTCTTTAACACTCATACCTATCCCATGTTCTGATAGTGTTTGGCTCTCCATAGAGTGCTTACTCTTGACAGTACTGGTACCTTTATGTGGAGATATTGCCTCTCCTACAGGTTAGTTATGTCCAAATGTAAGAAATATACAGAAAGTGGGTAGGATAATATTGGTGAAGGAAAGAATCCTTACATCTGTGCCTTCCAAGCTTTAAAAAGCATTATTTTTAATGTTTGCTAAAGTCTAGGTGACTATGGATAAATCAAGCTGTGCAGGACAGGTATGGCAGGTCTGTTGCCTTTTGCTTGAAGTGATAATTTCCTTGCTATGTTTCAAGATGCTAGTTCTAGCGCTTTTATGAACAGCTATTGAAATAACATAAACATCTGTGTGCAGAGAGGCAGACCTAAACCCATGCTTGTAAAAATGAACATTTCTCTGAAAAACAGAATAGTCTACAGGAACGTATCTCTGCCTGAAATGTGTGAGCATTTTCATTATCCTTACACAGAGCCAATATTCAGGACCAATCTGCAGATGATAGAGGAAGGGACGATTATGAAAACCAGAATGGCAATATAAGAGTAAAGAAAAATACTTACACTTTGAGAGACTAAACTCATATAGACCTCTCACAAACTGTCCTTTGAATTGTTCTATTTAGAGCTCCATTTTGCATTTGTAGCTAAATAACCTCTTTGAGTCCTTTTTCTATAAGGAACAGTTTGTATTTAAAACCTTTTTTTTTTTTTTTTTTTTTGGTCAGCATTGAAATAAGACACTTCTTGGTTTCTGATTTTTTTTTCACTTTGAAATATTAAACATATTAAGGAAGCTTTACTAATTCTAAAGGAAAATGTTGCCCTTCTTTTCCAATAGTCTGAAATAGGGAAATCTCCCAAATTCTTACGTGGCCTGATAATGGGGGCTCATTCCAAAGTAATGATACAGGAGCATCTGTTTTCTTTTGAAAGTCATACTTTAGAAATCACTACCCTTTCCTAACATAGTTGATAGCTGAGCTTTCTGCCAAGTTCTTACCCATCTTACCTTGTCCAGTACTTACATGACAGATCTGGGTAATCATTTATTTGCAGATTGCCTATAAGAATTTGCTCTCACCTAGGCAGTGGTGGACACTCCTTTAATCCCAGCACTTGGGAGGCAGAGGCAGGGAGATCTCTGAGTTCTAGGCCAGCCTGGTATACATAATCAGTCCCAGGACAGCCAGGGCTATATAGAGAAACCCTGTTTAGAAAAATACAACAACAAAAAGTTTATTCTCATACAATGATTCAGATTTGTTCTTTGATCTTACATTGCCTTTCTGGTATTCATAGTTATCACCTCTTTATCACTTACAGTTTGACCATTATTCATTTCTCTTTCCCTTGCTGTCTGATCCACAGCTGTGATGGCTAGAACACTAGCAGTTATTACAAACCTTGAAGGGATGGGACTTATGGTATCAGAGAAGCTAAGGGCCTGAGTCTCTTATGATCATGGTTCTGGGATATTCATGTTTTTGTGAAATAATTAAACCTCTGAACAATGCAAGGTTGAGTTTTCTCAGTGAATCTTATCCTAACATGCATGTGTGAAACATCAAGCTGTTTCCATGTAAGATGCACATAAACCAGGGTCTGTGAGTTTTACTGTGTAACAGCAACATAAGAAAAAAACATTGTTACTCTGAACATTTTTATGTTTAAATTCAATTCTGATATTTCACCTATTATCTTTCCTTCAGGTATATACTGCTAAAAATCTTTTTATTTTCTTCCTTTCACCATGATTCTATTGCCTAAGCTCCATCCTTAAAGTTGTTTTATCTCTAGTAAGTGGTACTATGTTGACAATTTGAGATTTCGGAAGAAACTTTAATTTTTTATATAAGATAAATAAATAGGCAAAATTTGTATATAAAATGTATATTAAACAGGGTAACAAGGTTATTCTCTTCTGCTTCTCTTTTTCTCTAGAGATACTAGATGGCAAGTTGGGAAGTACTGCTTGCTTAGCAAAAACTTAGGGATTCTTGTCAACAGTAAAGCTCATGGCCCACCAGCTACAAAGGTAAGGGAATTTGAGCTTCTCCAACACCCCCATCCGTGTGTGTGTGTGTGTGTGTGTGTGTGTACGTGTGTATACGTGTATATGTGTATACGTGTACGTGTGTATACACGTACATGCACATTCGTATCATGAGTGCATGTACATGTCGAGGCCAGAAGTCTGTGTCAAGTTTCTTCCTTATTTGTTTCCACCATATTTTTTTGAGACAAGGTCATTCGCTGTCACTGAACCTAGAACCCACTGATTCATCTAGACTGACTGGCAGCAAATCCCAGGGATTCTCCTGTCTCTACTTCCTCAGTGCTGGCGTTGTTTTTTTTTTTGTTTGTTTTTTTTTTTGTTTTTTTTTCTTGTTCTGAGGCTCTCTTTAGGTTTGTGTGGGAAAACTACTTCACTAACTGTGCCATCTCCCTGTTCCAAAGTAAAGCTTTGAATGTAAAATTTTTCTTTTCATGTTTTAATGGTTGGTCTCTAAAATATTAATGAAAATAATAACTGTTTCTGAATGGTAGTTCTCAAATATTAGTATCCCATATTGATCGTGTTCAGTTCAGGGAGTGGGGGCGGGGGAGATCTGAAGGGTTAGCAACTTTAGACATGACCTTTTGGAGATAGGGTGTGTATTAGCATGTGAAGACACACAGAGGACTTAAATTCTTTAATTTTTCTTAATCCAAAAGTTCTTAAATTTAGCTTTTAAGCAAAGAATACAAAAATAAAAGTCCCAGTTCGCCTAAAAATGTTTAATTGTAGTAACAAGTTAATCTAGAAGTGTTTTGTGGGTTACAAAATCATTTGGAGTAAAAAGTTTACCTATTCTATGGCCATGTAAACTTACTTGCTTGTGGAATGATTGAAGTTTATTACCATGATTTTTGCCGGTCAATCCAAAAACATTATGTTAAAGTTACATAGTTTGTCACTCATACCTTTTTGAACATGTACATGCCAACCACAAAGACGTTAGAGAAATGAAGTATGGTGATTTTTTTTTTTTTTGTATGCAAGCCATTTACTCTTTATGTAGTTCCTAAAAAAGGAAGGAAAGCAGTAATTTAATAAAAGTGACATGGTGAACTAATTGTAGACATTGATATATGAAGATTCATAAATTGATCTATGCATTTCTTCTTGAAATCTTGAGGTTCAAATCAGATTTCATAAAAGAACAGTTTCTCTAATTTTGACCCCCCCAAATTAGGAAGAAACTGAGATGAACAATTATTTAAAAAATAAATCAGCTGGGTAGTGGTGGTATTTCCTTTAATCCTAGCACTGGGAGGCAGAGGCAGGTGGATCTTTGTGAGTTCAAGGCCAGCTTAGTCTACAGAGTGAGTTCCAGGACAGCTAGAGTTACAACAGAGAAACCCTGTCTTGAAAAAAACAAAAATGAAAATATAGAAAGTTAACCATTTAAATCAAGTATGAAGAAGAAAGGGGTAACACTTGATATTTTTATATACACTTAACTTGATGTGTGTATAATGATATGATTAGAAGTATTCCCTATAAAATTTATTTCCTGAGGAGGAGGGACTATGTCTAAATCATCATATTCTGGAGTCTAGCACAATTAATGCCTGTTGCCTGTTCAAAATACTGCTCATTGACTGCATACTTAAGCAAATAAGGTGTGAAAACTGTGTATTCATTCTCAGATGTAGGATCTGTGACTAATGTCTTCCCACTTCACATACCAGCACGTGGTTAACATTAAAGAACCTTAAACTGAGTTCTTTACTACTTTGTGTGGTTAATCTCTGACCTACACCAGAAGTACCAGGCATTTGTGTCTCCACCAGTATTGAAGCACTGGAATGCAACTGTTTAGAATTTTCTTAGGAATGGGAATGCCATAATTTAGTTTCTTCATAATTTTTTAACTTTAAGTCATGCACTTCACCAGCCATTTATAAGCTGCCTTGGCAGCTTCTGTTATATAAAGATATTTTCAACCTTGCTGTGAAAACATGATGAGTCCAGATTTAGAGGTTTGAGATTTAGTTAGATTATCAGAGAGGTAACACTTAGAATCTCTTAGAGGACTTGTTAGCATTTCTATCTGTAGATGATTGAGCTGTTAGTATTTATAGCTAGGTCCACTAAGTATTACATAATAGTAGTAAAAGCATGGGTATTTTTGTCAGTTGGCTAAGAAAGTGGCTGTGTAAGTAAGGAACTTGTTTTAGAGGAGGAAAACAGTAGTACTGGAGATATCAAGGGCCAACTCTAAGAATCTTCTTTAGAACATCAGTTTGTCTGTATACAGTTAATATTTACTTGTTTTTTATATTTAACTGAGTGAGGCATTGCCTTAGGTACCTAGCTCACAGGGTAACTGCCTTTCCCTACCTGAACTTATATTTTGTTGGTAATGATGGAAGCATGATGAGATGTTCTTTGGATTATCCTAGTGTACCTTCTCTCTTCATAGGCAACATTGTACAGTTGGATATGAGTGGAGAAATAGAATCTTATCAGTTTTTCCTGGGATGAGGGAAGGCAGTTTCTTCTTATCTCCTAAACCAGGATAGCCTTTGCTCTAGGACTCAACACTAAAGCCATACATTTCTGTATGGGAATTTCCCACTTTTCCTGAACAAGGCAATGAACACACATAAGCAAAATTATGAAAAACATAACTATGAAAAAAATCACTGATTTATTTGGGATAAGAATACTGTTTACTATCTTTAACACAAGATGGGGAGAGGGAGATGAAGCGGAAGAGGTGGGGTGAGGGAGATGGCTCAGTCAGTAAGATACCTCCAGTACAAGCAGGAACACACTTCTCTAACCCTAGCACTGGGGTTGGGAAGGACACAGAGAGGAGTGGATCCCTGGCTGGCCAGCCTAGCCCAGTGAATGAGTTCTGAGTTCAGTTCCAAGTTCAGTGACAGAACAATCTATTTCAGAAAAATAAGGTGGAAGACCTGCAAAGTGTACCTCTGTGTCAATATTCATGTGTATCTGCACATGTACAGTACATATACTGTATACACAAATACACAAAAATAATAATAGTTGGCATATTTTTTTAAATGGGCCATTTATCTTGCTAGTTTCAATATCGTGCTTATATTTAAGCTAACGTTAAATAAGTTGTAAAGTTAGGAAGAGATCATTATATATAGATCATTTATATTCAGGAACAAATAAATTTTGATGAATTCTTCTGAGAACCTGATCACAATTCTATTTTTATAATTAAAAGCTTTTCAAGTAGAAAATTTGAAGTACTTGTGTGTGTTTGTTTTGTGACAAGATCTCCCTGCGTAGCCCAGACTAGCTACGATCCTCTTGCCTCATCCTCCCTTAAGTGGAAATTTTAGGCATGTTCCACCAAGCATGATTTAGGTCTTTTTTTATTCTCAGACTTAAAAGGCAAGAAAAAAAATTGCTGTTTTAATGGCTGCTGGCCAATCATGTCCTAAGGGCTACTAAATTAACTATGCCTTCCTTTCTTTTAACCATTTGGTGTAGTTGGATGGATTAATACTTCTAATGAATGCATTTTTGTGAGTGAATGTATTTCAGAAATACTGATTGTTATAAAGAATCTTGATTTTTGATGAAATAGTGTTGAGAGTGATTTGAGTGTTTTCATTTTCAAAACTAATGCATTTTAAGTGCTTCAATGCTATTTGTAAGAGTGTGAACCCATTTTGTTTTCAGTGTCTCTGCCATGAAACAGAGGACATGAGAAGCTGTTTAACTTAATGAAATTCAAGTTACATGTGAATTCTGCCAGGTAAGTGCATGATACAATAGTTAATATTTTAAACTATATTATAAGTTATAAAACTTATTTTTCATAAATTGTATCTATTAGATACATATTTCAATGCATTTCCACAAATCTGTAGCCTCTTATTAATGTTTTTTCAGTTTGTACTCATTTCTAAGTTCTCAAGTTAAGAGCATTAAAATAACTGGTGTAGTGGCACAGTTCTGTAATCCGTCACAGAGACAGGACCACCACAAGATTAAGGCCTGTGCTATGTAGCAATACCCTGTCTCAACAAACAAAGCAAACCAATGAAAAAGATCATCCAAATACATGTTTTATGGTTTTAATTTCTTCTGAAATGAGTTCTTAATGGTATAAGATGTGAGGAGAGTGTTCAAATAGCAATTAACTGTTGACAAAAGGCCATATGTTCAGGTCCTTCTTCAGCTTCCCAAGTACTAGGATTCTGAGGTTATTCCAGTGCCCTGTTTTAAAAAAAGCAAGCTGCAAGTTGTCAAAAGGACTAATTTGGATATTTAAGTGGTAATTCTGAAATAGGAATGTAATTTTGACCCAGAAATGTCTTTTTATAGTTGTTTTTGAATCAGGATTAAAAAATGTCAATTGTTAGTATGTCTAATAGTTCTTCATTTAAGCTTTAAAAAAATCCCTCCCTCTATTCTTCTCTTTCCTCATGAATTGTTGAAAAGACTGGGTAGTGTCTTAATAAATGTTTCTATGTATTGACTTGGGCTGATTGCTTACTGGTGGTAGTGGTAGATATGTTTCATATGTTCTGTGTATTCCTGTATGTGGAATAAGTAAATTTTAGTAGATTCAGCTCTGATACCTCTCTTTGTCCTCTGCGAGAATATTTTATCTCCACTTTGTTGTTCCACCGATACATGTTGTCACCTTGATGTAAAAACTGTAGAGGCCCTGTCACCTTTTTCCCAATATCGTGGTGATGTTTTGAGACAGGGTCTCACTGTGTTGTTCTGGCTGGCTTTCTTTGAATACACTGCCTCTACTTAGTGATTTTTAAATAAATTATTCTTTGATGGTATGTAACCATCTCAAATTTAAAAGGTTTTTCTGGACCACACATGTGGATGAAGGTACCTGTATTATTTTTGTCTTACTTCTTAAATGGACTATTTTGTTTTGCTTGATACAAAAGTATAAATTATACAGAACAAAATATACATTATGAAGTAAAATCTGTTTAGTCAATCTTTTTCTTACTGAACATTACCTTTTGGGTTCTTTTTAAGAAATTTTTAGGGCTAGAGAGATGACTCAGCAATTAAGAGTACTTACTGTTCTTCCAGAGGATCCGGGTTTTGCTTCTGGCACCCAGATGCCACTCAAAACTGACTTAACTCCAGGGGATCTAGTGGTCTCTTCTGGTCTTGCAGGCACCACACATACAGTGTGTACATGCAGGCAAAACTCTCACAAACATAAAGCAAAACAAATCTTAAAAGAGAGAGAAACTTTTGCCTACATCAAAATCATGAAGATTGTTACCATGTTCTTCCAACTCTCATCTCTGTGGCTTGATTTGTGTGATGCGAGATGGCAAAAGATAAGGGTTGTGTTTTTTTTTTCTTGATTTAACATAGAATTAAAGACTCTCAAAGGACTTAGGAAAATGAAGCCCACATAAATTTTTTGGAGATATATATAGGCCATTTACTTCCTATAACTACAAATATCCCTGTAGAATATTCTTTTGGAAACATCTATCTAGAATGTGAACTAGCCAGAATTGTAAAGGATATGTTCTATAACTACTACTTAAGCCAAATACTGCTGTAAAATTTGTAGAACCAAGTTTGGAAAAGATCATTTCTTCTCCCATTGAAATATAGTCAAGAGTGAAGCCTTTGCACAAATCAGGTGATCTTATTTATGGGTCCATTTCTGGATTCAGTTCTTTCCCATTGCTTTTTATGTTTACCATTTGACTGATGATCATCATCTTAATTATTACTTTTTTTTAGTGAGTCTTGATATAATATCTGATTTTTGTGACTTCTATAGCTTGATTATTGTCCTTCAGGATTAGCTAGCCTATTCTTGTCCTTTTCTTGGCCCCTTATAAATCTTAGAGTCAGTGCTCACACTCTCTCTCTCTCTCTCAAAGCCTGCTAAGATTTTGGTTAGAACTGACCTTGATTATGTAAAGCAGGACTGCCATCTCACTGGCTTTTAATTGTGTGAATATGGTATAGCTTCCATTTACCTAGACCTTCTTTAATTACTTGTGGAAATATTTTTGGTCTGGAGTGTGAATTTTCTTGTTTTCAGATATATAGTTTACGATCTTCATTAGATTTATTTTTAGATATTTGACTTAGTTTAACAATGGATTTGGATAGATAGACAACAGGAATATAGTGGAGTAAATTTAAATATAGTAAAGTAAATCAACCTCTTAAGAAACTGATTAAAGAAAAAGAAAAAAACTAACAATATTATTAATTTAAAAGAGGATATTACCATGGATCTAATGGACATGGATATAAGTGAGAGAATGTTGTTAATAGTTAGGCTAATATATTTGAAAACATAGATGAAAATTCCTGAAAAACAAAACTAGTATGTGTTTTAGTTTGTATCTATTTAAAGATACTGGATTTATGACTTAAAACCTCCCCACAGAGAAACCCGGGGCTCAGATAGCTTCACTGGTGAATTCTTTCAGATATTTAAGGAAGAATTAATACAACCTTTTAAGTAAAGATTTATTTATTATTTTATGTGTTTGAATGTTTTGCACTTGCACTGAGCCAACTCTCCAGCTAATACCAGCTTTTATATAGACAAAAACAAATGTATATCTCCAAGATGGGATTGCTCCAAATATTCTAGTTGGTTTATCAAGTGAAAAATCATTCAGCATGATTGACCACATTTTTTTTAAAAAGGTAATTTTGAAGGGAGGGAGGACAGAAGGAATTGGAGAGGAAATAGAGAGGGGTGATGTAAGTACAGTATTTGTGTTTAAATTCTCAAAAAAATAAAATTAAATAAAAATTAAAAATAAAGGTCAGGTGTGGTATCACACAACTTTAATCCAACTACTTGGGAAACAGGCAGAATTCCTGAGATTCAGGCCAACTTGGTCTACATAATGAGTTCCAGGCCAGCCAGGGTACATAGTGATACCTGTCTCAAAAAAGGAAAAAAGAAAAAAAAGAACACATCATGTATACTCTAAAACGAATGAAGGAAGAGAGATGGCAGCATCAAGCGTTCAAAGCTGACTGTCCTGATCTACATGAGGCCTTTTTTCAAAAAACAAAAACAAACAAAACTTCCTAGAATAGTAAATATTTAGGGAAACTTTTTTACTCTAACAATGTATGTCTAGAAATTTTGGCACATCTGCTTCTCTCTGAGATTAATGTTTGTTTGTTTGTCTTAAAAGACTGTACCATCAATTCCTATAAAATTGTTTAATGATCTGTATGGGCCCCAAATGTCCTTTCTGGAGTCTATAGTAAAAGTCATTTTCATAATAATACTAATCGTTTATTTGCCCTTTTTTTGCTTTCATTCTTTAAGAACATACAAGTAGGAGTTTCTCATAAGCTGCCTGAGTACGGACGACAGCAGGTTGAATATAAGTAAATATGAGAATTCAACTATCTTATTCTCTTGAGCCAGACATTACATTTGTAAAAAAAACAACAAATCACCTTTTTGCCTTACTCTGTCTCTCCAGCCCCAGTTTGTAAAAATTTTAAAAAGCTCTAAAAGGGTGTGTTACTGAGATAAGTCATAAATGTACAGAAATGTTCCCAACCTAGTTGTAACAAAAACAGTACTCACAGATTCAGTATGTCAGGAAGTTGGCATGGTACAGTCTCTGCTTCTTGATGAGTAAAGCTCCAGGTGGGAGGTTCGAATGGCTTCCTCCATCATCATGATAAGATACTGATCTAGAATGCCCTGAGTAGTAGTAGTGTTTGAAGAACAAGCAAGTTCCAGGAGACCAAGGTAGAGGTTATAAAACTGAGACCTAAGCCTTGTGTCATCTCCACGGCACTTAGTTGAAGAAATTATAAACCCACCTAGATTCAAGGGAAGGAACATAAATTCTTGATATGTGGAGAGTTGCAAAGAATTTTCAGTCTTTCAAAAGAAGATGTTTGATGAACTAAAATCATATTGTATAATTGAGTTGTTTACTATGTGAAACCAAAATTATTAAAACAGTACTTGTGCAGTCTGTCAACATTTTGTGCCACCACTTTTTAATTCAGAGAAAGTCTTGTCAGTACTAGGTGGAACTCATTTAATGACAGTTGCATTATGACTTCATTTCATGCTCCCTTTGGGATTTATATATCATAAACTAATTACATGTGTGCCTCAGGATTTGTTTTGTGGGGCACTATAGTTAAAAGAGTACAGATTGAGAAAATGAATACAGTTAAAGACCCCTTTCTGTACCAAATTATTCTAAGAAAAGATGTCTTACTATAAAGGCATACATACAAGTATCTATTTGGAAAGGAAGAAACATAAGCTCTGCCTTCAGGATTTTTTATTTTATTTTATTTTATTTTATTTTATTTTATTTTATTTTATTTTATTTTATTTTTTTGGCCAATACAGGGATTCTCTGTAGTCCTGGCTGCTGCCTCCTCATTGCTGAAATTAAATGCATGCACCAACACACATAGCAAGATAGTTTTTTTTTTATTTAATTTTCTTGAATTTTGAATATAATATGCTGAGGTCTTAAATTTTGCTACTCATTTGCTGCCTGCTGCTACTTCTCTGAGCTTCCAGAATCTGTTATTTGCAAATTAAAACAAACAAACAAAAAACTCAGCTGTTAGTAACTAAAGCATTTCTTCTGCTATTTTCCTCCCCTCTCTCTCTCTCCCTCCCTCCCTCCCTCCCTTCCTTCCTTACTTTTGAGACAGGGTTTTTCTGTGAAGTTTTGGCTGTCCTGAAACTTGCTTTGTAAACCAATCTGACCTGACCTTGAATTCACAGAGATTTGCCTGCCTCTGCCTCCCAAGTGCTGGGATTAAAGATGTGTGCCACCACCACCACCCAATTTGCTGTTTTCTTCTTTGTTTATTTATTTAAAGGAAGCAAGTTCTCACTAATAGTCTAGTCAGGCCCGAACTCTCTATGTAGCCCAGGCTGGCCTTGGAGATACTGGCAGTTCTGCCCCAGCCTCCCAGGTGCTAAGGTTGCTGGTATGAGTCACTGTGCCTGTCCTCTGCTTCTTATTATTTCCCCACAGTTCTTGCATGTTCTATTCCTGGTTGGGGATTTCTCTTTTGATTTCCGTTTTGAATGCTGTATTGGCCTTTTCTCAAGCTTACTGGTACCTTCCTTGGTCCTGTCTAGTCTTCTTGATGAGCCTACTAAAGACATTCTTCATTTGTTTTAATTTTTAAAAATTTTACCTCAGTTTATATCCCTTTTCTCAATAATACCCATGTATTCTTGCATGTTGTTCATTTTTTTTCATTTAGTTTTCCTAATTATCGATTGTTCTTGGCTTTGTTTGTTTCTGAGACCAAGCCTCACTATGTTGCCCAGGCTGGCATTGAATTTCCAAGTGATCCTCCTGCATTTGCCCACTCCTTCCCCCAGCACTGAGGTTATTGTTGATGTGCATAACAACATAACCAGGTTGTTTTGTACCATGAACGCTAGTCAGTAGGGGTGAAGTATCTTTTTACACACAAGCTCAACTTCTCCATGTTTGATGACACATATAAGTGTTGTCTGCAAGCAACACTTACCATCAGGTTGTAGAGAGCAACCATTAGTTGTGGAAATAGCCTGTGATGTTTAGGGGTTCCCATGGGTCTTTGGGCTACAACTAAACAAGATGTTTCTTGGCATTGGAGGTTTTACTTAGTGGCATAACATGTCCAGATGGGGCATTATCTCCCCTATTATTTGTTGGTTCCATTTAATTCCTTTCATATATGTGTATTTTTTAGGAAGCTTCAGCATTAGTAGGTTTCCATATGGTTTTCCAAATGGTCTTCAGTGTTAGCTGTCCCTCCTCATATTTCTATTCCCTCTTTCACTCTTTCTCACAACCCTTCCCTGTTTAATCCTATTTTTGTCTCTCCATAACAATATTTTCTATTTCCCCTTCCTTGGAAAGACTCCTCTTCCTTTAATAGGTACCTACCCTCTGTCATTATTTGGATTGTAGCACACAGTTTGAAAGGTTAAATGCTAATATGTACATATAAGATAAAACATACACAAAACATTTGTCTTTTTGGGTTATATTGCTCAAGATGATTTTTTTTTCTAGCTCCATTCTCCTTTCCCCACATCCTTGTCAGAATGGCCTGTCATTTGTTTAATTGATCTTGGCTAGGGTAAGATAAAATCTAAAAGTAGTTTTAATTTTCATTTTTTTGATGGATAAGGATGTTGAACATTTTCTTTAAGTGTTTCTCAGTCATTTGTGTTTCGTCTTTTGAGAACTCTTTGCTTAGTTTTGTTTCGGTTATTGTTTTCTTGATGTTCAGTTTTTGCTTTTTTTGCCTTTTTTTTTTTTTTTTTTTTTTTAGTTCTTTATATATTTTAGATACTAACCTATACATACTAACGCTGTATTAGAAGTAAATTGATAAAGATCTTTTCACATTTTGTAGGCGGCTGCTTTATCCAATTGATGGTGTCCTTTGCCGTATGGAAGCTTTTCAGCTTCATGAGGTTCTTTTTATTAATTGTTGGTCTTAGCACCTGTGCTATTGATGTCCTGTTCAGAAAGTCCTTTCCAGTGCCAACAAGTTCAAGCCTGTTCCCTACTTTCAGGATATCTGATCTTAACATTAAAATCCTTGATGTATTTGGGATTGAGTCTTTTTCAGGGTGATAGATAGGGATCTGTTTTCATTCTTTCACTTGCAGCTGTCAGTTTGACCAACACAATTTGTTAAAAATGCTATCTTTTCTCCAGTATATGTTTTTGGGTTTGTTTGCTTTTTTTAAATTAAAAAATCAGGTGTACGTAGGTATGTGGGTTTATGTTTGGGTCTTCAATTCCACTGATCAGCCTCTCTGTTTTTATGTCATTACCATGCTGTTTTTTTAATATAGCTCTGTAATACAACTTGAAATCTGAGATTGAGTTACCTCTAGCACTTTTTTTTATTATTCATGATTCTTTTAGCTATCCTGGGTCTATTTTGTTCCTATATGACTTGAAGATTGTTTTTTTCAGTTTATGTGAAAAATTGTGTTGGAATTTTTATGAGGATTGCATTGAATCTGTAGGTTGCTTTTGGTAGAATGGCCATTATCACAGTTATTAAAGTATTAATCCTACTGAACCATGACATGAGAGATCTTTCTATCATCTAGTATTTTCGATTTAAGTTTTATTATACAAATCTTTTACTTGCTTGGCTAGAGTTATCCCAAGGTACTTAATTTTACTTTTTGAGGCTATTTTTAAAGGTACAGTTTCCCTGATTTTTTTTTTTCTCAGTCTGTCATTTGTATATAAGAAGGCTACTGATACTTGTCTTTTAATTTTATATCTTGCTACTTTGCTGAAAGTATTATCAGCTGTACAAGTTTTCCTGGTGGGGTTTTTAGGGTCCGCCATATATAGATACAGATATAGATATTGACCTCCTTCAATCTTATTACACTAGCCAAGGTTTAAGTACAATATTGAATAGATACGGAGAGAGTAAGCATCCTTGTCTTGTTCCTGATTTTAGTGGATACGCTTTACATTTTAATCTGTTTAGGTTGATGTTGTCTATGAACTTGCTTAAATTGCCTTTATTATGTCCTTTGCATCCCTGGTCTCTCCAGGACTTTAATTATAAAGGGATGTTGAAGTTTGTCAAAGATCTTTTCTGCATCTAATGAGATAATCATGTGGTTTTTGTCTTTCAGTCTGTTTATATAGTGGATTATGCTTATCAGTTTCCATAAGCTTCCATGATTCCATGAATCATTCCTGCATCTCTGGGATGGAGCCAACTTGATCATTATAGATAATCTTTTTGATGCGTTCTTGAACTCAGTTTGCAAGTATTTTTGTAGAGGAATAGCCCCTGAAATATAGACCAAAGGGGAAATATGTAGAGGAATAGTCCTGGTGAAGCTAGCATCTACATCCTAGGGGCTGTTACTGAGAATTTCTGCTTCTGTGTTCATAAGATAAGGGGTATATAGTTTTCTTTTTTCTTTCCTTTTTGTTTTTTTGTGAGATCTTTGTTTGGTTTTGGTATTAACGTTATAGGGGCCTCAAGAGAATTAGGAAGCGTTACTTTAGTTTCTGTTTTGTGGAACAATTTGAGTAGTATTGGCATTAATTCTTTGAAGATCTCGCAGAATTCTGCACTGAATCCATGTGGCCCTGGACCTGGTTTTCTTTTTCTTTTAACTGCTTATATTTCTCTAGGGGCTATGGGTCTTTAAATTGCTTATTTAATCTTGATTTAATGTTGGCAGGTCATATATATTAAGAAATTCATCCATTTCTTTTAGGTTTTCCAGTTCGGTGGGCTGCAGATTTTTTAAGTGTGTCCTTATGAATCTTTGAATTTCCTTGGTGTCTGTTGTGATGTTTCTCTTTCATCTCTAATTTTTATTAATTGGTGTCTTCTCTCTCTTTGAGTCTGGGCTCTATGCTTGACTTGAGCATATACAGGTTTTCTGTCTGCAAGAGAGCCCAGAAAAGACCCTCACACTGTGCTATCTTAGTTCCTCTGTTGGGAGAAGTCCCTAGAGGCCAAAATGTAGTTTTCTTTTATATCATATTTCTTTACAAGTTTTCCATAGTACTTTATACACATGAAAAAGTAACTTTAAGAATGGAATTAAGAGTTTATTTATAAGTGATGTTTTAGAAGGATATTCAGCCAATAAAACATACTCAGCAAGAATTTCAGAACAGAAATAGGTATCTTGCTGCATGACTTCTACAACTCTGCAGGAATACCCTTGGAAGGCTGCCTACTGTGTGGAGTTTTGTTCTTTTTGCATGACTTTTACACGTTATACAGAAAAGAGCCTGATGGCAATGCCCTACTGCTGCTTTCCTACAATGCAAATTCTGCATGCTGCTTGTATCTACTCTCATAATGAAGGTGGAAGATTGTTGACCCACCCTGTGGCTAGTGAAGCTGAGTCTCTGCAGACTGAAGGATTTTCCGAAAACCTGTGCGGGAAGCCAGGGGGTCCCCAGGCGTTTGAGTACAAGGATAGTGCAAGCAAAGCACTTCTCATTTTTATTACCATAGCAAGCAAAACATGAGGTGACATTTACAGTTAGCTTAAGCAAATACAATTACAGCAGGGGAATACACCTGGTGTTATGTCTTATCATTCTTGGTCGTGTGAAGGAGCCAAGAATATTCCTTCCAGGCCTTTGCCTTTCCCACAGAGATAATATGGACACTCCAGGGCATTCCCTTCACATCCATGCTTTCAAGTGCATTCACTTTTCATAGTTTCTGTAATTCTTTCTAAAAGGACATCTTGTGGGAAGGACATTCTCCACTCCTCCCCATCCATAGTTCACAGTTCACAGCTTTCTAAGCCAGGCTCCCATAGAAGACAGGGTTAAAATGTCAGCAGAAGTGTATTATTTCACATTCAAATAGAAAAATTAGCAAGTTTGGTGGAAATCAGATCTTGAACTTTATATTTGAAATTATTCTTCATTCAAAAACATCCCATAAACCACTGCACTCTGTGCTTTGTTATAGGTAATACAAGGACCTGTGGAATATGAGTGATGACAAACCCTTTCTATGCACTGCCCCTGGGTGTGGCCAGGTAATATAGCCATTACTTATAGTAATCTTGTATGTTCCCATTCAGTTAACTGTTGATAGAATATATTGTCTTTAAGGTTTACTACAGTGATTTTATAAGATTAAAGTTAGGATAAAAACAGAACAAAAACATTTAGAAATTCTTTCATAATCTATCCAAATTCTGGAAAAGACAGTGTGGTATGGTGGAAGTAGTTTATCTTATAATAAAGGTTGGAACTTTAGACAAAAACCCAGAACTTAAAAGTATATTATTTGATTTATATTCATTGAAAATCATTGGTAAACTGCCTTATTGGAAATCAAAAATGTATTGCTGTATTTAGAATTTTTTTACTTTTATAAAACTAGCTGATACCTACCTCAGACAATATCACTAATCTATTAATGTTCTGATGAAGTCTAACATCTTTAATTCAGAGCACATGTGGAAGCATTTTCAGGAGATGATATTTTAGTTTTTTAATAGGACGTTAAATTATTAATCTATTACTATTACTGTTATCCTAATCTTTTAACTACAGATACTAAAGAAGAATCAATTTTTAATGTGTAGTAAACTTACACAATACTTACATACAGAGTATAAGTCATAGTTATTAAAGTATTCATTGGATTTCATTTATTTTTAGCTGGTGTTTTAAATTGAAATATGATCAACATACAATAAATTGCACGATAGTTCACAGTTTGCTTTTGGGTTCCTTTTTTCTTTATAATTGTTGATTTTGCTCACACGTGTGTGTGTCTGTTATGTGGTGTTTGTGTATGTTTGCTTGTGGGCATACACATGCCACATCATGCATATGGAGGACAACTTGTAGGAATGAATTCCCTCTTTTTACTGGATAGGTTTTAGGGAATCAAACTCAGGTCATCAGGCTTGTAGGAATGAATTCCCTCTTTTTACTGGATAGGTTTTAGGGAATCAAACTCAGGTCATTGGGCTTGGAAGTAAGCACCTTCACCTGCTGAGGTAAATCACCTTACCCAGTGTTGTAATTTGTCCTAAGTATATATTCTCATAGAATTGTTGCCACAATCATGATAGTTAACATCTCCCGAAAAGTTTCCTTGTATCCATTTGTAAGTCCTCTCACCTTTGTCAACTACTGATCTGCCCTCCCTTGCTGTAAACTTGCTTATACTCTCCAGATTGTAAATAAGTGGATTCATAAAGTATGTACATTTTTGTGGATTATTTCATAACAAAATTTAAGATTTCTCAATTGTCTCTATTTTCTATGACTATTAATTAATACTATAGATTAGGACCTGGGCAATAAAAGAGTCGATCACATAACAAGGATGCTGAAGTTTGAGTATACCCCCAGAAATTCAGGTATTGGAAACTTAATTTCTGAGTCATATGTTAATGTACTTGGAGGTGGGGCCTTTCTGAGTTGTTTAGAATCCCAAACTTTAGACCTTCCAGCCTCCAGAGTAGTGAGCTAAATAAGTCTCTGTTCTTTGGGTAAATTTATTCTACAGTTTAACCTTCATCTAGCTTATACCCAAATTTATTTATCACAGATAAAATGAGTGATACTTTCATACAAGTCTTTTATGTGTACAAATTCCATGGTTTCTGTTGGATTACTACCCAGAAGTGTAATGGTGGAATTATGTGATAGATCTCTGTTTATCATTTTAGGAAATTACAGATTGTTTTCTAAAATAGATGGGCCACTTTATGATCCCATCAGTAAGTTCTGTTTATGCCATATTCTTGTTAACATTTGGTATTTTCATTCTTTTAAGTTTGTTCCATCTTGTGCAGAGATTGATATCTCATTGTGCTGTCTCATTTCTTCAATGACTAGTGACAAGATAACTATTTTTTTAAGATGTGTTTATCAGCCATTTGTATACCTTTATTATTCTATGAAGTGTTTTACCAACTCTTTTTTGTGTTTTAGAAAATTGAATTGAGAATATAGCTCAGTGGTAGACCACTTACCTGGAATGGAGTTCATTTAGTCCCAAGTACCATAAGAAAGAAGTGTGAAACTGGATTTTATTTTTAGTTAATTTTTATGTTATTTCTATGGATGCTTTGTCTGCATATAT
The DNA here is from genome assembly GCA_026225945.1 of Cricetomys ansorgei. Lineage (NCBI taxonomy): Eukaryota > Metazoa > Chordata > Mammalia > Rodentia > Nesomyidae > Cricetomys > Cricetomys ansorgei. The sequence continues at coordinate 8,359,871 of JAMJFZ010004031.1, forward strand.
TTCTGTGTGTCACGTTCATACCCTGGTGCTTGCAGAGGCAAGAAGAGAGTGTTAGATTCCCCAGGAACTGGAGTTCCAGGTGGTTAGTCACCATGTGGGTGCTGGGAACAGAACCTAGATTGTTGTCTGGAAGAGCAGCAAGTGTTACCAATTGCTGAGATATTTCTCTAGTCCCCTATTTTACTTTTTATTTATCATTATTGTGGGAGGTACATGTGTGGAAGTCATGATATAAGGTCTTGGTTGTCTCTTTCTACCGGTATGTGCTTTGTGGGGATGGAATTCAGGCCACCAGGCTTGCACAACAAATGCCTTGATACCCTGAGCTGTCTATCTCCCCTGCCCAGATGCTACCTAAAGTAGATTGGTGAAGAAGTGCCTTTCTGGTAAGGTGACAGTTGGATCAAAGTGGACTGTTGAACAAATGAAGAAAATATGGACGAAACTGCATGTTTCTATTGTGGCTGAAGTGTATAATGATTGGTGAGGAGCTCAACAAGAAATCAGAAAGCTAGGAAAAATATTATCTGTAGAGCTTTGTGGACACAATGAAGTACATGGGTTCATTCACAGAACAGTGTGAGACAAGGAAGTTAGAAGATGATAGTGGTCAAGGATAATGGTGAAGGAGAAATAGAAACAATTCACATAAAGTCTGGGAATTTTATCTCAACATATAATTGTTACTGTATAAGTATTTTTTAAAAAAGAATTGATGTCTTTCATATATATATATATATATATATATATATATATATATACATTTTTTCTCATTTTAACCATATTAATTTTTCATTTTGACTCTTCTAAATTTCTTGTTAAATACAAATTTTCTCAGAAGATTGTCTGAGGTCAGATTCACCTGTATCAGATACCAGTTTGAATGTATTTTGTCCTTCACATTAAAATATTGTTGTATATGTATATAAATAATATCAATGTGGCAAATAGTTAATTTGATCATTGGGTCTTGTATGAGAGTTTACAAATACATAACCCTTATATTTTCATCTAGTCATTCCTTTTCACTTAAGACAGTTTGCTTTCATTTTCATATTATACAGTGGACAATGCTATCTATTCTATAGGAAATTTGGTTAATTAGATTTTTTTGTTAATTTTGGTTATTGTTGTTACTGCTACTGAGCATCAAACCTATTTGTACATAGCACTTTACCACTAGACTACATTTCAGCTCTAATTGCTCATTAATATTTGTAGCCAAACTAACCCAAGCAAAGGACACTAGTAAAATAAAAATTCTAGGTGAAATATCCTGAGGTTTTACCTCTTAATTTTGATACCTTCACAGGGTGTGTGTGTTTGGTTTTTTGGGGAGACAGGTTTTCTCTGCTTTCTAGTTCTGGCTGTTCTGGAACTCTCTCTTTAGACAAGGCTGGCCTCCAACTCAGAGATCCACCTGTCTCTGCCTCCCAAGTACTGGTATTAAAAGTGTGCACCACCACTGCCTGACTAACTCCACAGTTTTTAAAATGTGACGCTTATACCAAGATGAGTTTACAAATGCTTTATTGATTGCCTTCTATAGAAAAGCCACAGTGGAAAGTTCAGTGGAACCGAAAGTGAATCTTACATGGGTGTAAAGCATAATATTGAAAAATTTTAATACAAGGATAAAAGGCAACAGTAATGTGTTCCTTGTCTTGAGAGCTTTGTTTCTCAGGGTACTTGTCAAAAGCACCATTACTATCTTCACCAAATTTGGGGAATACTTAACAAGATAAAATAATAGGAAGATAGCCCGAGTGGGGAAGAGTTGGATTGTATTTCCCAATGTCCAGAGGTGAGCAGATAGTTATGAATGAATAAAGCCAGGGGCAGAAGCACTGAATAGTTCCTTCAATGTGGAGATACAGACAGGTTCTGAAGAAGTAATGTTTATTTTCATAAAATAATCGTCAATTTTCAGTTGGTATATGTAAGTAAAGTAAGGCTTGATTCTCTTTAATGGGGGTAAGTAGGATTTATTTTTAGCCTGTCTTTTACTGATTTGTAGAGTCTACTGTTATTTTAAGGCGTTCATTTTTTTCATTAGCGTTTATGTGATGCTTATGGCAAATTTAGAGATCATAGAAAGTGCTCAGCTTACTTAGAAGAATAGACATGAAGATAAGTTGATTGTAGTGATAGCCCAATAATGAAAGTGCAAAGCACAATGGGCACACTGATAAAGGACTTTTAACTTGAAGCTGGAGGGCTGGAAAGAGGGCCTAGTAGTTAAGAGTGCTTATTGCTGTCAGATTACTAGAGTTTCGGTCCTAGGACCCACGTCAGGCAACTCACAACTTTATGGATTCCAGTATTGCTTTTTCAGGCATCAACACACACACACACACACACACACACACACACACACACACACACACAAGCAAATAAACAAAAATAAATCTTTTTTAAAAATTGAAGTTAGGGGTTTTGTGTGCTGGACTTAGGGTGCTAAATAGGTACTAGGTGTCAGACTTCCTAACAGTTACACTAAAATTTAAAATTCCCATTTGTAAAAAGCAATAAAAGAGAGTGAGGGTTAATTTAACACAGGCAAAATAAATGACTGACTCCCTGTTTGGAGGAACAATGGTGCTTGATAAGGAGTTCTTTCTAAAGATTGATTTGCAGGCACAGTAGGCATTGAACCATGAATATGTTGTTATAATCGTTTAGCATGTGGTACTTACCAAGTGTAAGATGAGGAAGGACTTGATAAATAGCTTTAAACATACATTCATTTTAATATGAGCTATGATTTTTAAAATTACTTTTTTAGGTTAAAACATTTTACTTTAAAATTTGATTTATTGTATGATTGCTGTTTCTTTGCTGGATTATAACACAAGAATTCTTTACTATGTTAATATAAGTCAGATTTCTTTCTTTTTCTTTTTTCTTTTTTTTTTTTTTTTTTTCTTTTCTTTTCTTTATTGAGACGGGGCCTCACTATGTAGCCCTGGCTGACCTTGAACTCTCTATGTAGACCAGACTAGCGTTGAACTTAACAGAGATCTGCCTCCCTAGTGCTAGGATTAAAAGTGTGTGCCACATTTGACTTTAGATTTATTAGTTAATTTGCACAGGAGTCATATTTAGAATATTCTCAGTTAAAAAGTGGTAAGTAACCTTACATCTAAGTAAATGTAGTATTTTTTTAAAGTCATTGAACTGTGGAGTACCTCTTTTTACTCTGATGTAATAAAAGAGGAATAGTGGTTTATTTTTTATGTTTTTATTTTTTTGCCTTGGGTTTGATTTTCAAGTCTCTCAAACAAGCGATATACTATCATTTCTTATTCTTCAGTAGTGGGTTTCTCTGGTTATTTGAAGTCTAGTAAGTCTTCATGTGCTAATGGTAAACTGGTTATATTACAGTTTATAAGCTGGTATTTCACTGTTAATGGTGGTTTTACATGTTGTGGAAATTGATATCCTTACCAGTTTTCTTATTTGATCAAATTGAAAATCTTAACTATATTTTAAAACTTTTTGCCACAGCGTTTTACCAACGAGGATCATTTGGCTGTCCATAAACATAAACATGAGATGACACTGAAATTTGGTCCAGCACGTAATGACAGTGTCATTGTGGCTGGTTAGTATATGCTTTTATTAATGGCTTATATACTATTTCACCCAGAATGTGCACAATTTTTGTGTATTCTCTGTAAATACTATAGTCTGGTGATATTCCATTTACTTCATATATAGTAAATATTGGCAACATGTATTTACCCATTACGTTTCTTCATGTTCTTTTGATCATTCATTTCACATTTTTGTATGCTTTTCAAATATGCATTTGAAGTCAGTTTTGTGAAGTTAATTAGAACCCTTGGAACATTCATGCCTTCTACAAAGGTTATCAGTTAACTGAACTCCTGTGTTATTTAGTGTTTCTTTTAGTTGTCATTCACCTGGTTTTCAAAACTTTGTGAAGATAGTAAATGATCAAGCACTTTCTTTTGCTGAAGAAATAATTAGCAAGCTTGGTCATTACAATTTTGTTTTAAAATGTTTCAAATGTTTCTTTAATAAAATGCTCTGAGGCTGGGTTGTAGATCAGTAGTAAAGTGCTTGCCTAGCATGCACAAGGCTCTGGTTTCAAATCCAGCACTGCAAAATAAAATATTCTTCATAAAGGAGACCTACATTTAGTAAGTGTTTGTGTGTGTATGTATGTGTGTCAACCCTATAGCTATATGGTATCATCCTGAACAGATCATGGTTTTTCATATGTGAAAAGAGAAACCCAATTCATGTATGAGCTTATTGTCACTCTATCCTATATTAGCTGCTTCTTTGATGTTTCATATGTACATACATATCTCTGTATTTGTATAATACATACTATGCATAATTTTAGTATATTAGTTTCTTTTCTAAATAAATATTGTGTTAAGTTCTTTGTCAAATTTTATATGTAATTTAGCTCTGTATCATAACTACAGATATGGAGCTCATAATATAACTAGAATTTTCTGTTTTGTGAAGCTTAGCTTATCCTAGCTAACTCTAGAATTAGCTTGAATACTGAATAGATTAATATTTTAAGATTATTACTTGATCTGGATTTCAAAACACCTTATATAGTGCTTTGGGAAGATGTTGAGACAATATCAGATGGTTCCTCCTGTGCTTTCAGTACTATAATTTTTGTAATGAATAGATGAGAATGTCAAAAATTGGAGATTTATTCAAAACAATTTATAGATGGGAACTCTCCATATATCTTCCCTACTGTAAGTAAAATGGCACAGAACAGAGTGAGGTATGCACTCTTTTGGAATGTGTAAATAATAATTAGGACCACAGCAAACAATTAAAGAACAATAAATAAGGAAAATTAAAATTACCTAAAAAATGTTTCCTTGGGTATGAAGGTCTTTGTTTCCTTCAGATTTACTGTCTTAGAAATTTGCTCTGTAAACTTTTATTTCAAGAATGTTTTTTATTTGATTTCTAGAAATAACTTTTCTGATTACATTTAGCACTGTATAAAAATAGGACATGTACAGTCACAGCATTTTTACTAACATTGGGATAGAGAGCTTAACATAACTGTGTAAATTGAATGCATGATGCTTAGTAGCCTTAAGTAATCCATGTGTTAATAATTGAACCTGTGTTGACTTTTCTCAAGTCTGATAGGACCAATAAAAATCATCAATAAGTGATGTAGACTTGTGCATTCTCCAGGCCTTTTCCTCTCTTTAATGTATGTTGTGTTCATCCCAGTCAGCTTAGATAAATCCTTTGGTAGTATGTATGAACAATAGTAGCATTTATATTTGACTAATTGGAGTTAAAACAGACTGAAGCATATAAGTATACACAAAATCCTTATTAAAATATTATTTTGGAGGTTTGGGGGGCTAAAAAGTAGTGTATACTTTAAAGATTAAATAATGGGTAAGATTATGACATACAAGGACCCCCCTGCAGTAATTCTGATACTATTTACACTGTTTAAGACAAGCCACTTATGTCTAATATGTATGATAAGTGAATTATTTTTTAAAGATATGTGAGGGTCAAAGATAAATTTGTAATAACCACCATAGAAACTCAGTTGTTAAATATCTGACCTTCAGCTAAACAGATTTTATCTTAAAGCAGGTGCTGTACTAAGTAGACTATATTCTGTGTATAACCTAAAATTGCTGCCCTAAAATATGAATAAATGTTTAATGTGCTACCAACTCTAATATAAACAAATATCCCTCAAAATAATAAGACTAAATTGGGAAGGCTTGTAAATTTTTGTTTTTCATTCATTTGTTCTACAAGCAATACTTTAATACCGAGTAACTGGACAGTAGTGGTGCACGCCTTTAATCCCAGGACTCAGGAGGCAGAAGTAGAAGGATCTCTGGTCTACAGAGTGAGTTCCAGGTCAGCCAGGGCTACACAGAGAAACCCTGTCTTGAAAAACCTTTAAAAAAAAAAATACTCTGTATATGTTAATATACATATCAATGAGTACATATTGAAGTATAGTTGAAATAGTTCAGGTTGTTAGAAAACTGAGTTCACATTCTTATTAAGCTAGAACATTTCTTTTGGTGTGTGATTTTTTTTATATACCCTCTCACCAGTTTTATAAAATATATTAAAATAGATAATTAGCTTTGGTGCATAGTAGTAAGAAGAGTTTTGTTTTGTTTAGGGGCACTTTTGCTTTAACTTTTTTTTTTCTTTAGTATTTTGATGTAAAATTATTAAGTTTGACTTCATAATACTTTATTAACAACTGGTGAACATGCTCAGTTAAAAATATTCATATGCTCTCATTAGTTTTCCCTAAATTGTATGTATTTAACAATCATAGTTTTTAATGATTTAACTTTTAAAAATGCATATCATTGTGTTAGATAATAGTAATTATTTCTCCAGAATCTGCTTATGTCAGTCTACTCGAAGTAGTACACTAAGCATGAAAGAACTTTCATAGTTCATGAAGTTGGGGAAATACCTTGATGTAAAATAGAGCTTAACCAAGTTTTGTTTTAAAGGAAGACATCTTTTCAAAGAGATAGTATTTGACTGAGCCAGTGCTGCTAATTTGTTAATTTACTAGCAACATTTTAGACTCTTACCATGATCATTTATATCTGTGTGCTTACTTTCTGACATTTATTTCAGATCAGACACCAACACCAACAAGATTCCTAAAAAACTGTGAAGAAGTGGGTTTGTTTAATGAGTTGGCAAGTCCATTTGAAAATGAATTCAAGAAGGCGTCAGAAGATGACATTAAAAAAGTATGTTGTTAGCTATGAAATTAAAAAAAAAAGAATACTTCTGATGCAAAAGTAATAGTGGTTTTCACTTCATTTCTCGATCAGTTTAAACATTTTGAACCTTTTACAAGGTTTTCTTTATCGTTTACTTTAGATGCCTCTAGATTTGTCCCCTCTTGCAACGCCTATCATAAGAAGCAAAATTGAGGAACCTTCTGTGGTAGAAACAACTCACCAGGATAGCCCTTTACCTCACCCCGAGTCTACTACCAGTGATGAAAAGGTTAGAACTATGGAAAAGATTAACTTTCATAAAATTTAATTTTTTTTACATGCCTTTGTTTATTGTTTATATTGTGGGTGTGCATGGCATGTGGAGGTCAGAGGACAACATGTAGGAATCAGTTCTCTCCTTAGACTGTATGGTCCCAGGTATCGAGCTCAGGTTTTCAGGCTTGGTATAAGCTCCTTTATCCTCTAAGCTATCTCACTGTTCCCAAACTTGATTATTTTTAATCTCTATGAAACATTAATGTTTTAAATTGTACTTAATTCAGTGTTAGATTGTAGGGTTGCATATATAAAGATCTGTGTGAATGAATACTTTAGGAAGATTCCACCTTCATGCGTCATTGTCTTTATTAAACAGTGAAAATTAAAAGAACAGTAACACGTTTTGAAAAAAAAAAAAAAAGGTGTTATTTTAAGCTATGAAAAATCTGTACAGATGAAACTGTTTGACCAATGGATATTCAGGCTTTTCAAGAGTGAGTAGTCATTACTTCTCAGTATCTTTGATATCAACAGTCAATGGTATTGTCTTACGTAGATTAGTACTTGGGCTACCTGGACTATAATTAATGTGTTTAGTTACATTATCATTACTTTTTTGCTTAGAAAACACATAGAATAAGCACATTTATTTAGGAGCACTATGCCTATACATAATGAGACAGTGACAGTGTTCCTTTTTAAACTGTTGGTATAAAACCATAACATGAATGGACTTCTACTATGAGACTATAGTCATGTATCACTGACAAGGACATAGCCTAAGAAATGTCTTAGTAGGCAATTTCATCATTCTGTCCAAAGCCTAGTGTATTTACATTACACAGTGTAGACAATATAGGCTGCTACCTACTTAGTATGTTACAGCCTATCATTCCCAGGTTACCAATCTGTACTACTTGATACTACTGTATTGACTATGTAGGTAATTATAGCATACTGGTATTTGTATTTAAACTTAGAAAAGGCAGTTAAAAATGCAGACTGGGGAAGATGGTTCAGGTAAAATGCTTGCTCTATAAGCCTGACAACCTGAGTTTTGATCCCCACATCCCACATAAGAACCAGATGCAGTAGCACAAGTGCTCGTGATCCCTTTGTGCTCTTAAAGCGAGATGAGAGGCATAGATAAGAAAATATCCAGAAACTCATAGGCCGGCTACCTAGCTTACACAGTGGCAAAGAAGCTTTGTCTCAAACAAGATAGAAAGGTGAAGACTCACACCCAAAGGTTGTCCTGTGGCCTCTATGTGTGCATGCCTGCATCCCCCACACACAAAACATGTACACATACACATACACTCATATATCACAGGCACACACACCCAGATAGGTAGTTAGATAGAGAGAATGATAGATAGATAGCACCAGTATAAAAAATTATAAATGGAACACTTATATTGGGCACTTACCATGAATAGAGCTTACAAACTGGAATTTACACTTCAGGTATAAGTGAGTAAGTGTCAGGTAAATGTGAAGTCCTAGGACATGACTTTATATGACTGTAGGCTTTATGAACACTATATGTAGACTATACTAAATATATCTTTTTAATTCTTTCAGTAAATTAACCTGGCTTACTGGAACTTTTATAGAGTAACTCATTTTTATTTTTAACTTAACATAATAATGTTTATCTTGAATCACAAACAGATGATATAGGGATACAATAATACTTTATTTATATTGTTATTCTATACTACTCCTTCCCTCAGTACTGGGAATTGAGCTCCTACTAGACAGGTACCCTACCACTAAGCTACATTCCCAGCCCCAACTCTATAATTTTGAAGCTAATCACATACTCCCTTTCATTAGAGATTTCCCAAAATTACAATTTTTAATGGTTATACTTTATCATTATCTTGATATACTTAATTATCCTCTTCTTTCTTAACATATGGTCATTTCCACATTTATTATGGTTATTACAGATCCTGAGAACAGTCTTAGTTCCCTGCAGAGCATTCCTTTCCCTTTACATTTACCAGTTTTCATTCTTTGTGGCTACTTTATTATCTTTTAGGGGTACCTTTTCTTCATTCCTTAGTCATCAGTTCCTCTTCAGTAGTACATAATCTTACTAAGTTGTATAAAATCAGTTCTGGAACTCCTTCTCTGTTTTAATTTTCTTTTTAGTTAGTTCCAGAAAGAGATATAACTTTAGAAATTATAAATTGATAACTCCCAAATTTATATCAGCCTGGGTATCTCTCCTAATTATTAGACTCGTATCCAACCCTGTGTTGGTATCTCCTTTACTAGGTCTAGGGAACATCTCAATATGTCTGAAACAAAGCCCCTAGTTCTTTCCTCAATTTTCCCCTCTAAAGAAAATTTTCTTCAGCTAGACATGATGGCATATCCTTGTAATTCATGTACTAGAAAGGTACTATCAGGAGTGTTACATGTTCAAGGCCAGCCTATGTTACTAAACAGATTTGAACCATCCTGGGCTATGTAGCAAGCCCCTGCTTCTCCTTCCCAATCTACTCCTGACACTCCCTCTCCCCCCAAAAAGAAAATCTGTATCCATCTACTTGTTTAAACTAAGCCAAGCATTCAAGTGTGTCACCTTTAATTCTTTTCTCACTTGACTTTGAAATCAATAGCAAATCTTAGTAGATTTTATTTACAAACGATGTTTTTAATCTTACCCTGTTTTGTGTTCAGTGTCACTGTCTTAGCTGCCATCTTTCAGTTGTATTACTAACACCCCTACTTCTCTTTTCTCCCTACCCCTGGTGCCGAGAATGGAATCAAGGGTCTAAGACGTGCTCTAGACTACTTTAAGAATGGAATCCAAGACCTCAGATTCTAGATTACTGAACAACATTCCTTATCCTTTTATTTTTCTTGTAAAATACAGTGTTTCTTCATGTTGCCCAAGCTATTATCGTATTAATAATCCTGCTTCAGCTTTCCAGGTTGCTGAGACTTCATATAGGTGCATGCCACCATGCCAGGCTAAAACTTGTTTCTAATCTGCTTCTGTGTCTGATCTTTTTTCCTTAATTCTGAGGGAGGGAACTTAAAAATTCATTGAGTCATCCTTCCTGCTACTGAAAGTCCTTTAGCAATTTGCTATTTAAGAGAATATACATTCATTCTTTAGGTTAAGCCTCTTTAATCTTGACTTGTCTACCTATCCATCATCACTTCATACTATTCTCCCCCCACCTTTCTTTTAAAGATTTATTTTATGTGCTTTGTTGTTTTTTCTGTGTGAGGGTGTCAGATCCCCTGGAACTGGACTTACAGACAGTTGTGAACTGCCATGTGGGTGCTGGAAATTTAACCCAGTCCTCTGGAAGAGCAGCCAGTGCTCTTAACCACTGAACCATCTCTCCAGCCCTCATGCTATTCTCTTTATTCATCAAAGATTCCAGGGTTTTTCCTACCTAACATTGCTTCCTTTTCCATAGCATGTCTTCCTCTTGATTATTTCAATATGAGATTAGATTTCTTTTTGCCAATGTTTTTCTTTCCTTGCTATCACAGTATCCAGGTCTACCTTACCCTCTGCTAAATCTTCCCATTTATTACATTTACTGTGATCGGAAGTTTCCTTGTTTGTTCTTCTTGTTTATTGTCACACTTCTCACTAGTTCTTGAATGTAAATTCTCAAATGTGCTGAAAAACTGTAGTTGCAGTGTTGCTAATTTCTTCTTCCTAGTATCTTGCTAAGATTTCGACTGTAAGCAGCATAAAGGCCAGTTCAAAAGAACACACTAGTTAAGGAATTCTGGATAAAGCACTCATCTCTCCTTTGTAATCTATAAAACTAGGAGGAACTATTTTAAGAATCATTCTCATGATTCATATATTCTGTTTTCCTTTAGTTTGGAAAGCTCTCAGCAGCAGTTGCTAATTTTGTATAATTGACAATAACAATATTACTTGATCTTTTGATACTAGAAAATTATTGTTACTAGATAAAAACTACCTGAGATAAGCAAACGATTCTGTATTAGTTTAAAATGTCTTAAAACATTTCTAAACACCAACTTTGTTTTGGTCATAACACTACCTTGCTGGGTCACTTTCTTGTTTATAATAAACAAATAGAGTAAGACAATCCCTTCTGGATTTTGTTTTCTGATTACTGATAGTAGATTGCATTTGTTTTTCTTACTGAAATTCTCACAGAATCATTGCTAAGTAGCCTAGCCTAATTTATTTTGACTGGTAGAAAAAACACATTGAGACCAAAAATGCAGGTTTGTTTTTTTCGAATTTTATGAATTGTATTTGAACTTTACAACTGCATCCAAGATATTTTCAGTTAACTTTAGATACTAATTTATTTGGAGGGGCATTAAGTATTATCTAGTGGTTACTTTCAGAAATGTGTTACATTCTGTTCACTGAGGTACATGAATTAACTTGCATTTTTAAATACCACCCTTTATTTATCTTAAAATTAAATAGGAAGTACCATTGGCACAAACTGCACAGCCCACATCAGCTATCGTTCGTCCAGCATCATTACAGGTTCCCAATGTGCTGCTCACAAGTTCTGACTCAAGTGTAATTATTCAACAAGCAGTACCTTCACCAACCTCAAGTACTGTAATCACCCAGGCACCATCCTCTAACAGACCAATTGTGTAAGTGATTCCGGTCAGTCACTGGCTGTATGTGAGTTGTTAGGGTTTTCTTACTATGGTTTTTTCCTAGGATATTTAATTACTTGAATTATGATTTGTGTGTGTGTGTGTGTGTGTGTGTGTGTGTGTGTGTGTGTGTGTGAGAGAGAGAGAGAGAGAGAGAGAACACTGTCTTGAGTTTTGGAAACTTAATATTCTTTATAAAATAATAATATCTAGCCTATTGGAAAATAAATATCTAATTCTTGGCTGAAACAGCAATGAACATAGACTAAATTTTAGTTGGTCTTATTTTTATGCTGTTTGACACAAAACGTAAAGTAGTTCCATTACAAGAAGACATTTGTCTCAGTTCTTAAAAATAACTCCCAAGACCTTCTAATGAGAATTTTTCTCATCAGAAAATTGGAAATCCATAATTTTTCCCAGGTTTCCATTTTTTTTTTTTCCTTTTACACTCCTACACAGATTATGCATTTAAGTTGCAGTTAAAAATACTAAATTTTGGAACTTGCCTTCTGGAGGTTAGAAACTTATTTTTAAGTAATAGGAGGAAAAAGACTTACTTTCTAGAGGTGGTTGGTATAGATCTTTACATTTTTCCCTTGTTTTGTTTTTCTTAGTCCTGTACCAGGCCCATTTCCTCTTCTATTACATCTTCCTAATGGACAAACCATGCCCGTTGCTATTCCTGCATCAATTACAAGTTCTAATGTGCATGTTCCAGCTGCAGTCCCAGTAAGTTGGAAAGTTAGACCATTTAAGTCTTGGTGTCAAAACTGGTCTTGGTAAAATCACCAGCAAAAACAGTTGAACTGCTTGATTGGCTTACTAAATGGAATATATCAAAATGCTTATTAATGGGGGGGTGATATTTATTCATTGATACTTGTAATAACTTACACTATCCTAGGCAAACATAATTAGATAGAAAACGTTTTTCTATACACCCCCACTTGTTTTCTGTATTTTTTTTTTACTATTCCTTGATTCATCTCATTTCAGTTTGATTAGATTTGTGAAATTCAAATATTTCTAATTCTTATTTCAAGATAATTATATTGGCATGCTGTCAAATAGCTATGTTGTTTATGATATAAAATTCTTCACAAAAACACACTTGTTCTTTACTTGAAGTTTACAGAAGTCCCTTGATGGCCCGAGCATGTTAAGGTCAAAACATTCATACATACTTCTGGTAGCACATGCCAGTAATCCCAACATTCAAATAGGAAGAAATAGAAGGATCAGAAGTTCCAAGCTAGCTTCAGCTATATAATAAATTTGAAACCTGCTTGGAATACCCTGTTATGAGAAAATCCAAAAGAAGTTTTATGAGGGACATGTTAAATATGCAAATTTTGGAAAATAGAAAAGATAACTATATTGAATTGTTTAGTTAATATTTAAAAGCACATTGTTGGAGATACGTGGTTAAGAGCGTGTACTGCTCCAGCAAAGGACCTAAGTTTAGTTTTTAGCACCCATTTTGGGTGGCTCACAACTGCTTATAACGTCAGCTCTAGAGGATCCAACAACTTTGGCCTCTGTGAGCACCTACACACCGTGCACGTATCCACACACAGACATACATACACATAACTGAAAAAAGTCAAGTCTTCATTAAGCACAGTATTTGGAATGATGAAAAGTTAGAAATATTATTATTTTTGTCCTGATATTTCACAAAATAGTTTTAATTATGCTTTTCATATTAATCTTTAGCATTTTACATTTTCACTGTTAGACATCTTGCAGAGTTGTCCAGAACATACTTTTCTTTTTCTCTGAAGTATTTATCATACAGCATGTTTTGAATCTTTCTTACTAATTTCCTGTAAAGAATACTTCAAGTTTTAGTCATTCATATAATCAAGTAGGTTTTGTTTTGTTTTGTTTTTCCCCTGGGGCCAGTGAGATGGCTCAGTGGATAAAGACATTTACCACTGTGGTACAACCTGTGTTCCAATCCCCAGGTCCCAAATGGTGGAAGGAGAGAATCAACTCCAGCAATTTGTCTTCTGATTTCCACATGTGTACCATGGCATGCACTCACTCACATAGAATAAAATAAATCTTAAAAAATATTGGGCTTTTTTTTTTGTTCTTTGTTTTTTTCTGGGCTGGCGAAGTGGCTCAATGAGTAAAGCCACTTGCCTCCAGTTCTGACATCTTGTATTCCATCCCCGGGACCACATCATGGAAGAAGAGAACTGACTCACACAAGTTGTCCTCTGACCTCCATGTGTGCCATGCCATGCATGCGGGAACATATATACAAAATAAATAAATGTAAAAAAATTAAGTTTTATTCTGTTATTACATGGATACATAGTGTTAACTCATACGGTATAATCCTTTACTATATAGCTTTTTGAGATTTTTTTTAAAGCCCACTTGTAGCAACATTCTAAAATTTATGGTTTGGATATGCTCCTCAGGAATATTATAAGTAGCATATTAAGTATTAAATTTATTTAAAAGCCTGCCTGCCTGCCTGCCTGCCTGCCTGCCTGCCTGCCTTCCTTCCTTCCTTCCTTCCTTCCTCACTCCTTCCCTTCCTTCCTTTTGAAGAATGATCCCACTATGAAGCACTGGCTGGTCTGGAACTATGTAGACCAGACTAGCTTTGAACTCACAGATCCGCCTGCCTCTGCCACCTGAGTGCTGGGGTCTTCTAAATATCTAATAAACAAATTATCATTTGAGGTAATATCTTGTTTTCTTTAAACAGAACTTGTTGCTCAAAATACATTACTTAAAAGACTTAGTGAAGATTCAGTTATAAGGTTTGCTTTCTCCCTTTTGAAGATATTTTTGAAGCAAGAAACATTCTTGTTTTGTGTTTGAGATAAAATGGTTATCCTTTTAAATGTGCCTATATTCAAAGCAACTTTCAATGAAAGAGCTCAACCTTAGTCATATAACAACTGCAAAAGGGAAAGGCAAAAGTGGCAAACCTTGTTAAAGTATTATCTGAGAAGTTGCCAGAGGCTACCAGCTTCTATTTTATTACACAGAGCATTAATATGTCAAAGTGCATACATTTTAGACAATTTGTATACTTATTTTAGTAAATCAAAGTTCATTGTTGAAATTATTTTGAATTCTTGTCATGTTTTGATATTCCTTTTAAATGCAAAATTAAAATATAAGAGATCATGTACAAATTTTTGTATCAGTCACTTTGAATATTATGAGTTTATAAGAAGGAACTATTGAAGCCAGCCAACTGACACAGGCCTCCCAGCTACTTAGTCTGAGACAAAACGTGCAAGTTCATAGCTAACCTAGACTACAGAGTGAGTTCAAAGCCATCCAAAATAACCTTATGAAATCCTGTCTCAAAAAAATAAAATTAAAAAAATAAAATGATGGCTAGTGATAGAGCTTTGTAATAGAGCACTTGCCTCATATGCACAAGGCTTTTGTGTTTGATACTTGGGAGGGGATGGGAGTCTGAGAAAGCCTGAAAACTCAAGATTAGTATTTCAGACAAACTGACAACTTTTAAAAGATCAGGTTGTATAGTTCATCAAGATGCAGTGCAAACATGTAATCAGCTGCAGTTAAAGTTATAATTTTCTCAATCCAAAGGTACAAATTATAATCATATGCAGTAAAAATGTAAATCTTGTTTTGTAAATACCGAGTTGAGGTTATTTTCGATATCTTTTACACAGCTTGTTCGGCCAGTCACCATGGTGCCTAGTGTTCCAGGAATCCCAGGCCCTTCTTCCCCTCAACCAGTACAGTCAGAAGCAAAAATGGTAAGCAAGATTTTTTTTTGTCTTGAACATTTATTAAATCTGTTACATATTTTTTATTCCATTAAGGCCAGTATTTTATAAAGTTGTGGTCTGTATTACACTATTGAAGAATAAGAAATTTTGGAAAAAGAAAGATCTCGTTAGTACAGTTACTGGCTAATGACACTCAAAATATAAAAGGTGAGCTGGGAATAAAATTCTAGTTTTTGATGCTTGTGATCTGTCTGGTTTGGAGTATTCCTTAAACTCTTCTGCTGGAGGCTATGAATATTACAACTAAAAATAAGGAGAAGTTCTGAAAGGGGTGCTGAACAAACAGTTAAACAAAACTTCTCCAAATAGTATGCCAGTTAGAAAACATTGCATGTGATTACAAAAATATTTTTCTTCTGTGGTTTTAACATTAAGAAATTTGTATTGTTTTAAAAGATGAGCTGTAGATTAGGTATCAGGAGATAAGTTTGTATTTTAATCATAACTGTATTTGCCATCCTTTGTCAAGCAGTTTTACGTATGTCTGTCCCTTCTTCCCCCCCAACCCCCTGCAGTGCTATATAGAGTGTTAGCTTTTCTTTTGCCTCTTTGGGTCTTTTCCTTCATATAGGCTAGACAAGCACTCTGCTACTGAGCTACATCTTAATCCCCTATTTTTGTTTTATTTTGAGACAAGGTCTTACTAAGTTGGCCAGGCTGGCTTTGACCGTATTCTCTCGCCTATATTGGCTTTAGATTTGGGATCCTCTTGTAGCTTCCATAGTACTAGCATTAGGGGTCTATATTACTAGACCCAGCTTGGCTTTCATTTTTCTAAAAATCAGGTCAATTTTCTAAAATTCAAAATTCAATTTCTTATTTATAAAGTAAAAGGATAAGCTTTCATTCCTGGTGTTTTCCTTAACTCAAGTCACATAAACTGTCAATTTTTTTCTTGTTATTGTGGTTTGGTTTGGTTTGGGTTTTGGTTTTTCAAGACAGGGTTTGTGTGTGTGTGTGCCTGTGCGTGTGCGTGTAGACCAGGCTGGCCTCAAATTCAAAGAGATCTTTGCCTGTCTCTGCTTCCTGAGTTCTAGGATTAAAGGCATGCGCCACCACCACCTGGCTACTATCTTTACTTTCTTGACAAGAGTCATGAAGTTTCTCATATTTATCAGAATCAGTGTAATAGGCTCTTTGTGGTCTATTAATGATACAGTATTTTTTATCAATTAATATATCTTAGTAAATAATAGATATGCAAGCATTGCTAGATTTTTACCTTTTTGCTTCAGTTCTTTGTTAGGCACTATGGTAATACAAATTTGCACACATAAGAATATTATTTGTGCCAGGCTGTGGTGGCGCACACCTTTAATCCCAGTATTCGGGGGCAGAGACAGGTGGATTTCTGTGAGTTCGAGGCCAGCCTGGTCTACAGAGTTCCAGGACAGCCAGAGTTACAATAGAGAAACACTGTCTTGAAAAACCAAAAAAGAAAAAAGAAAAAAAATATTACTTGTTATAAGGCTTAGATTTTTTTTTAATTGCTCTCTCTCTTCATTCAAATAATTTGCACGTGATAACTTGTGTAAAACTTACATATCACCTGGATAAAAGATGATTGAGGTCCATAAATGATCTAGTTAATGATTGTGAGAGAAGAATGCAAAAGCTGAAGGGGGAAAGTTTTCATATTTTAGCACAGTCAGGCCAATCCTGTGAAATACTGAGTTGAATCTTCTTTATTTAATGACAGAAGACCTTCTCTGGGGGTGTTCTTTTATAAGTTTTCTGTTTAAATATGGTGTGTTAATGGGGGCAGATAGGTTTAATTTGCCGTGCCTGAAGAAAATAAAAGCTGAGGAGAGTAGGGATGAGGGCATGTGGTACGTGTGTCTGGATATGCTTTCACATACTCAGTGCACCTTTTATCCTACAAACTGACTCAAGAGGAACAGACACTAATAAAATTCTTTGGCTATAAGAGCCATAAGTCTAGAATCTGTTGAAGTTAACAGTAAATCATTAACTGAAAACCTAAGAATATAAAAGGAGAAGTCAAAATGACTCCAGTTAACTTAACAATCCAATTAAATTTCTTATTAGAATGCAAATCTAAATATAATGAACATTGTTTTACAAATAAATCTTTGGAACTGTCTGAGATACAGAAATCAATCAATCATCATGTTACAAGTGAAGAAATTTCTTCTTAAATCACAGGATGAATTAAAATACAAGAAAAAATTCTGTTGTCTGGCAATCCAGTATTTTAAACAAGAACTTTGCAAAAATAAGTTTTATCCTAGTATTAAGTATTTTAAGTATATCTGCAATCAGATAAGTATCATATATTATTAAGTCCATACTAAGATTAATAACATTTCTCTCAAAGGAGAAGCTTGATATAAATAAATAAAAACTGAGTATCTAGGGCTGGAGAGAGAACTCAGCAGTTAAGAGCACTAACTGCTCTTCCAGAGGTCCTGATTTCAATTCCCAACAACCACATGGTGACTCACAACCATCTATAGTGGGGTCTGATGCCTTCTTCTGGCATGCAGGTGTACATGTAGACAGGGCACTCATATTCATAAAACACATAAATCTTAAAAATGAGTATCTAGAGAAATAAATGATGAACACTTAAAAATAAATACGATTTAAAGAACCTATAATCTCTAACATGTGCAATAAAACCAGGGCATAATTTTAATTTTAAGGCAAAGATATTTAGTTTCAAAGAATAAAATATATTTCTAAAAAACAGAAAAATATGTTTGTTGAATTTTTTTCATTTTTGTATTTTATGTTTATGAGTGCTTTATTTGCATGTATACCTGTATGCTAGAAGAGGTTATCAGATTCCATTATAGATTGTGAACCGCCATATGGTTGCTGGGAATTGAACTCAGGACCTCTGGAAAAATAGACAGTGCTCTTAACTGCTGAGTCTTCTCTCCAGCTCCTTGTGTTAATTTTTAATGATATAAATTTCAACTGCTATACTGAAAGTTTTTTTTTTTTCCTTAGGGCAGATTATGCCAATTAGTTAAAGAACAAATAGTTTGTTGTGCTGACCCATTGGATATATTCATTCTTCAGAGATATTTGCTCTAAAAAATTGCTATGTATGTTCTATGTTTATGTAGCACCTGAAAATAAATGTTATCACATCTGTCAGAAATCGGTAGGAACAAACTACTCTTTCATAGTTAAAAGAAAAAGATAATGTGCTCTAGGAGCAATTTATGAACAAGTCAAATCCATATCTCATATGGCCACAGAAGCTCATCAGAGTAATAACCCTCCTCCTTCTCCTGGGTGTTATCCTACCATCTGCTGCTGTATTACTTATCTTTATTTTGCAACTAATTAACAGCATAATCTTCTAAATTCAGCAAGTTAATTATCATTATTGTGGTCTTTGCAGTATCATCAGTCCTCATGAAGTCTTGTCTTTCTACCCCTAGAGAACATATGAAAATGAAGTCGATTGGGAGAGGGTCTGTTTCTTTGGTGTGGGCTCATTAGGTGTTTGCTGATTAGCTCGGCATGCAGAGACAGGTCAGAAGAATTCTGCTGAACATGAGGTTCCATGCAGGGCCCAGCCAAGTTAATGTAGGTTTCTGAACATTTGCCAAGATGCCCTCTGTCAGCTTTTAGTAGAAACCCCCTGCAGAAAAGCCACTAGCAACCCACTGTGTGTAAAGATACTTCTTTTTTGTCACAAGTCTTAAAGAAATCACACTGGAGCTACTCATTTTACTAAACCTGAATAAGAACTCCGGGGTGATTCACATCTTATTCAAAGGAGTGTTTTGTTTTTTAATTTTAAACATCCAGAAAAGTTAAAAAAGTAATATAAAAATATTATCTATAGTTTATGCACTTAAGTGACAAATCTCTTAAGCCTAGATTTGATGAGATCTAGTGTAATTTTGTAGAAATTCATAGATCCTGGGAATTCTTCGATAGTGTTAAAAAGTACTAGATGAACTTAAATATTTGTGAGTTTCTACTTATTTCTGTATCACATTCTTAGTTTTCCAAAGACTTGAAAGTTCCTTAAAAATTTTTAAGCTTGAGCTGCAAATTTTAGCAGAGAAACAAATGATCTAATTTTTGTATTTATAGTAGACACAAATACACAGTCTATCTGTAAGCCGTGGGTATCTGAAAATTAAGGAATTTAAAGCATCTGTGGCCATCTTCAGATACAAAATCAAGTTTCTCAACTGTAGTTTATTTGGATTCCAATCCTGTCATTGCTCTTTAACTACTTTTTAGTCAGAATTAGCTGTGTCATGTTAGCAGAACCAAAACTGCTAAGCTTTATAGTAAGAAACATAGTAAAATCAAGTAAAATTGCCATATTTTCCTGATTGCTTCTTTTAGTTGGAGAAGTAAAAATGCTTTTCTTAATTTTGATTAAATAAAAAACAAAATTTGGGGCTGGAGAGATAGCTCAGTGGTTAAGAGCACTGGCTGCTCTTATAGAGGACCAAGGTTCAATTCCCAGCACCTACATGGTAGCTCATAACCGCCTGTAACTAATTCCAGTTCCAGGGAATCCTATGCGCTTTTTTGGCCTCCGTGGGCACCAGGCACACATGTGGCAAACATTCATAAACAGAACAAAACAAAAAAATTTAATTTGTATGTGTGTACTCACATGTAAGTGGATGCACGGAGGACAGAGAGGGTGTCCTGTGTCTCTCCACCTCACTTTTTTAGACAGGTCCTCTCTCAAGTGTTTATTAAACTGGCTAGCCAGCAAGCGCCTGGGATTCACCTGTCTCCTCAATCTCCCATACTGGAGTTACCGGCACATGCAAGCACTTTACCCACTGAGTCATCTTGCTAGTGCCTTCCCCCACTACCTCTTCTTTAAATTTTTTTAATATTTATTTTGTTTAAATCCTACGTGTATGTCTATATGTATGTTTGTGGATGTGTGCATTTGATGAGTTCAGGTACCGATGAAGGTCAAAGGTGCCAGATCCTCTGTAACTAGAGTTACAGATGCTTGTGAGCCACCTGATGTGAGTGTTGGGAATCAAATTTCGGTCCTCCAGGAAAGCAGTAAATTCTTTTAACTATTGAATCGTATCTCCAGCCTTGCTTTTAACTTTAATGATGGAAATTTTTTATATATGTAAGATATGTAAAAATGAATAGGATAATAAACTGCCGTGTACCTGTCTCCCAGCTTCATTGTAATTAATATACTGCCATTCAGGTTTTATCTTTACTTAACCTCCATTTACTTGTTTCATAGATTTTTAGATATATTGGAATGAGCCACTAACTGCAAAGTTCTGGTAAATATGTACATTCATGTAATATATGCCTTTAATTATCATATAGAGCATTAATGTATACCCAGAAAGTTTTTCTAATCAATTATGTCTATTTTATGGTTGGCACCATACATTCTAGCTTAGTATAAATAAATTCATTATATACTGTCTTATGTGTGGCCCAGTATGTCTCTGAGATTGACCCATGTTGCTGAGTGTATATTATACCCTACTTCATTTTACTGCAGAGTTGTATTTCATTGTATGAGTGTACCACAATTATTTTGTCCATTTTCTCAGTAATAGGTATTCAGTTTCTAGTGTTAAGCTATTTTGAGTAAATCCACTGTGCATATCTTGTAACATCTTTGCAGTGATAGAGACTGAATTCAGGGCCTCACAGAAATTCAGTGTTCTTTTATCAAAGGTGTTTGACCTTTAAGATATCATAATAAATGAATGTGAATTCATTCAATGGGTTATAGATGTCTTTATATCAGTTGTGTGAAAGTTTACTACTTTCATCACCTGGCTTATTCTTTTTCTTTCTTTTCTTTCTTTCTTTTTTTTTTTTTTTTTAAGCATACATGTACTTTCGTTGTCATTTAAAAATTGGCAATTTAGAGCAATGTCAATTAACCCTTAAAATCTCTTTTTATAAAGTGGCACACTTTATAAGTCATTCCCATTATAATCAATGTAACAGCATGGAGTAAGCATTAGTTCTTCCTCACTGGATGAGTACTGTATACCCTAGGGCAGTCAAGGGAGGATAATAAGTGAATACTGGTGCTGCTGTAAGTGCTCTGTACGGTAGTAACTTGCCCTACTAAAGATTATTCAAGAGAGTGATGTTTATGTACTTCAGACTCCCCTATGTGTAGTTACTGTATTTCATTAATTCTGAGTTAAGCTCTTAACTATAAACTTTAAATGCTCTTTAATTCTACGATGTTTTCTATCTAAGGACTTAAAAATGTTTGCCAACAGAAAGTGTACTAAACTCAGCCTCTGAATACTTTATACATTTTATATCCAGAAATGAAGCTCCAGCAGATTAGGTATTATTCTTTGTATTTTGTTTTTGTTTACCATCCTGATGATGAAAGGCATAACTCTGAAGATTGACCACCTCCCTAAATTCTTCTGTTCTATTTATGAGACCTACAATGCTGTTTTCCAGCTTTTATCTTTCTGCTTTCAGTTCTTCCTAACTTTCCCTGATTCTAGTCAGTTATTGATGATTAGTCATCTAATTTGTTTAATCCATTCGTTCAACAATATCCTATCTGTCATTAGTATTGTTTTGTGTAGTCATTACTAATGCTGTTATTTCTGATTGCTTTAAAAAGAGAAAAAGAAGGAACCAGTGATCACATCTGGATTCTGTGGTCTTGAATGTCATTTAGGTATAGACTGCTGGGCCACACCAGTGCTTCAGATGATTCCCCCAAGTACATTTTGAAAACAAAAATTTGTATAAACTAAACTTTCCAATTCTTTGCCCCTATGCTGAGAACCTGCAGGCTTCTACAGCTTTTTTTAAGAAATATTAAAGAAACCTGCTAACGAGATGGCTCAGTGGGTAAAGGTACTTGCTATTAAGCCTCACCACCTGAGTTTGATCTGAGGATCTGCTTGCTGGAAGGATAGAACCAACTCCCACAAGTTGTCCTCTGACCTCCACCTGTGCCCTCATGGTGTTGTGTGCATACACACTAAATAAATAGTCATTTTTTTAATGGAAAAGAAATGAGGAAACACATTTGAGAAATCTGTTTATAGGTCAATTCATTTTGTATATTATATTTAATTTTCACTTCAGTTCCTACAAGTAAATTACCATTAATTTTCTAAATGAAGACACTAAGACTTAAAGATTGAGGATTGGCTCTAAGTTGTGATTTGAGAGGGTTAATTAAGTCTAAATTTGTGTTTTCTTAGTTGTATAAGACTTAATAATACAGCATGTGTACTGGCCAATGAAGGTGCTAGAACCTTGCAAACATTGTGCTTTTTTTGTCATTCATAAAATCAACCAGAAAAGAGAAAGAAACACACCTGACCTGGTTGATATGGCTTAGCAGTTAGCCGTGCTAACGCTGTCATTCTCAGTTACTCCCCAGTGACTTTAATTTGAATAATTATACTATGTAGTCTCAGATAGTCTTTTCTGTTCTCTGTTTTCTAGTAATACTAAGGACAATCTATACAACATGGTATCCTGGCAGATTATGTACTTTGAAATTAGATCTCTTCAGATCTAGTATTTGAACTGGGGTAGTAACTGTGTGACCTTAAGGCAAATGATGGTTGTAATCTAATCTGTAAAGTCAAATTAGTAACCAAGTAAACACACATTGAGAACTACTCATCATAAAATAATGCAGATGAATCTCAAGTGTGCTTTACAGAGTGAAAGAAGCAGATTAAAGAGACTGTGTGGGTGCAGCTCTTTGCTATGATGGTCTGGATAAAACAGCTCTCCGCATCAGAAAGCAGATTGGCAGTTCCCTGGGGCAGGGTTGAAGGCCATATACCAAGAGGCTTCAGGATACTGTGTTGGCAGGGCTAGCTGTTACGGAATACATGCTGCTCGAAGCTCAGAACTGTAGACTCCAGTGAGTAAATCACTGCACATAACTTAAACTTTTAACTACTGACTTCATTTTAAAATCATCCTTAATCTAAAAGGATTGACAAAAAAAGGAAATGCCCACTAATACACAGATATAATCATGATCTCAGATGAATTCTGGTGGCATTTTTATGCATCTCTTCTTGTGGGATTGGATCATATATAATTAAAAAATTGCTAAATTTTAGATATTTGTAAATTATAAATTGTTTTAGTTGGGATAAATTAAAACAATTCTAGAATTATTTAAAAACCTTTTTCAAAAGCTCTTCTCAAACAACTATGCTTGTGTCCTCAGAAAAAGCAAGAAGTAATGATTGCCAATGATGTGTTTAACATTTAACATCCCATGCAGTTATATTTACTCTAGCAAGTTTGGAAAGCACTGGATCAACTACAACATGACAAATAGATCTACACACGTATAGATAACTCTTTTCATCTAGATACATACCTAAGTCTCTTAAGAAAATGTCGAGGCAGAGGTGTGCCTCAGTGGTAGAATGTTTGCATAGCATTCACAAAGCCCTAGATTCATTTTTTAGCTCTGGGATAGTTGGATGGGTAGATGGATGGATGGATAATAGAAATATCTCTGACTCAGATATTTGGGGTTAAAGGCTACACTCAGTTACTAAGAACAGCGTCAGCGATAATAGCTCCAAGTCTCTTAGGTCACCAAAGCTCCTTCATTAATCATGTTTCTATTAATCAGTGGACTAGTTGCTAAAAAAGGATACAGGGTCAGGGGAACCCAAAAACCTCTGCTCTTAAAGAGCTTATTATCCAGAGGGGGTGGGCGGAGCGTGTCTTAATATATAGCTCTGGCTGACCTGGAACTCACTACATATAGAACAGGCTGGCCTTGAACTCAAGAAATTTACCTGTCTCTGCTTCTCCCTCCCCAGTGCTAAGGAAAAGGCATACACCAAGCCTGGCTGGGGAGATGGTTTAGTGTTAAGAGCACTTGCTGCTCTTTCTTGCAGAGGACCTGGATTGGTTTCCAGAACCCATGTGGTAGCTCATAGCCACCTGTAACTCCATTCCAGGGGATCCAATGCCCTCTTCTGTTCTTCATGGGTACCAGGCATTCAGCACAGTGCACATAACGTACATGCTGGCACTCACACATACACGTAAAGTAAGTAAATTTTTAAAAGAAGGGTGGTAGTCTTCTTGCTAAGGAAGGGGAAGGTCATGCTGTTAAATTCTAATTACTTCAGTATGATAAATTTTCATAGTGGCCTAAAAAATGCAGCATCAGATCACTGACATGGCTCATCAGGGGAAAGTGCTTTCAACCTCGAAATCTTGTTGGAAGGAGAGAACCTGCTCCCAAAAGTTGTCCTCAGAGTACATGACATGCACACACACAAATAAATAAAATACGTTTAAAAATGCAGCATCAGGTTATCCTAGTAAATACTAAAAACCTGAAAGTGGAGATCAAATAGACCAGAGTCTGAAAAAGAAGAGGATTAGATCTTAGAATCTGGGAAAGCCTAATAGGGGTATGGGCATAGGGGAGGAGAGGTTAGGTGGAAACGTACATAATGATGTTAGACTCTTTTTTTAAGTTGAATAAGGCAAACTGTGTTCAGATACAGTATTTCATTTTTTAGGTCTTCTCAGAATTAACTACGACAAAGTATAAAATCCTATAGTTGTACTAGACAAAGAGTCAGAGAACTTTCCAAAATCATATATGTCATACTGATATGTTATAATCCAGTGAAAAGAAATAAATGAAAGCTAATTTTTAAGCCAAATGTATTTGTTCCTTGACAAACACTCTTTTTGGTTAGTCAAAGAGTATTTTGAGAGTTAGATTTGTATGTAACTCAGGAACCATTTTTTAAAATGGTGTTTGCATTTCAGAGATTAAAAGCTGCTTTGACCCAGCAACATCCTCCAGTTACCAACGGTGATGCGGTAAAAGGCCATGGCAGTGGATTGGTTAGGACCCAATCAGAAGACTCTCGGCCACAGTCCTTACAGCAGCCAGCCACCTCCACTACAGAAACACCGGTATGTGTGTTGCTTCATCATTGAGCATGCTGGTCATCCTTAAAAGGAAAAATACAACACAGCTTATGTGACTACTTTATATTCTTATGGTCTGTAAGCATATGGATGTAATATAAATATAACCATCTTAATTTGTTTTATGCTGATAGAGATTGAACCCAGAACTTCTAAGCATTCTGCTTAGCAATATGCCTAACCCTCATACTTTCTAATATAATTTTTAGTACTAGTTATTTGAACAGTGGGGTTAGATGGTTATTTTGTATGTTAAGGGTATGTAGAGTAAGAAATAATTTGGTGATTTGCCTACAGAGCCCATCTTGAGTTTATCATAAATACATATTTTATTTGATCATGCCATTTTAAAGTACATTTAAATAATAGGTAAAATAATTTTTCAAGTTTCTTTCTCCTTTGGATCACATGCTGGTAGTCAGAAGTTCTCTTTCCTCAGCATCATTTCCAAGAGTTTGTTTCTTGTCTCCTATACTGCCATATTCTGTGGCACAGTTTGGAATTTGTAAGAGATCGTGACGGTACCTAATTCTGTTGGATAGTCCTATACACTATACAGTCTGATTAATGACTGAAGATTTGTATCCTGGGCTGATCAAAGATAACCAAGCTGACCCATTAATGAAAATCAAGGTTCCTGGAGGTTCTCCTTACCTGAAAAATAAGCATTATTGTAAAAATAACTACTTATTTTAGTAAAACTGGCATATTTAATAAATTTTATTTCAAAAATAAAATTGAAAAATGCTTACAAACTTATTGTGAGTAGTTTTCAAAGGATTGAATGATATAAAATCAATTAAAAAGAACATTCTTAAAAATAGTTTATCAAAATAGACATTTTTTTCTTTTATTGAAAATAGATTTTTATTTTCATACAATATATTGATTATGGTTTCCCCTCCTTTTACTCCTCCTAGTTTCTCCCCACCTCCTCTCCCATTTGGATCCACACCCTTTCTTTCTCTCATTAGCAAACAAACAGGTGAGTTCAAGGCCAGCCAGGTCTACAGAGAAACCTTGTCTGGAAAAACAAAACAAAACAGAACAACAACAAAAAAAGAACCAAACAGGTATCTAAGGAATAATAATAGGAGAAATAAAAAACAAACAAATCAGAATAGGATAAAGCAGCCAAATAAGAAAAAGCACAAAAAATACATGTAGACACAGAGGCACACACATTCACACACAGAAGAATCCCATAAAAACCCCAAACCAGAAGCCATAATATACACAAAGGAACTGTAAGAATCAAATAAAGTGAATGCCCTGACTTAACATTATGAGACAGAGATCCTCCAACGATGCTGTTGAGTTTGTTTTCTGTTTCCATCTAGAGTAGCTTGTTTGCCCAGTGGGACTTCCTTGGAAAACTATTTTTTCCTTTGCAAGCGACTATCAATTGGAGATAGCTTCTAGGTTAGGGATGGGGATATATGTCCATTTCTTTCCGCTCTAAGATCCCATCTGATGCAGGCCCTGTACATGCTGCCTCTGTCTGAACACCAGCACCAGTGTATATGAAGACCCTTGATTTCTTGGTGTCTTCCATCCCCACTGGTTCTGTTTGTTGTTTGTTTGTTTGTTTGTTTGTTTCAAAACAGAGTTTCTCTGTTGTAACTCTGGCTGTCCTGGAACTCAATTCTGTAGACCAGAACTCACAAAGATCCTCCTGTCTCTGCCTCCTGAGTACCCGGCCCCACTGGCTCTTAACTCACTCTTTCCACCTCCTCTTCAGCAGAGTTCCCTGAGCTCTGAGGAGAGGGATTTGATGGAGACATTCCTTTTAGGGCTAAGTGTTCCAAGATCTCACTCTGCCTGTTTTCTGGCTGTGGGTCTCTGTTTTGTTCCCATACACTGCAGGAGGAAGCTTCTCTGATGATGGCTGAGCAAGGCACACATATCTATGAGTATGGCAGAATGTCATTAGTCATTTTATTACTGTGTTCCTTTAGCAAGACAGTAAAAAATACACATACTTTAAGGAAGACATTCACTGTACATCACATCACATTTCACTATCATACGGTTTAGTTATCTAGAAGGAATTCAGCTACAGGGTGATTCTCATGTTTTTCCACAGTGCTGATACCAAGGTTTTGAGCAGGAAGTTAGCAGCACTCTCTCTTACACCATGTCTTGCCCGAGTTCATTTACTCACTGCACACGAATGTGACAGGCTTCCCTCTTTGTTGTCACAGGCTTCTCCAGCTCACACAACTCCACAGACCCAAAATACAAGTGGCCGTAGAAGAAGAGCAGCTAATGAGGATCCTGATGAGAAAAGGAGGAAGTTTCTAGAACGAAATAGAGCAGCAGCTTCAAGATGCCGACAAAAAAGGAAAGTCTGGGTTCAGTCCTTAGAGAAGAAAGCAGAAGACTTGAGTTCACTAAATGGGCAGCTGCAGGTAAACAGATGCACCGTGTACTGGTAAAGTTATTAGTAGGGACACAGTTTCTCCATTTCTCTCTAGATGATCCTCCAAACACTTTAAGACATGATATATACTGCGCATATGTGGGCTCTGTAGTAAACCATGGTTTCCTAAACATGTGTTAATGCTGATACGGGTAATGACCAAACTTTCAACGCTGGCACAGTGAAGACATTTTATGTGTAAATTGTTATCTATGTGTTACAAAAATATCCTAATTACCTTGCTTGAACTTCATAAAATTCAAAGCATTTAAAGTTATCAATGGTATTTTCCTTTTCTTGCTGGGTTTTTTGTTTTGATTTGGTTTTAGTTTTTATTAACCATGTAGTTGCTTCAGTAGCAGATTTTACAAATTCTTTTCTTTGAATTACAATTTAATAAATATAATTTATTTTTTAATTTTTATTATTTTGAGTGAATATAGTACTCAGGAAAAGTACCAGACTGACAGCTTTGGAAACTGAAGAATTCTAATTATCCACAGAACCAGGTACAATTTGGCCAGTGGCAGAACAAATGATTTCATACTGCCCTGTCAGTGTGCCTCAAATACATTTCTTAGGACCTTATGAGATAGATTTTAAGGCTTCTAACCCATTCAAGTCTTTAGTAAGATTTCCAATAACAATTAGGTAGCACCAAATATATTTATTTCCTTTTGTCCTTCCTTTTTCTCCTTTTTTTCCTTCTCTTCCTTCTTCCTATTTTTTGTTTTTATCATTCTGCTTTTGACATTGTGAATATTCTCCAGTAGTATATTTTGAACTACCAATTAACTGGATATTAATTATAGTTGTAAATTATAGTTGTTATCAATATAAGTCAAGTTTTTGTTTGTTTTACAGCAGCACTAGAAATTGAAGTTAGGGTCTCACCACTAGTGCCTCCTTTATGATTTTGGAATTTTAGCTTAGGGAGCTAAATTGCCCATACCTGCTTCAAAGTTAGACTCTTCCTGTCTCAGCTTCGCAAGTTGCTGATATTGTGAGCATGTGACTAGATGAATCTTTTGAATTAGCCATTCCCAGTGTTAAGTGAATCTTCCAATATAAACACAACTTATAGTAAGAGACACCTGCTCCTTCATTAAATATATCTACAAAGGTGACATAACTATAATTGTTGAAATGCTTAGGAAACTGTACCATCTTGTACAGTACTTTCCCAGACCAAATTTTATAACAAGTTACCATATGTGAGACAGATATCCTTAAAAGCCTTTGTTGCACCTTGCATATTGATATGATTATTTTAGAATTAATAGTCTTTTACAAACTTTTTTTTTTCCAAGACAGAGTTTCTCTGTTGTAGCTCTGGCTGTCATGGAACTCACTCTGTAGATCAGGTTGGTCTCAAACTCACAGAGATCTGCCTGCTTCTGCCTCCCAAGTGCTGGGATTAAAGGTGTGCACCACCACCACCCAGTAACATTTATTTATTATTCTATGTACATTGGTGTTTTGTCTGCATGTATGTCTGGAACTGGAATTACAGACAGTTGTGAGCTATCATGTGTGTGCTGGAATTGAACCCAGGTCCTCTGGAAGAGAAGCTAATGCTCTTTACTAAACCATCTCTAGCCCCCAACCACTTATTCTTAAATACACTTTCCTAAGTGTACTTTAACCTTTTTTCTTTTTTTTAAGGTTGTACTAATATTACTAACATAATGTTTTGTACTGTGCTTTAGTACAGTGTTGCCAGTGTTGTTGGAGTGTGGAAAACTATTTGCAACCACACACTCACTTTTCAGATTGCTCAACTTTTGTTTTCATGCTTTGGTAATAAGACTGATCTGCTGAAGCATTTCACATTCAGCTTTCTGGTTTTAAGAGGTAGGGTGGAAGCTGGGTTTGGTGGGGAACACTTAATAATAATCCCAGCACTCAGGCCTAGGCAGGAGGATCTCTGTAATTTAGAGACTAGCCAGCCTGGGATACAATGATATCCTGTCTCAAAAAAGGGAGATGTTGGTGGATTATGTACCTGCAATTTTTGTATGCCAGATTGCTAAATATTATTTTATTAATTAATACTTTGAAGTCCATGGCTGAAACCTAGATGATGGTTAAAGTTTATGGAAATCCAAATGAGAAGAAACATTTATAATAAATTTTTTAATGTTTTTATTAATTTATTTTTATTAATTTTATTAAATTTATTTAATATTAATTTATTGATTTATTTAATTTATTAAATCCATAGTATTTCTAACTCATGAGTGTTGATAATGATCACTACTTTCTGCTTTTAATATATTGTGCTGAACCAAAGGAATTAGATGGATTTGTTCAGTTTGAAACTTTTTAAACAAATCTTTTATCTAAATGCTAAAACACAAAACTGATGCATACTGATTAAATTACTTTAAACAGCATATGTCCCTTAGTGTTTGCCAATGAGATCCAGTTTTCATCCTTAAGCCTCTCTTTCTTTAAATAGTAAAATAAGTTTTATCTAACACTGGTAAGGCATATGAGTTGTTTCTTCTTCAGAGTGAAGTCACCCTGCTGAGAAATGAAGTGGCACAGCTGAAACAGCTTCTTCTGGCTCATAAAGATTGCCCTGTAACCGCCATGCAGAAGAAGTCTGGCTATCATAGTGAGTAATGTTCCATTGCCTGCAGCTGTAGGCTACATCAGTGACAGACTGCCAGAGTGAGTGGAGCTGCCAGTAAAAAAATGCAGACTGCGCTTCTAGTACTTAAGATTAAATAGCAGAATTTCTGCAAGATTATTATAATCTGGGGGGGGAGACAAAGTTTTCCTATTTCTAGTATTTTTCTTGGATTAGTAAGGGTCACAGTTGGTTAGCTAAACATTTTTAAATACACCGTTTACTGTCAATGCTCATTTATCTTCACAGGATAGCACTGTCTTGGATTGACAGAGCCAAACAGGTTTTCCTTTCTTGCCCCCATGTAGCAATGATGAGAAATTTTAAATCAGCTATCTTCATTAAACCATCTACTATTCATTTATAATATCATGTCCTTTTTTTTTTTTTTTTTTTTTTTTGGTAATGTCAGAATTTGGACAATATTTGTATGGTTGTGAGCTTTTGTGTTGTACTGTCATGTTAGTCATAAAAATGTTAGAACAGTATTGATATTATTTGGTTACAAATTTCCTTCTAAATGTCACCTCCCCCCCTCCCCAAAATGAGATTCTTGTTTCCAGCTTCGTAGAGGTTAATTTGTGCTTTGTCCTTTCTCTGATGTCCTTCTTGACAAGATGCAGTGTTGAGACCAGCTGTTACTCCTGAGTAAATGGCCAGTTTTGTCCATCACACACAAATTTGTAAAAATAACAGAACTGGGACTGCATTAGGCAGTGTTCATAATACATAACCCACAGCCTCTCATGTTTATGATTTAGTGATATTTCAGGATATTTGTAAATGTGAAGATTGTTTCAACCATATGTATCCACTTCATTTTAATTTGCCAGTGTCAGTAATTCAAAAGAAGAAAACATTTTGTTGTATTGAATGCAAACAGTTCCTCAGGTACTTAAAATAAAACTTAATGGCTACCATCTTTACTTGTAGTCAATTGTAAGCAGTTTCACCAAAATGAGCAATATTTTTTAATTTAAAAGATTCAGTAGACATAGCTACTCTCGGTTGCCGTATGTATTTAGAATACTGATTTTGTCTGTTTGAGCATATAAATCTCTGTTACTTGATATCTAGTCATTTTGGCAGGACCGAGAAGCACACTGGGGAATAAACTGAAACCATGTAGAGATATATTTTGATTGCTGTAGGGAGGAGGCCGTTACAGTTCCCATGTGAATTAGCAGCATAGTTTTCTATAGATGCTATTGAGTTCTACATATGCATACATGATTTTCTTCATCAAGAAAACTGCCCTGGATTTTGATAATGTAAAAGGAAATATAGGAATGATTTTATAAAATTAGAAGGAAATTATCTTTTTCATTGCATTTAATTGAAAATAATTTACACAATTTAAAAATCTTTTTTGTTAGTGATTGGGTAATCCCAACTATTTTAATTATTATGCAGGCAATATATGCTCTAAAAATGCAAACTGATGATTTAGTGATTGTTCTCAGTAAACAAATTTTCTCTTACTTGTAAAATGCAAGAAATAGAGATTTTTTGTTTGAAAGTTAGTTATATTTGCTACTAACTAGTCATTTAGATGATCAGATTGAAATCGTAAATCTTAGTTTGTTTATCTATTTTAAGGTGAGGTTTCTCTGTGTAGCCCCGGCTGTCCTGGAACCAGGCTGGCCTCTAACTCTGAGATCTGCCTACTCTGCCTCCCAGGTGCTGGGATTAAAAGTATGTACCACTACACCAAGATTAAAATTCTATTTTAAATTTTGAAATAAATCTGACTTCTGTCAGAGATTAGGCAAACAGTTTTTCTTTGTTTTTTGTTGGGTGTTTTTTTTGTCTTTGGGGGGGTTTGTTTGTTTTTTGTTGTTGTTGTTGTTGTTTTTCAAGACAGGGTTTTCCTGTATAGCTCTGGCTGTCCTAGAACTTGATCTGTAGACAAGACTGGCTTCAAACTCACAGAAATCCACCGGCCTCTGCCTCCCAAGTGCTGAGATTAAAGGGGTGCCCCACCACCGCCCAGCTGCAAGTAGATCTTGAAGAAACAAATTTCATACTCTGAATATAGCAGACAGAATCAGTGGTGAGCTGCACTGCCAGCTAAATCTTTTTAAATGTTTGTGAAAGAAAGCTAGGCTTAATGAAACTTAAAGTTACTACAAATCTTTTAGGTAAAAGTGACAGTACTATCAGTCATAATGTCTCAGTTGAAATACTTTCTAACAGATTCATGACTGAAAGTTCAGTACCACAGCCTAAGAAACCCCTCAGTTATGGGAAAACTGAGTATTGACCACCCTACTTGTTAAATAATATGAAGCCTGATTGAAAAAAATTACAGTGGACTTTTAATATTTGTATTCATGAACTTACTGATATGAATTAATAGTCTCTAGATATGAGCATATGTAATTAAACTTATATTATTGTCTGTATAATATAAATGGAAAGAAAGCTTCTTGGGCCCTAATTATGTATCAGTAAATTTTATTATTGAATATATGTATGAACAACGATAGGGAACTTTAAAAAGAACTGGATTGCCAGACTTACAGAATGGATGAGCAGGCAAAGTGTGTCCTGTGCAAACCTGACAGTCTGAGTTCTATGTCTGGAACCACATAAAAAAGCCGATGCAGTTGTTTAAAAATGCCTATGGAGAGTAGAACCATCTGGAAGCTCACAAGCCAGTTAGTCTGTAGTACACGTAACAAGAAAGATCACCCTGTTTTCACAAATTGGAAGGAGAGAACCAGTTCCTAAAAAATATTCTTTGGCTTCCACACACACTTTTACTCAGACACACTAGAGAGGGAGAGGGTTTGGATTTTCACACCTCTGATGTGCTTTAAACAAAACGTGCTTCTCTGAGTACACTACATGTGTCTTGTGTTTCTGGCGATTTTCTTCCCTCAGCTACTAGAATTAGACATAGGTACAGATGTAACATCCTGGAAAGGTATTTTATATACACGAATTATTACTACTGCTGTGGGGTATTCACCGGAGAAGACTGCTCTTACATGAGTTTAAGCCAATAGAGTCTTTATTAGTCAGCCAGTGACAACACTGGGTGTTCATAATCCCAGTGTAGCCCTGAAACTTTATCAAGATGAGCTTTTAAGCACAAAAACCGTATTCTGGGTTGATATACTTCATTTAGCAAGAGCAGTTAGCCAGAAGTGGAACTACAGAAGCTAAAAAGCAAGGTTAGTACATTTTGAGACTTTCCTAGAACCATATGAACTTTGATGGATTAGGCCTTTGTTTTAGTTTTGGCAGGTGATGCTATTTATGTGCTGAGTCTTACAGCCTGAATGGCACTTCCATCTTAGAGTCAGTTGTGCTAAGGTCTGGGGGCCTACTAAAGTCTGGGGACCTGATACATTTACCTAATTTATAACTGATAATTCTTTTTATTGCCTGAAGATGTTCTTTAGCCAATTCTATGAGTCTACAGATAAGCACTCCTTTACTGTTTTCATTTTGAGTCACTCACTTTTATATATTTTTATATCTTCATATATTACCAGTCCTCTCCTTGTCTTTGAGAGCTGATGTTTTTCTAAATCCTAACATTCAGACAAAGGTTCGCTTGTTTTGCTGAAAAATAGTAATAAAGTAAATAACAGCTTTTTAGTATTCTTTTCATTTGAACTGTCACTGCCAGTGTTTTCTTTAAACATGTGACTGTTACATTGACAGAAGAACAAAATTATAAGTCTGTTACAATATTTGTTTCATAAATTGTTTTTTTCTGAATCATAAAGTTTCTATGGTTTCTGACTGAGTTTTTGTTTTGTTCTGTTTTTAATTATAGTTTGAAGTCAGATTTGATTCAGGGTAACATTTTTGCACTTACATTATACAAATGATAAGGTTTCATCTCACTATTATATTTTAAAATCTGCTTTTTAAAAACATGCATTTGAGGCTGTTGTATAAATTGTAAAAGAACTACTGGTTTGTTTTTGTTCTGTTTTGTTTTTTTCAGAAAATTCTCAAAATGAGGAATTTTATTTATGCTCAAGTTATATTTGCCAAGTATTTCTTCCTTCACTACCCACTTTTACCCACATTACAAATCACAGGGTTCCTTATGTTCCATAAGGTCCAATTGTCGGTAGGCATCTGGCCATCAGTAAGTAGGCTGGTCTGCATTCTCACATTAACTAGAAAGCCTGAATACTTTCTAAACACTTAACTAAAACTTATTTTTAATGCCAAGTGAAATGAGTCACATGGAAAAGAAACATCCAAGTTAGGCATATCAGCACACACCTGTTTTCCTAGCACCTAGGAGGCTTAGGCAAGAGGGTTACCATGAATTTAAGGCCATCCTGGACTACACAGTAAGACCCTGTTTGAAAAATCTAAAAGAAGGAAGGAAAAATGAGAGTATTGTATCTAGTATGATGGTATTTAATGATATGCAGCAGCAAACAGAACTGAACTGTATCATTTAGGGTTCCTATGCCACTGTGGGTAGTCTAGAAGCACAAGGAACAGATTAAAGAAATGTCAAGAGAGTGAGCACATGTGGAAAAGGAAAGAACAGGGCCATTGACAGTGTTCTCAATGGATGTAAAGGCAGGGGCCACACTGTGAATGTCAGCATTGCAGATTTAGCAGATACCTATCTCTGTTGATTATCAAATTTTTCACCAAATATCATTCTAGTCTACTAAAATAAAAATGTGTGATTGTTTTCCAGGTCTAAATATTGTAAAATTTGTTTCCACAAATACTTAAAATGCCCTTCCCTAAATGTCTCCTCAGTTTCAATATCTTAAGTTCTAGATGGCTATGTATTTGAATCCCAGTTAATTTGTATATCTCTAACAGCTAGTGACATTTAGTCTTTGAATGTTACTTATTCTCATGTATATGCATCATTAGATCCAGGTGTTGTAATCATCCGTGACTGCAGTAGATGGAAATTCAGGCAGAAAAAATATAGTTCTGATAATGCAGAGGGAATAATTGAAAAATATAATTTGTATGCAAGATTCGTTTTGTTTATGCATGTGGTTATAAATTGTTTTTTTTTTTTTTAATTTTTTAATAAGGATGACGGGTAGACAGGTAGACTAGTTTTGTTAAATGTGTTGCTCAGTATGTGCTTGATTTTTATGTGAGCAGCTCTATTCCAAACATCTACCTCACTTTCTTTGTTGTTGTTGTTACTGTATTAAGACCATATCTCGCTGTGTAGCCCATGCTGACCTAGATCTCTGTAGCCTATGTTGTCTTCAGATCGGAATTCTTCTGTCTCTGCTTCTGGAGAATCCTGGGATTATAGATGTGTACCACCACCTTCCCCTACCTCTTTGTTTGTTATTGTTGTTCTCTGTGTTTGTTTGTTTGTTTGACAGAATTTCGTTATATAGCCCTGATAGAGGCCTTGAACTCAGAGATCTGCTGTTTCTACCTCCTGAGTACTGGAGTTAAATGCATGCACCACCACATCTGGATCTGCCTCATTTCTTTACACTGATTAGCAAGGATGTCCATCCTGGTGATCCTATGATACACAGCTGTGCCTTCATTTGGCCTGTTGCAGAAGTTGTCTACTTCCTGACTGGAGCCACGTTTCAATTTGTTTCAGTTACACAGCTTGTCCTGATGTAACCAGTACTATAAAACACCTTTAAGCTTTGTGTACGGACTCAACTCAATGATGTTCTTTTATTGATAATTCTGAGAAAATGATTTTTCTTTTTACCATTCAGCTGCTGATAAAGATGACAGTTCAGAAGACCTTTCCATGCCAAGCAGTCCACATACAGAAGCAATCCAGCACAGCTCTGTCAGCACATCCAATGGAGTCAGTTCAACGTCAAAGGCAGAAGCTGTAGCCACTTCAGTCCTCACCCAGATGGCGGACCAGAGCACGGAGCCTGCACTTTCCCAGATTGTCATGGCTCCTTCCTCCCAGTCACAGCCCTCAGGAAGTTGATTAAAGACCTGCAGTGCAACAGTTTTAGATACTGATTAGTGACTTCAAAGGGAAATCAAGGAAAGACCAGTTTGCATTTATGCGAAATCTGTGGTTGTAATTTTTTTTTTTTTTAACTTGAAGTTAAATTCAGCTCTAGAATTGGTGTAGCAGCAGTTGATGATCAGACGGAACAAATTTTTAGTCTCTGGAAGACTGATTTTGCTTTTTTATAAATATTGTTAGGTTTTTGTTTTTTTATTTTCTGTCTCAATGTGTATATTGTATCATAATTCATTATGGTTTATTTCCCTTTGGTTTAGTGGCGTTTTAATAAATGGGGGTGTTAACTGAATCACTCTTCCCACTTCCATTTCTTTGGTCCACCCCTTCACCCTGAGCTGTGATGGTAGTCTTATTATCATTTATACCAAAGTTCTGCAGAATCCCTATTGACTTTGTAATATGAACAAAGTTGTAACGCAGTAGGGAAGAGAAAGACAGAAAGTTTTTAAAATCTTTTTGCCTTTTATTTTGCACATTATGCAAAAGGAAGAATATTAGAAACACTTTTTTTTAAGTGAGTGAGAGTATGGTAAGACATTTAGTGCTTTGTGCACATTCTTAGACTAATCAAGGTCATTCACTGCCCTGCAATGTTTTTAAGATTAAGTAGACAACAATTTTGGAATCTTGAGCATTTCAAACATGACTTGATTTTTTAAGTCTTAAATTCAGTATTTTAAACCTGTGTTTTTGAGGCTGAAAACTATGAAATTATATAATGTATGATACAGGGTTATCAGATGTCTAGTAACTTTTTTAATTTGCTCTTGTCATTTTGGAGTTTGTTTTGTTTGGATTTCTATTATTTTGTGTGTATTTTTTTGTTTTGTTTTGCAGATTTCAGGAAACAAAGTGAGAAGTTTATGCATAATGAAGTATAATGTGGTTGCCAGAAAAGCCTAAAATTACAACTTAGAAATTATAAGACTGTTTCCCCCATTGTTGTACTTGTACTTGCGAGCTAACTTGTACTTATTCTTGTGAAAGCACTGTCATCTTTTAGTAGCCAATTTTGATAATGTTTCTCGTGGAAAAAAAATCAGTATCTATCTTTAGAACAATGTAATTATAATGTGGGAATGTGAGTGAGTGAGAGGATGAGTGTGTGTGTGTGTGTGCCTATGTGTGTGCATCTTCCAATAGTTTATGCCAGCGACCTTTGCTTGAATGTTTAACGATGCCTTCAGTGTGATGCTGGCAATAGATGACTGCAGTTTCAGATGCCATTACTGTGCAGGCTTGGATAACTAACATTCCATGATGTAGCTTGTTCTGATGAGATGATTGTAGTTACACTTTGCTCATTATTCAGTCATCTGTGGAATACTGAGTTTTATAATGTGCCATTATCTATTTTTATTCTGCAGTTATGTTAAAAATACAGTACAATATTTT
The DNA here is from genome assembly GCA_026225945.1 of Cricetomys ansorgei. Classification (NCBI taxonomy): domain Eukaryota; kingdom Metazoa; phylum Chordata; class Mammalia; order Rodentia; family Nesomyidae; genus Cricetomys; species Cricetomys ansorgei. Next base: position 8,397,684 of record JAMJFZ010004031.1, read on the forward strand.
AAATAGACTAAATTGTTAAACATAAAAATAAAAAAAAGTAGTAGATGTGTGTAAGAAAACTTTGTAAAATAGTTTAGGAGTCCTACCCAGTAGCAACTTCTGGCGTTCAAGCAGGATTTCATTCTGTAAATACCTGTAATGTGTTTATAATAAGTTGTGTAGTCTGTTCTTCATCCATACTACACTGTTGCTATGGTCTCGGTGCCATCTCTTAATGAGACTGACACTTCCAAAGCCTGTGTGGAATACCCTTGAGAGTTCAGGGGAATACCCATCCCACCTGCCTAAGTTCCAGACTGGGAAACATGCAAATTATATAAATGACATTTCAGGACTTTTAAGTATGAAATAATAGGAATTTTATTACTTATTTAAAATGAGAGCATTTTGGTTGCTGATTCTACTTGTGTCTATTACTTTCACCAGATCTCATATTTAAAATAATCAATTTTAATCATGATTTTGTCGTTGTTATGTGAAGAAGTTGATCTCGAAGGCACAAAACATGAATTCTCCAGGCAAGCTCTTTTGTTGTAGATGGATAAGGTTGGTCAGAGCCTCAGTGTCTCACTCTCCACATCCACATTCTTCTTTCATCTTCCAATTTGTGCAAGCGTCAGTTCTCTGGTAACAGATTCTTGCAATTGTAAAGTAGAAACATAGATGTGAGAAGTCATGTAATGGTTAACGAACTTACTACGGTTGACAAAAACTCTTGTTGTAAATCAGTCTGTATTCAGCAAATAAAAATCATTATTAGTTGTATAAATACACACAAAAAAAATTCCATTTTGACTTCCAGAATATCACACTACTTCTGTACCTAGCATTTTGAGTCCTTATATTTGCAATGTTACACAAACTGTACTATTTTCTTTTATGTACAGTTTGCATGACTAAACCATCAGAGAATAAATTCTATCTTTAAATTATGTTTATAATTTGCTTGTTTTATCTGTCTTTCACAGAGTAACACCTGCTAATATTTTTTTCTTCCACTTCAGAGCATCTGATTTCCTGAGAAGAGCCTAAGTGTCTTTGAATTTCTGTAATACAATCCATTTCCACAGGAAGGCCCTTTAACCACTGACAGGCATTACTTCTATTCTCTGTGTTCACTTTAGGTTCCAATCACATGCAGTGAATGGCCTTTTTCATTTATGTGCCCCATCCGGGACACCACCCAAACCACCCAAACTTCATGAGACCCACCCGCTATTACCTAAGAAAACATCTTACACTATGTCCAACACTGAACTAACCTTCCCTTGCCTGTCCTTTCACAGACTGTCATCAGTTGGTGACAACATAATTCTTCCAGCTGCTTACGCCAAAACAACCTGTCACCATTGATTCTTCATTCTAACAGCTCATATCCAACCCACCAGGAAATGCTATTTGCTCTCCCTTCAGAAGAATCCAAATTGCAGGCACTTCTCACCATTTACACTACTTTAGCTCTGAGTCATTCTCTCATGGTTCTCTCAGATTATTGTTGCCTCTTGTCTCTTGACTTCAGTCCTTGCTTACCATAACTTATCCCCAGCAGCAGAGTGGTACTCTCAGAAATCTGTCACAGCTCCACCCCCCATCCTAGATTGGATCCCCTTTTCACTCAGAGCTTAAGCCATCAAAAACAGCCTCGAGGCTCTAGACTGCTGTACCCATTACCTCACTGACCTCATTTCCTGCAAGGTTTTCAGTAAGTGAACACCTGCTGCTCAAAGCTGTTAGTGTTCTAAGCATGCCTGAAATTTTCCAGTATCCCAGACCAAGTATCTCTGCTTTCCTGGGACTTGTATTCCGAAAAGGGAACAAGGAATTGTTGGGAAACAGTAAGTTATGAGGCAAGTACTGAGTGAAAACTTGGGCCAGTTCTCTAGACAGCATTTGGAGTAGCATTTAATAATACCTGTCCAGTTGAGCCATTCTGAGGACATGCAATGAGTTACTGAGCTAGTTTGAATATCCCACTGTGCTGGTGTGGTATTACACAACTTGCCTTGGTAACAAGCTGATATACATGCATACCTCATTTTATTGGACTTCAAAGGTACTGCACTTTTACTAAGTTATTTCAACCTCATTTGAACAAATACCACCACCATTTTTCTTCTGATTATTTTTAATTTTTTTAATAAAAATAGATTTTTCTTTCATATAGTATATTCTGATTGCCTCTCCCAACCCCTCCCAGATCCTTCCTATCTCACCAAACAGGAAAAGGGAGCCAAAGAAAAAACACACACATTAGGAAACACACACACACACACAGAAAACACATAGGAAAAAAAAAAACAAATAGAAAAAAAAAAACACAAGAAACACATACAGAAATCCCACATAAACAATCAGAAACAATAATATATAACCAAATATATAAGCAAAAGACCTGAAAGGTTTAAAAAAACAAAACCAGACAAAGCATTCTGAGACAAAACCTCCCAAAACACCATTGAGTTCATTTTGTGTGGGCCATCTGTTGCTGGATATGGGCCCTGCCCTTAAGCCATTGTTTTTCAACAGAATACTAAAGGTTATTGTAATTTTTAAGAATGAAGCGCTTTGTTTTATTAGACACAGTGCCTTTGCATGTTAACAGGCTATTTGGCAAAAACACAATTTTTCCATGTAAAGGAGAGACCCAGAACATGATATTACCATGCTGCAGAGATCTGGAAACAACCCCACTGAATCTCCAAGGTGTGTTTTTCTCTAATAAATTTTTCTCTAATTTTCATCAAATTCGTGTTTCCTTGACTTGCTCAAGAGGCCAGGAAATATAATTTCTAGTTAGTATTAAAGGTAGTTTTGCAAGTCCTCCACCTGGAAAGCATAGTTTGACACTTGGTACTTCATGAAAATAAAGGAAAATCCCTTTTACTCCTAGGACTTCTACTTCAGTAAACTTACATGCAAACATACAATACCTAGAGAACATGGTTACCTAAAGCAGTACTTTAGAGATACTTTGAAGAAATAATTTTTGAAATCTGGTATTTTTAGATTACCGACAGCTAAACCATTTTGTGGCTGATGGTTGTGAAAAATTCTTTAGATACAAATGAACTTTCTCTGTCACTACTCCATATGCTGGTCTGTGTGCTTTTAAAGTACAGCAGGACTTCCTAGTTATGAGGTGTGGGTAACAGAGTTAGCACCCTTCTGTGTGGGAAAGGAAATGCAGAACAGACTCTAAAGAAACATTTCAACGCTAAGCAAATGCAGTATGCAAATTAGTCTACTGCCACAAAACGTGCAGCCAATGGAAATGCCACCAGTGGTTGGGGCCTGGACCAGATGCTTCAAGGTTCTTGGTTGGCCTTTTAGCCAAAGAATAAAAAATAAGGGCTCATAGCAATTTGCAAAAGCAGCAAGATAATTTTATTTGGAGCAAAGTAATAGTTCAGATTAAAGGAGTACATTGTGAAGACTGATAGTGAACCACAGAAATTATGATAGTCTCTGACCTCTTAGGGAAGGAGGGGCTGGTTTCTAAAAGCTGTGGTTTGGATGGTTTTTGATTTTGATGAGTTAAGTGATATAGTTCTCTGCACATGGTTCTTCCCATAATGTATCTGATTTTATTCATATCCACACCCATTTATGCTCAGATGTAAGATGCTAAATAGGAAGGTCTCCCTGAAGGATTACTAGAGGAAATAGTTTTGCTGCCTTGTGCATGCACCCCAAACCAGTTCAAGCTAGATTCTTCTATTTTTTTAAAGCCAGATACATTAGAAATACACTTGAAATGGTCAATTTTATTGTAACCAGGAGTAGAGAAATGTATAGCACTTTTCAAAGATGGAAGTATGTGTAATCCAGTGCAGGTGTACAGTGGAGCGTGTGGTAGTTTGAATGAGATGTCCCTCATACTCTCTTGCATTTGTATAATTTTTTTCTTCAGTTGGTGGCCTTGTTTGAGAAGGCTTATGAGGTTGTGGGAATCGAGTCCAGCTCTAGTCCACTCCGGGGTCCTTGGCCTCCACAAAGGGGGATAAACAACAAAGTTATGACAAGTGAGCGCAGTACCTCACTTTTTTATGGTACCCTTTGGTTGTTACGCTTACACGCTTTAAAGAGACACATAGAGTACACTTTATGATGATGATGACACGCAAGAGCGTTTTCTTTAATAATAAAAATAAAGAAAATAGAAGTAAGACAAGTTAAGAGAGAGAAATTAACAATGTGCTCATTGGGGAAAAATTACAAGACACCCCTCAAGACAGAAAGCTGTCCTGACTGAAATACAAAACCCTTAATTTCTTATCTAAGAGAATGCAAGTGTTCGGGAGTGAATTATCTATTTGCTATTTCAAGCTTGCTAACATACTGTCCTCTGGTTCTGTTCTTGACTATGGCTTTGTCTATGGGAAGGACAGTTACCAAGAATAATTTTTTATATCTCTACAGAAAGCATGAATGGTATTCACACATGGCAAACACTTGAAGGCCAGTAAGACTGTTAAATTGCTTAGAGTTGAGATGGCAGTGTCCCTCTCCCAGCCAGCCCAGGAATAGATTTGAGTTTTACTATAAGGCCAAAATAGACAATATTATTGATAAGAGGCTTTTGTCAGCATACAGTAAAGATGAGAAAGGGGCAAGGTAGTTGGTAGGCTTCAGACTCCTAGCTAAGGGAAAAACCAGGATCCTTGTCAAGCTGGTTATGTCCACAGCCTGGGTATCATCAGCCCCCTACATGAGGTATGGCCTTGCTGAAGGAAATATGTCACTGGGGGCAGGTCTTTTTTTTTGAGACAGGATCTCACTATGTTGCTCTGGTGTCCTGGAACTTACTATGTTGACCAGGCTGGCCTCAAATCACTTCCCTCTGCCTCCCAAGTGCTGGGGTTAAAGGCATGCGCCATTATGGCAGCTTTGGGGCAGGTTTTAAAATTTTAAAGACTTGTGCCATTTCGAGTTCACTCTGTATGCTGCTGTTTGTGGTTTGAAATGTGAACTCTCAGCTGTTCCTGCTGCCGTGTTTCTTAGCTGTGGTGGTATTGAACTCACCGTCTGGAACCATAAACCCTAAATAAGTCCTTCTGTAGTTGTGCACCTTCAATGTGGCTCATCAAGGAAGTCATGGAGGCATTTTCATAGGTGCAAGCCCTGCCAGACTTCAGCAGAAGGAGCCACCTGTCATGGCAAATGCCATACTGGACAGTGGAACCCTGAGCGTCTCATCTCGGGGTTTTATTGACACCTAAGCTCCTCAGGTGTTCTAGTGATAGCACGTGCAGATCATGAGCAATCAAACATCATTTACATAAAGCCAACACCTACAGACAATACAAATGCCAAGGTCTAGGCAGCACTTTTCCAAACAGTGCACAAAACAATTATCTTAAACATAACTAAAAATAAACTGCACCACACTTCCTTCTATAAATTGGTTTGCTCATAGTGTTTTATCATAGCAATAGGAAAGTTCTACTACAGAGGAGTTCCAAAGTTGCTAGGTTCATTGTTTGGAGAGGGATGTGTGTGCATAGAACACATAAGGAAAAGAAACAGGCTGAAAAGTGCATGATTACCAGAGGGGGTGGTGTACATAAACCCCAAAAACAATTTGGGATCCCAAGCTAAACTATCTTCTATGCTTGCCTGCTTTAAAAAATGTTTCCCAAACAACCTACTTGTAATATAACAAACACCATGTTGTTTGGGCTCTGCAACAAGCAGAGTCCACAGCGGGGCTCCACGCTGGAGAGCTCCGCCCCCTACCCCTACCACAGACATAACCCACAGCCCAGGACTCCTTTCTGAGGGGTGGTCTGCCCCCCCCCCCACTATGGGGCTCCCACTTCTGTGGAGATCTCCACCCCTGATACGCCCCTCCCTATTTATCTATGATCAGCCTCCACAGCTGTGTGGAGGAAGCTCCGCCTTAGCCCCACCCCCTTGTCAGGCCCAACCCCCAGCTGTCTTATCTGTAAGCAGTAAGAGAACCAAATTGAGGACTGGGCTGCTGGCTGCCTGCTCCCAGTCCAAGATGGCACCTTGCAGCTATCTGTGTTTCTGCCAGGAAACAAATCTGACTTTCCCCAGCAAGCCTAGCCCCTTCTGCTGTCAACTGCTGTTCAGGGCTAACCTCCCTCATGAACCTGCTGGGGACCTCAGGGGCCTGGCCGCCATCCCTTGTGCTCACCAGGAACACCAAATGGTGCCAAGGACCACTGCCAGCATATTTCCCCTTTGGGGGAGTCTGGCTCTGCAAGGCTGGGGAGCTCTGGGACTTGAGACTCCCCTCATAAGAAAGCACCCCCCTGGGACTATCAAGGACCCCACTCCCAGCCAGTGGCAGGGTCCCCCAACCTGGCAGAGCAGCACAGAAGTGGCCCCAACTAACACAAATAGTCCTAAACTGGGCCCTCATCCCTTTTTGGATTTGAGAAAATCCCACCAATCACAGGCCACCCTGGGAGGCTCCGCCCCTTCAGGGATTACATAAAAGAGCAGCCTTCTGGACTCTGAGGGAGAGCAGCTTTCCTCCCAAGTGGAGGCAGCCACCAAGAAGCATGAATACCTCAGCTCAGCTAGAAGCATGAAGAACACCTCAGCTCAGCCAGAAGAAAGAAGAACGGCTCAGCCAGGAATATTTCTCTTCAGAGCTGCAACAGAAGAAAGAAGAACACTTCAGCCCGCTGGGCTGAGTACCTTGGTCCTTTTGGGATCCTTCCCTTCAGGACTGCATCACCTCCAGGAGGCAAGGGGAAGCAGAACCGAACACCTCACCTCAGCTCTGCTGGGCTGAGCACCTCAGTCCTGTTGGGATACTCTCCCTTCAGGACTGTACCTCTCCCTTCGGTGCTGTGTGGCCCCTGGGCTCCTGAAAGCCAGGCTTCTTTTCCATCATAAAAGAGCTCCACTTTTCCATCTGTTCCAGCTTAATAAAAATAAGAAACCCTAACACATGTGATACTGGAACCTACAGTAAAAGAAAAAATACACATTGCTTTATTCTTTTATAGCTGACCAGAGTACTGGCTCTAAGTTTCTTGGTTTTGGGTTTGGTTTTGATTTTTTGAGGCAGGGTTTCTCTGTTATAACACTGGCTGTCCTTGAACTCACTCTGTAGACCAGGCTGGCCTCGAACTCACAGAGATCCACCTGTCTCTGCCTCCCAGGTGCTTGATGGGATTAAAGACATTTGCCACCACCACCATGCTTTTTTTTTTTTTTTTAAAGCATATCAGCAAACAAGCTGTGTAATAGCCCAACACTTGCATCATTTAGCCTCTAGCTGATGAACGTGGCGTTCTGAGTGTATTCTCATTTCCATCACTGTACCCTTGCTAGACCCTCAAGACCAAGTTTTTCCTCACCTGAGTTAGATTTTATATTTAAAGTTGATTCTTGAGACAAAAGTTTAAAAAAAAAAAAAAGAGATATTGCTGTGATTTGACTACGCATTACCTCAATTATTTAGGAAATTATTGGAGAATAATGTCAAATAAAAGTTGGCTAATTTGATTCACTTGGCACTTAGTTGTTGTGGATTTTGCTTTCTATGAAAGTGCCACAAGTGAGCATGTTCCCCCAAATGAGCTCCTGTTAAAGTCGCTCTTGCTCACTCTAAGAAGCATGTTAATTACAAAGAGGTGCTCTTTTCTGAAACCTGATACAAAAAACGAAGCCCAAACCCTTTGTCTTAGGGCTTCATTGCTATGACAAAAAACTGAGAGCAAAGCAGCCTGGGGAGGAAAGGATTTATTTCATCTTACAATTTGCAGTCCATCATCCAGGGGTGTGAAGGCAAGAAGGAGAGCCGCTCACTGGCTTGCTCCCCATGGCTTGCTCAGCCTGCTTTTTTATAGCACCCAGGACCACCAGCCCAGTGGTGGTGCCACCCACAGTGAACTGTGCCCTCCCACATCAATCAAGAAAATGCACCACAGTCTTACCCACAGGCCAATCTGGTGAAGGTATTTTCTGTTTCCTCTTCCTAAATGACTCTAGCTTGCTTCAAGTTGATATAAAACTAGCCAGTGCATCCTTATTTGGTGTGGATTACTTAGGAGAGTTTAGGAGGAATTTTCATAATGGACAACAAATGCACTCTGTGATGTCTGTGTGAAAATATTGTCTTCAGAAATAAATTCTGATTATTATCCATTAATACTGGGTAATCTTTGTTTGGTTTCCTTTCTTTACCAATGATTTTTTTTTTTAATCTATGTAATTTAAATCTATAGGTAGGTAGTCCATTTTGGGAAGCTATGTTTGATAAAACACATTGCCATAGGGTCTAATTAACATCAATTGCAACAAAATGAGCTATATGTCACAGAATGGTTAATTTGGACACTTAAAAGTTTATTCAAAGCACAATTACTGACTTGCCCCAATGTCTAAATTCTGTTACACATCAATTTACCCAAGCAGTGCTTTCAGAGCTGACTTCCAGTGTCAGGCGGCAGCCTGCTAACCAAACAACCATGTCAAATAGGCCAGACCGAAAGCAAAGACCAAATAAATCTGGCTGCCGTTCTTTATGGACTAAAATGTTTGTGTGACAAGATAACATTTTGAAAATCAGATGTGTCCCCATTGTTGTTTTTATTGCTATGTCTTCGTTACCTGTTAGAGGCTTTCTAAGCGCCTCAGAAGCAGTGAGCAGTTTTTGAAAACAGTATTGATCAATAATTCAACAACTTGAATAAAATAGATTTGTGTGTCTGCTATAGCTGTCTAGAAGTACATTGGCATGTAAAATTCAAATCATAATTTAAACTTGGCAGCATCTTGATTGAAATTTCCCCTACCTTACACACACACTAGATCTCTTAACATATTTAAAAAAAAAACTGATTCATTTTACAGGTGAAGGTGCTTACGAGTTCACTAAGGGCATGGAAAAGATAACTTTGGCATCTGCTTTGTGCTAAAGTGTTGGATGCTGTCAGAACAACATGGTAAATAAAGACCAGAATCTTACTTGCAAGTAAGGTCCATTTGGAAAGACATGTTTGTTATGTATCCATCAAGAAAATATTTACATCTCAGCAACTAAAAGAAACAGTTTTTTTTTTTTTTTTTTGAAATGATCTCTTGTGACACAGAATGGTCTTGAACTCACTATATAGCTGAGGATGACCTTAAATGCCTGATCCTCCTGCCTTCCACCTTCTAAATGCTAGGTATAGCTAGATATGGACCACCAGGCTGGGTATATTCAGTGCTGGGGAGCGAATGCAGTCTTAGGCATGTTAAGCAATCACTCCACCAACATGAGCTACAGACCCATAGGGTTTACGTGCTTAAAAAAGTAAGGGATATGGGGGAATCTCTGTGAGTTCAAGGCCAGCCTGGTCTACAGAGTGACTCTACAGCCAGAGTTACAACAGAGAAACCATGTATCAAAAAAAAAAAAAAAAGTACATTTAGGGACTAACTGGTGGATTAGATCTTTGTTCTCATTTTGGTAGGTGTTGGGGGTGATGTGCTAGGCTCTCAGGTCAGAATGGTGCTTCTAATACAGCATCAGTTGTGCTAAGGTCTGGGGGCCTGTTACAAAATGAAGTTCTGTTGATAAATCAGTACAGGAAGTATTATAGTCTGAGCTACTTTAAAAGTTTCTTCTCTTCTCTTCTTCTTCTCCTCCTCCTTCTTTTTTAACCAGCCTTTCTTGGTAATAATATAATTCATGAAACTAAGAAAACAACCCAAAAAAGTCAAAAATAAACTGTAAGGAAAGATAATGGGAAATGACAGTGGCATGGAGCTTATTCTTAAAGTCAAGAAGAAGCCAGATGTGCTGCCTCACACACACATGTAAAATGCTCTGGGGGATTTTGTGACAATGCTGATTCTGTTGGCTTTCCCCCAAGAGTCACAAAACGAAAGTTTAATCTCACGGGATTCAGAGGAGATGAGGGGCGCAGGCAGGACTGTCGCAGGTGCCCCACTCATAGACAGTGGGAACTGGGGAGCTAGGTAACTGGACGACGTGAGAGGAAGTTTTTTTTTAAAAAAAATAATTTTTAGGAGTTGAGGCTGGAGTGATGACTCAGCTGCTGAGAGCACTCGCTCTTCCGGAGTTCCCAGCTGTGATTCCCACCACCTACCCGGTGGCTCACCACCATCTATCTGTAACTCCAGTCCCAGGGAATCTGAAGTCCTCTTCTGGGCTCTGAGAGCCCTGCATGCATGTGATACACAGACATGTATGCAGGCAAAACACCCATACACACAAATTTTTAAAATAAGAAAAAATATAAGTCATTCTATTTACGTACTTATTTATTATGTGGACAACTTTTGGCACCAGTTCTCTCCTTCTACCTTGTGGATTCCAGGGTCCCAGCTCAGGGGCTCAAGCTCAGCAGGCGAACGCTGTTACCCTATGAGCCATTTCACCAGCCTGGAAAGGCTTTGTCCTCTTGAAGATGCTAAAATTTGTGTTTAGGACAAATTTCACCAACATATTGGAGTACAGAGGCTCTGAGTAATGAACAGCCTAAAAATACTTCTGGTGATGTCTGGAAAATCAGCTGATTGCCTGGATTCCTGGGGACTGGCAGGGTAAAGATCCGCTTAAATGATCCAGCCTTCCCTTGGTGATTTGTTTTCCCCACAGGCCCTTCATTGGCCACCAAAAGTAGAAGCAACAGAGGATCCTCACCCAAGGCAGCCACCAGTTTCAGACTTCTCAGCCTCCAAAGTCATGAACACAAGCAAATCTATGTCCCTTATATATTATTCAGTCTTATGTATCCTGCTATCCAACAGAGAATGAGATAGGACATAAGCAGAGTCAGGGCTCCAACCCAGGTTGAACATAGAGGGAAAGGAAGCTTTGTATTGATATATAAGATCCATTTTGCACGATAATGAGACAAAACATTTATTTTCCCTAAATAGTTGCCTGATTAACTGAAAGCGCTTTGTTAAGTGATTTTTAATTAGGCGCCTTGGCTTTTAATGAAGGGTTTTTAGTAATGAACTGGAAGACCACGTGGGGATTATAGAAACAAAGTCTTAAAAGACTAGTAAGCATCTTCAGCTTGGAAAAGAACTCAGGAGCAGTGATATCTCAGAGCCTGTGCAAGGGGTGGGGGTGGGGAGAAAATGGACTCCGTATACTTGTCCTTTAGCCTCCGCAGGTTCTCGATTGGTATGGCACATGTGTGCATACACTGGTGGTGGTGGTGGCAATGGTGGTGGTGGTGATGGTGGTGGTGGTGATGGTGGTGATGGTGGTGATGGTGGTGGTGGCAATGGTGGTGGTGGTGGTGGTGGTACTTATGAGGAACTTTAAGCATAAAACTTTTATTTCAAAAGAATTATAAATTAAATTGATTTCTCAGGCAGGCAAAGAGTCACATTTCTACCATGTGTCTGGTCCCTTCCATCATTATATTCCCCTGCTCTTTAAAGAAAAAGAACCACATTTTCATTGCATTTTCTTTAGAGCCAAATCAAACAGTAGGTAACGCTGAAGCAGAGCAAAGTTTTCGTTCATCTTGTAACTGGTCTGGAAAATTGATATTAGCCAGCAAATAAATATTAGAAATAGGATGCTGCTGGCAGAGCATTCCCCTCCCAGCACATCTCTTTCTGAAATTGGAGTCAAAAGGAAAATTCGCTTTCAAATTAATTGAACAAAACATCACTAGCAAAACCTAGTGGTAAGTTGAAAATTCTTTAGAAGAGAAAGTGGCTCTTGGTAGAAACTTGGGAGTTTAATATCGTTTCATTTTATTAGGTGGTTTAGTATGGAGATACTAAAGGGCTCAGTCCACTGGTTTGCTGGCTAGGAGCTGCCTATGACTGTAACCAGCTGGACAGATGTGATCCTGAGGCAGGAATGCTCACAGTGCACAGCTCTACGTATGTCCCAGGTCAGTGAGTGGAGAGCTGCGTTCGTTTCATGTCTGCTGCCGTGTCAAAATACTCCAACGAAAAACGACTTAAGAGGGAAAGCATTTAAAAGGTTTAGCTAGTAATCCCAGGTTACAGTCCCTCAGAGCATGGAAGTTAAGGCAACCGGAACTGAAAAATGTAAAGCTACACCCACAGTCAAGAGCAGAGGCAAATAAACACACGCTCTCTCCGCTCTTACACAATGTAAGACCCAATCCAGGGAAAGGTGCCGCCCCCGGTGGACTGAGTCTTCCCACACCAGTGAAAGTAATCAAAGCAATTTCCCATAGATGAGTCTACAGGCCAACCTGCTCTAGACAATCCCTCACTGAGCCTTTGCCCCGGTGATGCTCAAATCTGTCAAGTTGATCACTAAAACCAAGCATCACCGTAGTTAATGAGATTTGTACAGGCTTTATTTTGAAACCCAGAAAAACAGGGTTCTGAAGTTTTAAGGGTTTTAGAATTTTAGAATTAAACTATGTTGATCGTTTGGTTTATTAGGAATATCAGTGTGTCCCACAGAACCTCTCTGAACAGCCCCAGTCACCACCTCTACTCTTCTCAGACCCATATTGATGCTGCCATCTTCCGGAAGGGGCTGGCTCTGCTTGTTCACTGCAAATAGAGAAGCCACTAGACAGATTTTACTCACCTTCCCACAACCTACCTCCCCCTGCCTGTACCTTAACTTCCACCTGGACTCATCTTTTCCCCTGCCACCAGGACAGAGATTTATTTTTCTGTCAAAGCTGACCTCTGTTTCTATTTGTTCTGGAACATCCTTCCCCTGAGCTTCAGGCCCCTCTACCTTTCTCCGTCTCTCCTACTGACTCATTTGAAACTCGGTAAGTCTGACGTGTAGCCCACATCTTAGAAACATAACCTTCAGCGACTCGCTCCAGTGGTACCCTATTGCCTTCACTGCCAAGCTTCTTTTAAAAAGCTTGTTTACTCTAGCTACTCCCAAATCTGTATCCTTATTCCTTAACTCAGCGGGAGCTGCACCTTGAGGGATGCTCTGAAGGATTTGCCTTTGGTCTTTAGTTCCTTCCTGTAGGTTGTACCTGGTGACATCACACTCCCCTGATTTCCCCTCCCTCTTCCTCCCTCTTCCTTCCTTCCTTTAAGCCTTGGCATGCTTTACTCTGGTACCTTCTCCATGTATAAGTAGCTGGGTGGTCTGAGAGTCTATGAGCTGCTAGTGCTTGGCACATATACAATTACCTCACTGCTGCTTAAAATATTTAGTACATTCTTTTCACAGCCATTCATAGCCTACTTTGTTGCAAAAATGGAATTGGGATAAAAGTCTTCCAAACTAAGAAGTCAGTGCTAAATTGACTACTTTGCAGGAATTACTTTGTAGTCTTTACAACAAATGTGGGACTCAGATTTGATTTCTATCTCCTCTGTTTTGCATCTGAGGGGTGGGGAGGGGGACCCTCCCAAGGTCAACGTTAGAAAGTAACAGCACTGGGATTCTGCAGTGTTGAATTTGTGCAGCTCTCATCTATCAGACAGTAACAGTTTTCTAGGGCACTATCTACAGAAGAATATCGAAAACAGCCTGTAACAAAAAAGTTATCTCCCAATATATCGATAAAAACAAATATTTTAAAGCCATGTTAAGAAAAGTAGCAGTAAGAGGCTAGAGAGATGGTTCAGGTGAAGAACACTGGCTGTTCTTTCAGAGGACAGGGTTTGATTCCCAGCACCCACATGACAGCTCACAAACTTCTGTAACTCCAGTTCCAGGTGATCCAGCGCTCTCTTCTGGCCTCTGCAACACCAGGCATACATGGGATCCACAAACATCTATGCAACAAAACACACACACATATAAAAATTCATATTAACAACAGCAATTAATAATAATAATAATGATGATGAGAATGATAGATTTTGAAGCAGCAATGAGAAGCTAGCCTTCTCTGTCTCCAAACACTGAGATGTGAGCTTGGAGAAGTAAGAACCGCTGAGATAGACCCATAGCAGCTTCACGCAGGCTGTGACGCTCTCCAGTGAGATGGACTATAGCCAAAATGTCCTGCACTCCACCACAAGTCACTGGAATGCTGAAAGACTTTGGAGCCTGCAAGAACCATAGAGTTGGGACAGTGGGGATTCAACCTAAGCTCACGACCAGGTGCTCAGGTAGGAGCTGCCAAGAGCAACAGGGAAGGCTATGCACATTAATCAGAGACCAGATGGCTCTGCGCCACAAGAGGGAAAGACCACAGGGGATCCCAGCAAGGGCACAGAGGACAGAACCACAGCAGGGAGACTAGGCCATCCTTCCCTGCTGTCCTTATGGTATTTGAGACAAAATGTTTCTTGCAAAGAAAAGCAGGATGGAGGTAAAGTAAAGCTCCTGAAAGATGGAATGCTCACGCCACAGACTCATGGTAAGTGTAGGTTAGGGGACACGGTAAGACTGGAGTTTAGGAGACAGGAGCATGGGAGAGAGTGGGGTAAGACTTCAGGTATGGAACTGAGACGTCATTGGCACATCTTCTAGAGCTTTCTGCATTGAAGTGATGAGGCAGAGTAAGCCAGGTAGCTAGCTATCCTAGACCCGTTTGGGGAAAATAAAGCCCTAAATGCTGAAAAGAAGCACCTGAATCATAGTTGTCATCTCAACCCCTTTGCAGGAAGTACACACAGTCACACACTAAATTCTGCTCCCACAAGAAGTGATGCAATGCTGCTGGGAGGTTCCAGGAGAGTTTTGGAACGGCATCTGTATTTGTTTTCTGGGATTGACATAAGAAAAGTATCTTAAACAAGGGATGCTTACTGTTTCAAATTTCTGGAAAGTGTGAAATTCAGGGCTGGAGAGATAGCTCAGTGGTTTAGAACACTTGTTGCTTTTCCAGAGGACCTGAGTTCATCTCCCAGCACTCACATGGCAACTCCCAACTGTCTATTACTCTAGTTCCAGAAGATCCAATACCTTCTTCTGGCTTCTGAGGGCACTGAACACACATGATGCACATACTTATGAGCAGGCAAAACACCCATGCACACAAAATAAAAATAAGCCTTAAAAAAAAGTGAAATCACAGTGTTGGCTGAGGTGGCTCCTACTGAAGGCTGGACCTGTACCCAGCTGTCCTCATGCTCACAGTGTGTTTTATTCCTGTGTCCAGATTCCTTCTTGTGGAGTGCAGTTCAATGGTGGGTCAGTACAGACCCACCTTAATGATCTGTTTAACTTGGTTTCCTTTGTGAAACTATTTCCAAGTAAGATCATGTGCTGAAGCTTTGGGGAGCAGAACTTCAAGATGGGATTTAAAGGGGCACCTCTCAGCTTCTAGCAGTATGTCTTACAGGCTTTGGTTCAATTGGTTAGAACCAGAACCTCCCTGTATGTCTAAGATGTCCTCTGATAGGACTTAGTGATCTTTTCTGTCTCTGTGCCTTCCCTTCCCTTCTTAAGACAACCACTTTTTCTGACTTGCAGGTCACTACCTCCTTCTTCCTATCTTTATCCATCTCTCTAGGAGACATGTAGCCTGATCCTTCTTCATTTCTACTGTAGCTATCACCTTAGGTGCTGCTTCCCGCTACCAGTGGCTCCCACTCCATCTACCCACCGATGATCCCTGAATCTAGATTTCTGCTCTGGATCCCCTTCCTGTAAACCCAGACCCAGATGTGTAACTGTTTGGTGAGTATCTCCACCTGAGCATCACCCAGGATACTTAGAGTTATCCCACGGACCACCCCAGCCAGGTATGGGGGTCCCTGAGACGAGGGTCCTCGAAGACTAGGTGGGTAAGGAAGCAAAGACTCCCACTGGGCGTTAAGAAATTCAAGAGACTCCAAGTAGCAAAAATGAAACAGTTTGTTTTACAACTTTGCAAAGTTAGGTGTCACTGGCAACAGTGGGTGCTCTGATCGAGCACAGGAAACAGTTTTGACAACGAAGGTCCCTCCCCGCCTTTCCTCACTGGCTGAGTAATCGGGACCGTCGACCATCTGCATCATCTCTGCGTTCTCTCGATCTCCGCCGCTTCCATTCATCTGTGTTTAAACGAAGACTGTGCATGGATCGTCTCTACATTTTACAGCCTGCTTGTTTTAAAGCCCACCGGGAACATGACCTTGTTTGTGCATGACAGTCAGCTTCGGTGGCAGGTTGTTAAGGGAAACGACCCATTGTTGAAGCTATTTCTCCAGGTCATTCTGTTCCAGGTAGTAAGTGAAGTTATGCTTAGCAATAGGCAGTACAGCAGCGCTTTAAGTGTACCACTAAATAAACCAATAAAGCTCTCTCTGATAATTGGCCCTTTAACCTCATTCTGCTTTAATGAGACAAGGTTGACTGTTAGTAATTTTCTACTCTAAACTTTTAGTTTGAGTGAGCGGGGTAGCTAGACTAGCAGAGTTTGGGGGGATAACTAGACACCTAGCAGGGGTCCAGGGTTTTCTGTTCTTCTGTAATTAGATATAAATTGACTCAAGAAACTCTTATTTTAAAATGGGAGAGTCTGCAGTAAACACTAAGAATAGGAGAGCATACATTACATTCTCACCAAATTTTAGCTATTGATATAATTTGGGACCTAACCTTGATTTCCATACCTAACGAATCATAAACATAAATCATGCTTCTTTTTTGTCTCCCTACTGTCTCTTGAATCTTTTTGTGCACAGTAGAAGGGAGTAATCGTCAGTCAGGAGAGCGAGCAAATGGTTGCTGTCCCACCTCCATTCACGCCACAGTTAGTTCTAAGCTTTTCCAAGACAGGGCTTCTCTGTGTAACCCCAGCTGTCCTGGAACTCACTCTGTAGACCAGGCTGGCCTTGAACTCAGAGATCCACCTGCCTCTGCCTCCGAGTGCTGGGATTGATGGCGTGTGCCACCATGCTCCGTTGCTTGTTTTCTTTTGAGATAAAGTCTTATCTAGCCCAGACTGGCCTCAAATTAGCTATGTAACCAAGGACATATTTGAACTCCTGATTTTCCTGCCTTCGTGTCCTGGGGTTACAAATGTGTGCCAGATCACCTGACTAAAACAGTAATTATTAAAGCCAGTCAGTATTACATCTCTGCCTTCAAGCAAACCCTTGTAGCAGGTTGCTTCTGTGCAGAGCTACCTGCAGCTCATGAAGACAACCAACTATCGTGTCCATTGCTTCCTGTCACCGAGGCTCTCCACTTAGAATTCACCCTCTCCGGAAGGGCTCCTCAACTACACTCTACGTGTGTCTGCACAGATTTGGTGTTGTACGTCTCCAGTAGCTGGTGTTTGTCTGTTTGTTTGCTTTCTTTTGTACAAAGACTGACATACCAACTTGTAGAACCGTTTGTAGTAGGTAATGGTCTTTTGAGACTAATCTGATGCTCCTCTCTACATGCTCCCATACACCCCGAGATACACATGTTCATCACATTTTAATCTTCTTTCCATTAGACTGTACACTCTATGAAGGCATGAATCGTGTCGGCAACTTCTCTGTGTGTGAATAATCTCTATATTCTGAATATCTGATACACAGTATGTGCCCAGTGAGTACTCGTTGAGTGGGATAAATGAATTTAATCAGGGTGTGAATGCACACACTACTTTTGAAATGAGACCTGCCTTTCAGTTCAGTGATGGGTGATTCCATCTAATCCTACGGGATGATTATAAAAGCCCCTCCTTAGGCGTTGAAAGTCATCTGTTTCCAAAGCTGATAGAGGTATACAATAACTTCCCTGGGTGGTTCTTTCTTTTAGGAATGTCTGGTGCCTGCCAGGCTGGCCCTCTGCGATTCAGAATCAGAGTGGGAAGCTCGTGGTCACCCTCTGCTCTCACCGCTCTGGTGGCAGAGTACAACAATCAGGAGGCACATAGCTTTCTGCTTATGCCTTTAGCATCCCCTGCCATGTCCTCTCTGCCCAAGTAGTTATAGGGAGAAGGCTTCCTTTCTAGCAGCCAAGATTCAAAGATGCATGCCCCCTTCACATAGGCACTACTCTCTTAAGTGAAACCTCCTTTTCCTCTGATCCCCATTACTGATTCTTTCCCCAAAGTGAAAAACCCAAACCATATCCTTCTTTTATGGCACTGGAGGTTGAACCCAGGGCCTTCCTCCCCTAACACACACACACGCACACACGTGTGCACACACACACACAAAGTGCCCTACCACTGATTTACATCAACAGCCTTTTTTGTACTTGCTTTTTGAGACAGAATCTTGCTGGCTTTAAACTCATTCTATGGCACAGGCAAGTCTTGAACTTGGAGTCCTCCCGTGTCAGTCTTCCATGTGACTGGCATCATAGGCCTCTGTTAGGCCCAACTCCGCCTTCTCTTCTTATGCCCTACATCACCAAAGGCACAGCACTTAACTGGTAGATACAGGTGTGAGGTGAGAGGGATTACACTGATCAAGCTTCATATTAGCCTCGAATCTTCTACTACACTGCTGCCAGAGAGATACCGTGACATTACTTTCCTGCTAAAGAATGTTTTTATTATTGCTTAGTTACACAGCGAAACCTGAGGTTCGTCAATTGTAATTATTATTTATAGGTAGTAAAATAGTTCCCTCTGTTGAACTTGGTTCTATAGAAACTTCAACTATCCAAAATATAACAAGAAACTAAGAAGGGTGAGAGCTAATCAATTTCAGAAAAGCGAGTGCAAGGCAAGATGCGGTCAGAAGGACTCTGTCATTAGGACAATGCTTTATAATTTAAAATACCGGGACTGCTACACACCAGCCAGGAGCTGCACCGCCACCCTGGACAACTTTGTCAAGGCCACCTTTGATGCCATCTCCAAGACCTACAGCTACCTGACCCCTGACCTCAGGAAAGAGATTGTGTTCACCAAGTCTCCTTATTAGGAATCCACTGAGCATCTTGTGAAAACTCACACCAGAGTCTCTGTTCAGAGGTCCCAGGTCCCAGCTGTGGCTACCACATAAAGGTTTTTGTACAAGAAAAATAAAGTGAATTAAGTCTGCTAAAAGTATAGGCAAACAAACAAAGAAACAAACAAATAAAACAGAAGGCTATACTGGCACTTGGGAGGCAGAGACAGGAAGATTTTTGTGAGTTTGAGGCCAGCCTGGTCTACAGAGAGAGTTTCAGGACAGTCAGAGTTACAACACAGAAACCCTGTCTCAAACAACAAACAAACAAACCAGAAGGCTGAAGATATATTGCTATGGTGGACTGTTTACTGAGCATGTGCAAAGCACCAGGTGCAATCACCAGCGAGAGAGCAAGAGCAAGCGTGCATGCCCACCAGCCTAATGATACTTCCAGACACAACTCTTTGCTATAAATAAATGGTTCCATGACGGTTTGCCTTTGGTCATGATGTGAGGAAAAGGAGCATGGGACATTTTTGACAGCTCATTCAAGGACCAGCAGAATGGCTCAGTGGGTAAATGCTTGCCTAGCAAGCCTGACAGCCTGAGTTCATTTCTCAGAATCCAACTCAAAGAGCTGCATGGTGTGGCTTGCACCTGTCATCCCATTGTCTATGGTTAGATGGGAGGATGGAATCATCAGGAACCTCAGGACCTGACAGCCTGTAGTGGAATACACAGCAAACAAGTGAGACCCTGACTCAAAAAGGTGGAAATCGTGAGCGGACTCCCAAAAGTCCTCTGAACTCAATGCAGGCACATGCATACCCCAATTATGACATTTTAAAATGTACTTACTTGGCCTCCCGTTACAGAAGGACCCATAGGTCCCTGAGCACAAAGCAGCTGTTGCCAAAATGAAGGGATTTCCCCCTCCCCCCAGCACACACACATTTAGAGGATATTTGGCAGTAAATGGAGTCATTTTCATATCACATCTGATTATTTACTGGCATATAGTAGACGGATCAAGGATGCCACTGAATATGATTATAATGTCATGCTCCAAACAGCTCCCACTCCCAGTACCCAGCCCCACAGCACTGAGAAGTACAGACAGTTTCCCTGGGTCTGTTCTCCGTTTTCTGACCTTCATTCAGCATGAGCAGAGGTTGCTAGAGATGTAGGGACAGTAGTCAGGAGTTGGGTCAAAGCCACAGGAGCTAATTGGAGACCACACACCTCTGTTAGATTCTTCTGTAAACCCACATTGCAGAACCATTAAAGTTCATACCCACCTTAGAGTCGGCTTCCATAGGAGGCACCCTAATTTATTCTTTGGAAACTTTTCATTAATGCAAGAACTATGAAGTTTCCTAACAACAGAAAAGTTACTGCGATCAGAATACCTTTTCTAAACCAACCTCTTGCTTTCTCTTCTTTTTTGCAGTGCTCGGTTTTGAACCCAGGATCTCATACGTGCTGGACAAACACTTGCCTCTCAAGCTGCATCTTCAGTCCTCTCCTGCCTTTTCTGACTAAGTCAAATACAGCATCCCCTATGTGGCTTATCTTACTAATTAGCCCACTCACTTTCTAGGACCTCCCTCTGCCTTTCTAGTGGAGACAGGTTGCATGGAATAAGCTGTCATGTGTTTTCATCAGATGTTGGTTACATCTTCGGTATGCTGACACCAGTGAAGGAGCGGGGATGGGCTGACAGTAGACTCTTGCTCTTCTGTAAAGTGGATGCTGAGTGAAGAGGACCCCTTCTGGAAAAAAAAAATACTTCCTTGTACAATTGAATAAATATCCCATGGGGAAAAGGGGACAGGGCAAAGGAATAGGTATGAGTTTGCTCTTTATTTTTTGTACAGATTTTAATGGGTAATGACAAGTCAAAAGCATTGAAAATGAAAAATACTAATATAATGTTGTCTCTTAAGTCATAAGGTTCACTGTGACTGTTAATCTTCACCATCAACTAGTCTAGATTCAGAATTAGCTAGAAGATGGCGAGGCACATCTCTCTGTGTATCTGTAAGGGTGTCTTAGAGAGGGTTGAGTGAGAGAGACCCACCTTGAGTGTAAATGGTACCATCCCATGTGCTAGGGGTGTGGATGGAAAGAAGAAAACCAGCAGAGTGCTGGCTTTGCTCCCTTTCTGCCTCCCACATCACACGCCATTAGCTGAGCTGCTCCACATGCTTCCCCAACCATGCAGACCGAAACCCTCTAAGCTGTAACAGCAGGGTTTCTCCCCTTAAGTTGGTTCTGCACCATGTTCTGTCACAGGTACAAAGGCAACTAATGCAGTCATGTTCACAGAAGTGGGGCCCCTGACATAAGTCAACATTCTCAAGGATTCATTATTTATGTGCATGCATGTGTCCTCAGGAGTTTATATGCACCGAGTGCATGTGGTTGTCATGGAGACCAGAGGAAGTCAGAATAGAGTTCCAGGCAGTTGTGTGTTGACTGACATGGGTGCTGGGGACCGAAGCCAGCAGACTATCCTTTTAACAGCTGGGCCATCTCTCTGTCCTAGAGTAAACATTCTTTATTTCTGCTTCCAGAACTAAAGAATTAATTTTAGAATATCTAGTTGCTACCTGGGTCAAAAAGGTAAAACCAGAAAGAATATAGCTAGACTATATTGTTCAGCAGGTTACCATAGGAAAATCAGAATCAGCCAGTACAAGATCTCCATAACTTAGGAATTTCATGTCTGCATTGGAGGATATTTTTATGGTAACTAAGATTATTAGCACACAGTAGGAGATATCAGCTACATTAATTGGACAGCCATCACGATGAAGAGACTAAATGAAGTGTTAACTTTTCTAAATTATTCAACTTTTTAAGATTCTAGAACTTCCACTGGCTTCTATATTTCCAGATGTTTTGTATATTTGACTTACAGAAGTTCTTTTTAACTAGAGTATTGAAAAAATAGTTCCTTTAAATCTTCCTACTCTGTGTTCAAATTTCAAAGTAGTCAGATTCCTTTACTTGGGTAAGTCAGTGGCTTAAGAATAAAGGGCAAACTATTCCAAGCAACCATAACAATCAACACTGGGAGCATCCCTGAACAGAAAGGCAAACTCTGGTCCTACTACCATTTGATGTGGTCCTTGCTTGTGTCTTAGAAACCAGAGATGGACAGACACGGATTCAGAATCAGACCTAGTGTACAGTTGAAAGGTATATTGAGAATTTGGGACAAAGAACTCAGGAGAAATATTCTCAGGTTGAGATGTTCTAGGAAGTTCTATAAAAGGGCCTATAGGTAGGAAGCTGCCAGAGTTCTTCTGACACTACCTCCCTCAGCCAGATCACATTGTTGTCCCCGAGAGTTGTTCTTGAACAGCGCCTCATCTTTGCACCACTGCTCAGTTATCAAACTGATCATAGCAGCAGCTGATGCACTGAGTGAGGGCGTCCCGGGTTTCCGGGGACAGAGAAAGGTGTTCTCCATCGCTTTCCATTAGAGGGGACAGGAAGCCTTTCCCTACCTGATCTCAGCAAACACGGAAGTAAGGCTTGTGTGCTGAGCAGCCTGGGGACCCAACAAGTACCCACTGTAGTGAAGCTAGTGAAATTAAACAGCCAGAAGGGAGACAGTGCGAGCAGGCTCCCAAAACCCTGGGGCTGCTTTGCAGCCTGCAGTGGTCTGAAAAGGAAGGGAACCTTCACGATTTTAATGGGGAAAGCTGGTACAGTCTTTGTTTACATTGTGAGCGGGCAGGGTGGAGCTGGAAGATACCTTGTAGGGAGTTCTTAAAAGTCACACTTAGAAGGTGAGAGGGAATAGAAACGGAAGCCGGCCTGGAGGAGCCTCCATGTGGCTGTGAACGGGAGCATAGTGTGTGATAGTTTGGCCTCGGGGTCCACCTGCTGGTGCACTGTTCTTCACCGCCTTCGCTACCTCCCTGCAGTTAGCAACAGGACTCAAGCCTAAAGTGAGCTCTCTGCAAGAACCGAAGAGGGAGTGGTTGGTGGAGAAGGCAAGTCTCTGTGGGGCAGGATGTGAGCGAGGAAGTTCAGCGAATGTGTTTTCATTTCTGGGGACACAGGAGATCCCCCAACTCTGCCCCCAAGCCCTGGGTAAAGAATTTCTGCAGTTGTGAGGCTGGCTGCACAACCGACAGCATGACTATCAGGGGGCTTCATTTCACCACTGTTTAAGGCCGCGGCAGCAAACAGGTGCCTGCTAGAGCTACGGACCAGCATGGCCTGAGCTAGACCCAAGTGAGTCTCCTCTCTCTCTCTCTCTCTCTCTCTCTCTCTCTCTCTCTCTCTCTCTCTCTCTCTCTCTCTCTCTCTGTATAACAGTCTACTGCTGACCTATGTCCCTCTTCAGGGGCTGTATCATAGGGGGCAGGCTGCCCCGGAGGGCTTGCTGTCATTGCTTATATCTCTCATGGTGTCTGGCCACAGCCTTTGTGCTTAAGACATACATGTGCTGTCTAGTCAGCTCGATTTACTCTCTACTTCCTAAATTTCTCCTGCTTCCCTTCTTCAGCTTCAAAGACCAGTACTTCCTCCTACCTGTCGATTTAGATGACACATTTGGGCTTCCCCAGGCTGCACCTCACAACCTGGAGAGATACTCAGGTTAGAAGTCACTCCCTGCTAACTTGCATCAGGAATTTCCAGGGGGGTTGCTGCAGACAGATCACCTTGGCTGGCAGTATGTAAAATGACCCATGATGGCAGGTTAGAGACTCCTCTGAAAACAGAGAACAGAATTGTTGTGGCTAAAGCTGCTGGGCTTAATCACCTCCATTCAGAGGGACAAAGTGAGCCCCAAACAACTTCAGAAATTAGGCCTGGCTTGTTATTGTTTTTAAATATAGGCTTAATAAAATCCAGCAAAATGCACACATCTTACACGCAGAGCTCCGAGGAGTCTAACAGTTGTGGAGATCTGTATGTACCATACTTCCAGTTCCTGATATGCTACATGTAAATGCAGTTTGTAAAGCAGTTAAGAGTCAATTCCAGCCTGGGTGTGCAGAGGGTGGCATGGTGGTACCAAAGGCAGTGAGCATCGCAGTCAACTGCAGGGCTTGTTAAAGCAGGCTGCTGACCCAGGCGATGTGAGGATGCTGGCTCAGGGACCATGCTCACAATCGGGATCAGTATCACCAGGAGTTAAGCTGCTCATATGAATATGGTACAAACAGCCAGGCAGATGTTGTGCTCCAGTGGTGCCAGCTACTTAAGACACACAGAGAAGGGTTGCTTGAGCCCAGGAGTTTGAAACTAGCCTTGGCAATATAGTGAGACTCTGACTTGAAAAAAAAAAATGAAAAAGAAAGTAAACATAATCATACAAAGGGGGAAAGCCTATTAGCACAATTTCTATTAAAATGAATTTAACATGTACTTGATCAATGAATTTTTAAAATTTATTTATTGGTGTTTGGATTTCAAGGATCGGTGAGGGAATTGGATTCCCCTGGAACTGAAGTTACAGACAGTTGTGAGCTGCCATGTGTGTGCTGGGAATTGAACCCAGGTCCTCTGGAGGAGCAGTCAATGCTCTTAACTGCTGAGTAATCTCTCCAGCCCCTCAACTAACTTTTTTTTATTGGTCTTTTAATGTCTGATCTAGAACCCTAACTTTTCCCTTTTTGCTAGCAAAATGGTCAACAGAGTTTTAAGTATGGATTAGCTCAATATACTGCCTGTTCAATGCTTCTTTCTAATGAATTAATCAATGCGGAGGGTCCAGAGAGCTGGAAAGCATCAGCAAGTGTAAGAATGGAGGACTGACTCTGTGTCCTTTGGCAGCTGGAGAAAGGGCACTGCTGAGTTGTTCCGAGATCCTGCGGGGGAGGGTTAACAGTCAACACTCACTGTTAGGGCAATAAAACATTTAAAAGTCGTGTATAAGCCAGGCAGTGGTGGTGCATGCCTTTAATCCCAGCTCTCAGGAGGCAGAAGCAGGTGGATCTCTGTGAGTTTGAGGCCAGCCTGGTCTACAGAGTGAGTTCCAGGACAGCCAGAGTTACAACAGAGAGACCCTGTCTCGAAAAACCAAAAATAAAAGTCATGTATGGAAAGAGTAACGCTGAGTTGGTGTGGTGGCACACTCTGTAATCCCAGGACTTGAGTGTCTGAGGCAGGAGGAGTTCAAATTCCAGACCAACTACATAGTCTCTCTCTCTCTCTCTCTCTCTCTCTCTCTCTCTCTCTCATACCACCCCCCACACAGATACACAGACACACACACAGAAGCCCACTGTAAGAATTACCACCAAATATGTGCTATTTTTGTCTTATATTTATTTCTATGATTCTAAGATGTTCAGTAATTTTCTTACATTACTTTTCTATTTATATATATATTATATATTTCCTAATTTTATGCATATATATGCATTATATATATATATATATTAAAATTTCAGGGTGACTAGCTCTTGTTACCTCTATTTAGTCAAACAAACTGAAAAACTGCATTCAAAGAAGTTAATATATCATGCCTTTAGTCGCACAGCTGATAAGCTGAAGAGCTAGGATTCAAACCCAGGTACTCTTCCTCTTGAAGAAGTGCATATAGCCATTGCCTCTGGATGCAACCTTTCCAGTTTTCTGTCATCTAGAGATTTGATGAAGATGTCTTTTTTTAAGAGGTTGGCTTCCAGCCTGGGATATAGCTCAGTGCTTATAGTAGAGTGCTCGCCTAGAATACGTGAAGGCCTGGATTCAATCCCCAGTGCAGAAATAGAGACTGGCCTTTGTCCAGCATTTTCTGGCTCCTAGTCCTCACACTTGGCAGTGGGTGTACAACTTCCAAGACTGACAAGGGAAAAAGGTTAGACATAGGGTGAGTTCAGTTCCCAGTGCCAAATAGATGATTAAGTCACAAAGGGTTTATTGGTTTGTATGCTCAAGGTATAAGAGAAATAGATTACGCTTCAGAGGCAATAGGATCTACAGAAAAGAATGATGTCGGAAGGAAGTGACATGTGATATACCAGTAAAAGATGAGGGAAAGCCTGCCTTTCTGAAAATTAATGAGCAGGAGTTATCTCAGGGGTAGACCACCTGAACATTGGGTGTAAAGCTTTGGGTTCTCTCCTAGAACCACAAAAAAAGAGAAAGAAAGAAAAAGAAAAAACAGAAAGAAAAAGAAAAAAAAAAACTAATACAACATAAAACAACAACAACCTAGTTTACAAAGGATCCACTCAAGACCCGGCAAAGAAGATGGGCACAGCAGTTCCTGACTCTAGTCCCAGATACTGATGAAGATTATCTCCAAATATGTGCAAAACTAATTTCAAAAGAGGTTGTAGTGCCTCTGTACTTTGAGTTGCCACCCCATTTCAAGTTGTTACTTCCTTGGAAATGATCCCTCAGTGGCCCGCTGACCTTGTATGTGCTTCCTTCATCGTGTGGGTTGCTTCACTGTTGAGGAATTATTAATGAGCCTAAGGCTTCGCACACACTAGTCACGTGACCTACTGCACCCTAGTCATATTTCTTAGTTTTCGGTTTTTGTTTTTTTTCAGTAAGGTAAATTTTGGAAGTGTTTACGTCTGTCGATTTTATCACGCATTGTGTTCTCATGCACACATACTCACGCTGGGGCCAGAGGTTGACGTCAAGTCTCCTCTTCTATTGCTCTCTACCTTAGTTTTTAATTTTTATTTTATTTTGTTTGTGAGGGTGTTTGCCTGTGTGTGTGTCTGTACACAACTTCCATGCCTGGTGCCCTTGGAGGGCAGAAGACATTGGATCCCCTAGAACTGGAGTTAAGATGGCTGTGTGTTGTGGAAGTTTATTTTCAGTTACATTTAAAATAATTGTTTTAGTGCACTGTTGGAAAAAGGGATATATAGGTCTTGGCGTTTAGTATTGTGTGCAGGTGTTGGGTTTCTGTAGGGGTTGTTCATTGCTAACGATCTGTATATGCTATCAGTAGGACACCTGAGGTCAGTGCTGGTCATGATGGTGGTTCCCTCTGCTGACCTCTAGCAGAGTTTGCATGTACAAGAATACCTCTTCGTCTTCTTTGGTGAGCTGCCACAGCAGTATCCTTCTACAGCCGTGAGTCACTGTTGGGTACTGGAATCAAGTACTCTGGAAGAGCAGAATGTGCTCTTAACCATCTCTCCAGTCAGCTACTTTAGTGTTTGAAACACATCTCTTACTAACCCTGAAGCTCACCAATTGCCCAGACTGGTGATGATCTGCTTGTCTCCCCAGCACTGGGGTTATATATGCCACTGGTGCTTGGGATCTGACCTCAGATCCTCATGCTTGTGTACAGGCACTTCACCGACTGAGCCATCTCCTCAGCCCTACTTTAATGGATTTTAAATGTCCTGGATATTTGATAACAGTTTCATACAGTCCAACATATTTTAGAATTTTTATGTTTACAGAAACATTAGAAATTCTCTGGCTCAACTGTGACAATTAGGATAACTTGGTTATTTGACTCAATGTAACAACTTTTACTTACTGACTTTATTTATTTTGGTTCTGGGAATGAACCTAGGGTTAGGATAAGTACTTGACTCATCTTTTAAAAATTATCACATAACTAAATACTAACAAATTACGTTAGTGGGAAAAGACAAACCCCCTTAAAGTAAGTACTAGTTGGGCCACCAAGATGGCTCAGTGGGTAAGTTGCTTAACCCACAAGCTGACTTATTTGAGTTTGACCCCAGAAACCAAAGAAGAAACCAATAAGAAAAAAAAAATAAATCATATTCTAATATAAAAATCAGTAAAGATCTTAAAGATGTTATTTCTAATAGGAAAAAAATACCATACAACACATCCCCTGTATTTATGTTATATATAGTATTTATAAAATGTTCAAATGAAAAACAGACAACAGTGAAATAAATACTCTCTGGTCAAGTAGAAGCCACAATCTGTCTTCCACTTTTAATTTTACTTTCATGATAATATTTTCTTAGTGCATCAGCCAGGGGTACCCTTGAGATCATATATGGGACTACATCATTCTCCCTAAATCCTGTCAGTGGCTCTCCATGTCACTTGGAGCAAGCCACCATCCTCAGGTCTGGAGACAGCCAACACTGTTTCACTAGCCTCCACCTCTCCTACCTGTTCTCTCCTCCGTCCTGTCTCCTTATGTAGCACAACAGCACACTCAGCCTTCAGAACACTGGCTCTTGCCAAAAATGCTTTTCCTGGGGCCAGAGAGAAGGATCAGCTATTAAGAACACTGGCTGCTCTTCCAGAAGGCCAGGGTTTGATTCCCAGCATTCACATGGCAGCTCACAAACATCTGCCACTTCAGTTTCAGGGCATCCAAGGCCCTTTTCTGGCTTCTGTGTTATGAAAATATTACAATGAAAGTCATTAGTTATAATTAGAGGACACCCCATTGCAGCATTTGGTCTAGCTATAAAGCCTAGAGAAGCTTCAGTTTCCTCTAGGCCTTAGAATAATTGTAGCCAAATATTAGGATACTGTCAAAATTCTCATTCATACCTTTTTGTGCATGAGATAGGCTGATATCCCAGTTTCTTACTCCACATGGTTGAAGACTGTATGCAGCAGGCCTTGATTAAACATTGTATTTCATCTCAGGAAGAATAACTAAATAGTCCAACTTGGGTAGCCATCCACAGATCTGTCAGATAACTGTGGCATGGGGTAAAGTTGTGTGCTATCTGTTGTAACCATTTGTATTCATGGAGACAGAGAAAGGGACAACTCTATGCTTGCACATGTTTCAATATAGAATCAGAGAAAGATGGCCCAGAGATTATAAACTAAAATATTAACAGGGCCAGAGAGAATGGCTAAGTTAGGAACACCTGCTGTCTCGTAGAGGATCAGAGTTCAATTCCCAGCACCCACATTGGGTGCCTAACAGCAGCCTGTAACTATAGCTCCAGGAGAATCCTGCTCCTCTGGCCTCAGCAGGCAACTGTATTCATGTACCCATACAGAGGTACATGCACATAGACATGATTTTAAAAAATCAGCATGGTGGTGCACACAATGCGGCAGAGGCAGGTGCATATCTTTGAGTTCCAGGAAATCCAGAGCTACATAGTGAGATTCTGTCTCAATAGACAAATGAAGAAATAATCTAAAAATAAATAAATGTTAAGAGTAGTTCTTTTTGGGTAGGAGAAATGGCCATAGTTTCTACATCTTTTTATTTGGTACACGTACACCTGTGCACTTGCATGCACATGTGCGCACGTGTACATACACAGAATCTTTGTAATTGTATGAAGAATATAAATAACTCAACAATTTTAAGTATTTTAAAAGTTTATTCATTCATCTATTATGGTTGTAGGGATCAAACATGGGTACCTCGGCATCCTAAGTCTTTGCTCCACATCTAAGCCTCAAAATTCTCGGCCTACAAAATTAATTATAAGCTTTATTGTTATTTTGGCTTTTTGAGACAAAGTCTCACTATGTAGACCACACTGGCCTTGAGCTAAATGAGATCTGCCCGTGCCTCCTTGAGTGCTTGAATGCTGGGATTAAAGATATCTTGTAAATCGTTTTTAAGAAAGAAAATGTAGGTACTGTGTAACTGAATTCTCAAGCTGTGACTAAGCTCTGAAGCCTTATTTGTTGGGGGTCAAATGTATCTGTTTACTTTTTCACTCGCAACTGTACCCTGCCTTCTGGTTCTCCTGCCCAGCTTGTAACTGCTTGTAACTGAAAGCTGTCTTCTTGCCCCAAAATGTAGTGCTGCTTTTAACTGGAAGTTACTGTAACAAATTCTTGTTCTCTTGCTCCAACCACTACTGAGACAAATATAGAGAGAAATGGGAAGAAATACTCACAACCCTTTCTAGCTGTCCTTACCTATCTGAGCCTGGAGAATTGGACTAACTTCTAACATCTTTTATCCCATTAACGTCTAACATGCTTTCCCATCAACTGTCCCTTGTCTCAGCCTGTTTCCTGCTTGACTTCCCATCAACATCCTTTGCTACTAACTGTCCTCTGTCTGAGTCTTCCCAGCAACTGTCACTGGCAGCACTCTGCTTAAATAGGGCTCCTCAGCTGTTCCCAGAAATCCAAGTGGCATGTAACCAGAAGGAAGGCTGCACAGTACAAAAGACTTCTTGGCAAAGTGTTCTACTACAGTACCGTTTCTGGCCTTCTTCATTTAAAAAAAAAATCTGATTTGACTTCGCAGTGCTTGGTCCACTGAACTGCAAACAAATTAAAGGGGAAAAGCCAAATACTCCGCAGTTATAATTAACCTTCCACATCTTGGTCCACCTTAGCCTTTTATATCATGCAACCATGTAGCAAGTTGAACTTTAAATGAAACTCTCTGTTTAGTTTTGCTTCTATTGAAAATGTTGGCTGGAGCAAGGCAAGGCAAACCATTGAGCAGAATGTTAGCTCTATCCTAGCACCCTCCTGCTACAAGAACCTGTCCATCCACAGCCAGTTTCAAATCAGTGTTAATGTTCACGTTTATGTTGGCTAATATATATGTCAGGTCATTCAGCTGCTACTTGCTGAGTATCTATAAGCTGGAGAATATAAAGAAAACCCAGTAGTAAGAAGAGCTTACTTAGTCTTGAAGCAGCAGACACAGAGCCTGGCTCCCTACATGTATCATATGGTTGTCCGGCTTGGTGTTCTTGTAGAACTCCTAAAAGTTGGAGTGTGTGTGTGTGTGTGTGTGTGTGTGTGTGTGTGTGTGTGTGTGATCCTTTTACCTGCCCTTGGAACCCTTTTCCTCCTGCTGAGTTGCTTGTCCAGCCTTGATGTAGGGACTCATGCCTGGTCTTGTTCCATCCTGTTATGCCCTGTTTGAGTGGTAACCCTGGGAGGCCAGCTCTTTTCAGAGGGGAAGGGGAAAGGGAATAGAACTGGGGAGAGGGGAGAAGAGGGGAGCTGGGAGGAATGGAGGGAGGGTAGGATGGAGGTCAGGATGTATTATATAAGAGAAGAAAAATTAAATTATAATAAAAATAAAATAAAAAAGGAAAAGCTTAGTCTTAAGAATCCAGGGTGGGACAGAAGAAAGGAAGAAGAGAAAGAAAGGAAAGGAAAAAGTGTATTTGCATAAATACTTAAATAATTACAAGACACATACAATGTGAACTGCATTAAGACCCATATTTAAAGGGTTCTCTGTGAGTCCAGATAATGATGCATTACTTTGGGATGGAGTAGCTTTCTGGATAATATCAGTTTACACAGATGTTTTGATGTCTCAGCTGGACAGTATCTGTCTGTCTGTCTGTCTGTCTGTCATCTACCTTATTGCTTGTCTTATTTTAAATAACAGTCTGGATCACTGCATTCTTTAAGCTGCCACAGGATGCCCAAGCTTGAAAGCAGTAGGGAGCGCAAAGAACTGATAGGAAATATTTCCGATTACAGAAACTCTAACTCCCAGTTAAAGAGAGAAAGAGGGACAGAGTTTATAGTCCCGGAGTGTCTCAGTGAATGAGAAAGACTGTTAAGGCCAAACCCTGCACTCTAAGGGATGCTTGGTCACTGTATGACAAATTCTAGTACTTCCCTGCAGGAGATTGTACTGTACAAAAAGATAAGCAGAAGGAACAAATTAGCCATTCCATTAGGTAATGGAATCAATGGAATAAAAATATTTCCCACCATAGTTGGTTTGTTTTTTTTTTTCCCCAAGGCTTTTTAGACAGAAGGAACCCTGGCCTGAATGTACAGGGGAAATTGTGACATAATGCAGGGAGGACAGAAAGGGTGGTAGACAGAAACACTGCCAGGCTGATTGAGGACTGGGTGTGGAAAACTTTTTCTCACTCTGCATGATTTCCTCTCTTGGTTGGGAAGAGCACATTGTGTCACCCTGTCATTGGAGTCTTTCTCCAGCTTGTATTGTTCCTCAGAAGAAACACAGGAAGACATTCCCTGTGACACAGGCTTCCCTTCATAGCTCAAGTGTTATTAAGCCCTTGAGTATTAAAAAAAAACAGTTCTTATTTAGTTTTTATTCATAATCATAAACTTACCTATGCAAGAGTTAAGCTAGACTTGGAGGAGAATGAGGAAAATATGGAACCCAAAGAGCTTCAGTGAGCACAGAGATTATAGGGTATTATAGCAGACGGGTGGGGGCACTCTCCTGAGCTGCAGAAGGAATGGTCAGGTGGGTAAAATGCCTGAAAGTAAAAAGAATTAGAGCTGTCCACAGTTGGAAATGGTGATCTTCTTGGTGGTCTTGCCATTCCTGGACCCCAAACATTCCATGGCTTCCACAGTGGCTCCTGCCATCTTTCACCTTCCCAAAGACCATGTTTGCCATCCAGCCACTCAGTCTTGGTAATGCAGATGAAAAACTGGGAACCACTTGTGTTTGGTCCAGTGATTGCCATGGACAAGATGCCTGGACCTGGATGCTTCAGGATAAAGTTCTCATTCTCGAATTCCTCCCCGTAGATGGGCCTGCCGCCAGTGCCATTATGAGGTGTGAAGTCACCGCCCTGGCACATGAATCCTGGACTAATTCTCTGAAAGGAGGAACCTTATATCCTAATCCTTTCTCTCCAGTGCTCAGAGCACGAAAATTTTCTGCTGTTTTTGGAACTTTGTCTGCAAACAGCTTGACAGAAACATGACCCCGGTGCTTGCGGAGATGTCGAAGAACACGGTGGGCTAACCAAAGCTGCAGCAAGTGGTGACAGGGGACAGCAGAGTCTGCAAAGCTGCCCTTTAATACTCTTAAAGCTTAGCAATGAGGCTGGGCTAAGATCAGAAAGGAAGGAGCATCAGTGGAGTCTGTCATGACTACAAAAAGCAATGGATAGGAAATTGTTCTACCTTAGAGTGGAGAATTCATCCTGTCATTCATCTGCTGAAGGACTTCTTAGCTTAATTTCTGATTGCCTTGGTAGCACTGGTGGTCTAATGACGGGCAGGCTCAAAAGACTCCTTTCTATTCTACTTCTCCCTCTCTGTACAGCTGGGCCAGCTGTTTCCCACCAGTCACTATTTTCCAGAGAGGTCTGAAGGCAAGAGCTGCAGGTTGACGGTCCCCTAGAAGTTATTTGTTTTGTGGTATTGGAGCTCAAACTCAAACCCCACTACCACTACCGCAGAGCTATGTCCTTAGCCCTTCTCTTTATACATTTTGGATTCTTTTTGTCTGGATCATCTTTCTTATCATTTTTCTCTCTGATTAAAAAAAAAAAAAGATTTCACAGTTGTTTGGGAGGTATACAACAGATTAGTGAACACAGAGAGAGACCAGAACCAAGGGACAGAGAACACAGAGGAAGATTTTTGTGTGTTGGACCATTTCCTAGATCACATACGTAGTGAAGATTCAGCAAAAGTCGAAGGTTACAGAAAGCAAACAGCAAACAGAGACCAAGCTGTGTAATGAATAGGGATGGGGGAGTGTGGCAGGAGAGCCAAGGGTCTGAGGTGGGGGGGGAATCTTGTGGGTTAGGAGTGCTTTGCTCGCTAATTGGTACATCCATGCCTTTAATCCCAGCACTTGGGAGGCAGAGGCAGAAGCAGGTGGATCTCTGTGAGTTCTAGGCCAGCCTGTCCTATAGAGTGAATTCCAGGACAGTCAGAGTCACAACAGAGAGAGACACTGTCTTGAAAAAACAAAACAACAACCAAAAAGAGTAAATAAAAAACATTCTTTGCTCTAAGTCAACTGTGGGTTAAGGCGGGATTGGGGGAGAGATTGCCATTCATGTATGGCATAAATTGGCTACTCTAGAATATAAAATATAAATAAAACCTATGATTTTTTTTTGAGAGAGGGTCTTGCTGTGTAGTCCAGGCCAGCCCTGAACTCACAGAGTGCCTCCCAAGTGCTGGTATTAAAGGCATGTACCACCACACCTGGCAAAAACTATGATTTAAAAAAAAGATTTACAAAATACTTTTGCTAGATGCAACTTTCTGCAGGGATAGGCTATTGGAGGATCCAAAATCTATTCACTTATGGTGAATGCTGAAGCTTCAAACCAATCATTGGCATAAGCGCAAGCCCCTCTTAAGAAGACCTCCAGCCCATCATGTACAACCAGAAATCCTAAAACATAGAGGAAGTAATTTTCCTGGTGTTGAATCAATTAGATCTTTGAAAGAGATTGCAATTATTTTGGAATTGAAAATCAGGATGAAACAAATGCTGGATTTAATGGAAAGGTTCCCACAGTCCGGTTGTCATTGTATAGTAAACAAACACACTTATCAAATAACTCAGCTCAATCGTTATTTCCAGTAGGCTTGTGTTGTAGAAGTTTATTTTCAGTTGTGTTTAAAATATTGTTTTGTGCACTGTTGGGTGAAGGGCTGGCTAGGTCTTGGCATTTTGTATTGTCTGCAGGTGTTGGATTAATGTGGGGTTGTTTGATTGCTTATGATCTGCATGTGCTATCAGTAGAACACCTGAGGAGTTCTAAAAGAATAAAAACACCTGAGCTCAGACACTCGTGGTTCCACTGTCCAGTATGGCCCTGGCTGTGACAGTGGTTCTCTCTGCTGGGGTCTGAGAATGCTTCCTTGATGTCCTTGGTGAGCTGCCCCGTAGGTGTACTGCTACAAATAGTGCCTGCAACATGGGGCATTGACATCACACCAGCTAATCCAACAAGGAGACAGACAAGAAGAAAAAGAAATTCCAGACCTCTCAGTCCGTTTCATTTTGTTTTGTTTTGTTTCCTGCAAACCTGTCCAGATATTGATGAGGTGAGGTGGTTCTGACAAGACACATCTGCCATGGTGATGAGAACTCCACCCCATGAGGGAATTCTTCCTGCAGACAAAAACTAATTGTTTTTCCTGTAAACCAGACTCTATCTTAAAATCTGGAAAGTGTTACCTCAGGTCAGCACACAGAAGCTGTCTTCCAGAGCTGGCCAAGGTTGTATCTCATGCTGGTAGCTGAATTTGGTATTATGAGTCACCAGGTGGTACTTGTTTTGAAGGCATGAAGGGGTCATGGAAAGCTGCTGAGGCTTGGCGCTGTGAGAGGCCAGGAGAGGTCATTGGTGAAGGTGCAGTCTCAGTGGCAGTTGAAGGCCCAGATTGAAGAGGTCATATAAAGAAGCTGAGGCTTGGCACCATGAAGAGAACCCAGGAAAGGATATTGGTGAAAGTGTAGCCCCATTGTAGCAAGGGAGCTCAGCAGTTTTTGAGATGCCAGTACCATGGGACAACTACCAAGAACAACAGCAGCAGTGGAGTAGAGTTAGCCAGAGCCTGGAGGACAAGCTGTGTGTTCTGCAGAGGACAGAGCCAGAGAAATGATCAAAGCCCTTTGAAGGAGCCCAGAAGATCATGAGTGAATTCCAGATAATTCAACATTGATAATGTTTTTCAGCTGTCCAAAGATATTGTGAAAAGCTTGATAGATGTTTGGTTTCATTTGGTTCTGTGCATTAGCAACCAACCCTCATGATTGTTCCTCTTGTAAATAGTTTTGCTGGTATAGTATTAAATTGTGTTGTAGAGATAATGCAACATTTTTTGATTGGCTTATACAGAAAAGGGGAATTGTAGAAATTCATTTTTAGTTATTTATAAAATAATTGTTTTGTGCACTGTTGGGTGAAAGATTGCCTAAGTCTTGGTGTTTTGTATTGTCTGTAGGTATTGGATTTATGTGAGGGGATGTTTGATTGTTAATGATCTGCACATGCTATCAGTAGACCACCTGAGGAATTCTGGATCAATAAAACCACCTGAGCTCAGACCCTTGGGGTTCCAGTGTCCAGTATGGTGCTGGCCAGGATGGTGGTTCCCTCTGCTGAGGTCTGGCAGAGTTCACACTGATGATTTATGCCTCCTTTGTCTCTCTTGGTGATCTCATACAGTGGCGAACAACAACAAGCTTGTTATTTGTGGTGGTACCTTAACTGTTGAGCAGGGAGACATAGCTGTGAGGTGGAAAAAGACTCATCCACTGACATGACAGTGTTTTGAAAAGAAGGGACTCAGGTCCTTAGCTGCAAGAGAATATTGGCTTTTAATAAATCCTGAGGGAGACACTCCACACTGAGGGAAGATGACATACATTTGTTTAATGTCCCTTCTGCCTTTGTTTAATCCAAAGAACAACCCAGAAGATGTGATCACTGTCTGTCTGCCTGTCCCTGCTTTCTTCTCAGACATTTTTCCTGGCTTTTCAGTCATGCTGTTTGAGCACATGAACAATTCAGGGAAACCTGTGGCTGGCATGTGTTGACTTTCTGTCTTTGCCACAGTGGGGATTCATGGATTGGTACAAAACCCAATTCAGGTCAACTACAGGGAGATCCTAGGCCAGTGCAAGACTCCAGCAAAACACACACACACACACGCACACACACACACACACACACACACACACACACACACACACACACATACACACAGAGGCAGTAAGAAAAATTTCAAAGTAGAATTTTATATAATGGATTCAAATTCTTAGCTGTCTTAAGTGTTTGTAGAAAGTGGGCAGAGCCCATAAAATGACATTAGGATTCATCAGCTCACTGGTCTCATCTGCATCGTCCCTCAGCTTACCCATGCTCCCTCTGAGAGTACCTAGGCACAGCTGTGTGCTGCCTGCTTCCCTCATGATTTCCTCCTATTTCTGTTTCCTCCCATCCCAACTCCATGTCTCCCCTTTTGACTGTTCGCTTAACTCCTCATCCCTCAAGGCAGGCACAGCTTGATCCTTCAAGAAGCCTTCTAAGATCTGAATACATGTTTTTAGGTTCTTTTGCCAGAATTTTGCATGAAGCCTTGTATATCAGTGGTCCATTTGTTGAATGGATGAAAGATGGATGTATGAATTTAAATTTGTTCATTGTCACAAATGTCTGGAAAAGTCCTATACAACTAGATACAAAAGAGCTTTGTAAAAACTCACAGGAGCAGATATGTCTTGAGCCAGACTCTGCTTTTAATCATGGAAATTCACTATATCGCTTCCAGCCTCAACTAACTAGATATTTAATTTTCACCCAGAGATCATAGGAATTTTGCTGCTTTATAATTCCCAATATAATCAACTTGAATAAGTCACCCTTACTGTGGACACCCACATTAGCCAGAAAAACCACGGCCATGTTAGGGAGATCTGATCTGTAGCCAAATCCTCTTATATGCTCTTGAACAAACCTGGCAGAAATCCAACTGCTCAACTTAAATAGACATTTAGCCATACTGTGCATTAGATATGCCTGGTAACCTCAGAAAAATACACTTGAATAGCAATGCTGGCTTAACATACTATAATATGATTGTAGTATAGAACAAAAACTTACTGGCAGCCAGAATCATTGTGCTTTTATTTGAAAATATACTTGATTGTGAGTCTATAAAAAAAATCCCAGGAGATCTGTTATACTACTTACCAGAAAGTAAGTACTCTTTAAAAAACATTTATTCAAAACCAAATTAAAAATAGACTTTCTCCTTTCTTGTTACCTCTCCCCCTTCTTCAACCAGTGGTCATTTTGATACATCCAAACAAACTATTACAATTATTTTTTTTTTAAAAAGACCTGTGGCTTCTAGAACATTCTAACACAGGTTGTATAGTAATTCTCATAATTCTATCACCTACTGAAGTGAGATTTCTTCTTCTCGCTGAGTAACTAACAAGAAACTCATTATCCTGCGTCATTCTAACTTTACATTTAATTCCCTCTCCTGGTGCATCCCCCTCCCAAACACAGGGGAGCCCCAGTGCTGGTTGGTTTGCTTAACTTGGAAGACCTTAGTGTCTCCTCAGTAATATGCCATGAGACGCTATATGCCCTTTTAGCATAATTTTGATGAGAGTAAAACATTGTGTAGCAAAACCATGTCTTCAATACTTATGGTTTCTTATATATTTTTCTCAGATTGAGTTTCAAGTCATTTGTAAGGCACAATGTTATTGCAGTGGATACAATTTATGCACCCTCTGGTGGTCAATAGAACACAATCAATTCTTCTGAACATTAAATTATTTAAGTGTAATGGCCAATTTTATAGTTTGTGGTGCATTTTCCCCTCTTTGATCTAAATCCTTATGTTCAAGGTAAGAGCTGTCTTAGTTATTTTTGTGTGCATTAAGCTTTGTCCTTTCAAAATGCTACTGCTAAGTCATGAAATACCACAAGCATCAGGTTAAGTGTTTATTCAGAAATCTGAGATAAAAGAAGGAAGAGGCAACCTCATCCTGATTAAGAGTTTAAGGAAACATCGTTAACAACAAACCAAACTCATTTTAAACCAATTCACACAATGGGAACAAAGCCGTCAACTAATAACATAACCACAGGACACGTACTATCACATACTGTCAGACATTGTTAAGTTTTAAATAAATAATTTCAGCTTTGTAATTGTTGTGTTGAGGAGTAGAAAATGTTATTGAATTAGCAGAAATAGACTGTATGATTTTTTTCCTTCCACAGCAAAATTCTGCACTGTTTTGGGAACTGTGTAAATACCGATGATATCCCAGTGTTTAAAGCTGTGTTGACATGATAAAGTGCTACAATTTTAACTTGTTATTGTGAGACAAAAGATGCCTCATTAATTTCTGCTTCATTGAAAACCGAGGAACAAATCAATGTTTGCCAATGGGAATGAAGCTAAATGAGCAGCAAAAAAAGAAAACCTAAAACATCCTGGTAAGACATTAGTTTACAATGTTAAAAAAGGTTTCAAAGGATTGTCTAAGTCATGTTTAGTCAAAATTTAGATAGAAACAAGAAACTATTGTAGTAAATTGAAAATAAATTTACCAGCATACATTTAATTTTAATGCTGTTGAATCTGAAAAATATTCCTTTATGCAATAAATGTAGCACTGTTAGTCTAACCCATTATGAATGAAAGAAGAGTGTCAGTGATCTAAGAAATGTGACTTCTTGGTTATTTTCAGCACTTACAAATGTTACATAAATGGTACTTTAAGTATATTAAAGATTCAAACATCTTCCAATTTATCCACAATCCACTTAAAGACTGTTAAAGATCGCAGAGTGGCAGATATACCTAAGGGTGTTCGAATTAATCTACTCCTGTCCTTTCATTTTATGAATGAGGAAGATAAAGACTAGGAAGAGTAAAATATTTGTTTAAAATCTAACAACTAATTAGTAACAGAACAAACAAATCTGGGTCTTCTAATTACTTTCCGCTTAGGCACAAAATTAAATTTTTGAATGAGAATGTGTGTTTTGAAAAGTCAATTCTTTCTTTGCCTGGTTTACAAATGACCAGAGTCACAGCCCATAGTAATCACTTCTGGGTAGTTAATGCCCTTCCTCACACTGAATCTGAAGTAGAAGGCTATTGCTTTATTTCCAGTTAAGTGTGTGAAGAGACACACTCCATTTTTCAATGGATGGGGTGATAGTATAAGCACCAAGACTACTTACAAGATAGAACATGTAGATGAAGTGTGGAAAGCATTTTGTCAGAGCATCAACCTATCAGGAAGTCAGTGGGAAAACAGCACTTCCAAAAGGTAGATTTGTAGAGAAAAGATGGTGACAGTCACTTTGTATTGTTTTCAAATAGTTCCTAAAAACAGCTGTCTATGTTGGGTGTGGGTTTATCAAGGACTTGCATAAATAAGGAAGGCAATGGGAAAGTCTCCACTAAAGTCTAAGTTGGGTCTATTGCTAGGACTCACCTGTTTGGTTGCTGTTAGTAAAAAAGAGAAATGTTGATTCGGTAACCAAAGCCTGGCTAAACAATGGTTGAATCTGAGCACAGGGTACTAAGTTCCCTCTGACTGACCCTCAGGGCAACTCCTCAAGGAGCAGAGGAAACTCCCAGCAAACTGAACCGTAACACCCAAAGCCTTGATGTTTTGATATCTCTCATTAAATTAACTAATGCTCATAGACTCCTTGGACATAGAGTCCTGAATAGAGGTTCATATGAATAAACACTCTTGGCAAGATGTAGCCTGCTGAACTTGAAGAGGACTCAAGCATGTAAAACTGCTACGGACAAAGTATTCACCTTGCTTTTTTTGCTTCTAATAGTAAGCAGATTTTTCTTTTTAAGTTCAAACCAAACATACTCCAAATTAGTGGAGGTTGGGAGAGGATGATGGAGGTTGTCTGGGAGAACAGTAGAAAACTAAGATTTTCCTGCTAGTTGTCATTAAGTAGGTACACACTTTTGGGGGAGTTCCTTAAACCGCTATGTCCTCAATTCTTCTTCTTATTTTTCTTAAGTCTGTTCAAAAATCTGATGAAAGGATTTTTAGATTACACAAGGCAAGACCTTTCTGAGATTAAAAAGGATAGTTAGGGAAGACATGGAGTCCCAGAATATTTCTAGAATTGTTTCGGTGTGTCTATGTACATAAATACTTTTCTAGGAAGAAGGATAATATTTCCACTAGAACCTCAAAGAAATTAGGTGACTGAAAAGGCGGAGGACCACTGGTTGAGACAATGGGGTCTTTAGTTACTGATGTATCTGGTTGCAGATCAGATCAGCAGAGATCTTAACATGGTCATAAAATCTGTCCCACAAACCCTTCTTGAGTTCCCATTTATCTTGATGAACGGTGTGTAATTTTTTTTTCACGAGAAAAAAAAAAAAAGGGAGGGTGCACATAAAATCAAATCGAGTTCACTATCAATAAAGATTTAAAATGCTGGAGATTTCAAGAAATATTTTTATACCTGTGGCTAATGAAAATTTATTTTATATATGATCAGACTGTTAGATATTTGCCCACTCGTGCTGAATTATTTTAATACTTCTTTCTTTTTGAGTTAACTGACTTGAAACAAAAGGCTTGGCTCCTCCTTCCAACTGGCTTTTTTTTTTTTTTCTTCTGATGCTTGAGTGTGCCGTGAAATGATGATGGATTAGCTGTGGTTCTATTTGAAGCAGCAATTAACATTTTATAAAGATTTCATCCATGAGATATATTAAATAGAAGCTATTTATAATCTCACAATAGCTGGTTGAAAATTAGAGAAAAGAGGGAAAATGACACTAGGAATCCCAAGGAGCTTGTAAAAGGAGAGGTAGAATGCAGGAGAAAATGAGGACCTAGGAGAAAACGAACATGACCACACACCCAAACAGTACCAAAGCCTAAGGAGAAAGTAGAGGGGAGAGGACTACTCTAAATGGAACAAAGGTAGCAAAGAGAGAAATAAAGTCAAAAACAGTACAGTTGGGCCTTTCAAAAAAAAAAGAAAATCGCAAGACG
Organism: Cricetomys ansorgei; assembly: GCA_026225945.1. Taxonomy (NCBI): domain Eukaryota; kingdom Metazoa; phylum Chordata; class Mammalia; order Rodentia; family Nesomyidae; genus Cricetomys; species Cricetomys ansorgei. The sequence goes on from JAMJFZ010004031.1 coordinate 8,438,548, forward strand.
TTGGATGGCTTCTCGCTAATTAAGACGAAGACAAGGCAAGGAGAAAATGTCAGAGCGAGAGACGTTGCCTGTGATTATCAGATAAATACCAAAAGCTCGGGGTAACGATCTCTTTTTGGAAGAGACGCGCCAGGCAGTAAGGAATTCTGTTTTTTCCTCAGACAACACCCACACGGTATAACGTAAAAAGGGGAGAGTGGGCTTAAGCACCTGCCTTCCAGCAATTACATTAGGTAATTCCTGAGGCTTTGCAATTACCCGTTTCCGGGTACACTGATCGGAAACAGGAGGGCTCCTGGATCCCACTGAGCCCAGCAGCATCCGCAGGCAGGGGCCGCTTGCCGGTTAACTCTGAGGGCGCCGGCAGGAACCCCATCCTCAGGCGAACCCAGTCCTTAGGCGACCCCGCCAGCCCGCGAGCCCGAGCATCCTCCTCCCTGCTCTCATCCCATTCGAGAAAAAGCCTGGGATCTCAGGAACCGTACCCGCCTCGCCTCGGGGCCGCCACCGTAGCCTCAGGGGAGCGTAGTCTCGCCCCGCGCGCCGCGGGTGGGGCGCGCTCCCGTGGGCCGCGCGCGCCCGTCGCCATGGTAACGCTGGCCGGGCCGCCCGAGGGGCTGGCGGGAGAGCGGCGCGCTCCGGCAAGATGGCGTCCGCGAGGTCGCGGGGTGCGCAGTGAGCGCCGGCCGCCGTCGCTCCGCCCGGCCCGCCGCGCCTCAGGTCCCCCCGCCCGCGCGCGCCCCGCGGGCCCATGGCGGCGACAGGTGCGGGCGCGCGGCGGGCTGCCGGGCTGCCGCGGGCCAGGCGCGCCCCTCGCTGACGCGCGCGCAACTTTTCCTCGCCGCGGCCCCCCGCGGCCTCCGCGCCACGCCCCCCGGGCCGCCGCCCCGCCGAGGTGCCGTCTGCGGGCCGCTGCGGGAGCGAGGAGCGCCAGGCGGCGCGGCTCCACCATGGCCCTGACCCTGTTCGGTGAGTGCGGTCCCGGCTCCCCGCCGCGGGTGGGCCGCGCCCCGGAGCCGCGAGCCGGGCCGGGGGGCGCGGGGCGGGCCGGCCGCCGAGTTGGGGCTCCTGGAGCGCGGCCCCGCGCGCCGCTCCCATTGTCTCCTCTCAGGCAGGGCCGATGGGCGTGAGCTCCCGGGCCAGTGCTGAGGTCGTGGTAAACGCACCGCGCCTCTCCGACGTGCCAACTTGAGAGGGAAGTTGGCTAGTTGTTTGCAAGCCAATTTTCCCCAGTCGGTAAATAAAGATCCTAGAAAGTTTATTTATTTCGAACAAGACGTGAAAGCATCCCCAGCCTCTCTAGAATTGCCCGGTCCATGTGTTGCTTCCTGTTGGATTGTTGGGCATTTTGGGGTGACTTGGTACATTGCATTGGAAATAGGAATATGTGAACTTAATTTGGTATTGGTTAAAATTGAAAATGTGTGCTCTGACGAAAGAGGACAGAAGAAAGTTGGTTACTGGGAGGTAACTGATCAAAAGCAGCGTAATTTTGAGTATTGGTTGGGAAATGTTATTTTGTGGATGTAGTTGCTGGAACACTATTGTTTCAACGGCTGAGACAGTTTACAATGACGGTGGGTTGGGAAAAAGCACTGGAAAGGTACATTGTTTCCTTTTACAAAAAACAGACCTTGGCACATCATTTCCAGAGAACTCAGTATTTCAAAACTTAGATTTGTAAAGAATTCAGTTTTTCAGAGTAGTAAGGTACAATGATGCATTACTGATAGCCACGAGGACATTTCTTATAAGTTATTCAGCGTATCCAGATTCCAGTTGAGTTTTAATTATGTCATCTGATCAGGCATGTTATGTTGTCACATACCATAAATGCTTTTTGTTGTAGATATCTCCTACTGAATTCAGCTGCTGGAATCAGTTACTTCTGTTTTTTTCTTTATCTGAAAAATAAAATCTCACTTGTTTTGCCCCACCTTGTATTTAGTCTGTATTATTTAGCGGAAATGGGGACTTTTTTTGTACAAAGGTTAGAAATGATGTAAGGCTATACTCCTTGCTGATATTTTCTTCAGAAACAATGGTGGTAGCTAATTAGCAACTGTTGCAGCTCATACATAGCGGTAAGATTTCCAGAGGAAGAGCTCTTTAAAACTGTAGCTAGTTAAATTAATCGGCGCTAGTTTCTAATGAGATATTCTGCATTTTTAAGGATTTCAAAAGTAAGTTGTATTCATCTAGTATTTTATTTTATTTTTAGAATATTGACATTCCTGATAAATAAAGCAATTAAACTGGGAAAACAATAGCTTTTTAAATGGGTTCCTTACTTGCAAGCCTTTCCCTAGGTGCAAATAAGGAAAAGAAGGGTTTGGGATTCAATCTGTATGAAAAACTGCTCCCACCTCCAGCATGAATGACTTGGTTCTATATTCTAATATGTGCTTATGGAACATAGAATTATAGAATTCAGTTTATAAAAAATTCCCTTTGCTACAATGTGAATGTTGGTGTATTATAAAGCATACCCCTCAACATAACTGGGGGTGGTGATGGGGACTCATACTCTGTAGCCTAGGCTTGCCTAGACTTTCCCAAGTGCCAGAATTATAGGGATGAGCCACCACACCCACTTTGGTTTTTTTTGGGTTTTTTTGGTAGTGATGGAGTAGTAGCTGTTTTTAACAGCTGTCGCAGACCACTCCTGTCTCCTGTGTCATCTGTATATCTGTTAAATGTAGATGCTTTTGTCAAAAGTCAGGGGGTGGGGGTTTAAAGGGACACTCATGATTCTCTTAGGGGCACACACAAGTTTGAGAGCTGTTGAATTACAGGTAAATAATAAGAGATTGGATCAAATTTTCCCAGTTCATAAAACCTTTTTGCATATCTGAAGAGAAGCACCTAAGAGTTAGAAGAAATGGATTATTATTTTAGGTTTTACTACCATCTACTTGGTCTTAGAAACATTTCTTGTATCTATATTCAGTCTTTTGGAGGTGGAAGAGGAAGTACCCATATCTTCCATCATGCTGCACACTAGCCTGTTTTTCTTTTCTTTTTTTCTTTTTTTGTTTTTGAGACTGGGCCTTTGAGACCTCTTGCCTTAGCCTCTTGAATGCTGAGACCATAGGTGTATTTACTGTTGATGACCAGAAACGAGGTTAGATGAACGTGTTCTGTCAGTCATCAGGTGAGAGTTCAACAGATTGCACCTTCAGCTTCCCACAGTAACCACCCCTGACAATCTTGAGTGTCTTGGTCAATAGCTGTCTTGAGTATCTTGGTTTTGCTGGCTTAGACTACCAACAAAAGAATATAGACCAGTTCCTCAGCTTGTGCTTTAAATTTTCATTCACATTTTTTGTAGATGTATGTAACTACTAGAACTTAATTTAGATGACTTTAGAAGTTCTTATTTAGAGTTTCTGTGTGTATATGTGCACCTGTTTGCAAGTGTGCAGTGCACGTGCCTGTTTACATTTGTGTATATGTCAGGTGTCATTCCTTTGGAACCATCCTCCTTGATTATCTTTGTGCCAATGTGCATTTAAAAGCACAGTGTAGCTCCTCAGGTTCCTTTTACCTTTTCTTCAGGCAGGGTCCCTCACCTTGGAACTTGCCAAACTTGCCAGCCGCTCTATTTTCATTTGTTACCATGAGGACCTGAGTCCTGTGAGGCAAGAGCTTTACCTGCTGAGCCACCTTTCAGCCCTACCGTGTGTGTGTGTGTGTGTGTGTGTGTGTGTGTGTGTGTGCGCGCGCGTGCACAGTATATGTGTTTGTGTACCATCTCCTGTTCATGCACCTGTGGCAGACAGAGGATGCCTTCCTTTATTGCATTCCAACTTATATTTTGAAGCTGGAGCTCACTGTTTTAGTTAGAGTGGTTGGCTGACAAGCTTCCAAGATCCTCTGTCTCCTCCTCCAGTCCTACTACACCTGGTTTTATATCCTGGTTGCTGGAGATCCAAACTCAGATCCTGATGCTTGTCCTTAACAAGCATCTCCTCCACTTTCCCACTTTCCCCAGCTCCCTAGGCTTTCTTTTTATTTATTTTTCAATTTTATTTATGAGTGCTCTATCTGCATGTACACCTGCATGCCAGAAGAGGGCATCAGACTCCATTACAGATGGTTGTGAGCCACCATGTGGTTGCTGGGAATTGAAGAACAGTCAGCTCTGGAAGAACAGTCAGTGTTCTTAACCGCTGAGCCATCTCTTCTGGGTTTGCCATGTAGACTAGATTGGCTAGCCAGGAAGCCTCAGGGATCCTCCTGCCCCAGTGTCTCCAGGGCTGAGACTGTTGGAACTGGCTTCCATTCTTGACTTTTTTACTGGGGTGCTAGGGATTGAACTCAAGTCCTTATATCTTGGGGACAGGCACTTCACCTACTGACTCTAGCTCTTAGGGCTTCACTATCATTTTTTAAAATTCGCATAGGCATTGACAGCGTTCATCTTTAAAAATTCAGAGATTTGAAACTTTTTTTTCACCTTTCAAATGAATCCATGTCTCAGTATCAGGCTTGATATGTTTATTTTTTGTTTTAAAATTACATTTCCTTACTTATGGGAGAGGAAGAGGAAAGGGACATGCTAGGGTGCCTGTGTGGAGGGAGGTCAGGAGACAGCTTTTGGGAATCTCTTCTCTCCTTTCAACCTGCGAGTCCTGGGGATTGAACTTCTGTCAGTAGGGTTGGCAACAAGTGCATTTACTTGCTATCTTACATGGCTTAAGAGCAGTGCAAAGTTAGTTTTTGTTTTGTTTTGTACTTGGGATTGAACCCAGGACCCCCTGCATGCTAGGCAAACTTCTTTTACTGAGTCATATCTCCAGCTCAATACAGTTTTTAAAATCCTTGCCAACGAAAATAGCCCAATGTATTTCAGACAGACTCATCTCATTGGCTTTGTTCATTTGGTTTACAAACCTCTGCTGCATTGTGCTTGTTATGTTGTGCCTTCTGTGGTACTGATTGTCTTTTCTAGGACTCTGGTGTATATTCACAGTTCATTCACAATGACATTTTGCTGGACTCTACCAGATAGGGAAGTGCTTATTCCCTAGTAATTACTAGGATAATAGGAAAGTCTGAGATCATCTAATTTAGGCCTTTTTACTGCTGTGCTTGACAGCATGTTGTGATAGGCCACACCTGTACAGTCCTAGTTGGCAGAACTGGGTGAATTACCATGCTTCCTTTGGCAGGAATTTCATTATTTATAGCTTAAGGGGCTGTGGTTTCTACTAGGCCAGTGATGAGGCTGGGAACTTGGTATGATCCCTACCTGACTGAACCTTGAACAATGCTCATCTCTGTCTGGGTAGTTGGTGCTGGTGCTAGCTACCTCATCCCCACTATCATGTAGTTCCTATCATTATAACCATAAGTCATTTATAGTACGTTCTTACCATCTGTGATGATTTGGATGAGAATGGCCCCAACAGGCTCAGATATATTTGAATACCTGATCTCTAGTTGGTTGAACTATTTGAGAAGGATTAGGAGGCATGACCTTGTTGGATGTGTGATATCACTGTGGACAGGCTTTGAGAATTCAAAAGACTTGTGCCATTCCCAGTGTGTTCTCTCTGTCATGTGAACCAAAACAGAAGCTCTCAGCTGTCCCTACCACTCCCTTTGCTCTATTATTCTGTCATCACCAACCCTAACCCTCTGAAACTGTAACCTCTAAATTAAATGCTTTTTTTCTTCTCTCTTTCTCTCTTTTTTTTTTTTTTTTTTTTTTTGTTTGTTTGTTTGTTTAGCTTTTCCAGACAGGGCTTCTCTGTTGTAACTCTGGCTAGCCTGGAACTTAACTCTAGTAGACCAGGTTGGCCTCAGATTCACAGAGATCTGCCTGCCTCCCAAGTGCTGGGATTAAAGGCATGTGCCACCAACACCTGGCAAATGCTTTCTTTGATAAATTACCTTGGTCATGGTGTCTTATCACAGCAATAGAAAAGTCACTAAGATAGAAGTTGATACAAGGGACTGGACTATTGCTGTGACAGGCCTGACCCTATTTTTTTGAGGAATGTGGAAGACTGGGACCTTGAAGTAGGCAAGTGGTTTAACACTGTGAGTGGGTCTTAATGGGCTGGGAAGACCACAGCGCTGACAGCAATGTGTACTGTGGAGCCCAGCTTAGAGGCTTCTGAGGAGAACAATATAACAACCGGGCTAGAGAACATTCTTAAGATAGCTTGGCAATGAAGGTGGTTGCTTTTTGCCCTGTTCTAAGAGTCTGCCTGAGACTAAATTGAAAAGTATTGTATTAATTTCCTTGGTGGAGGAGATTCCAAGACAGGCTATCATGGACTTTGTCACATGGTTATTAGTAATCACTGTTATGCAGGTTTACAATGAAAAAGAGCAAGCTGGGCAAAAAGAAATACAAAATGTAGTTTGAGGAGAAAAATGACACCAGGAAATTTAATGTTGAAGCCAAAGCTGTGCTAGGAGATGAGAAGATTAAAGAAAGGCTTGATCTGAAATGGAATAAAGGGAGGGGGTGACCTCAGAGCAGGACCCCATGTAGCTAAGCTTCTAACTTGTAAAAAGGAAAGTCCTGAGGATTTACTGCTCAAAGAACAGCTTCTGCAAATGCTACTCAGGAGAGCTGCTGAGTCCAAGTGGGAGGAAGTCCCTGCATGGAGGCCCAGAGAGGCCATTTCCTGGAGTTGTGAAAGAAGCCTGGATCTTCAAGATGTAGGAAGATGCCAGTGCCCTGGGATATCTGCTGAGGAGGGTTGCAGACGGGGTGTGGGAAACAACCCAAGAGAAAGAAGTGTGTTTTAGTCAGTAAAGCTGAAAGGGCAGAGCCATCTGAGCCCTCAGACATCAGACATAGGGCTTCAGGATTTGGAGTTTGCCCTGCTAGTTTTGCTTCAGTTTTTCTCCCTATGCCTGATTCCTCTCTTTGGGGGTGGTAATATATATTCTGTGCCATTGTGTATTGGAACTATGTAATTTTGTTTTTGTTTGTTAGGTTTTGTTTTTATTTTCTTAATTCTACAGGGGGTTATAGTTAAAACGAGATTTTCTTGGGTCTCAGAAGAGACTTTGAACTTCTAAGAAGTTTTGAGGCTCTGAAAGACTATGGGGACTTTTGAAGTTGGACTGGCTGAATTTTGCATTATGATATGGCCACAAGCCTGTGGGGACCAGGCTATGGAATGTGGTGGTTTAATGAGAATGGCCGCCGTAGGCTCAGATATTTGGATGTTTGATTCCTAGTTGCTAGAAGTGTTTTGGGAAGGATTAGGAGGTATGGTCTTTTTGGAGGAAATGTTGCTGGCCCTAAATTAAACACTTTCATTTATTAGTTGCCTTGCTCATGGTGTTTTGTCATGGTAATAGAGAAGTTATTGAGACACCATCCCTCAGTCCCTCAGCCACAGAAACCTTTCATTGTAAGATTGTCACTGTTCTGACTCATCTGCTTATAGGTGAGAGGACCAGTGCCCCCTAGTGGGCTACACTGACCTCGCCTCTCTGTTAATGTCAAGTACTGGCTTTCCCAGAAACCTCTGTTTAATGTCAAGTACTCACTTTCCCAGAAATGTTTTCTCAGAACATTTAATGAGCCAATTCTTTACTCTGATTCTGACCAGAGAGATCCCCTGCTTCCTTTAAAAACCTTTATGGCCAGCTTTCTGGGTCGTCTGCCATCTTACATGGTGCCTGACCTGAGCATGCTGGTTTGTTCTGCTGAATAAAAGTGCCTTTGCTTTTTGCATAGGTGGTCTTGCTGGTCTTTGGGGGGCAAATTTTGGACTCAACATAGGCATCTCTGTAGAAGTCCTTCAGGGAAGTTAAATGAGAATGCCATGTTTGTTAACTGGGAATGTTGTGTGTGTGTGTGTGTGTGTGTGTGTGTGTGTGTGTGTGTGTGAGAGAGAGAGAGAGAGAGAGAGAGAGAGAGAGAGAGAGAGAGAGAGAAATATTTAGCAAATTTTGATTGTCCTGGAATTAAAATTTATTTTCAAAAAGACAAATCGACTGAATGCTCTCAGTATGATATATGTGATCAGAAGCTAATTGTAAAGGAAGCTCTCACTTTAGTCTCTGCTGACATTTTTTTTAGATGTACATATTTTATGTTTATGTGAATGTTCTGTCTGCATGCATGTGTGTGCACCACATGTATGCCTGGTGCCTGTAGACATCAACAGAGGACCACTGATCTCTTCAAACTGAAGTTACAGATGGTTGTGAGCTGCTTAAATATGCTTAAATTCTGTGCCGTCTCCAGCCTCTTTCCTGACATTTTTATCTTTATTCTAAAGAATATGAGAGGGCAGTCTGATGGTCAGAGCCCATCTTCTACCTTCTTCAGTGTCTTAGATTTTCAGCTGTCATCAACACCACTGCCATAATTTTAACTATTTATCCTCATTTTTTTTTTACTCATATCAAAAATTTAATGTTTCATTTTAAAATTTGCCTTTTGTTCTGGTATCATGTAAAAGAGCAAAAAGAATGGTTGTAATAACTGATGGCTGTGATCTGTGTGCAACATGTAAAGGAACAATGATGACACACATCTGTCCTTCAGGGTCCCGTTCTATACATAGCCTAATCTTTGGAGATAGAAGTTGGGAATATGTACAGTTACAGAAAGGTAATGTTTTTGTTAAGAAAAGACTTTTAACTTTTCATACCCATTTTTGTCGATGTTTCCTATTTTAACATCACTCTCTCCACTTAGACATTTTTTCCTTTGCTGTTCTACTCATGAAAACCAGAGGCATTCTTCAGACTGTGTATCTTCTCTTGTAGATGTATGTATCTGATTCATGCATAAAAAGAGGAAGCAGATGCACTGTTGTGATCATAGGCCATGAAGAGTCTGAGGCAGGAGTTCTGGAGTTCTGGGCTAGCCTGGATTACTTGGTGAAACTGTCTTAAAAGGAGGGACACAAATTATTCATCTTTTAATTTTGGTCTCCAAAAGCTACCTCTGTATTTTGGACTAATTTAAAGCAGTTGTAAGAAATTTGGCAGAAACAGACTCCTTGAGCATGCTTCCTAGGCAATAATAGTTGGAAAGAGATGGCATAGCAAAGTAAGTTTTGTTTTTAACCAGGTTGGTATAACGTAGGGAATGCACTTTGCTGTTATCTTGAGACATCTCAATCAGAGGATCTTGCTGAGGCTGAACTGGTGTAGCTTTTCTCAGTCTCTCTAAATGGTTCTCCTTGATGTGGCTAAGGGATGCTTCTTTAATCTCACATGAAGTGACAACGCCCCTAGGAACTTTGTCTACCACAATATGTAAATGAAGCAAAATTATTGAACTTTCTGTGTAAAATCATGACTCATTCCTACTTTGAAAATTATTTCTGTGAGCTGTGATTCCTTCCTTCCTTCCTTCCTTCCCTTTTTTCTTTTTTTCCCTTTTTTTCTTTTTTTGAGATAACCTTCTGCTTCAGTCTAAGTGCTGGAATTATAGGCATGAGCCACCACATCTAGATCTTTGATTTTTATTGGTTGATGTGAGTCTTACATTCTTTATTTTATTTGTGTGTGTAAATGTGTGCTTGTGAGTTTCATGTGCACACCATGGCACACATGTGGAGGTCAGAGAACAACTTGTGGGAATCAGTACTAACCTTCTACCATGTTTTGGGGATCAAACTCTGGTCCTCAGTCATGGTGGCAAATGACTTTACCTGCTTAGCCATCTCGCTGGCCTAATTGTTACTCTTAAATGAAAGGAAGAAAGTAACATGGCAGGGTGACCATGTTTAACATTGAAAAATCCTGTTAAATTATGTCTGACAAAATTATAATTTATTCCTCTTTTGATTTTGTGTGTGTGTGTTAAAGGCAGGTACTTCATGTAAAATGAATGCTTTGTGACAACACTAAAAACTCATGCAATAACACTTTCAAAGGCTGAATGTTAGAGGATGTGCAGTAGATTTCAGCTAAGTTATAAGTAGTCAAAACCATCTGAGTTTAAAAACATAAGCTGAGACGAAATGAAAATGTACACGCCTTTCGCCGTCAGACAATCTTGTGTAGCTCAGGCCCACCTCGGACTCTGTACCAGTTCCCAGGCATCTGGCCTCCATAGTGGTGGGATTAGAGAGGGGAGGGAATGCCTCTTCCACTGTAGAGCACACTGCACTAGCATTGGAAGAATGGCTTTGCATCCAAGAACACCTAAGAAGATTTCATATTTGTAGATAGCTTTTTTTTTCTTTCCCCAAAGAACGAAAATGCCTCTGTGTGTTTTGACTGGTTATTTTTAATTGGGGAAAGTGTGTGTTTGTTGAGAGCGATGCTGTCAGTTGTGATTTGTGGAGGAGGCCAGTGAGTCAGGGCCAGTGCATGGTGTGGCCCACAGCCCCATCACTGTTCTTCATCCAGCTGAGCTGAAAACTATTCCTTTCTCTTTCCTGACTTCACCTTTCACTTTGAGACTGATATACTTCTTGATGTAAGGCAAGACAGCAAAGATTGTAGTCCAAGAACTGTCATTACTAGAATAGATGTTTCTGGCCACTAACTTGATGTTCTGAAAACTGAATGGGTGCCCTGGGCTCTTTAAGCAGCTATGCTCCTTCCTGCTGTCCTGTTCCTGACATCAGCACTCACCTTCAGCCTATACTGCATGTTCCTCCTGTTTGCACCTTTGATGTAGATCTTGTCCCCAGCTCCATAATGGGTGTGAATTACTTTGGTAGAGGTGACTTTAGGATTGCAGTGGCTTGGTTAGATGGAACAGACAACAGGTGAGTGCTGTAAATGGCCATCTAAGGATTACCCTTGGTTGAGTAGTTTCCCTGAAGATCTGTATGGCATGATAGTAAAGCTGAGGTGTGAATAATACCATGTTGATTCTGTACATAGCCTGAAATATTTTAATTTGTAGTCTGGGAATCTTAAAGGGTAAGACGGAATGTAGGACAAATATTTGATGAAGGAATTGTACTGTAAGAGAAAAGAAAGCAGTTTCATTTAAAGGGTAAGACATTACTAAGGGTTTATGGAAGGTGGTGTAAGAAGCAAATCCATGCTAAAAAGACACAGCATATGAGGTTAGTGGAAGGTATTGATGGTTACATTGAGAAAAGGAAGCCAACACATAATTTTGCTTTTGAGTAGCTCCGGAGCTGTGGGTGTGTTTCTCTGTTTTCCAATTTGTTTACTTATCTGTTTGATGAATGTGCATTGGCTGCCTAATACGTACCAGGCAAGTATTAGTTTCTGCCTTTAAAGAGTTCATATTTACAATAGGGAAAACAGGTACCAAAAAGTGTATATAATATGCCATGTGTCAGGACTGTGGGAGAGGAAAGCAGAGTGAGAGGCTCAGGTGTTCTGTCTCAGCAGTCAGAGAAGGCTGTAGCAGCACGTGCCAGCCAGGCAGCCAACTACGGTATTACTAACAACCAGGAGATGTTTCTAAATTATTAGGCATAATTAGAGAATAATCTCTACTTCATTAAACTGTTGTTCATTTTTGTTACAGCTCTACAAAGGAATTGCACATAAATTAACCTGTTTGTTCATGTTTTACCTCCACAGTAGGGAACATAATCCAATTGAATAGGAATTCCATATCAAAATGGCTGACTCAATTTTTCAGGGCTCTGAAAGTAAAAACAATATAATCTTTTTGTCATAGTAAGCATACAGGCTACATGCCTTGTTAGTTTTCATGTGACTTTTACTATACATGTTTAAACATATTTCGTGTGGATTAGAGGCTTTTATTTCTGTTACTTATTAACATTTCTTATTTGTCCAGAAAGAATTTGAGGTGACTCACAAGATATGGTTTAGAAGCTAGAAAACAGTTTGTGGGGGAATTCACTTTTCTACACTTTGTGTCATTAGTTTGTCTCCCTCCCCGAGTTGTTCCCCTCTTCTTACGCTCATGGTCTGCTGACACATAAGAAAGGCTTCTCTCGACTTCAGTACCCTTGTAATGATCACAGATTATCAGTATTTCTCCATTACTGTTTCAGGGTACAAGGAAGTTGGACATAGTCGAGAGAGTGAGGCTGATGGGCAGTGATAATTACAGGGACACAAAAAGGGACAGGAGCCCATCACCCTAGGTTTGGTTGAAGTCTCTCAGTTGGTGTGGATCAAGAACTTAACACAATTAACGACATTTGCTAAGGCTGCTGGCTCTGTTCCTTTTATATAGAGATAGCTTCGAGTAAGAATATTGACATTCTTAAGGCCTCCGCTCCCAGCTGTTGACCTGTAGGTTTCTAGGACTTGCACCAGAAACACCATGAACAGCTAAAGACACATGGCAATCTTCTTGTGCAACCCTTGTGGCACATGGCTTATCAGCTTGTCATCCCATCCAAGGTACCACTGGAGTTGCCCTACACTCTCAGTTATCATAAGAGAGAGAGAGAGAGAATTCCTAATAGTCCTTTGGGATGTAACTTGAGAGCCAACAAATTTGTATATATGGATATTGCTAAAATACTTATCTGTGACTCTCCTGAAAGAAGTCCACACCCATGCTCTTGGGTGTGCTTTATTTTCCTAACTCTCTTTCTGCTAACCTTCATGCTTAAATCTGTGTCAAAAATCTCATTTTAAGAAACTCTAACTCTGCTTTGTGCTTTTTGGTTCTGACGTTCTTTTCTGAGGTGAACTCTAGGATTTGGCTTTACTTAAGTCAGGTTCTCAACCTGTGGGTTTCTCAACCCTATGTGTCAATCCTTTTGTAATAGTGGAGAAAGATGTTTTATATCCTACAATACAACAACGTATAACCAAGAAACACGTGTACTGAGAGTTAGAGGGTGGTGATAGGGAATTATCAAGAGGAGACATCAAGGATAGGGGGAGAAATCCTTGCTGACCTAATCTAATGGGGTTCTTTTTGAGAGTAGTTGGAGGTGACTGGATATCTACGATAACAAGACTGATCAGACACCACAGGTGGAAGGAACTAGCTAGCAGGGACGGTAGGTTTGCTTCTTGCTAAGTTGGACTATGCTGGCCTGGCAAGAACTGTGCCTAAGGAGAAGGCCTGTCTGAGGGCCTCGAGCAGTGGTCCTCAACCTTCCTGATGCTGCAACCCTTAAGACAGTTCCTCCCTCAGGTTGTGATGTCTCCCATCCCATTGAAAATATGTGTTTCCCAATAGTGGCAACTCACAGGTTGAGAACCACTGAAAGTTTGGTCAAGGAGAGCATCTTCTACAAGCTCTCCTTCTATTCTGCTACTGTTTGGCTGGAAGTGCTTTGTCAATAGCCGCATTCAGTGGTCTCTTCTCAGTTCTCCTGTTGATCTCTCTGCAGTATCTAATCGTTTCAGTGGTTTCTTGTGTTGTGGTCTGCTGCTGCTCTTTTTTCCCTGACTATTCTCCCTGCTGCAAGTGTATGTGTTCTTTAAGTGCTGCCCCTCCCATCTGCCTTGGAAGTCTGTGGCCTTCAGCAGGAGCAGTATGACTGAGTCCTGGCTCTCTAGCAGTGTCTTCCTGGACACTCCAAGTCCCTGTGTGTTTCGTTCCCAGAGCTTAGTGTTTATTCTTCTGTCCTTTCCTACCTCTAACTCCTGGCCATTTGCTAATTCTTGCAAAGGGCCTTTGCAAGGCTTTCACGTTATGTGTGTACTCGCTCTTGTGCTTTCTCCCCACCTTCTCTGTGGGTGTCTGTACATGTGCTTGTGTGTGCAGGTGGAAGCCAGAGGTCAAACTTAGATGTCTTCCTCAATAGCTTTTCATCTTATGTTTTAAGACAGCATTTCACTCAATTTGAAGTGTGTTTCAGCTAGACTGACTTGCCAGTGAGCTCCAGAGATTAGTGTGCTCCTCACCACCACTGGGGTTACAGATAAATGCTACAGTGCCACTTTCTCTGTGACTAGTGGGCATCCAAACTCAGGTCCTCATGCATGGAGGGCAACATTTAAACTGAGCCATCTCCCAACCCCCATCTAGTATTTCTCTTTTCCCATCTATGGCTCTCCCCTTCATTTTGGGCCAGGCCAGACAACCCTCTCCACTCTCTAATACTCATCAAAAGTAGTCCCTCTGTCTTCTGAGTATTTTGTCATTTTACCCATGAGGCTATGGCATTTGGTAAAACACTGTCTCATAGTAGTTCTGTGTCTTGTCACACTCCCGCCTTTTTCTAGCACAGATTCCCTCTATGGTAAGCTTCCTTCTCCAATCCTTACTGTGTTTAAACTGGGCACAGTGCTTCAAGCTCAAAGTGCTTGTCGAGCAAACCAGGTAAGTAGTAAAATATGGGAATGCTTTTCTTTTTTAAGCTTAGTACATTTTATTTCCTTTTAAGTGTATATGTGTGTGTGCACACACACACACCATGGTACACGTGTAGAGGTCAGAGACCAGCTAAAAGGAATTGTTTATGTCATTCCACCATGTAGTTTCGGGGGATCAGCTTAGGTCATACGGCTTGGTGGCAGGCACCTTTACCAGCTGAGTTGTCTTGCTGGCCCAAACCGATGTACTTCTGTAGTTTGTGTTCAGGATTAAAATTCATGTTTTTGTCACTTTGTAATTTTAACTGAGTTAGAAATAGTCCATAGCTCAGAATGCTTATATATTTTTGTTGTTGACCAGTTACTTTATTTTCAGTCTTTAGAGGAAAGATACACGTATATTCTTGCAATTATGTGGTCTGTAAAGCGCACATGTATCTCTTACTATGAGACTGGTTGCTTTTGTCAGCCCAGTGGTTCAAGTTTATAGTGAAATGATAATTAGATTTACATTGTTTTATATCCGGAACAACCTCTTCACACTGAAAGCGGAGGACAGAGATTGGTATCTGCACACAGGATTGGCATTCCAGGCTGACTACCTGGCCTCTTCAGGGCTGCTGTGTGTCCAGTGTTCCATTGGAAATGAAATTTCCTGCAGGGGAGAGAGATGGGGGAAGCTTTGTTCTCCATTCTTTCAGAGCTGTGGAGGCTGTTCACAGTGGCAGTGAAGGGGAAGACCTTCCTCTCTGAGTCTCCCTTTCAGACCTGGTAAGTTACCAGGTTCAGAAGGCATTTGCAGACTAGTCCTCTACCTAAAAACTGGGTTGTCAGTAGGTTTTGTTTTCTTTTTGTTTTTTCTTTCTGTTTTTACTTTGATAGCATCTCACTGTGTAACCCAGTTTAAGCCTTAAACTCTATGTAGCCCAGGCTGGACCAGAATTTATAATCCTCCTGCTTCTGCCTCCTGAGTGCTGCATCTACAACTGCACCACTGTGCTCAGGAGAAGACAATAAGCAGTAGACCTCCAAGCTCACACAATTGTTTTAGAATGTACTAGAATATTTTAAGTTGTGGTCCCTAAAGAAAGTAAACCCAGTAGCCAGACATGGTAGTGCACAGCTGATGCAACCCCAGCACTTGAGACATAGAATCAGTGCAGTCTGGAGTTCGAGGTCTTGCTCAGCTGCATAGTGAGGCCAGTGTACCTCACAGAAGACCATGTCAAAAAGCAAAGGGGGCATTCAGTGGCTTATAGGACATTCAATGTATTGCCTTCCAGCATGTCATTTAATAGTGAGACTATTGAAGCTGCCTTTGCCACTTCTCTACACTGTTTTGGAGCTTGGTACTGTTTTGGTTGTTTGATGGCATTTGTTAATTCCTCAAGGTCTCAGAAATGTTTATGGTGTGTGGTATGGCCTATCCAGTTAAAGAAGAGAACCTTTATCCCAGCATTCTGGAGACAAAGGCAGGCAGGTCTCTGAGATCAAGACCTGCTTGGTCTACAAAACAAGTTTCAGGACATCCAGGGCTACACGGAGAAACCCTGTTTTGAAAACACACACACACACACACACACACACACACGGGGGGGGGGGGAGAAGGAGGAGAGAACCTTTAAAAAACAAAATCCATACTTTTTCCTCATTGTAGTGTTTAAAAGTTAATCCTAGATTTTAAAGTTATGTTCCTTGACAAAAACCAGATCCTCTAGACTTGTTATTTTATTATTTTTTGTTACTTTATTTATTCTTTCAATTGAAATCATAAGGATAAATTATCTCAAATGAACAAGAAGAAGGAGCAAGATGGACCACTAATACAGTAGGAAAAGGGAGGATGCAGGTGCTGTTGCTGTACGGAGACTGGCACTTTAAGGCCTGCCTGGCATGTTGAGTTTTCCAGACAGATGGAAGTGGTACTTTTGCTTTGCCTCTCCTGTTGCTTTCCTAGCTCTGTCCAGACAGGGGAGCTCTGAGCTTTTGCTCTCTCTAGTCTCCTTTGTCTCCACTCTCCTGGCCCCTCCCAACACACACACACACACACACACACACACACACACACACACACACACACGTGCACACACAGGTGTCCAACTTCCAGAGGGGTTGGTGGGAAAAGCAGTAATGGTACACAGTCCCCAGCCCTTGTTTCTTTGAAATGTGACCACACACCCTCTTAATGTTGTGCGATTTCACTTTTCTAATCAAGACAGGCATTTGAAATTTGACTACAATTTTTTGAAATAACTTTTAATTAAAAATTATAAGATTTCAGCAGGTAACATCTAGTATTTTCTAATCTTATTAATAAGCTGTTCTCCATTATCAGATGAGGAAGGAAAATTAATGCAATTTAATTGGGTTAATATTAAATAACTTAAAAAAGATATGCCCTAAAACCATTTTCTTATAGGCAAGTTTAGCTAGTTTGGCTAGACAGGATGGTCATTGAGCTCCAGGGGTCCTGCCTTTGCCCCTTCTGGGGTTACAGACACATGCCACTATGCCTGTCCTTCCATGTGTGTGCTGGATATCTGAACTTAGGCACTCATGCTTAGGCCGCAGGCACTTACCAATAGTCGTCTCCCCCATCCTTGCTATGTATTTTCAGCTGACATCTTTCACATGAAAACAAACTTATTATTTTGGATAGTGCCAGTGATCAAACCTAGGGACTGGGCTTGTTAGGCAAGGTACATGTTCGTAAAATCCAAACAAGCTGTGGTAATACTGTTGAACCGCATGGTCTCCAAATTAAGAGGCCACACTGTACAGTGGGTGGACCTCATTCACTCTTGTGAGAAAATGTGGCTGCTTTTTAAGTTAAAGACAAGGATCTGGGATGTCTATTCTATTCCGCGGTGTGTGTGTATGTGTTTGTGTCTAGTGTTTATATGCTATATGACATGTCTTTTATGACATGTCAAACCCAGGCCTCATGACTCTAGGCAAGCACCTTGCATTACCACTGAGCTGGGACCCCAGCCCACTTGAATAGTCTAACTCATTAACTTCTGCTTCTCAGACACATGTACAAAGGTCATGAACTTACCTGTTCATTCATCCCATTGTATTTTAGATTCTTGATAACTTCTTTTGGTTTGGTTTTCATGAAAAGCCCCCTTTCCCTTTAAAAAAAATTTTTTTTTATTATTTTGTGTGTGTGTATGTGTGTGGGGGGGGGGACAGTGTTCTATAGGTTTGTTATATCATAAAATTGGGAGAATTACTCTAACTTCTCCACTAACTAGATGCTTTTTAAAGTCCATTTGTTCTACAAGTCTCAACTTTATTACCCAGCCTAACTTCTGAAGGTAAGGATTAGATGTTGTGGTATGACTAAATATTCCAAGTTCTTTAGAAGGATCTTACTTAAACCCATAAATGTACTGGGTATAGTAGTACATGGCTATAATCCCAATAGCTGGGAGGCTGAGACAGGAAGATTGGCAGACGGTTGAGGCCAGCCTGGGAAACGTAATGAGTTCCAGGGCAGCCTGGGCCGAAGTAAGACCCCGTCTCAACACTCTCATCCCACAAATGTAGTTTATTGTAGTTATTGACATAAGGTCCTGGTAAAGTTAACCTCTTGATTTAAGTTACAGTAACATTTTGGTTATTTGGAACCTTGTAAACATTTATTAACAATTGGTTCTGGAAACTCTGAAATAAATGAAAACAATTTCTAGGATGCCCACAAGGTGGCACTTGTCACCCTGCTTCCTCTTTCCCTCCAGCTTAAGGAGATTCAGCAAAATGTAAGAAGTTTGAATCTTAAATTTAGAACTTGGAAAAGTGTTCATTTCTAGAGGGGAGCCAGTTCTTCTGTTGAAGAAGTTAAGGTTATTTTGAAAGCTCAGTGGGATCAGTAGACTAGAAAGGGCTGCTCTGTTAATTGTATTTGCCCTGTAAATACCTTAAAAAGAAAGTAGAGGCTTATTCTTGTACCTATTTAATATATATAACCTATTGTAAAATGGAAGATATTTACAAAAATACATCACATCTACATTATTAATGGAATATATAATATTCTGGAGCCTCTCAAAATATAATATATCAGTAATAGCCTTACTAAAATGACAACTCCACAGGAGCCACACTGCCAGCCCAATTTCCTTGTGAAAAGGCACTGTCTTCCTGTATCATAATGGTATCTTCAGTTAACCAAATCCAAGTTTTAGACATCAGCCTTTACAGAGTAAACAGGACTGGCCAAAAGGTGGATCTGGATGGACAGACCTGAATGGACATTGATAATCCACATATGTTTCATAGAAGATTTTTTTCTCTCCTCCACACTGTGTTTATTTTAACTTTTCTTTTTAAAATAGGGACTACAAAGTACTCTAGCCACAGTATGTTATAGATATTTTAATTTAGTGATACTTCTGATGGGCTCCTGTATTATGGTTGGTATCACTAATAAATATGCTTCATTGTAAGAAAGCATGGGAAATGAGGATAGGAAATATTGGTATACAAGACATGTAATCTACATGTCTAGTTTCTAGTAATCTTAAAATTATGGCATTTATAAGGACACTGGACACTAGCAATTATTTCCAGGTAATTGTGTTATTTTATATTTAAAAGCAAGAAAGTTTAGTTGGAATATGATATGGAATTTCTAATTCTGTTACTTAGGAGTTCCTAATTCTAATTCTAATTGAGATTTGCTAAGTGGAACAATAATGGTGTCAACAAGAATGTATTGATCATAATATAAATTAGTCCAGGCTCCTTTTTGCCTC
The DNA here is from genome assembly GCA_026225945.1 of Cricetomys ansorgei. Taxonomy (NCBI): domain Eukaryota; kingdom Metazoa; phylum Chordata; class Mammalia; order Rodentia; family Nesomyidae; genus Cricetomys; species Cricetomys ansorgei. The sequence goes on from JAMJFZ010004031.1 coordinate 8,457,489, forward strand.
TTGTGTGTAACACTTAATTGATACCATTTTACCTGTTTACTATTTACATGAACAGTATTCTGTGTGAAGGGAATGATGCTCGGCTGATGTTGAGATTGGTAGAGACGTTTTCACTGTTGCGTATCTGTAGAAGCCTATCAGCAGTTTCCCTGGAAGGAGCACCATGTTCATAGAGGCTCAGGCAGGAAAGTACATTCAGTATACTTTAGAGCCGGAGCACTGCCTCATGGGGATGTTCTGAGTTTTCACTGCCTCTTTGTAAGGGAGGCAAGCAGTAGAAGCAAAGCTATAGAATAAGAGAGCAATAAAAGGAACTTTTTTGTTTCAGACTTTATCAGCTTTGCAAATATCTAAATGTAAGCCCCTAGCCAAATACTTTGGAGGGTTGTGAAAGTGCTCAGTTTCACCATTCTTAGGGAGGTTTGTGAAGAAGGAATCTATTATACATGAAGAAAGAATTGTAAAGCTTTCTTTTTCAGAACAATTGTTCCGTGTTCTGGCTGACTGTGCTCTGTGGGCAGGCTGCGCATGGGAAGCAGTCCTTTGTTAGCTTGCCCTTTCCTATGTCAAGGGCTCAGTGTTCCATTTCAGGTTAGTAACTGACATCTTATCATTTTGGACAGGATCTCCTTTTAAGAGTTTGTAAAAACATCTTTTAAAGTTTTAATTTCCATCGACTTCATGTAAACATTGCATTTTAGCATTTCATTTCTGAACTAGGAACTAGAGAAATTCTGGTCAGAGGAATGCAGTTTGGAAACAGATGGGCGGTTTGCCAGCATCTGGGGCTTGTTTACCCATTGGTATCAGTTGAAAACTGAAATGATATTTTTTTATTTATAAAGAGACTTGGTTATTTTTCATTGATAAAATAAAAATCATGCTTTTAATTGTATCCATTTCCAGTTTGTTTTTTTTATTTTATTTTTATTATATTTATATTATATAAATTATATATATTATATACCTATTATATAATATACAAATAAATATTATAATATTTATATCATTTTATTTTTAATTTTTTTCAGAGTCAAAGAAAGTCCAAACTTTTTAAATATAAAACTTCCTTGTCTTTATTCTCTGTGTTTAGATTTGTAGTCTGCGTTTGAGATCAAGTGGTTATTAAATAGACTAAATGGATTTTTTTCTTTGAGCATCTTTTGACATTTCTTGTGAAATGTAAATGTGTGCAGCTTGTCAAGGCAAGGGTTTGTCTTTAAACATGGACACTTTCACTAACTGGGCTCTTAAGTCTGTGTTACAGTGTTTTGTTTTATACTCATTTTTTCTAATTCCTGATTATCATCATCTTAAAGTTTTTGTGTGGGATCTGTTTGGACTGCTGTGGCCTGTGGCAAGCAGTCTGAGGTCTTTACATCCTCTTTACTCTGGCTCCAGTATAACTAACTGTAAGCAGTCATGTTTACTTATTTCTCAATGTTAAAAAAGTAAGTGCAAATGTACATACAGAAAACTAGATAATGGATCTTTGTTCTTAACTAAAATCCGCATAAGGTTAAAAAGTATGTAAAAATTCTGGATTATTTTCTAAGTGAACACACCCTAGGTTGTCTTCTAGAAAGCTCCTCAGTCCCTGCTTTGATATGATGATCAGTTGTGAACTATTAAAGTATCATTTATTTTGTTATATTACAGGAATTTAAAGTCTCATTAATGATAAATACTCATCTCTTGCAGAATATAAAAGCTATGAAAATCTTTTTCCAATGTTGTTACTTCTCTGTGCTTGATGTTGGTTTGAAATACATAATTCTTTTCATTTTCCAATGACAGTGACCTTTTGTTTTCTAATCCCTCTATTCCACATTTTGGAGGGCACCAGAATAGTGTGAGTGCAGTAAAGCGTGCAGATAGTATTTTAGACCAAATGCTTGTTCACAACTGCCTGATATAAATCACTCAGTCTGCTTTTGGAATTGCAACATTTTTTTTTATTAAGAAGTTTTAATTTGAATTTCAAATTAAACAAAAGACTCTACTTAGATATTTAATAACAGGTGAATGATTTGCCTGTACATTTTGGAAGACCTACTGGACCACATTTCAAACACGAAGTATATTTGGCATGGACCCGGTATTCTAAGTCCTACCGTAAACGTGAAAATGATAGCTTAAATAAGATATCATGGAAAGTTCTTTCAAGTATGATGTCTTCTAGGTGTTATGATTCTTCTTCTTATTAGTTGGTAGGAATTAATTAATTTTTTTTAGCTGTGTTCATGTAAGAAGTCTCTTGTACCACTTAGAAATCATACATTGCTTTATATGGCTTTAACCACTATTATTATCTGTATTCCATGCTTGGATTTTATGTGTATATTTATATGTGTATGTGTTGTGTGTATATTTTACATACACACGTTTATCTGTCACATTCACTTTTGTTAGGCTCTTTGCTGTTGTTCGTATAAGAAATGCTTAGGATTTGTTGGCTGCAGAGTGACAGAAAGAAGGAGCTTTTCCTCTGTGATATCTCAGACTCTGGCATCACCACTGAAGAGTTTATATGGAAGTCTTTTTAGTGACATCTATGATACATGATATTAAAAACATTTTCAGGAATCTGGGAGGAAATAGTAATAATAGCAGCAAATGTTCATTTGCCCTTGGCTTGCCCAAAGTAAAATTCTGATTAGTAGGTGTTAGTATAGACAGGTTTCCATAACCCTAGGTCCCACATTGTTGATTATGTGCCTGCACTGCCAAAGCTAGCAGCTCTAAGTGAAGCAGGTTCATATAGTCTGCCTTTTAGAAATTCACATCAGCCTACTAGAAAATGTAGAACCCCTCTGCCACCTAAGCCCCAAAATGGGAAGCTCCCAGATACCCTTTACCCTAAAAAAAAATTCTTAAGAAATTTAAAGAAAAAATCTCTAGCCTAGGCTGGCTTTGAACTTGCTATGTTGCTGAGAGTGACCTTGAACTTCTGATCCTCCTGCCTCCAACTCTCTGAGTACTGGGATTATAGGAATGTGCCGCAGTGATTCAGGTGATTAGGCCCAGGGCCTGCTGTGTGCTGCCCAAGCCCAGCCAAGCTACATTCCCACTCCTACCCCCCCATCTTTGCCATTTTTCTGTTTTTCACTTGCGTCAAGCATGAGAATCGTGGTGGTCTGTGGAATCCACAGCACTTAATAAGTGCCTCATCTGTGTGTTTGCTGTTTGTGATCTAGCAGAATGTCGAGTCACTGCTGTTCTGCACACCATATGTTGAAGCATGGGCTATGGTTAGGAGGAGGCAAGCAAGTTGGACGGCAGCCCACTTGACTGTGGAAAATACCAGGAAGCACAGTCATTGTATTAGATATTCTGTTTCTCACAGAAACGGTCTTCAGTGACTGCAGATAGATTTGGGTCTGATGAACTTAGAGATTCAAGACAAAAATAGCGTTAGGTGATCTGGACATTACTTAAGCTGTGAAAACATGATTCTTTGTGTAGTCACTGACATAAAATGAGAGAATGCTTGGAAAAGAAAGTATTGTAGGTCATTTGTGCATTACAGGCTTTTCCCAGTCTCATCTAAAGGTCTTCAGAGATGCCTGTAAGTTCATTTTTTTCTGTTGTAGATTTTAGGCAAGTTGGGTTTTCCATTCTAGTCTTCCAAACACATCACCGAGTCAGTTCTCCACCTTTCTGTCTCATAAGATGACAGCCTGTCCCTCGCTTGGTAACACATTGCACAGGAATGTGGACGAGCTCTGGTAGCCTGCTTTATGGTTTTCCCCTCCTTCCTAACGTACTGACAGTAGCCTGGGTCTCACTTTACCTTCTACACCAACTTCAATAGTTGTTGAATGCCACATTGCAAAACCCGTGAGTGCTGCTCTGCCACCCACTCTTCTTTTTCTTCCATATATTAGATCCTTCATTTAAAAAAAAATCATCCCCAACAAAAATGATTCATAGTTTAAATATTACAGGAAGGAGAACGTGCAGGATTATGCGGAGTTTATCTGCATATTCCAGCAGAATTTTTAGGTTAGGAGAATTTGAAATTGGAGGAGATTTCTGTTCTTGACCTTAATAGGACTCCCTTATACACTGTCAGTAAGTGCAGTCAGGATGGTGCCACTTCAAGATACCAACATGCTGTAGGCCTGAGAGCGGGCACTCTTTGGCCTTAATGGTTTTAAGATATAGTTACTCTCTCTAGACACAACAACTAGGAAACATTTTAAGGCTCTCACTGAAGGTTGTCCTACAAGGATGTCAGCAATAGCAAGAATGCATCAATAGTGTGCATGAACCCAGCTATATGGGATATCAGCATCCCTCTGCTAGCTGTTCAAACTGGTTATGTAAATACATTCTTTAGCCTGGTGTTGGGCCCTTGGACCTGCATTTGAAGCATCCCCTTAAATACCAGCACCTGTCTGTGAGCAGTCTATCTGGCCACTTTTTTCTGTTCATGTGAACTTCCTTAGATAGCCTCCTTTCTATTCTCAAGTAATTGGCTTTGTGTTTGGTTCTTTCTGACTGAGTCAGTGTTTCTAGATGAGCTTCCTGGCTCTAACTTGCCTTGTTTATAAGCTTCTCTGTTATCAGTCACAGTTATGAGCACGTACTGTGAAGTCATATGATCTGAGTTAAGGATTGACTGTGTTTTGGGGGGTATTTAACTGTGTTTACACCGTGGTCTCCCAGTTACTGGTTTTCTTATCTTTAAAAGGCATTATATTATGAGTTATACCTCCTTCTTAAGGTTGTTTTTAGTTACCAACAAAATAAACTTAAAAACATTTAACAAAAGTCTGACGAATTGAAAGTATTCAGATCTACAAAATTGATATTACTGTGTACTAGCTATTTAAGTTGACTGTAGGCACCCAAACTGATCTCAAGACCCGTTTACCCTATTGGACGTTATTGCGAGCCTGTGGACATTTTGGGGGAGGGGGCAGGTTATGTGTTTTACTATTATGAATGAGAATTCCTGCAAAAAAGCTGTGTTGACAAAGGCTGATGGACTGATTAGAACTGGAGCGATGTGAAGAGGATGGACTATTACAGTCCAGAGCCTATTCACAGCTTATCTTCGGCTGTTTTTAGGGAATTTCTCCCCCCCGCCCCGCCGCCGTGTGTCAGACCTAACATCCTGTGACTGAAGGTAAAGGCAACCTAACATCCCAACAGACTTAAAAGAAAAACAAAAAAACTTTTATAATGTATTAACAAAACCTAGTTTTCTACCAGTCAGAGGGCTAAGAGTGTTAAGACTTATAGCTGAGGTTTCTCCACCTTGCTGTAACTGCCTGATCAGTGTTTCCAATATGCTATTTAAGCACTCAAACTTGGCTACAATCTCTTACACCCTTTGACGTGAGAGCTGTGTCTTCCTTTTGACAATATTCACTGTATTTAAAATTAAAATAGAGAAATTTTAAAATTACCAATTATTTTAAAAGAAATATTAATAGGGCAATTACATGCTAGAATAAGTAACATTTTATGAAAAATAATTTTATAAGGTAGTGAGAAGAGAGTTGTATTTGTTTGTTATAATATTTTTACAAGCTCATTGCTGACTTTAGAGACTTGGAGATAGTATCTGCACTTATCTCTAGGCCTGTGATTTTGAGTGATGAAGAAACTCTGGGTTCAGACAGGTACATAGTTGGAAAAAAGAAAGGTATTTTAACAGTCTTTTTAGATAGTTGCAGATTTTCTTTGATACAACACTAAAACTTGACAAGTAGTAGTATCATTTTTGTATGTAAATGTTTGTGTTGTGGGTGGCTATGTCTGCATGTTGGATAGTTTCCCCAATCTCTGACACTTTATTTTTTTGGAGACAGTTTCTCACTGACGCTGGAGCTCACTGATCTGACTGTACTTGCGGGCCAGCCAGCCCCATTGGTCTTTCTTCCCTGCCTCTCCAACACTGGAATTAGAGTCAGGCACATCCTCACCAGACTTTGTAGGGGGTAGTGCTGGGGTCAAACTTAGGTCCTCATGCTTGTGTGGCAAGCACTTTACCACTGAATTTTCTCCCCAGCCTCTAACAAGTAGTAGTTTCATAAAAGTGATTTGTATTGTAGACCCTGAAACAGTGAACATTCTGTACTGCTAACATTAAAATTCATTACTGTACCTTGTATTTGACTGGATCTTTTGCCCATATATGATGCTATATTGTTGTGTATTTTATTTAAAAAAGATTAGTTCATAGAATTATACATATCTTATGTTAATATATTTCATTCTACAGTATATTTAAAAATTACATTCTGTAATTATAGCTATCTATCTCATTGGAGGCCTTTAAATATTAACAATCTCTTAAGCTCATGGCAGTTGATAAAGTTTCCCCAAATTCTAATTTTCTCTTGAAAGCTTGAATTTTATGACTAGTAATAAATATTCTCAGTTTTGTTGAAATGACAAGTTTACTTTGTTCATTTTCAAGAAAATATCTATCAAGTATCCACATTTGATTAGTCATAGTTTGTCATTTCTCTTGAAATTTTAAGCCACCAGCTCTCAACTCTGATGATCTCATAATGCTTTCATTCAAGATTATTCTATTATTATTTTACTCCTCATACTCAATATCCACGTAGACAGATGTTCCTTATATAGTTCCATTTTGTTATATACAATACAAAAAGGAAGTTTCTTGGCAGACAGTGTTGGCACACGCCTTTAATCCCAGCACTCAGGAGGCAGAGGCAGGCAGATCTCTGTGAGTTCGAGGCCAGCCTGGTCTACAGAGTGAGTTCCAGGGATAGCCAGAGCTACAACAGCGAAACCCTGTCTTGGAACAAGACAAAACAAAACAGCAGTTTCTTCAGGGTTGAGATTTAATACAAATCAATAGTTCATCAGGACATTCTAAAGTGGAATGTATTTTTTTCTTATTCGGTGTGAATGTGTGGTGTCGAAGTATATAATGGCAGCCACAGCACATTATTACTGCTTTGTTTTGGGTTAGGATGCCAGCAGTTTTACATGCCATTGCTTCTGCACCACCAATGCAGTATGAAAGAAAACAGAGAGGGTTAGGGCATTTTGACTTTTCAGATCAAGGAAAGAAAACACCTCGTTGAGTAAAGAACTCAGCCAGTGTCAGAGCAAGCCACAGAGATAGCCTGGGGAGATGCATTCCAGACTAAAGAGGCTACTGGGTAAATGTACATCTCCCATGTCTAATGAACAGTAAAAAAACCAGAAAGACTAGAGAAAAGTGGATAAGAGCAAGCAAAATAGATGGACTGTTGGGATAAGAAGGGCAGACCTTTTAAGATCTTGCACGTTAGACTTCTGAAAACTGTGCTTGCACTTTACTTGGTCTTATGAAAATGCAAATTCTGAATTCATACACAGGGGCTGGGTCTTAGATTCTACATTTCTAACAAGTTACCAAGTAATGCCTTATATCACAGCCCTTCTAAAATAGCAGTTTGTAGACAGTTTCATATATACATATACATTCATATACATACGTGTGTGTGCTGTAATACCTCAGCAGCATCTGAGACATTAGTCTTTAATCACACATTAATAACCACATATAGGTGAAACTGATGAACAATCACATGTAATGGAGAAAATACAATTTTCAAATCCATTGAGGTGAGGCTTTTACCCTCAGTCAGTATAAAAGCATTATAAAAATATTTGTGGGTTCAAGTCAGACAAGTATTGACTGCCAAATGAATTGTAAAATTACTTTCATGTTTCAGAACATTGCGATTTTATAATCTATAAAACATGGATTCTTTGTTGGTGTTACATGTCCAGTTAGTTGCTCCTTATATGTTCTTTAAGACAGCCCGGTTCATTACATGTTTGTTATAGATTCCACTGGATGCGTATGTCAGCCTGAGAAACTATACTCCAGATCTGTGATGCCCTGGTTCTCTTTAAAGAAAGAAAAACAAGCACCTATCAATTTGGAACACAAATAAATTCTCCTTCCCAGAGACATTTTACGTTTTGGTACCCTGTATTATCATGTGAGCAAAGTATAGTTAATTAAAATATGCTGAGTATTTTATTATACTTTGGTATGTTTAGCATTTACTTAGAATTATCCAACTCTTGTCATTTGTGGTTGACAAATCTGACTTTGGTTTCTCCTTTACTTTATTCCATATTTGACTCTGCAACTTGTTATTTAAAGCAGACTTCTCTGTAGTTTTCAGTTTCTACTTCACCTCCCAAATGACTGTGTGGATTGCCCTGAGAAATCTAGCTGAATTACCATGCATGTAGAAATTATTATAAGGTGAGGAATGATGTAATCTTTTCTCATCTCAATGCCCCACACTGCCACTTAGTAACAGGATCCTTTACTGTCCTTTCCCCATAGACTCTCAGGTAAGTGTTCATACATCTGTTTTTCTGAGCATCCTTCCTCTTATGATACTTGAAGAACAGTGGTATAAGGAAGTCTTTGCAAGAAGTTGTTTTAAGGCTTGATTGACTCTTATCATTAGGGAGTTCTATGACCATGTGAAGAAGAATGCACATTGTATTGCTTTACCTGAGTGCTTTACCTGAGGTCCTGAGTGCTGGGGTTGATTCTTTTCTTCAAGGGCAAGGGTCTAGGTCTAGGTAGGTGAACCATCGCTACAGAACTATAGAAAAGTGTGATGTAAGAATTATATGTCCAAAAGGATGAATTGGAAGTAAGAATGTTCATACTGTGTCTGCTGAAAGAGGTGAGGGTTGAGATAACTGAATTAGAATTCTTAGGGAGCTGGTTAGGAAGAGCACTAGCAAATGTATAGTTTGTTTTATTTTCTAGGAAAAAAACTTGTATTTATAAAAAGTAGTAGTTTTTGTCTACTTGACACAAACCTAGACAGAAAGAAGGAATCACACTTGAAGAATTGCCTCCATCAGATTGGCCTGTGGCCCATTCTTTTGCTTGTGAATTGATGTAAGAGAGCCTAGCCCACTCTGTGCAGTACCATCCCTGGCCATTGGGCTGGGCTGTATAAGGAAGGTTAGCTGAGCAAGCCGAAGAAGCAAGCGGGGTGACAGTCCTTCATGGTCTGCTTCAGGTTCTGCCTTGAACTCCTGTCCTGACTTCCCTTAGTGATGGATTATGACTTATAAGCCAACTAAAAGCTTTCTTTCCCAAGATGCTTGTGGTCAGTGATTTATCATAGCAACAGAGAAGCAAACTAGGGCAGTAGAAATGCTGAAGATAGTGTTCATTGGGTTACATTCTTAATACCTGGAATTTCTAGTGCTACAGATAGTCCAAGCTGTGTTAAAAAAATGTGTTCAGCAGACATATTTTTGTTGTAGTAATATATAAAATATACTATATTTTTAAAGTTCAATTATAAGAAATTAATAAAAATTTAATTTTCTGCATTTAATTTTGGACATGTAAGAGTTATGCGTTTAATTTTAGACATGCAGAGTTACACACTATTGCCATGAATGGATGAGTTCTGCATGTTGTGTTTTCTGTGGTAAAGAAGTTCAGGAAGTATGTCATATTATTAAAGGTAGAGTGTTTGCTTACCAACAGAGACCATATGGCAGCCTGTTGGGAATGTTGAGATACTTGAGAGCCTTGGCAGGAGTTGAGTCTCTTCCTGAAGTGTCCTTTAGAAACTGAGCAAGCAAGTCTGAGAACTTTTTGTAAAAGTGCCAGCATACTAGGACAAACATCAGAAATCAGCAAATATTTTAGGGAGAAAGTCTCAGGGAAATGAATTATATCTAGAAAAAAATAGTAGGTTAGAAAATGACCCTCTTCTTTTTTCATTGAGTTGAGCTGTATGTTATAGCTTCTTGCTTCCAAGAATGTAGTGGAAAGGTTTGCATGAGCAGAAGGATTTTGTTTGTGTAGTCTGTTGGCCAGCTCTGCCAAGCTGGTGAGAGGAAGCTTTGCTTAGGTCTTGAATGAAAGGCCAAGCTGCAGTTGTGAAAAGCAAAGTTTCCAAGTTGGCTTTGGTCACATTTAGAAGGAGGCTTTGTTGGGCTGAGCTGTGGCTGCTGGTGAGGAGCTGAGCAAAATGTTTAAAAATATTTGTTTCTAGAGGTCTTTGACAAGGTTATCTGTGCGCATGGTAGTTGCACCATCTCGGATTCCCCTCTTCTCCCTAACATATCAACACTTCTGGGATTCTATTCTCTGAAGGATTAAAAATAATCATCTTTGGGATTAAAACTAGTTTATTTCTGTTGCAATTGGACACATCCAACAGTTGATTTTTAAGTTGGAAAGTTTTAAGTGATTTGGGTTTTTTTTTTTAAATTTCTATTTCTGATACTATTTCTATCCCTTTCCTTTCTCCTAACCCTCCCATGTATCCTCCTTTTTCAAATTCATGGCCTCTTTTCTCATTAATTGTTACATGAATATATATATATATATATATATATATATATATATATATACACACACACACACACACACATATATGTGTATATATATGTATATGTATACACACATACACATGTATTATATGTATATTTTGGGGGCTGGCCATTTGGTATTGGATAGCCAATTGGTACACTCTTCCCTGGGGAAGACTATATTCCTCCCACTCTCAGCATTCCTTAGTTGCCTGTCCTTCTTTTTGTAGGGTTGAGGCCTTATGAATCCACGCCCAGCCACACACATCCATGTTAGCATATCTCTTGATGTCCTTGTTCAGGTCATGTTAAGGCATCGAGACTTCATAGGTGTGGTTTCTGACAATACTGGAAGACAGTCTCACAGCAAACTCCCTTATCTTCTGGCTCTTACAATCTTTCTGCCCCATCTTATGCAATGTTACCTGAGCCTTAGATACAGGAATTGTTTTGCAGATGGATCCATTGGGACTGGGCTCTACAACTTTGCATTTAGATTGGTTGTGGTTTTCTGTAATGGCCTCCATCTGTTGCAAAGAGAAGTTTCCTTGATGATAAGACTACATTTATTTGTGATTATAAGAACAAATATTAGAGTATAGTTAGGGATTATGTTGGTTTAGTAAAGTGGTTGTATATTCTCCAAGATTCATGACTTCATCAGCCCTAGGTAATTAGCAAGGTTTCCAATATCAGGTATGATTTCTCTCTGGTTAAATGAGTCTTGAGTCTAATTAGAAATTTGAGTTTGAATGTGCCACTACTCCACCTGTAGGGTTATTGTGTCTTTGTTGCTCATTGTTGTAGCTCATAGGTGTCACAGGGTTTCTCTGTTGTGACTCTAGGTGTCCTGGAACTCACACTGTAGACCAGGCTGGCCTTGAACTCACAGAGATCTGCCTGCCTCTGCTTCCCCAAGTGCTAGGATTAAAGGCATGTGCCACCACCACCTGGCTAAGGAGGAGGCTTTTAAGTCAGCTCCAACTCAGGGACCTTTGGGCTCTGTATCTAAAGTATGTGGTGTGTTCAGCCATATGGACAAACTTCCACCTCTGAGAGGCAACCAAGGGAATAGCAATAGCAATAGCTTGTGTTTTAGGTGCCTTTGGACACCCTCTCAATGGGCCCTCAAAAATGGGCTTCTCATGCCTGGTGTTGGGGTTTTGTTAGTGGTCTTTGGCTCTTGGAGGGAACATTGTCAGCCAAGAGAAGAAAAGATCATTAAAACTGTGTATGTATGTACTTATTTATACACAGATGTGTATTTTGGGTTTTTTTTTTTTTTTAGATACACAATTAGTTAATACTATGAATCCTTATGAGTTTTTCAGGATTCCTTACAGTCATTTCATGTTCTTTCCTCCCTCTTCTGTGTCTGTCTCCCCTCCTTTGTAATTAGAGCCCCCCCATTTTCCCATCTCCCCGCCAGATCACTTGTATCCCCTCTCTGTTGCTGTCTCTCCCCTCCCCCAGCAGTTGTCGCATTTTACTTTCTGGGTTTCTGTGGTTACCTAAGGATGTGTGCTCACTTCTGAAGGTTTAGCATTAAGAACCTCACTCAGCTGAGAGTATACAGTGTTTGTGTTTCAGGTCTGGATAACCTCACTCAATATGATCTTTTCTAGGCCCACCCACTTACCTGAAAAGAATTGATTTCACTTTTCTTTACAGCTGAATAGTATTCCATAGTGTATATGTACCACACTTTCTTTTTTTTAAAATGTCTTATTATTTTATGTATGAGTATTTCACAGACAGTGTTACAGACAGTTGTGTGCTGCCATGTGGGTGCTAGGAACTGAACTCTAGTACTCTGGATAAACAGTATTCTCTCCTCTCCTCTCCTCTCCTCTCCTCTCCTCTCCTCTCCTCTCCTCTCCTCTCCTCTCCTCTCCTCTCCTCTCCTCTCCCCTCCCCTCCCCTCCCCTCCCCTCCCCTCCCCTCCCCTCCCCTTTTCTCTGTCTCTCGGTCTCTCTCTCTCTCTCTCCCTCCCTCCTTCCCTCCCTCCCTCACTTCCCTTCTCTTCTTCCCTTCCCTTCCCTTCCCTTCCCTTCCCTTCCCTTCCCTTCCCTTCCCTTCCCTTCCCTTCCCTTCCCTTCCCTTCTTTTCCTTTTCTTCTTTTGAGACAGGGTTTCTCTGTGTAGCCCTGGCTGTCCTGGGACTTGCTCTGTAGCCCAGAGTGGCCTCAAACTTGGAGATCCACCTACTCCACCTCCCAAGTGCTGGAACACCACCACCCAGCTAAGCAGCAATGGTCTCAACTGCTGAGCCAGCTCCCCCACCACACTTTCATCATCCACTGTCAATTGAAGGACATGTAGGTTGTCTCCATTTCCACGCTATTGTGAATAGAGCAGCAATGAGTGTGGCTGAACAAGTGGAGTGGGTGCTGAGTCCTTTGGGCATGTGCCAAAGAGTGGTATAGCCGAGTCATGTGGCAGATTTATTTCTAGCTTTTTGAGAATTCTTCACACTGATTTCTGTAGTGGCTGCACCAGTTGGCAATGTCACCAACAGTGAATGAAGTTCCCCCTTTCCCTGCATCCCCTCCAGCATTTGTTGTCCGTTGGGGTAAGATGGAATCTTAAAGTTATTTTGATTTGTATTTCCCTAGTAGCTAGAGACAATGAACAGTTTCTGAGATATTTCTTAGCCATTTTTTTAAAACTTCTTTTGAGAACTCTCTGTTCAGGTCCTAGGCTGAATGGGACATGTGTTTGGTTTGTTTGTTGATTCCTTGTTTTTTTAGTTCTTTATATGTTCTGGATATTCATCCTCTGTCAGATGTATAGCTTGCAAAGATTCCATTCTGTGAACGTCCTCTTTACCTGGTTGGCTCTTTCTTTTGTTATTTAGACGATTTTTTAGTTTTATGAAGTCCCACTTGTCAGTTGTTGGCTTAATTGGTTTGGCTACTTGTAAGGATGAATTTAACTGACCTGATTTGGCCCTGACTTTGTGGGCTGAATTTTAATTACCTCATTTGAAATGTCTGCTTTTGACAGTTTGAATTTGTTTTCTAGGAAAAAGGAACAGTCAGTCAGGATGTGGAGTATCTAGAAATTTAGCAAAGCTCAATTTTAAATGCTTTCTCTTTAGTTTTAAATTGCATATGCTATTAAGAGCCTTTTATTTACTGTGAATTGTTTTCCAAGAAACTTCTTGTTAAGGCTTATTTTCTTTGTGACTCTTTCAGGCACTAACAGTAACACTTGTTTGGTATTTATTGTTTGATTGCTCTTGTTCTAAATGATCGCTTTATTATAACAGAGTTTTGTGGTCATGTCATTGTTTTGTCATGTCCAGATACTGCCTAGAACAGAATGAAAGTGGCAGGAATTCCTCATCAGTGCCTTGCCATTTTAGATTACAGCAGTGCAGGGAAGAAATGCCTTTGATGTCAGTAAATGTTCTTTGCTGGACTTACTTTAAAAATGAGACAGAGTTTCCTTGTACCCCAGGTGGGTCTTGAATTCTCTATGTAGCTGAGACAGGCCTTGAACTTCTGACCCTCCTGCACCTACCTTCTGAGTGCTGGGATTGTAGGTGTACACCACCTTGTAGCTTATGTGGTGCTGGGGAATGGAACCCAGGCCCTGTGCATACCAGACTGGGCTACATCTCCAACTGCAAATATTAATACAGAAGTCAAAATTACTAATTTTTAAATCACAGGCAACTTGAATGAATATACTTAAAATGTTTAAGTGTTCATGAAACATTAGTGTAAACTTTATTTAAAATTGAATGTTGTCTTTTAAAGACAACATTCTGTTGTATGATTTAAAAGTTGCTTGGTTTGAGCCTTTAAAAAGGAGCAGCCTAAGTTCAGCGGTCTAATCTGTTTTGCAATGGACCATTTACCCTTTCGGATGCAAAATTTAGCAAGTTTAACCTCACTGAAGGAGTATTCTTAAACTAAAGAGTAAAACATAGTATGTGATGGTACACAAAACTGAATTTAATATAAAGAATGAGATAATTGGAGCAAATTTTCTTCAAAATTCAGCCATCTTTTAACAACGCCTGTTGATGTACTAGATACAAATAGGGTCTATTTGGAGAAGGTATAAAGATTTGATCATATGATGTTTTAATCATAAAGAATCAGGACATTATGGCATGTATAAATAGATTGAGTCCTGCAAACCACTAAATAAGCAGTTCTGAAAATGTCTCCTAAGTGGCCCCGAATGTTAAAACTATAACACAGCAAAAGAATTATCCTAGATGTTTTACTGTGGATTTTTAAAATATCTGTCTACAGGCACAGATAATATCTTGAAATATTTTACTATTTAAGGGAAAAATGGGTATCCTAAAAATACCCATATGTACAGAAAAAGACAACATGGGAGGTCCACACATTAAAAGCTGTAACATCACATTCCTAGGAGTTAGTCAAAATCAAGAGAAATTTAATTAAGAAGCTGGTTTTTTTTTCTCCCCTGTAACAAATGCTTAACATTCCACAGGAAGTAGACATTGTACAGGAAGTAGAAGACTCGAGAAGGAAGGTGGCACTTTACTGTGTGTAAGTTTGTTACAGAACTGAGTGGTTTTCTGACCCTCACAGTGGGAACGTGTTCATAAAGGAGAGTTTGCCTGATCAATTTCCATGTTTTCCTTATCTTTCAAATAGTTGCACTGTTTCTGTTTAAAATTTCAAAATTACATTTAATTATTATTTATGTCGTGTGTGTGTGTGTCTGTGTGTGTGTGTGTGTGTGTGTGTCTGTGTGCGCGCACGCGCACATACATCTGGTGCTAGGGCAAGCTTGTGGGGATCAGAGGACAACTTGTAGGAGTTAGTTCTCTTCTTGCACTGTCTGTGTGTTGAGTCCTGGGGCTCCAACAGGTCATCAGGCTTGACAGCAAATACCTTTACCAGACAGAATATTTTGTGTTCAATATTTTTTTGACCATTATTGTTGCTGTTATTTTTCTGAGTTAGTACAAAAGGTAATACTGTATAATTTTCTAAAGAACATACAGAGATTTTCTAAATTGCTATTAAAGAAACCTTTCCCCAGAAGGCTCCAGGAGAGGAGGCTATTCTAGGATGTTCCAAGGCCACAGGGAAGATTTTGTCTGTAGTAAGTTACTTTTCTGGTACTGCTGGAAGGAGTTGTTTTATGGCCTCCCCCAGGAGAAAACATGTCTGGGCTCTGTGGTTTAGATGAGGACCCTGGTTGAGAGGAGCTGGTTTGGAGCTGGCTCCTGTTACTGTTTTTGTAGATATCTCCTAGTTCCTCATAGCTTCTCCACCATCCCTCTCCCCATATGTACACATAGATAACACACACGTATTTACATCTTTTCCTCCACTTTCCTAGCCCTTACTCATGCTATTGGGCATTTTTGCTTTTTGTTTTTTTTTTAATTATAATATTGAAGATTGAGCCTACACGCTAGGCAAAGACTCTATTGCTCATTTAAATCCCCACTGCTTTATTTATTTGTGATATAGTTTCTCCTGTATAGCCCTGACTGGATGAAACTTATTATATAGACAAGGCTGGCCTCGAACTCACAGAGATCTGCTTGCCTTCTGCTCCCCAAATGCTGGGATTAAAGGTGTGTGCCACCACACTGTTCTCTTTAATTTTAATTTTAGTTTGAGACAGAGCCTCATAAAATTGCTAAGATTGGCCTGCAGTTTGCTGTGCAGTCCAGGCAGCCCTTAAATTTATAACCCTCCTGCCTCAGCTTGCCAAGTAAGTTGAATACAGGACATAGCACCATGCCCAGTTACACCTGTGAGTTTGAGGTTTTTTTTTTTTTGTCCTACTGAGATGATTTCTCATTGTAGTTTTTATTTGATTCCCTCATGGTTAATGATGTTGAGTGTTTATAGTGGCATTTATATGTCTTCTGAGAAATACCTACTTAAGACTATCACTCATTTTCAGAGTTAGGTCATGTGGATCTTTGCTGTTGAGTTTTTTTTCCTTACATATTCTAAATATGTCTGTTTTGCCCTGTTTTTTGAGACAGGATCTTGCCATGTGGTCTAGGCTAGCCTTGACATAATAATTCATTCTCTTCCTTAGCCTCCCAGAGTGTTGAGATTATAGGTTTGAGCCACCATGTTTACCTTCTGTATTCTGGATGTTAATTATTTGCCAGGCATATACTTTATAAATATTTCTTCCGTTCTCTAGGCTGTCTTTTATTTCCCTAATGCTTGTCCCCTGTACCATACCATGGCTGTCTTAAGCAGCTGTTCATGAGTCATATATTGTCTGGTTCTCATTCCTGCTTTTTTGTAATGATGGGACTCTGACACTGGGTAGATTTTCTGATGCAATCAGAGAGATGCCAGGAGCTCTTAAGACATCCACGGAGATCAGAATCTACTGCTTATTGGTTCTTAATAGCTTTCTTCCAATGACCTACTGCTCTGTGCTAAAAGATCACAGAGTTTCCAATCTTCTCTATTCCTGTTAATTTTTATCTTTCCTGTCAGGTGGAAGGTCTCTTAATGCTCTCTACCCTGTACCTACCCGCCACCATGTGAAGAAATGGTGGTTTAGAATAATCATTTTTGGAGTGCAGCTCAGGGACTCCTAAGGGTTCCTAGGTTTGCTTCTCCCCGCCCAAAATTCTTACAAGGTCAAAACTATTTTTTCATGGTAATTCCAAGACATTTGGCCTCCCTCTTCTAGTTGAATCTTCCAGAAGTTACATGGCATATAATGTAATAATAGTAATAGGGAAATCTGCTGTCTGGTAACTAGGCTCATTATTAAAATGACTTGAGAAGTATAAAACCAGATTTTTTTTTCTTTTAAGAATTTTTTTCTTTTTTAAGTTAAATGTAGTCTTTGACAGTTTCATGCCTGTATATAATGATGCATTGATCACACACCCTGCCCTATTTTCTCTACCTTTCACTCCCATCAAACCCTCCTCCCCTCCCTACAAGACTTTCCCTCCTTTTCATGACTTTCTGATTTGTTTTTGTGTTGTGATGCACTGAGTCTAGGACGTGAATGTGGGTATGACCGTATCCACTGGACCGTGGCGTCTCACCAGTGGCTACATCACTGAAGACAGTGATGCCTCCCTCCCAGCATCCATCAGCAGCTGATTGTTCTCCAAGGACAGATCAGTTTTTGTTTTGAAAAGATTATTTTTCTTAAAAGATAAATATGTAATGATCTTTTATTATTTATTATTGTGATGTGTATATGTTTGTGACTGTGGGCACATGCTTACCACAGCACCTAGTGGGGGTCAGAGGACATCTTTTGGGATTTGTTCTCTTCTTCCACTGTGAGTTCTAGGATTCAAACTCAGGTTGTCAGGTTTGCTTTGGCAAGTGCTTTTATGTTATTTATTTAATGTAGATTTTTTTAACATAATATTTTGTTTGTTTAGATTTATTTATTTCTGTATTTGGGTATTTTGTCTGCGTGTATATACACAAGAACAGGGCATGAGATCCCATGAGACTACAGTTTTAGACTGTTGTGAGGTGCCCTGTGGGTGCTGGGAATTGAACTCAAGACCTCTGGAAGAGCAGCCAGTGCTCTTAACCACTGATCCATCTCTTCAGCCCCTTGACCCATTTCTTTTCTTTTTTTTAAAGATTTATTTATTTTATTTATGAATACTCTCTCTGCATATACACCTGTATGCCAGAAGACGGCATCTGATCCCATTATATATGGTTGTGAGCCATCATGTGGTTGCTGGGAATTGAACTCAGGACCTCTGGAAGAGCAGTCAGTGCTCTTAACCTCTGAGCCATCTCTCCAGCCCAGTTTTTTAACATAATATTTTTATTAATTGAGAATTGCTTGAGAATTGAGTATCACAATCACATTTACTTCCTATTCTTCCCAGGTCCACCCTTATGCCCTCTAAACAAACAAAACAACAACAAACAAGTCTAATTTGTGCTGCCATTTCTTCACTGGAGCAGGGTCTCCCAGTTGATAGACCCTTAAAGAAAGCGCGCGCACACAGACACACACACACACACTCTCTCTCTCTCTCTCTCTCTCTGCCCCAACTAGAAGTCATCATCTGTGAAGAGCTACACTTCAGCATCTTTATCACAGGTTTTAAGACTCTCTCTCTCAATAACTTTATGTCAGCACAATTTCTTTTTTTTGTGGGGAGGGCATAGCTCAGAAGCCTTCAGTGTCTCTCATTCTTAGTTATGAATCTTCAGTCATTGATACCACTGCAAAAGAAGCTTTTCTGCTCATAGCTGCCTTCAGCCACACAGATCATTAACATCACTGTGGTTTCCAGCAGCAGCACGGCATGGACATTCACATGGCCTTCAGCAGCTGGTAGACTTTCTAGGATATTTAACCCAGAAAATGAAACATCCTTCAGCTCAGATATCTTATTGTTGCTCAGAATCAGGGTGATCTTGCAGTCGGGCAGCATGTTTGGGGGCAGGACCTGTACACATTTCACACAACCTCGTGTGGTGGACCAAGCTTCCCGGCAGCCTGAGGTCTACTACTTCTACTTTGCTACAGCATGTTCCCTTGTCTGCTGTGGCTGCACATCCGTGGCTGCACTTCCAGTTCCTTGTCTCTCAACCACATGTTGCTGTTCAGTTCTACCATCTTAGTCTCCTCTCCATGCCTACCGACTGAACACCAACCAAGCCGGGAGCCTCTCAGAGGTAGTTGAAGCCTCCCCATGGCCCGAGGACAGACCCTGCTTGTCAGGGAGATGCTCCTTTGTCCAGTGAGGCTGTGCTCCCAAACCTCTCACTTTAGCTCTGCATCTCTCCTCCCATCCGCCCACCTCCTCTGCTCTTTTCCATCATCTCTCCTCTCTCTGAGTTTATTGTTTTTAAATGAACTGAAAAATACTATCAAAATTTCTGTTTCAACTTTTCATATGATGAATACCATTACTCATAGTTGGATACCTCTAGTTCAAAAGGCTGATGTCCAAAATGCTCTAAAATCCAACAATTTTTGAGTACTAACATGATGCCAGCCACGGAAATTTGCATACCTGATCTCATGTGACCAGCTGATATAAGCAGATGCTGTAAACATTATATTACATTTAGGTTATGTGTAAGGTACATATGATACATCATGACATGTATGCTTAGACTTGTCTCATCTCCAAGACATCTTACTGTGTGTGCTGATCAGTATTGCATGTTTGAGAAGGTTCGAAATCTGAAGCACTTCTGAAGATCCCAAGCATTTGGGATAAAGGATATTCAACTTATATTAACAAATATTGATAGCCTTTTTGAATCCAGAATTCTGAAGCCAAAAAGGTTGACACGCACTGGTTTATAAGATTTCAACTATTTTCGGAAACAGACTAAGAGATACAAAGATGGAGTCTTTCCCAGTTGTAATTGTTTAGCTTAATTTCCAGCTGTTGGCAGTTTGGTCAAGTTCAGTCAGTCAGTCTTTATCTGTCTGTCTGTGCCCGCCCCCCCCCCCCACATACCTGCAGTGGTAGGAATGAAATCCAGGGCTTCATGCATGCTAGACAAATGCGCTTGCACAGAGCTATACCCTTTGCTTGAGATTATTATAAATAATATTGCAGTGATAAGGTATATTAATATTACTTAAACATTGTTCACGTTTACAATAAGCTAGAAAGGTAAGCAGAAAGAACTGGCATGCCTCTCACATAAACACAGGGCTGAACAGACTCCTTTGTTTGTGTAATAATTTTTTATACATGTGGAGACAATGGACAGAGTCTAGACGAATGCTGGTGAATTTTAGTAAAGGTTTATTGGCTATGGGGGGAGCACGGGGGATGGGGAGGGACACTGAGTCCAGTAGAGCAAGACCTTGTAGACAGAAAGGGGAGGACGACAACATGGTGACAGAGAGAGAGGGAGGGCATGGGGCAGAGAGGGGGTTACAGAGATAGAGAGAGAGAGAGAGCGCGAGCGAGCGAGCCTGAAGCCCACCGGGGTTATATGGGAATCAGCACCAGTCTGCTGCTGATGACAGGCAGGTACAGTGCAGGTACAGGGCTCAGGAGGCAGTACCTGGAGACAGAAGGTGGGAGTGTCGCTGACGTGTGGGGGCTGGGCAAGTTCCAGGGAATGACACCCAGGCAGCTGTGGGCAATTCACAACAGTTTGTCTTTTAGTCAGTGCTCCAGCTAGTAAATAATTGAGCTTCTCCCTGCGGGCAGTGTCCTCCAGGTTTGAACCCCAAGAGGCCTCTTTAGTCTCAGAGTTCCTCTTTCAAATGCCAGAGAGATTGGTGCAGTTTAATAGAACACTGCTTCTCCTTGTCTTTATTTCTGTTGGTGTGTACATATGGTTCATGCTGTATGCATGGTGGTCAGAGGCTAACTTTCAGGAGTCAGTTCTCTCTTTCTACCATGTGGGGTCCATGGGTCAAATGCAGGTTATCAGGCTTGGTGACACTGAGCTCCTGCACCGTCTAGCCTTTATTTATCTGTTTCTTTGTCTGTCTATTTATTTGTTTGTTTATTTTGTTATTTTTTGCCAGAATCAAAGACCACCTCTGCCCTGTTGGTTGATAGCTACTTGTGTGACTTTGATAGAGTTCTGTCAGACCATAACCAAGGTCACAGCAATGACTCCAGTGAAGATTAGGATTGCAATTATTTGGTTCACTCTTTTACTTAACAATCTAATGTACCAGGAGGCTGAGGTCAGAGGTACTGGCAGCATCTGCCTTAGGCTCTGTCAGCTCTGTCCCTAATAAGTATGAAAGTCTTTTGTGGGACTCTCAATTACCATTTTCGATTAATTTTTCTTTTTACTTAAAATATTTTATTTTTTATTATTAATTAAATTTGTTCTTTCACATTTTCATACATGTATATTTTATTTTTTGAAATTAAAATATAATTATATCAAATTAATTTTTTAAAGACCAGTTTACTTCAGGATGTATGCTTCTTATTAGTGGGTCTTGATAGGAGTGCTTTTGTGTGACAGAACTCTTAATTTTGAATTTCAGAAATCAATGATTGAGTTGTTATTTTTCTTCCTATAAGAGTTTTGAGTCCTAGAATATTGCTATCCTTACTTTGGCAATAATTCTATACATGAAAAGATTGTATAACTGGCTAGAGGGATTCAGTTCTCCCTGGGGCACTGGTAAGCATTGTGAACCATTCTCAGTCAGGATGGGGAGGTCGGGGGGGGGGCACCTCCTCAGGTAACTCAGCAAGAAGCCAGTGATTGGTGTAGTTAAAGGACTTCCGATTGGTTGTTATGAGAGGCTTATGCTTGGTAATACTGGAAGCTGTATTGTGACTGGCATAAGTACATGCCTTCATTTGCATGCTACCATGCCTTCCTATCCCTATAACTAGTCCATTGAGCTCACTTTTTGAATCAGCTGGTAGAAACCCTTCTGAGCTGCTTCCTGGTATTCAAACATGAGGCCCAATAAAAGCCTTTTTTCTTCAGTGGTCCTTTCTTGCTTGCTTGTGATTTTTGTTGTTTATAAGGCGGGCTCAGGGGCTAACAACAAAAAAAGTAAGTGTGTGTGTGTGTGTTGGGGGGAGGTGATTGTAGCAGTGGTGGCAGCTGTAACAGCAACTGTTACAGCAGGAACTTGACTGAAAAATTCCAGAGAGCAGAAACTGTAGGGAGCCAAGGCAGCTGAGAAGAGGAAGGACATTGAAGAGGTTGGGGGCAGGAGCTGTGAAGAGGTAAGGATGAGAAGCTGTGGGCTCTGATGGCTTAGAATTCCAGGGAGCTGCCAAAACATAAGGGCCAAGAGTTCTGATACCCAAGGCTCAGGAGCTATAACATAAGCCTCTGTAAAGTCACTCAGGGCTTGAGAGCCATACCACAGGCCATTACCACCTCACTCAAGTGTAGCTGTGAGCTATAGAGTGCTGGTTGCTAAATATAGGGTCACTAACAGGCAAAGCCTAAAGCTTTCCTAACTTCTGACTTTCCTTTCTGACTTTCCTAACTTCTGATACCAAGTGCAAGGCAGGGATAGTGTTCTCAGGTGACTTTCATAGTCTCTTAATTCACTAAAGACCTACCAGAACCCACTAAAGTAACTCATACACTTGTCATCATGGTTTGCTCCATGGAAAGGATACAAATTTAGTTCAGCCCAGACAGGAGATTAACTTGAAGCAAAAGTGGAGCTTCTCCTGTCCTCTGTTCTGAGTGAGGGTACATACTCTTCCTTCGTTTTTGTGTGGCAATTTACAGGGAGTGCTTCCACCTGGAAGACAAGCTCTTCCTATCTAGTTACTCAGAACTTTTTTGAGATTTTCCCACATATACGTGGGTGATTGGTGCCTTTTTGGCCAACTGGTACCATCCAAAAGCTGCACTTTCAATTCCTTTGCTACTCTCTGGCAGCCTGGGGCAAGCCCGGATTATTTCTTGGTAGCTAAAGGCAAAAGCATATTTCTCCTTGACTCTGACAATAATTCTGTAAATTGAAGAGTCTATAAAACAGGTTAGAGGGATCTAACTCTCTCTAACATGATGGGACAGAGGTTAAGTACTCATAAGCATTGTGAACGTCAGAGGACTCTGCTTATTTGCAGCAAGGATGGAGACACATCCTCAGTAATTTAACAAGAAGCTGTTGATTAGTGCACTATAGAACCTTCTGGTTGGTTGTTATTTAAATCCTGTGGTTGGTAGAACTGGAAGCTGTGTTCTAATTGGTATAAATAAAATCCTTCATTTGCATGCCACTGCCTTTCTATCTCTATAACTAGGATATTGAGTTCATTTTTCGAGTTTACCACATAAGGGACTCAGTCTGGTTTAGTGCCCACTCCCTCTATGCCCAGTGTGGCATCTTCCACTTAGTTGATCACTTTTGTATGGTTCAGAGTTCAGAGTATAAGAGGCTGAGACATGAACTTCTAGTTTTGTGACAACTTGACACAAGCTAGTGCCATTTGAGATGAGGGAACCTCAACTAAGAAAATGCTTCTGTAAGATCAGGCTGTAGGCAAGCATGTAGATTATTTTTTTAATTAGCGATTGATGTGGGAGGGCCCAGCCCATTGTACATGGTACTACTCTAGGCTGGTAGTCCTGGTTTCTGTAAGAAAGCAGTCTGAGCAAGCAAGTAAGCAGCACAACTCTGCATCAGCTCCTCTCTTCAGATTCCTTCCCAAATTGAGTTCCTGCCTTGATTCCTTTCAGTGGACTTTGATTCAGAATATGTAAGCCAAAGAAACCCTTACTCCCCAAGTTCCTTTTTGGTCACGGTGTTTGATCACAGCAATCGTAACCCTAACTAAGGCGTGGACTACGAGTAACTGTCAAGATGGTGAACTTACACTCTGCTGTTAGAGACACTGAGGTGACTACACATCATACTCCCAAAGCTGAACGGCAAAGTGGCCATGTTTATGATTGTTAATGAACAGCTAGAAGCAGGATTTCCCCCAAATCCCAGAAAGCAGTCCAACCATCTAGAAATGAGCTCAACCTCGGTTATAAAAGGACTTTTGGCCATTAGATATAAGCCAACATTCTTCAGGAACTTGTGAAACTGGTTCCCCTGTACCAAAAAGGAGCCATTTTCTTTACCTCTGGTACAAAGAACTATGGCTACCTTTGGTGCCTACCAGCATATCGAAGCCCATGCTGGCCTCCAGGCTCCCTCAGTACCACAAGTACCTGTTACAAATCTCAAAGTCTGTGCTAACATCTTAGTCCTTCTCACTTCTTCCCCATCCTAAACTCCTTCAGCTCCCCTGCCTCAGACGACACCACTATTCTTGATATGTTCTCTCCCTTCCCCTCCTCTCTTCTTCTCCCCTCCCCTGTCCCTCCTTCCCTTTTACTCTCCCTCTGCTCTGCTCCTGCTTCTCCCACTGTTTATTCTCTATCCCCTGCTATTCTCCTTCACACACACACACACACACACACACACACACACACACTCACACACACAAAGTCCTGGCCGTGTTCAGTCTACTCTCTCTGCTCTGGACTCTTCTACATGTCTCGGCTGTTTTTTTTTTTTCTCTCTCATATCTATAATAAAAACCTTAATCATACCATGGAACAGTCATATCATCAGTTTATACTGATGTTTATATGTATGTGTTTTGTATATCATATTAAGGTTTTGTTTCAGCCTAAATTTTTATTATCATTCTTAAATTATTTATTTATTTAGAGACAGGGCAGTACTATGTAGCCTTGGCTGACCTGGAACTTGCAATGCTGATGATGCTGGCCTCAAACTCTTAAAGAGATTTCCTTGCCTCTGCCTCATGAATGCTAGGATGAAAGGTGTGTTCCAACACACGTAGTCTTAATTACCTTTTTTTTTTTTTTCAAGACAAGGTTTCTCTATTGTAACTCTGGCTGTCCTGGAATTCACTCTATACTCCAGACCGGCCTCAAACTCAGAAAGATCCTCCTGCCTCTGCCTCCTGAGTGCTGGAGTTAAAGACATGCTAATTACCATTTTTTAAGTTCACCTAAATTGACTGGTTTCCTAAGGAATTGCTTATTATTTATAGTCATTCTTCATAATTCACAGGATATGTATTTGTAAATTTGCTTGCTTACTAACACATGTTTGTAACCATGAAACCATTACTCAACATTTTCTAGGTAAACATTTGAGCCCTGTGACCTGCCTGTGCCTAGCTGTGGACAGACAATCCTTTCTTCCTCATTTCCACTTTCCCTTTGCAAAGCATTCTTTTGTGGTCTATTCAGTGACATTTCTGTTAGTGATTTTTCTGTATAAAATGCCTGCTTCTCTTAGCCTAGTGCTGCAGTGTTGTGTACTGTTCCTGAATGCAAGAAGGCTGTGATACTGCTCAGAGAGACCGTACACATGATAAGATGCTTATACCATGCATGTTGAGGGCTCTGGATTCAATGTTAAATGGCCAATGGAATTTCTAAAGGGAAACACACAAACCTGTGTACTGGTTGTTTGATGAGAATGTTGTGGCCCAAAACCCAGAAACTGATCTCTGGGCTTCTAAGAGCTGTGGTTTAGTATTTCTTCTAAATTCAATGTTGTGGAGATTTTACCCGTAGCAAATAAAGACAGTCAACTTTTATTTGCTGTGTGACCTCATTATTTATTTATTCATGCAGTTTTTGTTCTTTAAGCAGGCATATTTTAATACTTCTCCAGGTTGCTAAGCAATTTCTACATGACTCAAACATTTCCTATTTTATATCCTGAGTCCATTGTTGGTAGTCTTGCTGTGTCTCTTTGACACAGAGTGTTTGTGTGATTTATTACAACACATCATAAAACAAGTGTGATGTTGCATTTTAAAGGTCAGGAATTGAGAGCTGGTT
This sequence comes from Cricetomys ansorgei, assembly GCA_026225945.1. Classification (NCBI taxonomy): domain Eukaryota; kingdom Metazoa; phylum Chordata; class Mammalia; order Rodentia; family Nesomyidae; genus Cricetomys; species Cricetomys ansorgei. The sequence continues at coordinate 8,483,104 of JAMJFZ010004031.1, forward strand.
GTTTAGATTCTGTGACCATTTTACTTAAAGTGTCGGGTTTAACCTCAATAAACTTTCCAGGATTTTTCTTGCCTCCTTGGGGAAAACATTTTCTAATGGGTTCATTTTAGACGCCAGCAAAGCCAGGTGATGTGACTGGCTGCATCTTTTCACATCAAAAATATATTGTGTCATTTCATTTGGCTCCACAGTTTTGCAGAGACTTTGGCTGGCAAATGACTCCTCAGCTCTCCTTGGTTGATGAGAATCTAGAGCACACTTGGCCCTAAGCCTTTCTGTGTTACTTTATCTTCTTCCCTAAATGTGCTTGGATCTCCCTCTCCTTCTACTGCCTTCTTAAACTCAAGTAGAGTGAGAGAATTAGACTTGAAGAGCAGATGTTCACATCCTGTTCTTTGTTGGTCTCTGGGGACATTCTCTTCCATGGGAGCATTTCTCATTTCCTGGTTTTGATTGTCCGGGACATTTAAGGACTAGGATTTGTTCCTTCACTCTCCTCTCTTCATGTTAGTAATTAACTAGTTACAGGAATCCCCCAAAAGTAACGGGGGAAAACAGAGAAACATCTGGATGAAAGTTAACATTATATAGTCAATTGGACTGGAAAGGAAAGTTTTTGATGATTTGAGGAATTTTTCGATGAAATAAGCATTAAGCTTAATAAGCAGTAGCTTTATTGACTATTATTTGATGGCTTTAAGAAATGATTATGAAAGTAAAAATCAACTATGATTTTTTTATTCTGTGAGACTGAGTAAACACAATAACTTTCTTTGAATATTTTAAACAGTATTTTAAGAACGTAAGGGTCAAGGCTAAAAAATATTTGAATGTGTTTTAGTGCCTAGCACTAGGACAGAAAGCTCAGCCAATATATGTATTGAATGAATTAAAGATTGAAGTATCTTATTTAAATTATAACTACTCAGTAATATTAATTTGATAATTTATTCTTTCAGATACAGATGAATATAGACCTCCTGTTTGGAAATCTTACTGTAAGTATATACATAAATTTAATTGTGTGGATTATGATATTTTTGTAAATAAGGTAATTATTCACTGCAGAGTTTGGGATTAACATAAAAGGAATACTTATGGTACACGTGTTTCTGCATAGTTCTGTGTGGTTTGATGTCTGGAATGCTGCTCATCTGCTTTAGTGTACAGAATTTCATGCAGTAGAGCTTGGGGTGACCTGTTTGGAACAGCTGATAAAACTAATGCATGGAGAAACTAAGAATTCAAGTGATGTAATTATTCTCTTCTTGATTCGCTATGTGACAAAATGGATATATAAATGATAAATGAGGAGTCTATCTTAACAGAAAATCAGTAAAAGGGGGTAAAAGGAAAAATGATTTTAAAATTGCTTTTTTCAAAGTATAAAAGAGAGGTGTGTATGTGTGTGTAGATAACAATTCTGTTGACATTTTTGGATTAACAGTGCATCATAATCTTTCTTTGATTTGACTTAAACCTAGTTATTAAAAAAAACTTCTCAAAATTAGTTGTCCTTCACTTTTCTGTAGTATATGTATTAAACTTAAGTGGGTGATTTAATGTCAAATGTTACTGTGTATGTTGGATTTGGGGGGACATTGTGGGATATCTGAGCACCTTTTCACAGTGTGATTCTATAAGAAACTAATCTTTTACTGTGATTCTTTAGAAATATTTTAAGTTACATTTTATGCACGTACTTTGGTGAGTTTGTTAGTGTATGCATGTGTATCTGTGTGTGTGCACATGTGTGTGGTGTGACACACCACAGTCTGTGGGAATTGATTCTCTCCTTCTGCCTTATGGGTGGGTTCCCAGGATTCAATGTAGGTTGCTGGGCTTAGCCACAGGTGCCAGTTACCTGCTGAGCCATCTTGCTGCTTCTTACTGTGAACCTTTAAATCAGTTATTTTACCTCTGTTTCTGTGTGTATTCTACTTTGGGTTTAATTGAACTTACAAAAATACAGAAACATGAAAACCTTAAAAATATAAAGACAATAGGGAAACAGAGTTGTGTTTAGTACCTTCTTAAACTAATATAAACAGAAAGTCTTAGCATGAAATGATCAGTGAGTGAGTGTGGCATGGGGCTGGGAGGAAGTAGTGGGGAGGGAGAGACATTCAGGAGGGCAGCTCAGAACTGGCTCTATTTTGTTCTTGTCCAGACCGCTCCGAACCTGTTAGTGTCACAGCTGAGTTTTTGTTTTTGTTTTTAAAGAGAAACAGTAATTTCCTTTTGCTTTTGTTGTTGAAACAAATTCAGATTTAAAAGCAAACAAACCATATATGAGTTGATTTTGACTTTAAGATACCAATTCATGATCTCTGAATTTGATTGTTATTGCTAGGGACTGAGAACTTCATTAATAATCATATAAGCATTGACACGTCTAACATGACTGAAAATATGTTACGTTCTATAATTGTGTATCCTGTCATCTTGAACTTAGCTAATAATTTTCCACAAATAAGTTAATGTTTGCCAATTTTAATTCAGCTAAGCTTCAATTCAAATTATTAGAAGTTCTAAACTAAGGGGGAAATGCCAGAATTGATTAGACTTTCTGATTTTAAACACTTGTTTTGTAGGAGAGCTGTTATATGTGGTCTTGCTATGTAGGCTTGGCTGACTGGGTACTGTGTTGCCCAGACTAAACTTGAACAGGAGGAAGTACTCCGCTTGCTTCAATCTTACAAGTTTTGAGTTTATAGGCTTGTATACCTGACTCTTGTATATAATTTTTAAACGAAACTTCTCACAGGCATACCATGAATCTAAATTTGCTGTATTTGACTATAAAATATCTAAAATATATATATATATATACTTTGTACATTACTTCAGAAGGTGTCTTATCTAACAATGTCTCTCCAAGTAATAGAACCTGCCGCTTTGGGCAATTAGAAGTACTGAAAGACAATGAAAATGACTGTACATGATTTAATGTTAGGAAAAACACGGGGTGAAACCTTTGTCAGTTTTCTTGTGTGGTATTGTCACCCCTTCATTCTTGCTGGCTTCTCTTACTGGATAGCCAGATACTATTAATTATAACCAGAAACTCAGTCTGTGTGCTTGAGATCACAGCACTTACTTTAGTTTTAATTGTAATTTTTAAATTTTCTTGACTATGGCTCAGTTGTCATAATTGGAGTTTTATAGGTGACAGTACTTTCTGAAACATTGTGTTGACAAAGAAAACATACAGACAAAAGCAGACATGTGGACTGGGTTTAATGGGCGTGGACTGTCAAATTGTGTTTGACTCCTCTTAGGGCGGAATTGTACGGCTCTCAAGTGTGTGCATCCTCACTATCGGGCCCAGTTGATTTTAGTGCTCTGTTGTCCCTTCTGCAGCTCAGAATTCCCCCCACCCCACCCCCACACACACTCCAGATTCACAGGAATACTTTTGATGAACTAACTCAGTGAAATAAGAATATTTAGAACTATTTTAATATCCGCGCTCAGGGATATTTGTAGCCATGAGAAAAAGGCCAAGGAAACATTGTAGCAGAATTTCAGACATTTCTAAGGAAATACAATTTTTTAATATTAAGAAGTAAAGCTGCAGCTTCTCAGTTCCCTTTTAAAATATTTTGACTGTTTTCTTTTATTTTTTGAGATTATAACATACTTACATCATTCTCCCTTCCCTTTACTCCTCAAGGCCTCCTGCATGCCTGCCCCTCCTTGCTGTCTTTCAAATCTATAGCTCTTTTTTTTTTCACTAATAGTTGTTAAATGTGTGTGTGTGTGTGAGAGAGAGAGAGAGAGAGACAGAGACAGAGAGACAGAGAGACAGGGAGAGGGAGAGATTGAGAGAGAGAGCATATGTCCTGCTGAATCTGTGTAATGTTACTTGTGTGTATGTTTCAGGACTGGCCATTTGTGATTGATAACCAATCGGCATGCCCTTCCCTGGGAAAGACTGTTCCCCACCCACTCTCACCATTCCTTAGGTGCCTGTACTCAGTTCCTTTTACATTATAGTTTTCTCCAGGCACTATGTTCTAGTGAACTAGAACTCAAAATGCATCAGTAATCACACATTGTTGTAGTGAACTTCATATATTAAATATCAGCTATCAACATATAATACTCTTTATGATACATTTACTATCTGTTCACATGTAGTAAGTAAGTAGCAGTATAGAACAGTGATGTGCTCTATTTGTTCTAATTATATATGTGTATATATTGTCATTGTATGTATTCAAATATGTTCCCATGACATACATGAATTACAATGGCCAGAGATGGAACCTATAATATGATACCCCATTCAAGTGAGTCATGCATTGTCTGAAGTCCTGTATGTCTGAGTAGTTTGATGTTGACAAACTATGTAGGTACTTAACTGCAGCATTAATTTAAGTTCATTTACCTGTGATTGCACATTTAGAAATAGAAAAAAAGTTTCAAGAGATAAGCGTATTTACATACTTCTCTTGAACTCTGTATAAGGCAAATTGACACCTGTCATGTCTATCTTCTCGTAGTATACCAGCTGCAGCAGGAAGCCCCTCACCCTCGAAGGATCACCTGTACTTGCGAGGTGGGTATGATGCAGCCATTACAGCAAAAGCACTTTGATTATTCTGTTTCCCAAAAGCTGACCTTCCTTGGAGGTTGGTTTGTGGGTGTAACCATTTGCTCTGGTTCACAGCATAGTGTTGTAATGAATTTATTTTTATTGATAGTCTCACTAGACATATGTTTGCTGTTTAAAACATTACATATAACGTATTTGTATAATTTTAAATTATTTTAATTTTCTTTAGCTAATTACACATTGTTTTTACATTTTAAAATGTTTCATTCCTTTTTTCTAATAAGGAATTTGAAAGTATCATTGTAAAATTATTTCTTCTATTAAAAGAAAGATTTAAATCATAATTTTTAAAAAATGAACAAAAAATGAGCCAAGCATGTATGCTTTAATCCTAGCACAAAGGAGGCAGAGGCAAGCAGATCTCTGAGTTCCAGGTCTGCCCAGTCTACATAGCAAGTTCCAAGCTAGGCAAAGCTACATGAAGAGTCTCAGTCTCTCTCTCTCTCAGTCTCTCTCTCTCTTCCTCCTTCCCTCCCCCCCTCCCTCCCTCCCCCCTCTCTCTCCATAGAGAGAGGAGGGAGGGAGAGAAACAGAAGGAGAGAGGAGTGGATATGAGTGGATTGATGTAAATACATTGCATACATGTATGAAATATGAAATACCAAAGAATAAAAAGAAAAAAAACTTCAACCAAGTGAGCAAATAACAGTGATAATTTACCTAGGAAAGATATTTTATATAACATGAAAAGACGCAAACAAAAACCAAACCAAAACAAAACAAACAAAAAACCCACACAAAAACCATGGAGTTTATTTTGTGTTGGCCATCTACTCTTGGGTATGGGACCTGCCCTGGAATGTGGTTGATAATACCCAGTGACATTCCTTTAGAGAAAACCGATTTTCCCTTTGCAGCAGGTTTCAATTACAAATAGCTTTTTGGTTGGGTTGGTTTAGGAGATCCTTGTAGTACTTCTAAGAATGAATGAAAGGACTTAGAAGACACTGGTTCTGGGAAGAGCCAAGAAGGGACAGAAAGAGAAATCAGTAAAGCAGAGTACATATGGTTTGGCGGACTGAATGAGAGGGAAAACGACTCCGAAGAACTAGTCATCTCTTGATTTTACCTCTTGTCATCTGAACATAAGGAAGCTGAGATTTTCTTTTCCTACAAAAACACCTAAATGTTTTATAAAACTTAAAAATAAGCATGTGAATGTTTAAGTAAGCAAAAATTATTTCTACTATTGCATGACATTTAAATTCTCAACTTGATACATTTATAAATCAGATAATTTCAGATTGTTAATCAGTTTTATATTACTGACTAATCTTTTAATTTGTTTATCTGAGTAGTGTCTAAGTTTAAAGACACTACTTAATATCTTACATAACCTTAAAGCATCTAGGTCTTGTTTTGGGAAAAGAAAACCTTCTCTGCTTCCTTAGATTCAAAAGATGTGCAGTGAGTTTTATGAGCTGAGAAACTGTGAAACAAAGACCAACTCAGATGGGATTTATGTTAGAAGATGAGAAACAACCTATCTGCAATTGCAGCAGAGATAAAGGTTCCCAAAGCTTATTATTTAAGAATAATTCTCAGGAAAAGGTAGAATCATGACTCCCTTGAGAAAGTGAAAATATGCTAGAAACAATTTAATTAATAAGATAGGAAATAACCAGCAGAAAAATTCATCACCATGCAAGAAAGAAATACATATCAAAAAGATAAAACTTTGTCACTTTCCTGTAGTATCAATTTGGGAAAGAAATATAGTATCTTATTACCATAATTTTACAATTGAGAGAATTTGAAGGTGCCTCAGAAATGGTGTCCTGGGCTAGATGCTGAGAAACCGTTAGGGTGTGCCCTTAAGGATGGCATTGTCACTAAACAGATTTCTTGTTTTGCTATCAAAAAATGTCTCAAGTTTGCTAGAAACAGTACTAGACCTGGATGACCAGTAAATAGGAAAGCCAGACTTGACAGCTAGGTTTCATGCAGAACCACCGGAGATCACTAAGATCATAGGCTTGGAGGTTGCTTTGGGAACTGCCATTCAACCTAAATCAAATAAGGCAGCATCAGACAAGCAGAAGGTGATCTTTTTGGCTATGCATAAGAATCCCAGCATTAACTTGATCTCTACCTCTTGTACAAGCAAAATCTTGAATAACAAGACAACTTCCCTGATACTCAGTTTCTTCCTGTACTTTACAGTCCAGCAACCCTGTTACTTAGTACCTGTCCAGAGGAAATGAATTCATTATGTTGAAGACATATCTGAACTTTATTGCCATATGAGTCACAATGGCCAAGATAGTCTAGTCAGTGAATGAATGGGTAAAGAAAATACTGTTATTTCACACTGAACACAGCCTCTAAAAGAAGAAGCAAGTCCTATTATTTGCAGCATCATGCATGAACCTGGAGGACATAGTAATGAAATGAGCCAGGGCACAGGAAGTCAACTACTCATAACCTCACTCTGTAGACTCTAAAGCATTCAGCTCAGACAACTGTAGTGTAGATGTGGTGACTGGGAAGGTGTTGGTTAAAGAATGCAACACATTTCAGTTAAAACAAGGAATACTTCAAGAGTACAGATTTTAAATATGTGAGGTAATGCATGTTAATTACTTTAGCCATTCCACAATGCACACATGTATCAATACATGATGTCATGCATCATAATACACACATATGTAACTTATACAGTATATATACATTTTCATCAATGAAAAATAATCTTACCATGAAAAACAAGTTAAAAACTGGGAATGGTAAGACTCTCTTACAGAGTAGAATCACTTTTATCTTACTGTGGAGAGTAAATAATCTTTTCCTTTTTTTTTTTTTTTTTGGTGTTTCAAGACATGGTTCTCTTATGTTACTCTGGCTGTTCTGGAACTCAATTAAAACAGCAAATATCAGGGGTTCCCTAGAACCCAGATACCTCCTAGGAAAAAGCCTTTTCTATTGTGATTTTGCAGTTAGAGCTAGGTTGTCATTTGGGACCCAACATAAATGTCACCTCAGAATGGCCTTTTCTGACCACCAACTTAAAACTAATATTAGTCCTCTGCTACTGCCATTCGACCATTAGCTACTCCTGTACTTTCTGATTTTCTTACTGCTAAAAAAACAGCAAAACTTTTATTGTGTGTTTCTCACCTTTACGATATATTTCCAAAATAGGGCAATTTTGGTTTTAATTCAGTGATATGTCCCCTGCACATAAAAATAGTATTGGGACTGGCAAAATGGCTCAGTGGGTAAAGGCACCTGCTGCCAAGCCTGATGATCTGAGTCTAATTCCTGAGACCCACATGGTGGAAGGAGAGAACCAACTCTGGCAAGTTGTCCTCTGACCTCCATTTCTCATGATGTGCATGTGCACACACACTCACACACCCCACATACAAATGCACAATTTATGTAAACCTCTTTTTAAAAAAGAAAAATGCCTATCTCATGTTTCTCTTCAGTATTTCTTGAATGAATTGGGCACATCCCCTCTATGTTCCTATCTGCCCAATAGGAATTTCTCAGAATATATGCTTCTAGATACCACATGCTATGAAATGCTATGGAAAGAGAAACTGGTGGGAGAGAGCTGATGGGCAACAGAAAGGTGATGGTGTATTAAGATGTTTGAAACCAGATGGAGAATATGGAGGAACAGGAAGGGAGAGGACTGGGGAGGATGGAAAGAGCCACAATCTGTTGTGACAGTGTTGTGGCATTAAGTTTTGTGGATATTTTACTCTTTGGATAAATTAATTAAGTATCTTTTCTAAGTCGTTACCATCTAGAAACAAAAGATAGTTTAGTTCAACTGTTTAGACACACAGCATGGATACATCAGAAATAGGTCTACAGAGATTAAATAAGCAATCCAGTTAATTAATAAAATTTATAATCCATCTTCTGCCCATTAATTTTACTGAGATTTTTTTTCTTGATACGTACTTTACTTTATCGTATGAAAACAGTATTGAGTTACATTTTGTGCATTTGAATTTTTTTAAATATTCATTGTTCTTCCTCTTCCTATAGGTAGAAAACAGACCAAAGTATTACGGAAGAGAGTAAGTATGGATTATCAGAAAACATCTCATAGATTGACATATGTAAAAGATACAGGTAAATGCATGCTTTTCATAAAAGGATGAAAGAAATATTCTAGTTTGGTAAATTAAATTCTTTTTCTCTGATTACTAGTCTAAAATAGGAAAATAAAATAAAGACAAGTACAAAAAGGAAATTCCATGATAAAATAAGTGTTCAATAATGTTAAAGAAGTAAGCCATATAAACACATACTCCTAGATGGATATCAAGAAAGTTTGTATATTTATGTAGATACAATAAAATACATATGGATTCACTGGGATATGGACAGTTTATTTTATATTATTCCCCTTTCTGGTTTTCTGTATTATGTAGTCTCATACCAGAACAAGAGTGATTCATATTAAAACATGTTAAAATTTTTTATATACTACCTTCTGAAAATGTTTTTCCTAATGTTATTTATCTAAGACAGTGTATTCCCATGAGGCCCAGATTGTTCTGTAGTGGAATCACAGGCATGTGCCAGTGCATCCGTCCCTCTGATTTCACAGAGTTGACGTCTTGGACGTACAAATATGTAGCTTAAGTTTTCTGCTTAATATTGATAATGAGCATTATAATATTTTTTAATTGGCTTTGGTTTTGGTTCTACAGTTGGGCAACATGGTATACCAAAAATTATTCAGAATGCTGTTTTAATGTATAAGGTCTTAATTTTTCTGATTACTGAGAAACAGAAATACCACACTTTGAAGAAAATAATAAAAATAGCTGTAATCCACATCACTCCCCAGATAAAGCTTTATTTCTCACTGCGACGTCATCAGGTGACTATGTATACAGCAAGTATTTCTTTTTCCTTTTCTTTCTCTCTTCCTCTCTTCCTCTCTTCCTCTTTTCTTTTCTTCCTCCCTCCCTCCCTCCCTCCTTTCTTTCTTTCTTTCTTTCTTTCTTTCTTTCTTTCTTTCTTTCTTTCTTTCTTTCTTTCTTTCTTTCTCTTCTCTTCTTTCTTTTTCTTTCTTTCTTTCTTTCTTTCTTTCTTTTTTTTTCGTTTTTCAAGATAGAGTTTCTCTGTTGTAACTCTGGCTGTCCTGGAACTCACTCTGTAGGCCAGGCTGGGTGCTGGGATTAAAGGCGAGTGCCAGCACCACCTGACTGAGTATTTCTAAGTTATTTAGAATTCCAGGTGTGTTTCTTAAATCTTGTGAATGGTCCATTGGTAGCCTTTTTTGAGTTGAGGTGAATGACTACCTCGCTGAGAACCAGTCTTTTCAGTCTTAAGAGTTACTCACTTGCTCTTCTGATTAAGCCTTTCTCATCAGGAAAGCTGATGCAGAAATGTATCAGATTTTAGATTGGGGATTTATGGGCTAGGGAGGCTTAATCTCTAGTATTGTCAGTAACTCCCGAGAAGCCTTACTTATACAGTTTTAAGAGGATACAAATATTGGATCAACTGGTATGAATCATTTCAAGGTTCTTTAAATTTTAAAGAACCTTTGAAAATTTATTCCAAACTTTGAGTTTGATTGCCTTTTAAGGTAATTAATTGATCCTTGTCTTAAACAGCTAGCCAACTTTATTCACTGGTGGCACATATAAGTAAAGTATACAGTAATCTAATGGGGGTCTCACATCAGGTGAATTGCCATCTTGCTTGCAGCTGAATCAGTCAGCTATGTACCTAGTTCCAAAAGATTGAAAAAATCATGAAGATGAAAAATTCAGGAGACCAACTAGACCATTTCTGATTGATGTGATTTGAACATAATTGCTATGAACAATTTTAAGACTGTTCAAAGACTGATCCATACCCGCAAGGAAAACTTCAGAGTTGCCAATTACCCCAAGCAAAATTCCTGGGTTATTAAGGTGCCAATGAAGGGCCATTAACATGTATTCCAAAGTCAAGTGACTGTTATCCTTTTGTACTGTGGAAGCTGTAATGTTTCTTTTCATCAATGAGTGAGCTGCCATAAGGGACTATCCCTATGCTCTCTGTGATCTCTGAGCCCTTGAGATCACATAGGCAATAGGCAGATCACAGCTCAAAGAGTATAAGCGCATGGTTGGTAGAGCACCAACAAGGGCATCACAAAAAAAGTAAGGAATGCCCGGTGAGATGTCAGAGTTTGTATATTAATATTTTATTATTTATTTTTAATAATTTAAAATGTCCTATGGGACACTGTGGGCCATTTAGGGGAGAATTAATGGTTTTTAGGAAAAATGATTTGTCCCTTAGGCGAATGAATGGGGCATAGGCTAGTTTGTGATAAAGTTTGTGTGTGTGGTGTTACCTTTATGTCTCCTCTCCTGAATGAGACTCAGTCTCCCCAGGGGGAGGGTTGGCTGGGATTCAGCTCCTTTTGGATGGCTTATCTTTAGGTAGGTAAGAAGAGCTCAGAGGAAGAGTTTTTCTTTTGACACTGGCAATTTTTCTTGTGCTGTTAGATGAAGATAGCATGCTAAAGCAGCACACTGGAGCTGGCACGGCCTGTGTCCCTTTGTAGTCTTTGAGTCCTAAAGGGTGTGCCATGTGAGCTTGCAAATTGCAAATTCTCAAACAGGTGCAAAGTCACTCTGTGTTTAGATATCTGTCACTGCTGCCATCTTTACTTTCTCAGTATTTTTTATCTGGTTGTTGTAAATGAATCCTTGCATAATGAATGCATTTCCGTTATGCAAATAACAGATGTGTTTATTCTTCCTGTTTTCTTTGTTAATGGAAGATAGGGTTTCAGGAAGCAAAGCAAGTGCTGCACTGAATGTTTATGGTCTGAGTATTCAGTAATGCATATTTTACACATTATTGGGTGATCGTGGCAATTAAAGACCACCCAGTCCTGGAAAGTTGCCAGCATGGACTTTCAGCCAGAAGTTTGGATCACAGCACCAACTGGGCAGAAGAAAGGAGATGAATTTCTGTGTATTACTCTTTAGCAAGCCCATATGGTCAAATGGTTACATGAGAAAGGGTTGTCCTCTTGGGCAAGGTGGTGGGTCCCACCTTGGGTGGATGTGGACTTTGCTTCCAGGTTGAGAACTAGACTGAGTAGCTTTTTGGTGCTGTTCTTATCACAGAGAAGCTGGCCGGGGCCAGGCCTAGAGAAGCACAAGCACAGTTAAACCTAAGTGCTTTCCTTCCACTGTGTGGCTGAAAACAACGGGTGAGGGCAGGAGGGGTGTTTTGTCCTGTTATGTTGAAAAACTGTTGGGAAGCTGGGTCTCTGAATTGGCTTTGTTCCGTAGGTTTCATGGCATGATCTCTAGAGAAGAGACTGACCAGCTCTTGAGTGTGGCTGAAGGAAGCTACCTCATACGGGAGAGCCAGCGGCAGCCAGGAACATACACTTTGGCTTTAAGGTTGGTCATGGACCTGCAATTATAACTGCGCTTTATTTCAGCATGTAATTGAATTGGTTCCTGTTTTCTTGGGGCCTGATTACCATTTTAATAGCTTTGAGACCCTTTAAAATTTTCTCATGAATGGTAGCCCTCAGTGATGAGAGAGTCAGTCATTCAAAGCATGTTTGCTGTAGCTGCTTCCTCCCATCGTTCCCTTGCTCTCTGTCTTTGCTATGTCAGCTTCCATCTGTTTCTCAAATAAGGAAAAACACTAACAGAAAGTTCTTTATAACTGATTAATCTAAAGCCAATGCCATTTCCTAAGTCAAATTTTGGTTTGAGGTAGCTTTTCTTGAGAGCTCTCAGCTCTTCTCTACAACTGAACTTCATCTAATGTTTTGGCTGTTCTTAGCTGACAGTGTGGTACTTAGAAACAACATTTCCATTAGCTACACTCAGTCCAGTAATAAGAACAGTGACTCAGTAGCATGCCTGTCCTCTGGGCTTACCCTATACCAAGCTTCTAAATCCACTTAATCTTCAAGATGACTCTATACATTGTTAGCATTATTTTTACTTTACAGTTGAAGAAACAGGGCCTGGAGGCTGACTAACATGGTCAACCAAGTTCACACATGTAATAAGATACGCTAGTCTTTTAACCCAGTCAGGCTGAGGATGTTCTTTTAAACACTGCCTTCCTGCCTGTCCAAAGGCTTAGAATACGTGTTTGTTGTCTGTCTCTGTTTCCTAAGGGGTTAGTTCGCAATGGTGTCTCCTCTGAAAAGACTGACAAGTAGCTGTGACTGCCTGAGGCAGTGGTGAGGACAGACAGAGCCCAGAGAGGACAGAACGCGGTCAGTGCCTAGGACAGCCAGCCTGACTCCTTCTCCAGCTTCTTCTGTCGCACTCGGTCGTTCTGATAACTTGTCTAATACTTCTCAGTATTATTTCATACTGAGTTCCTTTTTATTGTCAGAAAGAAGAGTTTATCACAGCTATTTGTGGAACTTTGCCTTTTTTTTTTTTTTAACAAATTATGAAATATAAATCCCTTCAATTATTTAATTGAGTTGCTTATTAATTTTAATTGTGGCACACAGAGAAAAGTATCTACTTTGGCAACTGTAATATTTTTATTTTCCTACCAATTTTACTGCAAGACTGATTTGGGGGAAAATCATAGAATTACTTTAAGTTGTTTACTTTTCCTATGTTTTGGTTTTGTTTCTGCTTTTCTCTGCTTTTTAAGGCCTCAAACACAGAGCCTTTTATATGCTGGGGGCATTGTTCAGCTGCATCTGCAGTCCTTGAGGTCACTTTCTTTTCTTTCTATTCCTTTTAATTTTACACCAATATTCTGTACCACTGCGTGGGAACATCTGTGGCAACCGTATGAGTGCCTAAGGTGAATGAGCCTTGATATAACAGCTGACGGACCAGAGTAACTTGGAAGGAGGAAAACGAAATCCTGTTTCCTTGCTGCAGTTTCCTTCTCTCCCAGATCACGTGGAAGTTCTGAGACGGTAGAACCTCGCACTCTGCCTGGCCTCTCTTTAGGCTGCAGTCGTCGTGTACTGTAGTGTTCCCTGGCTGACGCCTTCACGTGTTCAAGGATCGTGGGTTTAGTCTAGAGTAAAGCAGCCCCCAGACTGCCCAGGGGCTTCCTGCTCCCCTTCTTGCCCTGTCAGTCTACTCATTTCCCATCCACCTGGCGTCTGGCGTGATAAATCAAGATCAGAGAGTACGTGAGTGTTAGTTTGAAGGGAGCGTTTTAATTCATAGGTCTGTGAGGACCTATAGTCTATCTTCTGTTATTGAAAAACCACCATTTGGAAAGAAACACCAAGTAAAGAAAGCTACAGGTGAGGGTAGGAGGAATTTATGATTATGTATTATGAGTAATTTATGGATTGAAGTGTAACTAACAGTCTTCCCATTTTAAAGTAGCTCTATGGCTGGGGAATGTTAAGAATATGAGCTAGAGGTTGTATTAAATGTGTATTGTCATCTCATACTCCTACTCCAGCTGATAGTTCTCCCAACTGACAATAATTTGTTTTGTTTTTAATATGATGTACAATCCATTTGTGCTAAACAGCTTGTCTAGTTCATAACCGTTTGTGTTCATTGTGCATTTGTTGTGTTGGCCAAGGGCTCTCTGAAAACTGAGCTTATCACTTTCCTTACAAATGTCCTCCATCTTTGATCCCCTTATTAGCTGGTAACATTGTTAGCCAGTCTGTTCTGAAAGAAACCAAGAAATTGATTTTGTTTTTCTCTCTCAGGTTTAGGCCCTTGCAGCATTCATTCAGAGCTCCTCTCTTCCCTTACAGCGTATCTAAATCTCATAGCAGATATATATTGTTTACTACTAAAATACATTTATTATTTTTAATGTACACTTGAAAAATTAACTTTAGTTTTAAGTTTTTGCTTTACCCTTCTGGATCCATGTCTTTTTCTATTTCATGCCTTTACATAGACCTTCGATACTGTACCATATAGCCTAGTAATTATGAGGAGTTTTTGTTTGCTTACTTCATACAGCCAAGCCAGTCCTTTCTCTTAGGTATTTTTAAAAGTTTCCTTTTCAATTTTAAGGAATTTCTTGGATTGGTAAATGAGTAAGGACCTCATTTTATGAAGGCCAGCTTTGTCTCTGTAAATGATCATCCTGAAATCTCTTGTATTTGTCAGGAGGAAAGGCTGGCTGGGAGGGCTGAGGCAGAAGGGTTACTCAAGTCCAGTAGTTCAAGGCCAGTCTGACCAACAAAGTAGGACTAGTGTCAGAAAAAGAAAAGCAGTGATTGGTAAGATTGTAGCGGTGAATAAGACACAGGATTGAGAAAACGCTGCTCCCTCTCATTGGCACCCTTGTTCTTCCTTACCAGTGGTCTCTGCATGTGATGTGGGGTGTCAGGGCAGTGTGCAGCTGCTGTCATGATAACAGTTGCCTATAGAACAGAGAGTGGGGAAATGCTTCTGTAAGTTCAGAGTGTGCAGAGGAAGAGAGTGTCCTGTCTAGGCATTTCTGCGACCCACCTCCTGTTTCAGTGCTATGAAGGGTTCCTGTGTGTTAATTTGACACTTAGTTATAGCCTAAGGAAATATTATATCAGATACCTAGTAATTTACTGTAACTTAAATTCAGCTGAAAACATGTTTTTCTAATGGTTTCCACAGTTTTAAGAGATTAATTTTTTTTCTTAGTTCTGGAAATCAAACCCAGGGTTTCATGCTGACCACGAGATACCGCACTAGTTCAAGAACTAATTTTTAAAACATTCTTCGTTGGTCTGGAGAGATGCCTCAGTTGGCAAAGAACACCTAGGCCAATGTGGTTTGTATTGAATTCCAGGCCAGTCAGGGCTACATATTGAGACCTTATCTTAAAAAGGGATTGGGGGTGGTACTGGGCTTAAACACTTGTAATCCTAGTGCTGGGAAGGCAGACAGACAGATCTTAGTAAGCCAGCCTAGCCAGTTTGGTGAGATACAGGCCAGGGAGAGATCCCGTCTCAAAGGAATTTGGTGGCCCCTAGGGAACAACATATAAGGTTAACCTCTGGCACACACAAACACACAAAAGATACACCATAAGCTATTTTCCTCTAGAAGAAAAATCATTAGGTTCAGTTTGGAAATTTCCTATTGACCTGTCTTTCAGTTCGCTAGCTTGCACTCTGCTTTCCTAAGTGTGCAGTTCTGAGGATCAAACCAGGGGTCTTGCACATGCCTTCCAGGCATTCCACCAGTGAGCAACTCCCCTAGTCCTCTGCTATTTCTGGTCTGTTATTAAACTTATCTATCCCACTGAGTTTGTCATTTCAGGCACTGTATCAGTTGGTTCTGAAATTTTCACCCACATCTTGAAAATAGTGAAATAAAGAGGTATAGAAATTTATGGAGACTAACAAGAATAATCACACAAAGTGACTTCTCAGATATAAAACATCTGTTTCCTTTTTGCTGTCACTGTACCCGATAAAATCTCAATAATCTATGGGTATATATATATATATATATATATATATATATATATATATATATATATAAAATAATGAGGCGGACCAAAGTCTCATGCAATAGCCAATTTTATTCAGAGCATCAGACAGTGTATACCCTGAGGGTTAAGAATGGTCACCTGATTACATAATCACAAGGACAAGCTGCATGTGGCAAAAACATGTTTCTCCATAGAGGCATATAAAGAAATAACAACGGCCAGTTGTAATGAATAATCTAAAGCAAACTCACTCCTATCTGCTATACCTGGGAGGAGCATAAAAGCACACTCCAAGAATAATTCCGTGTTGTTGAAGAAACTGAGGTCACAAGACCTTGCAACGTTGTCATGTTTTCTTGGAGTTTTCTCAGAAGCTCAGAATTCTTCTCACATGACTCCATTCCTGGATCATGTTCTGAAAGTAACTCACATAGAACTTTTTAAAAAATCTTGTCTTTATCTGAAATTTTCTTTGAGACAGGGCTTCTCTGGCTGCCCTGGAACTCACTCTGTAGACCAGGCTGGCCTCAAACTCAAACAGATCCGCCTGCCTCTGCCTCCCTAGTGCTGGGGTTAAAGGCGTGCGCTGCCATTGCCCTGCAATCCGAAATTTTCTATTTTTACTTTTTTTTTTTTTTGGAGTTGAGTAAATGTGAGGTGTTTATCAGTCAGCAAACTCATTACTGACATCGTAACGCTAGAAACTATTTACTTCCTTACCCCAAGTCACTAAAGAACGCAAGCAGATGAGATTGGTGCTAAACATTGCACAACTGCTGTTGTCACCCGAGCCAGACATTCAGTGCGGGCCACACCTGCTCGGGCTCTCTCCAAGAGTTTTCTTGGAAATAGTAAAAAGAAAAGAAAAGAAAAAGACAAAAAAAAAAGGAAAGAACGAAAACAAGAAGCATATAGTTATATCACTTATTTAACCTGATATAAAACTAAAGCTATGCATGACTTAATCACGGGGCTTTTGTTAACTTGAGTTCTCTTTAACATAATGAACGTCTTTTTGATAAGCTTGGGCTTCTAAATTTATTTTTTACTTAAAAGAAAAATCTTAAGTGTATGCTTACAGTAGTTGGGAATGAAGCCAAATGAATCATTTAAAACAACAGCCACTTGAAAAGGAACATTCAGGAATGGATTGAAAAACAAAAGGAAGACCAGAGAAAATAAGAATTTGGGGATTTTAAAAAGTCTATCACAAAACAGTGGCTCTCCTTGGTAGAACTTTAGAGGTGACATGATACTGTAGATTTAGTGTCTGACAAGCCTGGGCTCTAGTTGTCTAATATATATGTATATATTGAAGCTTGAGTTTAGTATTTATCAGAAGAAGTTATCGTTTTAAAGTCTATTATCCCAGTTGGCAGAAATTTGCTATCAGTTGAGATGCTTTTACTTGCAATTATCTGATACTCAAAATCAGCAAACTCTACTGACTTAGACGCGAAGTTATTTAAGAAAGTACCATTAATGCTACAGATGGGTAATGATGGCTTAGATGGTCAGTATATCTGTGCTGTGACAAAGGACTTGTGATCTTCTGTTCCTATTCATGGATAATCAGCTTCACTGATTCACTGATGAATCTTTAAGGTCAGGTATCACTTGGGGTTAAAAGGTAGCTGCCAGGGCAGAGTTGTGTTCTCCTTTTATGATCGAGAGTGTATTAAGGAGCCTTGCCTGTATCACACACTGTGCAGCTTCCCTTCAGGATGGTAAGATGAGTGCAGGCCAGGCCTTTCCACCACTGAGCCTGGAGCATCTGTAGGGAAGTAAGGAAGTACAGGGAGGCACCGTGTGCTTGTCAGACTACTACCTGCTCCTGGTACTGGGAAATACAATCAGCCTCTCTGGAAGAGGACGATTGTAGAGAGCTAAATGAGCACACAAACTGTGGTTTTTCTTTTCTTGTTTTAAACAGGAAGAGAGCAATAGGAGGGGAGGGGAAATGGATACCAATAGGTATAGCTTGGTAGGCTGTTGCCAAGGAGTTTCCTTGTTAGGCTAAAGATTGACCTATAGTATAATTCTCAAAACTTATCATCCTTAGGGCTGGAGGTATGGCCTCATCTGTGAAGTGTTTTCTATACAAACATGAGAGCCCTGAGTTTGGATTCACCTGAACTCATCATGTAAGAAGCTGGGAACAGCACACACACCCCTGTAACCCTGATACTACCTAAAGCCAGGCAAATCTGGGGACACAGTGGCCAGCCAGTACAGCTGAGTTGACAAGCTCCTTTTAAACAGTGAAGAAATAAGACATTTCAGATAGCTAATAGTGGCCTATTACTCTAGCTCCAGGGAGATCTGATGTCTCTGGCCTCCATGGGCACCCACACACCTGTGTGCATGCACACACACAGACAAAGACACATAATTTAAAATTCTTTTAAAAAGAAAGTCACTTTAAATTCTTTAATTCTTAATTTTAAATTTTAAGTTCTTAAATGTGGACTAGAAATTTATCAGGTGGAAAAAATATGAACATGAGCACTTGGGGAAGAAGGAAGTAGCCACTACACTAGTATGTAAAACAGCGTGGAGTGTGTGATGTGTGGAAGGCTGGTGTGGGGTCAGGAGTGCAGGAATGTCTGGTAGCTCATACTGAGAATTCATTTTTCCTGTAAGAAGTGGTAGTCACTGAAGGTTCGTCCTAGAAACCTCACATTTGCAGTTTAATCAGAACAGCAAGAGCATTGAGTGGAATGGGTGGCAGTAATTAAGTTTTACCAGAATTGCTTTAGGTGTGGGGAGTGTTTGTGATGCAACTCAGGGCTCCATGCATGCCAGGCAACAGTTACCATGCCCCAAAGGGTGTGTGTGTGTGTGTGTACACACGTGTGTGTTTTTTGACATGCTGGAGATGAAGTCCAGGGTCTAGAAAATTAATTTAGTAAGTAAGCAGTCTTCCTTTAGCTATAAAGATCTTTAAAAGGGCTTCTTAATAACTTATAGATTTGCTTTGAGAAGATGTGTTAGCTCCAAATTTGGCAACTCCAGAAATATTTCTGTTAATCTGAGTCATTTTAGCTTCTCTAAATTGGGAGAAGAACACGATGTCATGTGTGCAGGAGTCTTGATAATTCCAAAAACCTGGATTCAGATGTTCCCAGGACAGATTTGGACCTGCGCCCGAGGATGCTAAATCCACAGTGCTTGTCACTTCCTCATTTGTTTCGTGTGCCAAGATAGGAATTATTTAGAAAAATATTAAATAATGGAAAACAAGTGAGAATTTAAAACCAAACAGCATGTGTGGACAGATTATATTCTTTTAAAATACATCACACTTCTTATTTAATAAATTCCGAAGCATATATGCCCTATGTTAATCTGAAAAATAAAATTATACAGCACAGCATGTGTAGCAGCATACTGCTTATGTAGAATTATGTATCTGTGGTGCATGTGTAAGTAGAGACTTGTCTAAAAGAGTGGTCACCAGAATGTTCAGGGCTTATCTGCGTATTGAACTCAAAGATGGTTTACACTTTGTACCTTTTGATACTATTGATTTTTTTTCACAAACTATGTGTGTGTCATTTTATAATCAGAAAAAAAATCAATGGAACTGTTTTTCTTTTTAGAAAAAAAATGAAGATATTAATTACAACCTTGGCAAAATGAATGTCAGTATATCGTAAATATATGAGCACCATAAATAATGAGTTTATCAACTTCAGTGACTGGTCAGAAGGAGGTTTGGTTGGCAGCTATGGGACAACAGAGAGACAGGTCACAGGCAGGCTCTGTGTTAGAGGAGCCTTGTCCAGTGTTGGCGATGAGGTCTGTCGCACAGAGACAGTAGGAATGCCATGTTGCCTACCTGTAAGTAAGCTTCATCAGCTGGACTTCTTCCGTGCAGTCCTCCTCAGAGCCTGTGAGTGTTGATAGGATTCTGTCATGAGGTCTAACTGCATTCAACATTTGATTCAGCTGCTCTCTTGACTCCACACTACCAACAGGTCTCTGATGGTTGCTTCCATGCAGTTGGTTCACAAGGGGAGGTAACTCTAAATAGATAGGATGGCTGTTAGGATCCTCTGCCATTAATTATCATTTTCAACTAGCAAATTAGTATTGAGGACTTAGATGACTTAGACAAAGTAGTATGGAGGACTTAGTGAGAGAGATAGGAGGAGGAAACTACCAGGCCAGAGTTCTTTTATTTGCTAAGATCAGTTAAACACCTTGCTCCTCTTGCTCCATTTTACTTCGTCTTAGGCCCATATTTGATCAACAAACATAAAAGATGACTTGCTAAAGTATCAAATTGATAGGAAAGTAAATTGAGCCAGTAGCTTTTCTTGCTCTCTCACACAGCCTCCCTTCCCAACCAAAAGGGCCTTGGCTCATCCCTAGCATTCTGGAGCTTCTCCCCGCAGCAGCCAAGCATGTTCTATGTATTAAGAATTGCAAGATCTTTCTAACTCTGCAAGCATATGTGTGTCCAGGGCATACTTAGCATACCAGTTCTCCCATTTCACAGTGAACAATGGAATGCTTTTTAGATTCACAATTCAGACCATTTTAACTTCTCATGTCTTCCAAGCTTTCTCAGCCCTAGGCAACCAGTAATCTACTTTTGTCTCTGTAGATTAATATATCCTGAACATTTCCTATAAATGAAATCAAATAATGTGACATTTTATCACTGATTTATTTCCCCTAGCTTGATATTTTCAGAGTTTATCTGTGTCATAGTATGTATTAGATTTTATTCCTTCTTATTAATGAACAATATAAAAAATATTCAAGTATATGAGAAACTTTTTTTTGTTTATTCATTTACCAGTTAAAAGACATTTGTTTTATTTCCACTTTGTTGGCTTCTGTGATTAATGTTACTATAAATACAACAAACATGAATGGACAAATTTTATGAAGAAATCTGTTTTTTTAGGACTTAAATAATTGGGTCACATTATAACTTAAAAACAATTTGGGGATCTTGGGCATATGCTTCAATAAATAAAAAAATGTATTTGGCAGACAGGAGACTCTAAGTTCATTTCCTAGCAGAAAAAAAAAGTTTTGAGGGACTGCCAAATTATTTTCCAAGGTGATTATACTATTGCAGCTCTATAGCAAAGAAGGAAAGTTCCAGCTTTCTTTGTCAATGCTTCATTATGTCTTTAAATGTAGATATTCCTGTGTGGAGTGGTATAGTTTTGATTTGTATTTTACTCTGAAATGGTACTTCATTTTTTGAATTTTTATCATTGTCATGGTATTTTTTGTCTTCAAACTTCTCTCATAAATGTGTATAAAGCAATAGATTTTAAATGGAAGGTAGAGGTTTTTTAAAAAGCTGATTTCAAGATATTTTTGTTTCCTTTTAAGACACCTATTTAAAGGCAGATTCCACTAAACATTAAAGATAGAATTCAGTTTCAAGTACATTTTTAAAAGCCTTATTTTGTTTTTAGTTATGAATATATGTGTGTATCTGTTTGCTTATGTGCATGTGTACGCTCAGGTACTGGTGGAGTCTAGAAGAGGGCTCCAGATCTCTCAGCACTGGAATCATCGGAAGTCCTGAGCCGTCTGCTGTGGGTGCTGAGAACTGAACTCCAGTTCTCCAAGAGCAGAGTGCCCTCTACTCTACTGAGCCATCTCTGGCAGCCCCCAAGTACATCTCAAAACTAACAGGCAGAAATTTGGCTCAGTGATGATTCTTTGAGCTTGTACTTAACTTTGGAAAGGAGAACTAGAGTCTGACCTGTGTATCTGCCTGAAGTGCAGTAGGAAGCCTCTAAATTCTCTCTAAGACCAGTTCCTCAGTAATCAGACACAGTTCCAGAATATGTTGATAGTGTGACTCCTTTTCTTTAAAATAAAACAACCCCCTCCCATAAACTTGGCAAATCCAGACATTTTATTAACAGATTTAATCATTTTATAATTATAACTATTACCCAAATACTGTCGAAGGCATTCTAGTAAAAATTTTATGTGATTGTAGCTCTTGTTTCTTAGTCTAGTTTGTATTGTGGCAGCCACAGAAAGAATGCTGTTGAATGGCACTTTGGAGATAAATGCACAAGGCAGACTTGGCCATGTGTGCCTGGCCCAAGAATTCCAGTGGGTCTGTCTTAGCTGTCTTGAAGGCTTGTGACTTGTCACCTCTGTTCATGTCAACAAGTTGGAAAGTTCAGTTTTATCTATAAAATAAGCCCATACAGTCCATGCTAGTGGTTTGTTTTGTTTTTGTTTTTTGTTTTGCATATAACAAATGAGAAAACTAAGGCTTAACTGTTAAAGAACAAAAACCTAAGAAACAGAAATATAGCTTTTTAAAACAATAGCTTGACTAATAATGAAACACATAATCTATATGTGCAAAGGGTGTAGCACATGAGTAGCCTCTTGTATTTTTTTAATATCAGGGCTTTAGAAAATTAATGTTTTAAAATTAGTGACACATGATTTTTATAAAGCAGAGAAACTATTGTTTAATGCTTTTAAAGATAGTGATTATACCGACTACATCTCAAGGGATAAGTTTCCTCTTCTCCCAAAAGAGGAAAGCCAAATTATGTTCAAAATTTAATGATTTAAACTAAAATTCCACTGTGAGATCACTTTGTGATCATTTGTACAAGAATAATTTGGTTTTGCGTGAGTTGTTTATATAGCTGGGGCTTAACATGAGCAAGGACCTGGGTTTAATTACTAGCCTAAAAAAAATTTCATTAACAGCGATTCTCCATGAAAATAGCAGCATGTTTTCTTCCATGTTATCTGTTACATCTTTATGGTGCTGAAAGTAGCAGGTAGATGTGGTAAATTTTTTTCAACCAAGAGAAAAGCATCTGTAATAGTAAATTAGGTACTTCCCTGGTATCCCTAGTAGAGACAGTGCTATTCAGTTATTTGTCTGGCCTAAATTGGTCATGCCTAAAATCCACATCTATTTTATGTCACATATATAAATCATGTTTTCATTGAGAATTGGTATGGACTGGTCCATCTACCAACAAAAATAATTTCTAGTCTTTGCATAAGTTTGTACTGTTGTCTTCATGGCTGTGTAGTTGTGTAACAAACAACTTATGGCTGACAGAGGCCATCATTACTATGTTTATTTCATTTTAGCAGATGCTTGGTCATTTACAAACATGTTGAGCCTAATTTTGTGAGTTTAGCGTTTGGTGAGCTGGTTGATCACTGGTGAAAGACTAGACAATAAAATGTAACTTATTGTGGCTTTGGGATTAAATGCTGATAAAATTTTATTAAGCAAGGAATTTCTGTGATGTTAATTCATATTTGTATTTCTAAAAATTTAGTAGGAGGAATCCATTTGTATTGTGTTAGGAAATAATAGGTAAACTGAAATAAAAAACAATTGAATTTTGGAATATTAGCTTGAGTTTTAACATTAACGGAGTCCGAATTTCCAGAGAATTGTAGTAGCTGTTGGTAAAAGGGATTTTATATTTTTCCAGTACTGAGCACTTATAGAAGACTTTTTTCATATCTAGAAAAAGGATCCAAAGGAACTGGGGAAAGATTATGCTGCTAGTAGGCGTTGACATGTTGTGTACTATGTGTTCTTTTGATCTGATGGCTCATGATAGGTTCAGTTGGTTGCTATGGTTTCATCTCAGTTCCTGCAAAGCTTCCTGCACTATTTGGAATAAGTGGAAAATAATGCTTTGCAGAATTACTTCTCAAGAATATTTTCAGCTTCTTTTACTTAAGATTGCAAATTGCTTTATGGGAAGTTTTCTGAGTATGATGACAGACTTTAGTAGTCCTGCAGTGTCACAGTTGATAGTGATAAAGGGCTAGCATAATTAACTCTAAAGTGTAAGCCATATTATCAGTGCCATAGCTTTTAACATTTTTGAACAGATGAAATGTCCCTTACCCAAAACACTTGAAGCAAATGTGTTTTAGAATTCAATGTGCATATGATATATATAAATGTGTATGTATATCCATATATATATAGCTAAAGTGGAGATGCTCATACTTGACAAACCTCTAAAGTTTTGCTCTACAGAGGAGGAATTTTCCTAGCAGCCACATGTTTAGTATGTGGGTTAAGAAAAAAATTCTCTTGTCTTACGTCAAGAGATGTGGTTAGCTATCCTGAGGAAAGTAAGGTTTTAATTTGTTTTAATGATTGTCTTTTATTTTTATTAGTCTATACCCAGGTTTTCTGAACTACTTTTATACTACCTGTTTTTAATCTCTTAATAACTGAAGAATAATTATGATTGTTAACAAAATGCTTATTGCTGCACAACAGAACTCTACCACTTTCCATCTGTGCAGCTGGAACCATGTACCCACAGAATAGCTGTTCCCTCCTACCCCTGCCACCTCTTATCGTCCCTTTCGGTTGCTTTAACATCTATTGGAATTCTTCATCAGATGATGCATAAGTATCTATTTCTTTGGGTTAAGATCCAGGAGGTTTGTTCATTGTTTGGACTGTGCTTTTCTGCATTTTTATGTGTTTCAGTTTCTTGGCTTTTGTTGTCTTCTGTTTCTTGTTTTGGACAGGTTCATTGTCTTTTCCACCCCCACTTGTATGCATTTTCAGAAACAGCCATTTGTCTTATTTTCTATATGCTGGCTGCATACAAGAGGGAAAAAAATTTTATGTGTATTGGTGTTTTGTCTGCATATATGTCTGCATGAGGATGTTGGATCCCCTGGATCTGGAGTTACAGAAACTTTTGAGCTGCCATGTGAGTGCTAAGAATTGAACCCAGGTCCTCTGGAAGAGTAACCAGCTCTTAACCACTGAGCAGTCTCCAGACCCCCAGAGGAAATCTTTTATTGATCAGCTTTTCTAGACAGTCTGAGGCTCTGAAATCTTGGGGTTGAATTGACTTTTTTCCTGGGTTTGTGTATATAATCTTTCAGTTGGACAAGGTTGCCAGTTTCTTCCAAAGGAGCTTTATTCTCTTTCTCTCTCCCTCCCTCCCTCCATCCCTCTCTTTCTCCCTCTTTCCTTCTCTCTCTGTGTCTCTCCCTCTCTCTCTGTCTCTCTCTCCCTCTCTGTGTCTCCCCTCCCTCCCCCCCTCTCTCTCACAGACATACACACATACATTTTATATGTGTCATACCAAGTTCTGGGGTATACAGCAGCCAGATATCCTAACTCATCCTTTATTCTCAGCAGCTTCCAGTCATCTAATATAGCTGACCCTGTATACCCATGGGCTCTGGACTTAAAGTATCCTTCCCCTAATATTGCATTAGTACTTATCACAGTCACATGTTTTTCTTGTCATTATTCCCAGAAGAGTACAGTATGCGATGGCTACAAAGTTTACATCGTATTAGGTATTTTGGTAGCTGGAGATATTTAAAGTATATGAAGGATATGAAGTGTTTCATGGGACTGCTGTGCCATTTTATTGAAGGCACCTGTGTTTCTGCAGTATTTGGTCTCCATGGCGTCCTAGAACCAGTCTCCTGTGTATATTGTATAGCTGTATGCCAGTTCCTGAAGTGATTGTAGCAGACACAAGTTCCGTTTACGTATCCCTGAGAAGCCAAAGTGCTGTGTGTGCACTCTGCCATTTTCCACTTGCAAGGGAGAAGCCATCATTTGAGCACCCTTGCTCACTCACACCAACCTACACTGGACTCTGTGGGTGGCACCACAGGCCCTCTTTTGCTGCATTGAGTTTGTCCTTGCCTTCTTTGGCTTCACTGGCCTCCCACACATCCAGACAATGCTAGTTCCATTAGCATTCTGTGTCAGGCAAGAGAAAAACTAAACTCTCAGGAAGCTCTGGAAAAGCCCAAATGAATGCATGTTTCACTCTTCTCCTCCCACCCACCCGGAGGCCACAAGCATTGCTGAGCTGTGCCAACTTGGAGCAGCACTTAATTGCGACGAATTGAATGGCTTTCTTTACCCTTCCAGTGCAGCTCATCGGGGCTTTGCTTGGAGTATTAAAGCTTTTAAATTGCTTTCTGAAGATCTCAGATAGGTGTTTGATCCATATATTGATAGAGTACCCTTATCTTATTAAACGTACCATTTCCTTTGGCTTAACTCTCCTCCTGTGTATCCTGTAATCCTTGAATCTAGTAGAATAGCAGCCCTGTGAGTATCTGCTGCTATCTCCAGGCTTAGAGAGCTCCTATGGTTCTTACAGTCTGAGTGCCTACCCTGCCCCATTTGCTCTGGTTTAGGTACTGTGCTAGCCATTGACTCTGCTTCTGCTCTCAGTGGTTATTATTCTGCAAATTACAGATTGGCCCTTCCTGCTAAGGCTTCAGAATTTTGCTAAGAATTCCAATAACTGTTTCCTGCCAGGTTCTTAGGTTCACTTAGAAATCTCCTGACTCAGGTTTTGTGACGTTTTAGGAATGGTGCTCAGTGTGCAAGGTTGCATCTGAGTCCCTTTCATGTTTATGTCTGGTGCTTTTTTTCAAATCATTACTAAATCTAATTTATTGAAAAGATCTTAAAGTGTTCCTAAAATACAGCTAGGCAGAAGGTTCCACCTACAGAGAAAGACTATTTATGTGGCCTTCTATTTTTTAAAAATGAAATGAGGTCCTCTAGGGCAGGAAGGAAGCCTTCCTTAGCATGACTCTTAGGCTTCTGCAGAGAAGCATACACAGGGTTCATTCAGTATTGCATTGGATTGTGAATTGTCAGATTCCCAGTATTTCCTTACAATACAGTTCTCCACATAAAAGAAACCAGACAGCCATTTTCTCTCAGATCATTACTCTTCTCTAAAGATCTCTCTGATAGACAGAGGTTTGTGATTCCTTTGCTGTGTTACTCAGAAAGACCATAGCCTAATTATAAGGCTTTGTTGACTAATTTAGCCATGTGGTTTAAAATCAATGTAGGTGGTCAGTGACCCAGAACATGACTCCTAGTCACACAGTCCTGGTTCAAACTCTGGTTCCTAAATTCTCTGCATGACTTTGGACAGGTTACTTAATCTCCTTAAGCCATAGTTTCCTTTTCTTTAAAAGAGGATGTAATAGTAATACCTCATAGAGTTAGAGAGAGTATATGGTATAATGTACATGTAGTCCTGACATATTGAAAATTATTGTTATTATTGAAACAACAGATATGTTATTATAGTTTAAGCCTCTGCTTATCATACATTAAGAGTCAACAATTGGCAGTCATAGTTACAATAAAAATATCTTGAATTCTTAAATACTTGTCTATATACATTGAAATCTTGGGGATTCCCCAATTGTAAACACAAAATTCTTTTATATTTTATATATACTGTACACATAAGCTGAAGACAATTTTATACAATGTTTTAGTGCTTTTTTACTTTGTGTCATATGAAGTTACGCATGGGGTTTTTCATTGTAACATCATGCTCGTGTTCAGAAAGTTGGGTTTTAGACCATTTCAGATTACTGGTTTCAGATCAGAGGTGCTGAAAATAAGCCTTCACTAGAGACAATGAAATAAAGTTGCATATGCAAGTACAGCTTATTGCTGTCCACACCTGGAAATCCTGGTCTAGTCTTACAATATTCATTAGTTTAAAGTGAATCTTTTTTTTTTTTTAATGAGCACTCTATGTGCATGTACACGTGCATGCCAGAAGAGGACATCTGATCCCAGCATAGACGGTTGTGAGCTACCATATGGGTGCTGGGAATTGAACTCAGGACCTCTGGAAGAGCAGACAGTGCTCTTAACTGCTGAGCCATCTCTCCGGCCCCTAAAGTAAATCTTTATGTTAAAAACTTGGGCATCCCAAAAACAAATGAAAATATATATATATATATATAGTTTTTGTTTTCACTGATTTATAATAATAAATTTTAAATTTATTTTTATTAATATGTGTGTACGTGAATGTGCATGTGGAAGTCAGAGGACAGCTTTTAGGAGTGTGCTCTCTCTTTCTGCCTTGTTGAAGCAGGATCTACCCTGTCACTCTGTGCCTTCCGTCTCACTCACTGTACGACCGCTGCGTCACACCATGTCTGGCATTTTATGTGGGTTCCGGGGATTGAACTCAGGTTGCCAGGCTTAAGTAGCAAGCACTTTTACCTTATGAGCCATCTTGCTGGCCCATGAGGCTGTTCACATAAAATAGAAAAGTGTAATGGCAGTCGATAGAGAAGTGATCCAGTAGGATAGACAACAGTCAGATAGGCTGTGGAAGAGCATGGGCAAATTTTAGGAGCTGTTTGAAATGTTCTGCATCTTACCCATGATGAAAACTCATTGTTAAATATGGGATGTTTTATATAAGATAATAGGCATTTTATGAGGAAAATGTAATAATCTGCTGTTAGTAGGTAGTTGGTACTGAACTTAAAGGTATATAACAGACCAAATCAAGCCTCCAAAATGTGTCCTGAAAGCCAGAAGTAAATGAGAATGACTGTTGTTGGCTAAATGACACAGAGAATCCATGTGTTTACTGCAAGGAAGTAACTTAGTAAGCCGTAGTAGTCTGCTTAATACAGTATGAAAACAGTAGAAATCTGTTTTCTTTCTACATTATAGTATGTTTAAAAACAGCAGATTGTAAGATGAACACAATTGATATCCTACAAAGAGTATTTTAGAAGTATAAAATTAAACCCCAAAACTAAATATTTAATAGTTGGAGGACAGATGAGGTCAGAGAAAGGCAAGTGTCTTAGTTTCTTTTCTTGGGGCTGTGAAAAAATACCCTGACAAAGCAACTGGAAGGAGAAGAGACTTAAGACTTACTTGGGGTCCTAGTTCAAGGTTGCTGTCCATGATGACAAGGAAGTCACAGCAGTAGGAGCTTGAAGCAGACATTCACAGTGTATCTACAATCAGGAACAGAGATGGATGCATGCTGCTGCTCCGCTTCCCTTCTCCACTTACACAGTCTGGAATCCCAGGCAGGGAATAATAGTGCCACCCACAGTGGATGGCTCTTCCCTCCTCAACTTAACACAAGGCAATCCCCCATAGGCATGCTCAGAGGTTCATCTCTAGGTGATTTCTAGCGTCTGTGAAGTTGACAACACTCACCATCACAGCAACTCAATGCTTACAATGCCATTGTAAGCCTCTGGGATGTTTCTGTATTCGCCCACTAGAATAATACACTAAAGAACCTGGATCATCAAGAGAAATATTAAATTATAGTCCACATGTGAACATTTAGAGTATATCATTTATACAGGACTTATTAACAATAGCACTGTACTGTATAGAGCAATTAAAAATTTGAGAAACTGAATTTGTAGGCTCATGTTTGTACACACACACTTATGTATGGGTGCAGAAGAACTCTTCAAAGACATTCACGTAGCTAACTTTGCTTTCTTAGACCCTTGTTGCAGAATGAACTTTATTTTGAAATAGCAGATTCATTTTAAACAAGATATCAGTAACTATTTAGTGGAACTGATTATCAATTTTTAAAAGCACTATTGACATTTATTTATTTATTTATGTGTGTTGGTGTTTTGCCTGCATGCATGTCTGGGTGATGGTGTCAGATCCCCTGAAACTGGAGTTGCAGACAGTTGTGAGCTGTCATGTGGGTGCTGGAAATTGAACTTGGGTCTCTGAAAGAGCACCCAGTGCTCGTAACTGCTGAGCCATCTCTCCAGCCCGATCATCAATTCTTAAATAAGTAAAAATCTATTGTTAATGCTACAGACATACTGAACATTTCTAGACATATTGTAGTTTCTAAAAGGTTTAGATGTGTGTATAATATTTTTCTGTAAATAAAAATATATAAATGTACACAGTTCTGAGGCAAGTATTTAGTATGGGCTCTCTGCCTGAGTGATAAGGTCAGAATGGTGACAGTATGGCATGACGCCAATAAGCTCTGTAGCAGTGGTTCTCCACCTTCCTAATGCTGTCCGTTTATACAGTCCCTCATGTTGTGACTGCCCACTATAAAATTATTTTCATTGCTACTTTATAGCTGTAATTGTCATAATGTAAATATCTGATGTGCAGATGCTCTTAAGAAACCCTTGTGAATGGGTTGTTTGACTCCCAAAGAGCTCTCGACCCACAGGTTGAGAACTGCTGCCCTTTCGGACTCTCATTGTATTTTGACAGTTCTATACAACACCAATGAATTTTTTAAAAATAGATTTCATTGTTATATGTTGTTGGCCAACTCAGGAGAACGTACTAATGGAACCATTTAGAAATTCTTTTTAATAGCATATATTAGTTATATCTAATAGTAGATTTCATTCTGATCTATTATAACACATATATAGTAAATTTTGATGATTTTTCAGCCCCCATTACACTCTCTTATTCCTCTCCATCTCCCACTAAAACCCTTCTTCCCAACAAATTCCCCTCTTAGTTCCCCACTCCATTTTGACATAGGGTCTCATTCTATAACCCAGGCTGGCTTTGAACTTGTGGCAATTTTTCTGTTTCAGCCTCCTAAGTACTGTGATTACAGCCATTTGCCACAATCCCAGTCCCATTTACTCATCCTGCTCAGCAGCCATTTACTTGGACAACATAAGTGCCAGGTATTGTGCTAGCTTCTGGTGTGTTAAAGTAAGCAAAACCAACAGTCAGTACTCTCTATCTGGCAGCCTGCTTAAGTATTTGAACTTTTCCTTAGAAGCAGTAGTGTGCCGTTAACTTTCAGGAAGGAGAAAAGAATATGCGAGGCCTTTACATACCCGTGGGGTTTACCATCGCAGCATGTTTCTCTGATTTACTGGGAATTTATGTGGCTTCACTTTTTGAAGATTGCTGATATATGTGTGTTTGTATGAAGTTAGGGGAAGCACTTAAATATAAAAATAGCCTATAGTGGCCAGGTATGGTGACATATACCTTTAGTCCCAGCACCCAGCAGATGGAGGCAGGTGGATCTCTGTAGTGGAACACTTACAAGAAGTTTCTGTTATTTTGGTTTCTCTAAAAATGCAAAATGGCATTTGGATTAGGTTTGTGTTCCCACCCCAGCTGTGGTGTAGTTGTTTATGAGTTGGATTTGGAATGCTTGATTCAGGTGGCTATAATTTGGTTGGGTGCAGTCATTCTGGCACCTGTAGCTTGTTTTTGGGATTGTGTGCTGCATGGGTTTATGGGAACTTCTGGCCTAGGTTATTAAAAGTCTGAAGCCCCGAGAGTCGGGTAGGTGTTTATTGGTTGGGTTGTCGTTGTTGGTGTGTTAATTCCTAAAAGAACAAAGGTTGGAGGGATTGACTTTACAGACCATGAGCTGGGACGCTAGTCTGATTCACTGTCAGCTAGTCCTCTTCAACCTTAGGACAGCCTAAAAAGAGGCTTTCTCTCTTATAAAAGCAGTGAATGTTTCTTTCCATCCTTCCTTTCTCTTTCCCTAAATTGAGGGTAAAAAAATGTAGTGTACTGCTACAGATCTCTATGAGTTTGAGGCCAGCCTAGTCTACATAGCTACTTCCAGGATATCCATAGCTGTAAAGCAGAAAGATCCCATCTCAAAAAATTATATCTATGCCTACCTATAGGTATAGATACATTAGCTTATGGCAACAGTAGTAATGCATATGCTGTATTTTTGTTTATAAAATATAAAAATTATATGTTTATTTATAAAATAGCCCAGGTCATATATGGATTATAATGAAATCTTCCTAGGTATTGTGTTTCTTCAGGGTGAGTGCATAAATACTCCCCAGCTCCTAGGACTACACTCACAGCATCATGGTGTATGTGTGCCTTGTTCAGCCTTACTCTCCAATACAAATAAATCTCTCTGCTAAACAGTGGAGCAGCCACTGACTCTGTGGCAGCTCTGGAGCCTTGCTGGTGTTTAGCAATGTCAGGCCTAATAAAATTTGCCTATCTGAGGGTTTCATTTACAATTACTGCTCTGTTTTTTGAGTACCTTGTTATATTTACCCACACAATATGGGCCTATTTTGCATATTGTGTAAATTTCTCCTTTTGTGATTATTTTCTTGGATTATCTCTTTGATTTCTACCTGACAGTTCACTTTTGTCTTCTTTATGGCATCCTGATATTTTTTGGCTAACTTCTATTCAAGAATAGAAATAAGAAACATCCTATAGTTTAGCATGTTAATACTTTTAAAACAGATATTTCTGTCTCTGTGAATGACTTGTTTCCTCCAACTTGACTTGATTCTGTTTATCAGAGTCTCTGTCTTTCATGAAAGTTTTTCTCAGCAACTGGGTGGTTGCTGGCTGATTGCCATATTTAAGTGTGCTTGGCACATAGGCTCAGACGTAGCTCTAAGAGCTCAGGGAGCCAGCAGTTACAGGACACTGCTCTTTATTGTAGAGTTAATGAGATTCCCCAGAGAAGTCTCCAGTCACCTACAGGAAAGGACTTCCTAAGGGCCTGGTAAAGTGGAACTCTCAGTACCCTTGTTTTCAAGATAGCCGTCTGTCTCTGCCTGTGCCCCTCAGTCTCTGTTTCTTCCTTTCCAGTGAGCAGAACTTAGGTCTGCCAGGGGTAGGGTGAGGAACTCAGTGGCTGTTTAGTTGTATCTTTTGTAGGTTGTCGTCTAACCTACCTTCCACAGTTGTCTGGTGCCATCTTTGGAAATTTAGTTAGCAGGTGGGAGGAGAATATAATCAGAAGTTTATACACTTTAGTAATTTCTCCCATTTTATCATTAAAATTATTTAGCAAGGTAGGCAAAAGTCATAGCCTAATGTCTTAAGTGGGGAGTGTTTAAAGTTCCTTAGTGCTCCTTAGATCATAGAATGTTTTGTTGCTTACTTCTGTTCCCACCTGTCTCCCGAAGGCTCGATTATGGCTGTGTGCACTTCTGGGGTGTTTCTATGTGTTTCACCATTGCGTTGGATGCTCTGACTCTGGTGAATGATACAGACTGTGTTGATGATGAAAATGGACTCATGTGTTTGTTGCTAGAAAACTCCTCTGGTGCCTCAGTATTAGCGAAGACAGTCTTAGGTATGTTTTATTTTCTGTTTGCGAACAGGAGACATCTCTTAGCGTCTAGTCCTTTGAAGAGACACTTCAAAATAACTTTGGCCTCAAATCAAAACTAATTTTTGGCTTTATAGAAAGTAACATTTTATACATATTTTCATAATTTTATGTATCTAGACTGAATTTTTTTAGGACTATGATTCATTCACAAGGTGGATGATTGTTGTATTCACTTTTTAGAAACTAAATGTTAGACTTACATATTTTGAAATGTGTCTGAATACAACTGGGCCCAGTATTACACAGCTCCTTAAACAGGAAAAGCCAGCTCCAAAGCCACTGTAGAGAGTCTTTGTAGGAAGTGGCAGTTTTGTACAGCAGTCAGTGCAGAGCAGATTGCCCCTCGTTCTTTCCTGCTCGTGAACTCCCATTCTGTTCAGCTCTGTCTGTGAAGAGCTGGGACTGCACTATTCCAGCTATGTTAACTAAGCAGATGTTAGTGCAGGCAGATGCAGAAAACAGGAAGATTGTCCTGGAAGGACAGCTGACCACAAGATGGCTCAGCTGATAAATGTTTTACTACCAAGCCTGATGTTCTGAGTTCAGTACCTAACCAGAATGGTAGACGGAGAGAACCAATTCCGAGAAATTGTTCTTTGACCTCTGTGTGCTTGGGCATGCACATGTATTCATTCACACACACAAATAGATTTAAAAAAAAAAAAAAAAAGTTGGATCGGGCAGTGATGGCACACACCTTTAATCCCAGCACTAGGGAGGCAGAAGCAGGCAGATCTCTGTGAGTTCGAGGCCAGCCTGGTCTACAGAGTGAGTTCCAGGACAGCCAGGGTTACAACAGAGAAATGTGTCTCAAAAATAACAAAACACAAACACACACACAAAAAAAAATTAAGCAGTCTTATGTGAGATGTTTGAAATTCAGCATTTCATGTATTTCTTTGATCTGTTTTGTGATTATCTATTTCCCGTTGTGGTTGTTATATGAACAAGATATCTTGAATTTCCTATCCTGAAAGTGTCTGAGTATTTGTTGAATAAATGACAGTCTAGCAGCAGAACACTGCTATAAGGAAGGGTCCTCTCATCTTCAAATCTGGTGTCTTTTTGTTTTTTCTTACATAGACTAGGTCCATCCATTCCCCTCCATTCTCAGGGATATTGTGCTTGATCTCTACTTTGAACACACAGAACAACAAAGTACAAAACAGGTCGAAGTAATAGAGCAATGTCTGATAGTCCACACTAGTAAGTTGATCCTTATGCAGCTTCCTAAGTAAAAGAAATTTGGTAGGTTTTGGTTTTTGTTTTAGCAGGCAAGAAAAACCTGTAGTCTCTTTAGTAAAAATGATGTTGTTTTTCTTTAAAAAAAAAAAAAAAAGAAAAGAAAAGAAAAAAAATCAAAATTCCAGTTTGGCATTTGCTTCCATGTCCTTAGAAACTAAGCTTAATGAAGTACCTTGTGATCGTGCGTTCAATCCTTCAGTAATCTCATAGCTCCGTTGGGGCTGGCGGGCTGACAAGGAACTAAAAATCATGGAGAGGACCTCTTGGTTAAAGAGTTAAAGAGTAAAGCAGAGCAAAGGACAAAGTGAATCTTTACACCCAAGGACTCACAGGGAGCCAGAAAGCTCCTTCTTGGATGATAGATGAGGAATGACCCCTTGTGAGAACCACAAGTCCAAACCTAGACTCCTGTCTTTCAGCCACCGTGCCTAACCCTTTCGGGACCAGTACCATTACCTACCTTCACTCACCCACAGCTCTCTGTACTGCTCAGACTTCAGAAGACAGTTTATGACAGGTGACTGACAATACTGCCCAAATAGTATTTATTTTGAGGGCCGTACCAACCATGGAAATGCCAATCATAAAACCTGTACATGCCAGCAGGCGTGAAATGGTGTGTACCTCTTTGAAATGTGAGAAGGCATGATGCAAAGTCATGCTGTGTGTTCCTTAGGGGGAAGAGCTTAAATTTTAA
Source organism: Cricetomys ansorgei (assembly GCA_026225945.1). Lineage (NCBI taxonomy): Eukaryota > Metazoa > Chordata > Mammalia > Rodentia > Nesomyidae > Cricetomys > Cricetomys ansorgei. The sequence goes on from JAMJFZ010004031.1 coordinate 8,517,977, forward strand.
AGTGCCTTTCTTTTGTGTGTGTGTGTGTGTGTGTGTGTGTGTGTGTTTGTGTGATTTTTTTTTTTAAATACAGATAGTGCATATTAGAAAAGGAAATAATAAAAGTACATTAAACTGAAAAACTTTAATACTTAATTTTAGCATAGACATTTTATCTTTCTACCCTTTGAGACTTAACAGTATGAAAATTTGCTTGGGAGAAATGTTTAAGTTAAGTTAGAGGAAATAGAAAAGAGAAAGTTTAATTATATGGCTCATTTACTTGAGTATAAATAAAAACTTGACTGCTTTTAAGGAACAAAAGGTGGATAATTATATGTTAAAAGGTCAACATTGATATTATGTTGGATTTTGGATTAAGTATTATTAAAGTCTAAATTACAAAAAAAAAAAAAACCCAAGCACTTTGGATCCATTGTTAAAGTAGTATCTAATTCCAAGTAGGGTGTGGTGGCACGCACCTTTAATCCCAGTGTTTAGGAAGCAGAGGCAGGCAGGTATCTGAGTTTAAGGCCAGCCAGAACTATATAGTGAGACTCTGTCACAAAATAAAATAGAATAAGATTTCTAATTTCTACCCATTTGAAATACTGTTTGTTCCTGAATCATGTTACATACTGAGCTTGCAGCTTCACGTGGTACCTTTTCAAAGCAAAAATTACTTAAATTTTAAAATTCATTTCTGTTCTGGGTGTTTTGGTTTTTTTGGGGGTGTTTTTACAACAAAATATAGTGGATCCTTTCTGATTTGCTTAGTTTTTTCAGTGCTCACTCTGAAACTGGCAGCTCTTCCCACTTTGGCGTCAGCTTCTATTAAGTTGCCTGTATCTCCTGGCAAGGGCACTGGCATGAGTTGTGCCAACTTGGATCCAATTCTGAGGTTTCCTGCAGGAAGCAAAACACTGCAATTAGTGTGAAGGGAAACCATCTTTCTCCAGTTATTAAAGCGTGTCATCCAAACTGACAACAGGTTTCTGTAGTCTGACGGTGTGTGACTTACATGCCCTGTGTACTGCAAGCATTTCTTGCCATACCTACCAACAGGCACAGGACAGATTTAAAGGGAAGAATAAGTCCTTGACCTCTGGCCAGAAATGACCAAGTGTATTTCTGCGCTGTCTGCCGCTTGTTCAGTTCTTGAGGCAGCACCAGTGTGAATGGTCGCTGGCATCCCACTTGTGTGAACAGTAAATGGGACCTCCCTGTTGAAAGACATGAATGCTGGCCTTTAAAGCACATTGAATATTTTTATTGTTTAACTTGAATAAATTTCATATATTATAGTTGACCAATTGTATATTGAATGTGCCTTCTTAGGTTATAAGATTTACTTCCTCTGCTTTATTACAAGTGTAATGAATTGGCTTTAAAAGATAAGTATCTAAAAAATGTTCTTTCTAGGATCACCATGCTAATTTCAAGTTCATTATTTGTGTTTAGAAGTTGAATTTTATGTATTTCAGGTGACTAATAGAGATTAGACACAGCTGATCTAAACAGAGCCATATGCAAGCAAAAGCGATAGATAGCGTGGGGGTGTTTGTGTATTTGTTTCTTCTTCAGAAAGAAGTCACTTGTTCACTTTTCTTAAAAGCATCTTTCCCATTTCATTGAGGCAGATTTGGAAGTCAAACCAGAAACTTCAGGCTGTACTACGATGGAAAGCACTTTGTTGGGGAGAAACGCTTTGAGTCCATCCACGATCTGGTGACTGATGGCTTGATTACTCTCTATATTGAAACCAAGGCAGCAGAATACATTGCCAAGATGACGATAAACCCAATTTATGAGCACATAGGATACACAACCTTAAACAGAGAGCCAGCATACAAACAGCACATGGCAGTCCTGAAAGAGACACATGATGAGAAAGAGGCTACAGGCCAGGATGGGGTGTCAGAGAAAAGGGTAAGCTATCACGAACCACACTTGTCTTTGTCTGTTGGGAGTCTTTGCCAGAGAGCCCCTCTGCCCGAATGTCTTTGGTTCTCACGGTACTTTCCAGAGGAAACGCCATTTTCCTAATGTCTGGGTGTGTGGGAATGTGCTTTGTATATCTCTTACTTGTTTGATTAAGAGACGCCTGGTATGTTTTTGCTCCTGATTGTATCCCTTTAAAAAAATCATCTTCAGCTTTAAAAATATGTTGGAAAATAGCCCAGTTAAAAAAAAAAGTTAAAATGTTTTGGTCAAAAGCATAGTTTATAACCAAGAAAGATAGCTACCACTATATAAGGAACTGAGAGATCAACCAAAACTTTTTGTTTTCTTTAAAGGTAGTTTATAAATAGTTCTGTTTTTAGCAGTGTTATTTACTTTAATATACATGATTTAATTCTATCAGTAACTGTTACACTGTTATAAGAATCAGCTGGCCTTAAGTGGGAGGATTTATCCCTTAAAGTTAAGAAGGAATTAAATCAGCAAGATTTTCTTTCTTTAATTGTAAAATACAGTTTAAATTTTCAGTTCTTGTATTTTAGTCATGATATATTTTAGAATAACATGAAAAGTTTTAGTCCTCTGGTGTTGAAACTGTTTACCCTTGTTGCCATTCTTCCTCACCCTTTCCTGTGAAGAGAGACTGTCGTGTTGTGTGTTAGGTGGGATTGGGTTAAAGGAATGCGCTCTGTCTTAGTTGCAGCATATTACTTCATTTGGTGTCTGCTGGAGTCTCCAGAGGCTAACGGTTTAGAGTCCAGTTTCTATAGACAGACCTGTGAACTAGTCACTCTGTGTCTTGTCTTGTAAAATTGTGACAAGAGCCAAGTTGTGGGGTGAGTGGAATACGTGTGGAAGTACCCAGCAGTGCTTGGCTGGAGGTAAACCTGCAAGTGGGCTCTGTCTGTGACCTCAGCATTAAGTAGTATATGATTATTTAGCTGTGGATCGGTAATACAAGGAAATTTAGTGTTCATTGTCCAGCCCAAATCTTGGTTTCTGGTAGATCTTAGCTCAGTTAGTGTTCTGTAATTACAGAAAAACCAACATTTTAAAATCATTGCTCTTGAAATTTTGCTTTAAGTATGGTCTTTTCTATATTTATATTTGCTAGGAGCTACAAATCTCGTTTGGAAGTTGCCAAAATTTAAAATCATAAATGTGTGGTGTATTGAATAGTGTTCTTTTCTCTGTCTCACTCCCATTTTTTCCACATTTTTTCACTTTCCACCTGTGACATTTCCAGGAACACCTGCCCCTTCTGTATCTAATGACAGCATTGTAGCAGTTTATGCAGATGTAAACTGACTTTCTTAAAGTACTTAAGTCTTTAAAAGTTTGTCAGTAATCTTTGCAATGTTTATATTACTTTTTGATCCTAGAGACTTGAAATAATGACACTTAGGTATTTTTATTTAACGTTAGGCTAGTTATTTTAACTTGACAGGGTCTAGCTTGTCTCTTGTATAAAGTAGTAATGGTAATCGCAGTGGCAGAAGACTAAAGTAAACACTACCTACAAGATTCCCATGCTTTTGATTGTGTTCTGACAACACCAAGTGGTAAACGCCCAGGACTGTCTTGTGTTAAGGGCCAGTAGAAACTATTTATAGAAAGTAGTTGGCACTGGAAAGTATCTCACCAGTAGTGCATCATTAAGGGCCATTTAAAAATCACTCTTTGCTTAAACTGCATGCATCTTAAGTAGAGTTGACTTAGAAATCTCACTCAAAAATAGATTTATTTTATTTACAGGTGTCATCCAACAAGACAGGGATGATGACCTGTTCAACAGCTTGAAACACTGATTCCCTGTCACAGTGGATGACATTTGTAAGTAAAAGTAATCATGCTTAATTGATTCAAAATGCCTGTTGATACAGAAGTAGTTTAATAAATATTTTAATGGATCCTTAATAGATAAATCCCTTCTTTGTCCATAACTTTTTATATAAAAGGTAAAAAGTACTGGTTTTGTGGAAATTGCAGTAGTACTCTAGGCAGGATGCTAGTGTTGGAATGAAGAGCTGGGTACTGCTTCCACTGAAGACATGTGTTCATGTATCCGAATGAGGCAAATGCTTCATTTCTGTGAGAACATCTTTCATCTTTAACACAAGAGTGTTGGGCTAGATTATTCAATTTTATGTGTTATAGGGAAGAGAGAACACAATATAAAAAAATGTCCTGGAGTCTCTTGAAAGATGAGAGCTGTGGTAGATTATCTACCAACTAATCTCAGCTGTCACCCAGCCTATTTGGACTTAAGCTTCTTCACGTGAGATAAGGGTTTTCTGTAAAAGATGAATTGTACAGAATTCCAATAAAAACACACAAAAGGGTTCAGTGCTCAAATACATTAGACAAAATTCAGACTTTTTACAGCTGCTTTCTGTTTTGTAGGCCTTCAGTAGTGACCTAATGTGATTTTACTCCAAACACCACTTGAGTCACTTGCTGTTGGTAAGAACAGTTTTGGAAAGTAATGCTTCATGCGGCTCCCCATGGTAAAGTTTGGTATGGAGATCACTCTCTGTTTCAGAATGGAAGAGTAAGAACTCCACAGGTGTGTGTTTACTGTGGTCCTTAGGTGTCAGTTCTGTACCTAAGCTTCTGTAAACGGTCTGCTGTATGGCTTCACGACCATGAGCATGTTAACTATAGTTACTATAGTTATATAGTTATATAGTTACTATAAGGGTTCATAGCCATGAACGTCATTGTCACAAGACATGAATCCAAACCAACTCTTGTCCCTAGGAAACATGGTAGCCTATTGTAACAGCTAGAGTTTTCCTTCCAAGTGATAGCTATGATGTTTTTCTCATTTTCTATTTAAATTGTTTCCTAAGCTTGAGAAATTAATTGTAAACAAGAAAATTAAAGCATTGTAATACATTTAATGGTGGAGTTGCAGTATGTGAGGAAGCCAGACTCTTTTCTCTTCTACAGTAGCTTGATTTAGCAGTTCAGACTGGATGGGGGCCCAGTTTACTAGTAACCTCTATTTCTCTTGGAACTGGATTAGAATAATTTCTTGTTCCAAATAATAAATATATGTGTGTGTCTACAGATCCTGGGCCAATGGATGCATTCAGTAGTTTTTATGATAATTTCATACTAATTTAATTACTAATTTAATTTTAAATCTTTTGGAAAACATGCTATAGAAATATTTCTTATAAACATTAATGATATAAACTGACAAACCATAAAATTTGCATTTCAGGAACCACACTGTAAGCCAGGACATAATCTAGGCAGAATGCTGTTAGCTTTGGACCAGGTCTCTGAATGTCACCCCCTCACGTGAGGATGCCTCTGATAGCACAGTTGTGAAAATGTTTGGTGCAGTGAAACTTCAGTAAGCTAAAATGTACCACTCTCATAAATGTGGTCTCTTTCTCTCCACATACACAAACACAAATCTATATATACACATGAATATATATGCGTGTATATACATACATATATATAGAGAGAGAGAGAGAAAGAGAGAGAGAGAGAGAGGGAGGTATTCCTTTTTCTAAGGAAGTTTAGAATTAATGCAGTGCTTTATGTGTTGTCATTAAATTGATTTTAAGAAATTTATTATACATTGGAATTTGAATTTTGAAAAACTTCTTTAGAGTTACCGAACTACATATATTTGACATTGAAATATAACTGATGCCCTGCCAAAAGTTATTGTTACTATTAGAGTCTTTGGATACCTCTATAAACATTCTTTCTCTTTTGTTCTTGGAACAGCTAGAGGGTGTGGGCGAGCTGGTGTGCTAATTGGCCTGGTCTTCCATATAGTAGCTCTTGTTTCTACTTTGCTCAAGAAGTATATGGCATGTTATCTACATCTACACAGCCTCAATGTGGAAATCAACAGACTGGCTGTATTTAAACTTAATCTTAGTAATAAAATTAATGACTAGAGGAATAGCATAAAACAATCCTTAGAAAGCAGTTCTTGATTTCTTTTCTTCTTTCTTCTTTCTTTTGTTTTTCTTTTTGCATCCACATTCTTTTGGCCCATACTTTGTCATTCCTTTTTCTTATATTTGTTTAAACCACATTTTTTCTTCACCCTGCACAGGGCTGGAAAGATGGCTCATTGGTTAAGAACATTGGCTGCTCTTCCAGAAGACCTGGGTTTGATTCCCAGTACTCACATGATGGCTCACAAACATCTGTGACTCCAGTCATAAAGGATCCAGTTCTCTCTTCTGGCTTCCGTGGGTACTGCATGCACATGATACACAGGCATACATACAGGCAAAAAAAAAAAAAAGACAGTGTTTTCCTGTGGCCCAGGCTGACTTTACACTCCTGATTCTCCTGCTTTCTACTTCTCAGATGCTCAGATTACAGGTGTATGGCGCCATGCTGAGTTTCAGCTTCCTCCTCTCTTTCTGAGCCCTGTCTTCATCCACCTCAGCACCCACAAATTTATATGTCCAAGTTTCCATTGTCACTTCTTCAAGAATCAGTTCAGTTTCATGGGTGAACTCTTCAGTGCTCTAGGGTTGCTAATTACCAAGCTAATGATTTATAACAAAGCTACAACTTCTACACAACTTGTGATAGTGATCTATCCTCTGTAAGATACTCTGCTTAAGACAGCAGGTTGTTTTGTTTTGTTTCCAAAGAGCCTGCATGTTCATGTGTACCACTTATGTAATCCTGAGCAAGTCCTAACCTTAGCCTTCCTAAGTCTCAGTTCATCTCAGTCTAATAGCAGTTGGCAGATGTCACCAGATGCCATTGCACTGGTTAGTATGAAATTGGGGTGCTTTTTGATCTATTAGTTTTATTTTCTGTGCATGTGTTGTTTTGCTATCATGTATGTCTGTGCATCATATGCATGCCTCATGCCTATGGAGTCCACAAGAGTTCATATCTCCTGGAACTGTAATTACAGGCAGTTGTAATCTGCCACATGGGTACTAGGAGTCAAACCTGGGTCCTCTGCAAGAACAAGTATCCTTAATCACAGCACCATGTATCTGGCTCCTAATATAAGTTTTGATGAGATTTATAAAGTGGTCTTCCTTGAAAATGTAAAACACTAGCCACATGGAGCACTATTACTCTCTTGGGCCAGATCAGCCAGCAGCCAGATGCTGGGTCCTACATAACCCCAGTCTGTACTGGAAGCACAGGTTCAGGTTCCTCTGGGAGATCATCTTTTCTATGTTCATAAAAACAGCAAAAGGCTCCTAATATTGCTTCATCAAGAAAGTAGATTTTCTTTCTTAGTAAATAATATGATACTACTTCTATTTATCTCCAGTGGTGCCTGGGAAATTATTTGTTTAAGTCTCCTGTGTCCTTCCTTCTTATCACCCACAGAAAGGAAAGCTGTGTTTTTACCTAAATAACTTGCTAGAAACTATAGCTTTAAAGTGTGTTGTCTCTTTAACATTTGATATTTGGTATGAGCCACACATCAGCTCTCCCTTCTCTGTGTATAAGACACAAAGCTTATATACAGGGGTACAGCTTATGTTGTCAGGGGACAGCAACCAAACCTCCGTTCCTGTTGGATCCATTTACGATCTCTCAAGTTCCCCTCTGTTTTCTTTAGTACAGCTAGGTCAATGCTCTCCTTCCTCAGCCACTAATATCTCCACACTTCAGTCTCTCAGTAGTTTTCCTTAACTATCTATATAAATCATTCCTTCCTGTTGTCTAGAAGTTACCTTGAATGTAAACAAATGAAAGAAGGCAGAATTATCATCCCCATTCCTCTTTAAGCCACCATGAACTCGTCTTTCAAAATTAACTTCATTTAACCTAGTGTAAATGGAAATATTAATAACGCAGATGGGTTCATTCAGGGGACAGGAGACAGTCATGGTGTGTAAGCCTGATCCACCTTGCAGAGGGTCAAACCTGACTGATCCAGAATATGTGGCCTCCAGGTAATTTATGGAGGAAAAGCACTGCCCTCCAATACAAAGGTCTTAACTGTTTAATGAAGAGAACCTTCACAGTACAACAACCCCCAACTTTAGCTGGCCTTGATGCCATTTTATGGGCGAAGTCATGACCCAGGGCAAGGTATTCCCTGTCCAGTGCTTATGCTAGGAAAGGAGACCATGGGAGGCTATGCCATTAGCAGTAATACAGCCGAATGCTTTCAACATTAAGGTCTCAGTTGGCAAAGTCAAATCTGAACAACAGTTGTTCCATCCATGGATAACTGAGTAGACAATTACCGATACTTCAAACCAGCATTCTTTCGTATCCAAGAAAGCTGCAGCCCATCCGCACCCGGAAAGCTGGTTCTAACAGCTAAGGAGTGACCTTCTGACCGCAACTTTGGCTGCCAGACACAGCAGCTGTTTAAGATTGATTTTACTGCACGGAAGTACGTGTAGCTTTATAGTATTTGAGAATAAGTTTAAAAATTCCACTACAATTCAGCATTGTTTCATTTCTCCTATTTGCAGAAAAACAGGCTAAGCTCTAGAGGAAGAAAAAATATGCAATGTTCTGGCTTTAAAAAAAAAAGCTTACATTTTAATATTTCATTATTCCTAACTGTTTAACATAGACATTTGGACAGCAAGAGGCAAGCCACCTAACTTCAGTTTGAGTCTACTGCTACAATAGCCAGCATCTCACAGAAAAAATATTTTTAGACAAGAAAACTGGTTTTTAAAAAATTATGGATCAGAAATAAATACAAAATTATGCCATTTCACCCCAATTTCAAGGCTTTAACCTCTCAGCATTGTTTCATTTCTGATTTAGCACCTTGAGTTTTATATAAACCGTTGTTGACTAATCAAAAGAGTGAACAAAGAAGTGTGCTTTCTTAATTTACCCAGATCCAAGGTCCTAAGAGAAATCCATCAGGAAGAAGGCATAGTTATTCAGCTAAACTTCATACTGTATTTTTTTTCTGTATGGACTGAGAATCCCTGAGATGGTCCTCAAAGGTGGGATGGGCCGTTCCCCATTTCAGGTAAAGCATCTGAGGTCTAAGCAAGTTTTCCTTTTAGTGTGTAATAATTTGTAAGGGTGGTGGCTAAATGCTTCTCTCTATGGGATGACTAAGGGGTCAAGACTAAGTTCACAGCTGCCAGTCATATATTGAGTCCGTAGACCATACTGAAGAATCTTATACTGTAATGATTGAAGAAAACTTCTGTGGATCCTGGGAAATTATTTATGTGACTTTCATCTGTCCTTCCGTCTGATGACCCACAGAGAAGAGAGTAATTGAAGGTCGCTGGGGAAACCAGATGAAAAGAGGAAGATGGAAGATAAACACCTCAGTTCCTCAGCTCAAACAAACCAGGCCAAAAGAATACCAAATTGTAATTTCTAAGCCAGCTGCAGTTTGGAGAAGATTTCCGTATCTAGGTCAGTTGAACAAAGAAAATAACTTTTTGTTTGCTGACTTGGTTGGGAAACCAAGTTGGAAAAGAAGCTATTAGAAATTCACCCACAACTGACATTTCAGTCTCTAGATTTTAGTGAGGAAATTATCCCTACTGACAAAATCTCCATTTAAAGTTTGGAAACAGTAACCAACTCTGCACCTTTATGGCTAATAATATTTTGGGTGCAAAGCAGAATATAATCTGGCCTTGCCGTGTCGCTCTCAGATTAACCATGAGCAAGTCTAAAAGGATCCACAGTCCTTATTGAACTCATTGGGTCCCCCTCAGCCACCACCTCCTCCACCACCACAAAAAAAAAAAAAAAAACCAACCCTGAGCGTAAAAGAGGGATTATTTGGTGATTGGAAAAGGTACTAGGGATGAATATATAAAAAATACATTATATCCATGTGCATCTCATCCAGTTTATGTGGTTCTGGGGATTGGACTCAAGCATCATGTCTGCTAGGCAAACACTTTCACAGCTGAACTACACCCCTTGTTATGATTTCTTTAAAATAGGTTAAGTCTTTTGTGTATTTATTTTAGAAATCATTTCTGTATATCTCCCATGATCTAGAACTGTTCTCTTGGCAAGCAGGACTTAGGGACTCTTGTGGCCCTTTATTTGACCTTTAATAGTTTCATGGTCACATTCTGGAGATATTGTTTCTTAAGGCTTGGAGAACTGTGAATGTTGATGGAAAGAGGTGAACAACAAGCGAAAGAAATAGAAATTGTGTCAAGGTTTTATCTGCCCACACTCACCACACTGTGCTAAAATATGGAGGTGGTAGAGGTGAGTAGCTCAAGCAGTAGTTGTTTGTATTAGCATATATTCAGCAGGGACCATGAGATGGCTTAGAAGGTAAGGCACTTGCTGCCAAGACTGACAACCTTAGATCAGTCCCCAAGACCTATATAGTAGGAGGGAACCAATTCCTGCAAGTTGCCCTTTGCCTTCCATGTGCACACCATGGCATACATACCATACACATAAAAAATAAGTGTTAAAAAGGGAATATATAGAACAAGTTTCATAATGACATTTTTAAAAGTTACATGAAATGCCATCTTCACCCTCTTGTTACTCATTCTAAACTTTTAGCTAAATTTATTGTTTTTCTTTCTACAACAAGATGCTTAAATAATATTATCTCTTTACTATTTTATCTGGGGTTAAGATTCATAAAATTCTAGCTACTGAGGAGGCTGAGTCAGGAAGATCACAAATCCAAGCGCAGCCTGGACAACTTAGGAAAACTCTGTCTTAAAAAAGCAAAAGGGGGGCTAGGGATTTCGCAGCTACTTAGCACTCACAAAGCCGCAGCCCTGGGAAAGGGAGAGGAGGAGGGAAGAAAGGAATGCTGTATCGTCCTGGATTATCACTCGCCATAGTTCTGTAGTTATAGACAGTATTGGTCCAAAGGCTCTTTCTGACATTTCTTTTTTTCTTTCTTTCCTTCTTTTTTTGAAAATTTTTCATTATATTTTTATTATTTAAAATAAAATTTCAATATATTTGATTATATTCTTCCCTCCCCCAGGTCTTTCCAGATCTTCTCTCCCTCCCTACCTACCCAACCTTAAGTCCTTTCTGAAAAACCAAAACCTCAATACAACAACGCAATCCCGCCAAAACAAGAAAATAAAATAAAACAACACCTAAAAGAAAAAACATAAGATACCAAACTGTAACCAAATAAAAGTACCCAAAAACCGGACATTTCTTTACTTTCTTAATTCGTTACTTTTTGAGATTTATTTTCCATAAAGTTCCACATTATTTCTCATGCAGCAGCCCCTCAGAGAAAGCTTGGATGATTCTGTTTATCCAGCACCCCAATCCATGCACAAAACAACCAGGTGGGTGGGTGGGTAGTTGGTTGGCTTGTTGGTTTAAATGGGGCATCCTTTGGAAGAGAAGATCTGAATTCTAGCCTCTAACTTTGACAGTCTTGCTTTAAGCATGTCACCGGCTTCTCTGAGTCTCAGTCATAGAATGAAGGACCCAGCTTCATAGCAATTGTAGCTATCATGATTTTTACATGGAAGTTCTCTCTGTTAACCCTCAAGAGGTTTGGTTTTGGGGTTTTTTTTTTTTTTTTGGATTTAGGATTCTTGACTTCTGAAAGTTCATATTCTAAAGGACAGAAATGTACAGATTTAATATTGACTTGCTTCTGTGTCCATGGCAGTCTGTCTTCGAAGCTGCCACATGGTTTCCTTTGGCCTCAGGAAATTGTAGGTATCTTCTAGCTCCCTAAGTATACATTTCTAAAGGCTGTAACTGAGAATAAAAGCAGAGCCTTTATACATTGGAAACCTTATGAAATACTATCCAGAAATTGGAGTACTTTTCAAATCAGTGCTCTGGAGATGATAGAGAGCTTACTGAAGAAGTTTGTTACAGTGTGCAAACAGAAGGGAGCAGGAACAAGCGCCCTCTCCACCTTTACCACATCTTGACACTATATCCCTCCCATGCTGTTTCTTGGAAACTGGGCAGCCTGTAACAATAAGGATTGCATTTTATAAGGCAGAGACAGGATGCTAGTATTTACTAATTACTAGTGCTAGTGCTGGGGAAATGGAATAGTAAACACAACTTTAAAATACAGTGTTTCTGATTCTGAAATGTGTGGTAGTGAATAGACTTGACTAAAGCGTCAGAACAGTGCCTTCACTATGAGCTCTATATAGAGATTCCTGCAGAAATGTTTTAATAGGATCACATGGAGCCTTCCTCTGTATGAATGTGTTTACCTGTCTGTGTGGCACATGTTGTAATTTTGTTGCACAGTAAATGCTAAGTGTGTGGTTCTCTAATTTCTTGGGCTCAGATCTATATTATGCTTTAATATTATTGAAAACTGTTACAAGGATTTTTCTTATATGGATTTTTTGTGTTGATACTATGCTGGAATTAAAGCAGGTTTTAAAAATAGTTCTTTCAAGAAAATAATAAAATTACCTGGCAACATGTTAACATTATTATTATTATTATTATTATTATTATTATTATTATTATTATTATATTATATTTGATTAAACAAATATCTTTAGAAAATGGCATTATGAACTTAACCATGGTAGTGCATACTTGCCGAGAGACTGAGGCAGGAGGATTCCACTGAGTTTGAGGCCATCGTATGCCACATAGTGAGTTCAAGGCCAGTGTAGGCTACAGAGAAAATCCCTGTCTCAAAACACAGAAAAATAAAAAGAATACTGTTGCTTTAAATTTCTGTAAATCTCTCTAGACTATATCATAATCCTAAGGAGAAGGGGGAGGGATCTCAGAAATGGTTCTACATTCAGTCTGTGGTGACACACATTGTTTTGGTCGGAGGATAAGAAGAAAACCTGACCTATATGCAGTTGAATAAGAGAATGTTTTAGTTGCATTTTCAGATAGTTGTGAATGAATCTCTTTGATATAGTACCATAATAAATTTGTTTGCAAATGGAATCTGAAATCCTATCAGTGTCTTACTTAGTTGTAACTGGAACCTCGTGGTGTGTTTTGAGGTTTGAGTGGATCTGCCACATTGCATATTCTTTAACATATATTGGTCATTTAGAAGATGCTAATTGGCTCACTGAGTCATGTAGTTCTTACAAATGTTAACATGTTTCATATAGCATCAGAAAGCACATTTGCTGATGTCATCATTCTTCTCTTTAGAAAAGGCTGTTAAGTTAAATAAAAGGAATCTCTCACATTTAGGATAGCAGATACAAACTTTCCAAAATTAAATTGCTTGAAAACTTGCAACTTGTTATTGAGTTGTTTTACCCTGAGTGGAAAGTTCACTTCATTTATTTTCCAGATCAGAACTTCTTAAACTTTTCTAACATGACCACATTTCACCAAAAGATTATTTTGCATGGCCTCTGGTATATAAGTATATTAATAACCTACTAGTCAAATACCTGATAAGTCATAGAGAAATTAATTTTAAAACAATTCTTTGGTATACATATAATTTTTACTACTTCTTAAAGACTGAAGCAAGTCTGCCCTACTAATAAGAAGAGTATGCTTTATTTTTCAACAAATCTTGGCTGAATTCTTGGTGCAAAAGGATATAAACCCTCTTTAGCATTTCCGGGGTTGATTTGTATTTTGCTTTTGATCATTAGTGCTGAGAATGCTGACTCCCACAAATCCATAGTCCAGAATGCAGAAATACTTACGTTTAGGGCCATTTCAGAAATTGTTGGCAATTCTGCCTAATCCCATGCTAAAATTCATTTAGTAATTTATTTTCATGGAACATATCAGCAACTCAAACAGCAACTTTAAAAAACAAGCATTCTAACTCAGTGTAACCCAAAGACATACTAATTTGGCTCTTAGGTGCTGAGGTATGACAGATGGCTAATATGAAAAGTCTTTGTTTTCCATAACTAAACCATTACAGCTCTGTAAGAGCAGAAATATTGGGAATATCAGGATACAGTAGGCTTTTGACTGAGCCAGAGTATTTCAGGCAGCATTTCTTGATCTGTGTGCTTAGGCTGCATGCACCATGCAAAGTGCGCGTGTCGTGTGTTCAGAATAAGGCTAAGGGTGTCACACTCTGCGGTGCTGAGGTGCACTGACAAACACCAGGTTCATTGCTCACTATTTTTCATTAGAAACAGTATCTTTGATATAATTTAATGCATTAAATTAGCTCGGTATCTCAAAGAACTGGCTCTTATAAAAATGAAAACAACTACATTGCTAAGATACTCCTGTTACACAGATTTTCACTCTAATGAGTTTTCAGTTCATTGTTTTGTAGCCATTTTGGTTTTCAAATGAGAATTTGAAAGCTTTCTACTATATGGTGGGCTTTTCTGAAGAGGTCAATTACGGTATTCACAATGTAGTTTTAGATCTTATATAAAATATATCAACATTTGTAGCCTTCAACTGATAACAAACAGTTTGGTATTTTGACAGTGGGAAATGCAATAGATACATCTACTTAAATTCTCCAGCTAACCATAGTCTTGTTTCAGAGTATTCATTGCTTTTGAAAATAATAAAATAATCTCCTCTTGGAATGAGATGCAGGTTTGAATTTACAGAAGGGAAAATAATCAAACCTGGAGCTATGCTTGTAGGGACGACGGTGCCACATCCTCTCCCTTCTAATGTCTTAGGGTTCGTTCTCACAGTTTTCACTCGTGAAGGCATTCTCCTGGAGCTTTGTTTTTCCTTAGTGTTATTCCAAAAATAACTGTTTTGGTCTTTAAGCAGCCTTTAGAAATGGGGCCTGCCGTTCAGGAGCGCCACATATTCTTATTTCAGGTGTCCCACGCGCCCTCAGTGCTGCAAATATTTTCAACTCGCTGTCTCCTCTGGTCAGCATTGTTGCTAAGATACTTATGTCATCGCAGATTCTCTTTCCAACATGTTTCCAGTTCGTTGTTTTGCAGCCATATTGATTGTCAAATGAGGAAACAGTGTTTTAAAAGCCTTTCTTTCTTGGCTCCGCGACCAGCCATTGTATTTTATAAATAGCTGTAAAGCAAAAGGTACATTTTTGTGCATTTTCTTTGCATTAAATGTGTTTCAGCAATATACAGACAGGAAGTAGAGTCATTCTCTCGCAACTCTGATTTGACTTCCTTTTTCTAAGCATCGTGTTAAAGTGAGGAGAGCAATGCTGGTGTTGCTAATGCTGTCAGCATCATTCCCATCTTGTCTCTGAAAGCTCTGAACACTTGTTGTATCCTGGGTACTGAAAATAAATGCTTTGCCTATGTTCTGTATGTGCTACTTAGCTCATCTCAGCCTCCCAATATCTCTGCTGGGGAGAGGTGCTCTTTGTCACTCCAGTTGTGTGGAAAAGAAATGGACTTACCTACAGCCCCTATTAGAGACTCCCTAAGATGTATTATACCACCCCTGTCCTAAGAGCTGAGATTACTGTTAAGTTGACCTGAGATTAATTTACACATCTCTGACTCAAGAAACAAGCTTAATTATAGATAGCACTAAGTTTTATTTCCTTTTTAAAGAAATAGTTTAACTCTTTACGGAAAAGTAGTTAGGCAGACTTAAGAATAAGCTGCAGCCTCCTGTCTACATTATTTCTGTTAGAAGGACTGTATGGAGTGATCATAAACTATACCATGTGTTTGTACCTTTGAAGGTGTTTAAAAGCATATCCAACAGGAAGGAAATAAAGAGAGATCTGGAATGGAGGGGTAGAAAAAAGTGACCTGTTAAAGATCTCAGAAGTCCCAGGAGAGGATGCAGCAGCTTGGAAGGGAGAGTACAGATTAGTGGACACATTCAACCTTTCTTAGAAAATTGGGGATTGGGGAACTAATATGATGAAAATATCTATTGTCTACAGATGCATACCCCAATTGTAATTAATCTGTGAAATATATCTCTATCCCTTTAATAGCTAGCCTTTGTGAAGACAGCCTGTGGCCTTATTCTCTGATACTCACCGATTTTACTAGTGAAACCACAGCATATAGTACTCAGCAAAATACTTGTTGATTGAATTCAATTTATGAGAGCTTAGCATTGCAGCCGTCTGTATGTGTTGGATGTTTTGGTATTCTCAATCAATTTGTGGAATATAAAGTATAATTTCTCAGGCTGTCTGAAATCTTTATTCGATGGTATATTCTATTTAAAAATGAAAAAGCATCTTAATGTATATGATTTCAACATTGGCCAGTCTAGAATCTCTGTTCAGACTTAGCTGTTTACCCATGCAATTGGAATGGCTTGCTGTTCTATACACTATAATGTCTGTCTGGTGGGAGTTAGTGGAAAGTTAACACATTTCTGAAGGTTGTTTTTTAGTTGATTAGCTGACTACTTTTTAAATTGATCATTTTGGATAATAGTCTTGTTTTCATTCAAGAAACAGAAATAGTGGAACCTTTAGGAGATGGCAGTAGTGAAAGTTAGGTCTGTAGGTGTATGCCTGTGGTGGGCATGTTGACACCTCTGCCCCCTTCGTGGCTGCCATGAGGTGAACTGACTTACTCCTCTGCCATAAGCTCAAAGCAATAGCACTAAATAACTGTGAGCTGGTGCCTCAAAAACAGGGAGCCAAAGTAACCCTTTCTTCCTTTTAAGTTGATTCTTAGACATCTTGTCCCAGTAGCAGATGGCTGACTAACACACTGACCGTATTACTCTATGTACTGTAAACCAGTTGTCAAGCTTAGAACACAGTCGGGTTATTTTCAGCAGTGACTATTTCTGCTGATGATTCTTTGTCACACTGAGCCTCATGTGCGGTTGAGTGTCAACCATGTACCTGGACCTCAGTGAAGCACAGCAGAAAGGAGAGAGGCAGGTATGAAATCATGAGGCCTGAATTTCCATCATGACCGCTTCGATTTTCTACCTTAATATCAATGGATTTCCCTCCTGAAAAACAGGAAAGTGAGAACAGAATGAAATGACCTATGTAACAAAAGTACTTGTGGAATCTAGTTCTGTAGCTCTTGCTATGGGGCAGCCATACAAAAGCTGAGCCTGGGTTTTTGTGGGTTAGCGACTAAAATGATTATGACATAAGACTAGATGGGACAAACAACAGGGTGGTGGGATTGCTGGGATCCTTTCATTTAAACAGCAGTGAGTGCATTCTTTCCCAAGGTCACGGAACTCCCATAAGGCTCTTGCCCCTTCTCACTCCTTACCATTGCTATGGGCCTCTTCTCTATGCTACAGTATGGATACAGGTAGGAAAATACAGGGTTGTGGAATCTGCCCATTTTCCTTCCCTTTAGCGGAGCAACTGTAGTGGTTTAGATAAACCTACAGAAATGCCAGTTGGTGTCAAGGATGGGCAGAGTCAGATCTGTCGTAGACACGCCAAAGACTCCTACTCTAAGTAAAAGCTAACTGGTGCTGGTGCTTCACCAAGAATTGTCTCATAGGCCATGTGTACCACCATTTGGACTGAATGTAGTTGGTTACCGCCATGACATTCATGCTACTGCTGAAACCATGGGCTATCTTGCCAGGCTGGTTGTTATTATAGTTCACAGGGTGAATGTGATATCTTATAATTAATAAACAGGCAAAGGACCCTAGGTTTACAGGTGAGCAAGGTCACACCTAATCAGTTTAAGCTTTCCAAGGCTTTCTCCTGGAAGCAGTGTTTGGATTGAGCCTTGAGGTCTGCACCTCCTAATCCATGGGCTTCAAATTAAAGCTGAGGAAACATCAGTTACTTTTCCTTTTCTCCACTGTTCTCATTGCTGCTCTTTCTTGCCATCTGTTACTAGCCTTTGAAATTGAAGGTAAATAAGCAGATGGACCACTATGAGTAGGAAAATAACACCTCTCAGACTCCATAGCTCCCCTTATTTTCTCAACTGTGTGGATATATCATACAGTTTAGGATCTCAGCTCTACCTCTTCCTAGCTGTCTGTACATCTTCAGGGATTTAGCTTCTGTGGGCCTCAGTTCTCTGAAGTACAAAATGAAGATAATACATATATGCCTTACAAGGTTTATCTGTGAATTCATGAGATTGTATATGTAGTCAGCACAGTGTCTGGTACATAAGTACTCACTGACAAATTATAGCCATAATTGCTGTCCATTAACTATTACTGAACATGACAGAAGTGGCTGATATATTCAAGCATAATGACAGCTATTTGTCTAGAACAGTGGTTCTCAACCTTCCTAATGCTGTGACCCTTTAATACAGTTCCTACTTTATAACTGTAATGTTATGTAAACCCCCAATCATAAAATTATCTTTGTTCCTACTTTATAACTGTAATGTTATGTAAATATCTGATATGCAGTGGTCTTAGGCAGCCCATGTGAAAGGGTCGTTTGACCTCCAAAGGGTTCACAGCATACAGGTTGGGAACCGAAGGTCTAGAACGTCAGAACATTATGATGATGGTTCAGGGTATTCAGAGTTGGCACTTTTATTACTTGAAGCTGGTCCCCAAAGTTAAGGCAGAAGTAATGCAGCTGTTCTCATATTGGAGGCATACTACTGGTCAAACTCTTGGCAGTTATTTGTATAGTTGACGCTTTGTCATCTGCTGTGTTGTTTTCTATCTCCTCTAAGGCCTAGGCACTGCCCAGGCTGGAATTAACCTAGCATGTCCTGATTAATGTAGAAATTAAGAAAGGCAGTAGAACTCTGCTGAGTCTATAAAAAAACATTATCTTTAGACAAAATGTTTACCTGGCCATGCATTTTTCTGGGCAAGTCTACTATGTGTATTTTTGTGGATAGTTGAATTTTAGTTATTTTAGCTGAAGCACAAGTATTGATATGACTATGATAGGAACTTGGCCAAAATATTCAAAAAAGATAGACAAACAAACTCACCATTTAGATTATATCTGTGATTGTTTTCTTTAACTTAGGAACTTTGTTTTTTTATATATTGTTAGAAAAGCAAATACCATTATGTTTGCCTTTAGGGTCTTATCTTTTATCTGATGCCTACTGAGGACTGGGTTAACATGACTCTCAGCTGAACATGTCCAAGGAGTTGATTGCCCTTTATGTTTCCAGTCATCACGTGACAAACTAGGCTTGAGCTGAACAATTGTTTATGCCTCTAAGGAAACTGGAGTCATTGCTCTTAAGTAGAACTGGGTTTGAGTCTCTCAGCCAGAAGCTCCTTTTCTGTAGCCACAGAGAAACATACATACGGTGGTAAGAACCACGCTGCATCTGGGGTCTGTGCAACTGAGAGATTATTCTTAGCTCCCTCCCTCTGGGCTCAAACTCTGAGCAAAAAGTATTGAGACTAGAAAACTAACATATTGCTGTTACCTATTAGGTGTGTCTCCACATCCAAATGCACGCAGTGTAGACAAAACTGCCCACTTCAGGATAGCAGCAGTACCACATGCATGCTTTCTATTTTGCATGGAAACGCAACACTTAAATTCCTTATCTTTGTATCAAAATATGTAACCATTTTTGTTCGTTTTCAATTAAACTGGATTTTAGTTAACCAGCCTCACCACGATGCTCAAACAGAAAGGCTGGGTTCACCTCAGTGGAGTAGCTCACGCTCATGTGATGCACAGAGACAACTGTGGACTGCCCTTCACAGTTTACCAGGCAGTAGAGTTGCTGGGGTGTTGTTGTTGTTGTTGTTTGTTTTTTTGTTTTGTTGTTGTTGTTTTAAGCTAGTTTCGCTTTTAAATAAAAACTTGGTACTGTGTGCTAATTTTCCTCTGTCTTTAGTGCGTGACTCATTACCTTCCTACTGATTTTTTTTCTTTCCTTGAGCCAGCAGGAAAAATCTTGCATGAGAGGAGGGGGAAGCAGAGTGAGTTGAGGAACACAGTACTTAAATACTGTTCCTGGGTTTTCATTGGTTGTCTCCTCTCTTACTGTGGCCAGTCTAATCGTGCTTCCCCCTGCAAATCCCTCCCCCGCCCCTCCTGCCAGTGAGTTCTTGCAGGGTGTCTGTTGCTAGCGGCTGACTGCAGGCTGTATGTAGGCATCTCTCATTCAGAATGGACATTGATGTATTGAGCAGAGAAGAAAGCTTTCAGCAATGTATTATTTGTTACAATTGTCTGGCTTTTTAAAAGGACTCCCAAAGAGAGATGCTGCATGTTTTGTATGTTAGCACAGACTGATTTCCTCTCCAGACTCTTAAGTTTTCAGAAGCTTAAATACAGAGTCCTGTTAAGAAAGGAAGAGAGAATTTGGGTGTTAATCGGCCTTGTGAAGAAGTGCTTCATCACCCTCCTGCACCTCCCAAGCTCTGGCGTGTGGTGTGGTCACGGCTCTCTAGGTTAGGATTCTGAGCTGGCTGCAGCATGCTCATGTGTTAGCTGAGTAGAGTTCACTGACACAGGCTGATACGAGGTTTTTTTTTTGTTTGTTTGTTTTTGTTTTTCATTCCTTTGAATTCCAAAATGCCATCCAAAGAGTCTTGGTCGGGGAGGAAAACTAATAGAGCTGCAGTTCACAAATCAAAACAAGAGGGCCGTCAGCAAGATTTTTTGATAGCAGCCTTGGGAATGAAACTGGGTTCTCAAAAGTCATCTGTGACAATCTGGCAACCTCTGAAACTCTTTGCTTATTCGCAGTTGACATCACTTGTTAGAAGAGCAACTCTGAAAGAAAATGAACAAATTCCAAAATATGAAAAGGTTCACAATTTCAAGGTAAGCATATTTGTTTCTGACCTTTTTTTATAAGGAATGCTCGGTACTTGGAATGCATAATGTTAAAGGCTCATCTTAAGATGCCTTTGAAAACCTAGGATAATTTGACTGAAATGTTCTAGCTATTCAAGGATAGAAGATGTTTAAATCCTGATTTTCTTTAAGGAAGAGCTGAATAGAGCTCATAGAAATCCAGCCCCATTTTCTCAGGCACCGTGATAATATTCTTTTAATCACTGTGTACACGTTGGTAAGTCTTGACTGATATTATAAAGGTCTCCTAATCATAATTTTGGCATTGCATATATCTGTTGCAATGTGTCTCAATACCTTTGTTGGGAATTTCAGGAAGGGATTAGGTCTTATCTGTTCAATTCTGGTCAAAAGCTTTGCTGTAGCAGGCATGTGCAGTTGCGTCTGAAGTGAACAGATGGTGTGTATTTCCCATACTTTCTGTCTTTTCTCCTCCCTCCATTAATGAATTGACCACAATAAAAGGAGGATTGCTGCCCTGGGACCATAGGGGCTGTGACTGACAGCTTCCCTTCACTTTCTCGGTGTTTGCTTTTACCTTACATGTGTTATTTTTAATTACTGCTGTAACATGTTTTATGCAGTGTACTTGAATCTTCTTTTATGAAGAAAATATGTATGTTGGTCTGAGCTATGTCTAGATCTTGCCTGTACTTACTGAATGGTATAAGTAAGGCCTTGAAGCTGTGCCCTTTGCATTCTAATTCAGGGATGCAATGTGAAGTCATGTGTAAGGAGATCCAGTTACACTTAACAGGCGGATGAGCCAGCATTTCTGTAGTAACTTCCTAATAGTTAAAAGTTGTCTAAGACTCAATAATATTCAGTTTCAACAGAATATCATTAGTGCTCATGTTAGAAATGGACTGTTTGGTTGCAAAAAGATGTTAGAGCTGGAAATTTTGGCATTTAATCTGTTAATTTATTTAACATTTATTCAGCATATAGAATGTACCAGGCTCTCTACTAGGTGACTTCTTCCCAGGTTTGCAAACCATCCTTATTTTTAACACCAGCATTTATTTTACTCATGCAAAAAACAAACAAACAACAAAAAATGTTCTCTGTGTGCTCTGCATTCTCTTTAGTGAGGAATAGATAGAGTCCTCATACCATTTTGGAGTTAATGATATGAACCTTACTTTTCAACCAATATTTTTGCTTTGAGATGGAATTGAGACAGTTCAGCAAGTCAAAACTTGACAGAAAATGAAAATAATGTGTATATCCAGTCTTAGCTACATTGTCTACTTATAAATCAAAAATTAATAAACAAGTAAACAAACAAATAAATAACCTGAGGCTACTAGTCTTTGGTGGTTTATAGACTGGTCTTACAGGACTTTTGCCAGGAAAATGGCCCCTGAAATAGCTGTTAACTTTGTAAGCAAGAATTATCTGCATGTTCTAGAAATTTTGGAACTTCCAAAGCACCTTCAAAGAGGTGCAGTTTGGCTTACTTGGCAGAAGAGGCCTGTGAGATTATCATCTTAGTGCTAAGTCAGGTTCTGTAAATGCTTTTATCAGTATGAGTTGAAAGTAAACAGGTCTATTGAAGAATTTACACAAGCAAGCATATGTTCTCCTGTCCTGCAGATTATATATTACAGTTTTTTTCCACATAGCTTTATAAACAGTAAATCCTGTGTATCCAGAAAGTATTGACGGTATGGTCACTTGTGACCCTCACCATCCAGATAGCTATAAAGATCCCCCCAGAACTAGAGACTGAACCTAGAACCTTACATGTGACAGGCAAGCACTGTACCAGTGAACTCCATCCCTAGCCTCAGCGCACTTGAGTTTGTTTTTGTTTTTTGGTTTTTTTTGTTTTGTTTTTTTCTGTTTTGTTTTAAGCACATAAAGCATGGGAGACTTGTTTCTTCTCTGGGTCTAGACAATGAAACTCAGCTGAGACTTGCTCTTTAACACTGTCTATGTCAAGAAGGGCCTCCTATGAGACAGTGAAGCATTCTACATATTTTTTAAAATCACTGATAAGGTCAGAAGTCTCAGAACTTGCCTCTTCCTGTTAAAATACCTCTGCTAATTCTTAAATGTGCCTATGGAAGCGTTATTTTAAAAAAAGACAAAAGAAGGGGTCATGCGTGACTTCAGAAAATATACCCAAAAGAATCCCAGCACCCAGCAGGAGTTCACTACCACACGGGTGCTGGCTTGGCAGGGCACTGCTTCTGGTACACATGTGCAGTCAGGTCTGCTGTGTTTCCGTGATGATCGCCAGTCATGTGACCTGCCGGCAGCTTTCTCTGAGTGATGGTGGTGTGTGTTCCCAGTAACCTCAGGCCTCTCACCAAAGCCTCCTTTCCTTTCAGCGTGCTCTGTTCTGCCTCTTGTACGCCTGTTATGTAATGCTGCCCAGTGATGTGCACAGCTGTCAGATCTTATTTTGGGGTGAAACCAAGAGCACTGGTTACCTTTGGTGAATGCTCTCAACCAAGGCAGAAGCTATTCAGGGCAGCTGGGCTGGGAATATGTGTGAGAAAAACAAAAAGGAATTATGCTGTTATGTAACGTTTTCTCTCTGTTCTCGCCTCTTTCCCTCCTCTCACCTCTGTTGTTACATCATACAAAGGCTACTATATCTTAGGGAGGCTATCATTTTAGAAGTAAATATACCACATCCTGTAAAAGCTATTGTAAGATGCCAATATAAATTTGAGCATAATTCTAAGAAACCTAGAGGAAGGCATTCTGGATGTTTTTACCAAGAAATAAACTAAATGCTGCAGGAGACATGTTTATACTGACAGCATTAGACATGTACACATATATAACATCACATAGTTCTCCACATTTTCATTCTGTATTTGTAAGTGACACATAAACTTGTACATATATATTAGGTACCTTGTGATGTTTCTATATGCATACACTTTATTTTAATTAACGTGTTTTTAATTAACATGAAGATTGTATGTATTTTTAACTAATCAACTTCTCCTTTTAAGTCTTACTCTATTCCGAGCTGCCAAGATGGCTCTGTAGGTAAAGGTGCTTCCTTGGCTCCTGGCTGAAGGATTTTATCTCTGGGACCCACATCGTGGAAGGAGAGAACCAACTCCCCAAGCATGCCATAGTACCTGCGCACCCAGAAACACACACTAAATAAAGCAAATTTTTAAAAATTTTAAAGAGAATTATTTTATCCTAATACCACATTTAGAGAAAACAAAAACTACATTAAAAACAAAACAGAAGCAGTCAGCTGCCTCCACCCTCCACAGTCTCTGGGAAGAACACTGAGACTCAGCCTTTGCCCGCAAGTATTTGCCTGTGATGTGCACCATTGTTTAATTGGCCTGAATGATAACATCTCTCTAAACCTCTCTTTCTATAGTAGAAAACTTAAGTTTGTGGTCCATGTAGGAACACGGTAGCCACTACTTTTATTATGACGTATTATCTCTGACTGGGTTTTTTCCCTAGATTTATGTTGATTCATTTATACAGAAGAGTGAGTGAATCCTGACCTTCCTCCTAGCTGCAGAGATCGAAGTGTGATAGAGAACCTTGGATGATCCTATGTAATCCCACTCAGCTTCTAGGCAGAGTGAAGTAAAAGAGAACTTGAGTTTTTCGTGTACCGCAGAGTACAGTGAAATCCTCCTTATTTTTTAATTCTTCCAGTTTGAACTATGAAATGTTTTGTCCCATTTGTTGCTTAGTTCAAAAAGTCACATAAAAATCAAAATTAGATGTAATAGAATAATAACAGAAACCTAGCTACACAGGCAACTTAAATACTTAAAGAAAAACACCTAGCATAAAGCTAGGGTATAGCTTAGTGGGAGAACACTTACCCAGCATGTGCAAGACCCAAGGCTCAATCCCTAGCACTGCACAAAGAAATTACAGTGGAAAAAAAAAATGTGTGTGTGTGTGTGTAAGATGTCAGGTATTAATAGATTTAATGTTGCCAAGGGGAGGATCCCAGAATATGAACTGGTGATATGATTCAAATAACACTATAACAGGAGCTTACAAGATAAAGTTAGTGATTCAGGACCTACTAAATGAAGAAATAATAAGCACATGGCCAGCAGGCAGTGTCCTGCTGCTTGGGAGCCAGAGGGCTGTGGTAGCCACACTCCCGCTGAAGGAAGTCTTTCCTTCCATCTAGGACACGCTCAGATCCTCTGCTCGTGCACTTGCTACATATCCGAGAGGAGTTTTGTGTCTTTTGCTGCCATGAAATGTTATATTCAGTGACTGTGCCTTCTTGTTCTCTTGTGCTGTGCCCACTAATCGTCTTACCTCTTTCTCCCTCATTCCATTCTTCTTTCCCTTTTGCCATATGTGGTAAAGTGCTGGCAACTGGCACGTGTTTATGAAGTGTTGACTGAATGACTGAGTACATAGTAGGCCTGTTATTTTAAAACCTCAATATAAAATATATTCTGATAACCTGTATTGTTTTATATTAATCAAATTTATATACCTTTGAGAATGAAACGAGAACTATTATAACATCATATTTTAATTTCTGTATTTTTTTTTGAGACAAGGTCTAATTATATGGACCAGGCTGGCCTTGAACTTATTATGTAGCCCAGGCTGTCCTCAAACTCCAAATCCTCCTGCCTCGGCTTCATTAGTATAGTTAGCCTTAAGTGTCTCACTAAGCTTTTGCAGTAATGTACTGTCCTTTATATATATAAACCTGGAGTATTTAACATGAGATTTCAAATGAATAGTTTTTCTGCAAACAAGAGGTTAAAAGGAACTGCAATGTATACTTTATATTAGGCACTCTCCCCCTCTCCTCCCTTTGAATGTCAGCCACTTGCAAAAGAAGACAAAAATAGCCAAGATCAGTACAAAGTGGGGTTCTCTCTGCCTCTGCAGTCAGTCAGGGAAAGGCCTGATGAGCAAAAACTGGGTTGGAAAAATTGCCTGTAAGAACTTCATTTCTGTTGCTCCCTGGCACAGTGTTTATCAGATGCCTCTCTGTCTGTGAGGCTCTTGACCCTTTTCTGTACTGGCCTCTCTGTTGCCCAGCACTGCAGCCTTCTCACTTCACCCCACCAGGCTGATGGCTTAAATGGGCCTGGTGTTGATACCCCAAGTGGAAGTCTAGATCACTACAGCGATCAGAAAGATTGTGCCTGTCCTCACTGACCCAGAGAGAAGCATTTCACAAGGGGTCCTGGGGGCTTGCACATTGCTGCGCTATACGTGACAGCCGTTTTTATAGGCAAGAGTTATTCTACCTAACTCAGAAGCAACGCATTATATTCATATTGTCAAAAACTATTATCTTTTAAAGATTTGTTTACTTTTATTTCTTGTGTTTCTGTGACTGCACAAGTACAGAGCCCCCAGAGGCCAGAAGAGGGCATCAGATTCCCTAGAACTAGAGTTGCAGGCAGTTGTGAGCCATCTGGTGTGGGAGCTGGGAACCGAACCTGGGTCCTCTGCAAGAACAGCCAGAGGTCTTACTCACTGATCTCTCTCCCCATTAGTCCTAAAATATTTTGTAATCTGATTTTACTCTCCCAAGTTCCATAATTTTACTTCCCTTGTTGATACTACCTTTCTGGTACAAATTACCTTTGTGAAGCTATATGACAGTATGTTTTATTTATCCACTCATGTTTGCTAGAATATCATTTTTAATTAATTTATTTATTTATTTATTTATTTATTTATTTATTTATTTATTTATTTATTTATTGTTTTTTTCAAGGCAGAGTTTCTCTATTATAAATCTGGCTGTCCTGAAACTCACTCTGTAGACCAGGATGGCCTCAAACTTACAGAGATCCACCTGCCTCTGCCTCCCAACTGCTGGAATTAAAAGCGTGTACCACCACCACCCGGCTTAGAATATTATTCTTAAAATGATCTCATCGGGACAGACATGTCTTGGAAACAGTCTCTTGTTTGTAGAAGTACCTCCTATGTTCATGTGACCCAGAAAAGATCTACTCTTGTATGCTCATGATGAGTTCCTGTTAATCATTCTAAGTTTTTTCAGATAACAAGAGAAACACATTAACAGTCTGGAAACATACTAGGCACCTTATTTGTCAGATCTGAGAGGAAAGTGCTTCAGCTTCCCTGACATGTTCTCCATTTTCTCATTAGTCATCCCTTAAATGTTTGTGAGCAGCTCCTACATGTGCACCACCCTGCCAGATATGAAAAGGGTAGAGTAATTGTAACATGCTCCTTGGGAAGCAAATACCAATGTAATAAGAATGAAGAGAGAGCATGATGTGTGATGTGCAAACATGGGTGTTAAAATACTTTACTAATGCCCTGTTCATCAGAATTCAATGTTCAGTATATGAATATGATATGAGATGGTTGTGAAACATCACACTTCTGCTTGCAGTAATGTGACAGCAAGAAACAAGCATGCAAAGCACAACTAGAAATATTAGAGAGTACATTAAAACTTGAGCAGAATGCCAGGCAGTGGTGGTGCACTCAGGAGGCAGAGGCAGGCGGATCTCTGTGAGTTCGAGGCCAGCCTAGTCTACAGAGTGCATTCCAGGACAGCCAGAGTTACAACAGAGAAACACGGTCTCAAAAAACAAAACAAACAAAACAAAACAAAATTTGAGCAGATTTTTGATTTTTTGAGGTTGGGATTTTGTTTGTTTTTGTGAGAACAACATGAGATCTACCTTGTTAAATATTTAAGTAAGCCATTAACTCAGCACCATTGACTAGCCAGCAGTGTCATTAACAAGGCACAGTTGACTAAGTTAACAGTACTGTTCGCTAGGCTCACGGTCTAATAGATCAGCTGAAACTTTACCACTCTTCTGGCTTTGCTGTCCGGGACAGCCAGTCTCCGTGTCTATAGGTTGGATTATTTGAGATTCTGCACGTAAATGGATGTGTAGCTTGCCCTGGGAGACAGGTCTATTTCACCTAGCACAATGTCCTTCGGGTTCATCTGTATTTAACATACGGT
Source organism: Cricetomys ansorgei (assembly GCA_026225945.1). Lineage (NCBI taxonomy): Eukaryota > Metazoa > Chordata > Mammalia > Rodentia > Nesomyidae > Cricetomys > Cricetomys ansorgei. The sequence continues at coordinate 8,545,432 of JAMJFZ010004031.1, forward strand.
AACATTTCTCACTTTCTAAAAGCTAAGTTAACATGCCTGTGCTGGTTGGTTTCTGTTAACTTGACACAAACCTAGACATATCTGGGAAGAGGGAATCTCCTTTGAGGAATTGCTTCCATCAGATTAGCCTGTGGACAAGTCTGTGGACAAGACTGCGACCCAGGATATGTAAGCCAAATATACCCTTTCCTCTCTGAGTTGCCGTGGGTCAATGTTTTTTCACAGCAATAGAAAGCCAAAGTAAGAGCATTTCATTGAATATATACCCATTTTCTTTACTCCTCCATCCATGAATATTTAGAGGGCTTTTTCTTTTTCATGTCTTGGCTGTTCAGAAGTATTTTAGATGTTACAGTTAATGCTGCTATTGGCAGATATCTTTATTGGTAAAAATATCTCTTTAAGATTCTGACCAGTTTGGGGGGGAAATACACTGAGAAACAGGGTTTTTGGATCATATGGTAGACTATTTATAACTTTTAAGGAACTGCCAAGTTTTCATTAACACTAAACCATTTTACATTAACACCAGCACTGTTCAGGGTTGCCAGCAGATTCTCCACATTCTCACCAACATTGTTTGTTCTCATTTTTGGTAATAGCCATTCTGACCAGTGAGGTGGTACCCCATTTTAATTTTGATTTGCATTTTTCTTGTGGTTAATGATAATGCATGATCTTTTCATGTACCTGCTTGTGTATCTTCCATTAATAAATGTTACTCAATCCTCCCACCCTTTTTCTTTTCTGAGATGATGCGCACCAGGCTTCATTGAGCTCCTGGACTCCAGTAACCAATGAGTAGCAGGTACACACACATACACACACACACACACACACACACACACACACTCACACTCACACTATCACACACTCACACATATGCACACCACACACACATACACTCTCACACACACACTCACACTCACATAGATCTCACACGCACACTCTCATACACTCTGTCTCACACTCATGCACACCACACACACACTCACACTGTACCTGGATCTGCCCATTTTGGGAGTTATTTGAGGTGTGCAGACCAGGTAGCTCAGCTGGTAAAAGTGCTTGGCATGCAAGCCTGTCAACCTGTGTTTGATTCCAGAAGCCAAGCTAGAAGGAGAGAGTGTCAGAGTTGTCCTCTGACCTCCATGTGCACGTCTTTGCATATGTGCCCCCCACATGTGCGCGCGCGCACACACACACACACACACACACACACACACACACCAATAATAATAAATACAGTAAAGTTACTTGGTAGCTCTGCTATTCAGTGACAGGACTTTCTAATATGTTCTGATACTAACCCTGTCAGATACATGGTTTGCATGTGTTCTCTGCCCTTCTGTCAGTGATCTCTCACTGTTCATTCCTGCTTGCTATCTCCTGTTTAAAACTACCTTTGAAGCTCCACCTCTGACATGTCACTCAGCTTCATCTTCTGCTCATGGCTCTGTCTAGTTCGCAGAGAAGTCCTTCCCTGGAGGCATACAGGTTTGTTCTGCTGCTGACTATGGGGCCTCAGTGGTTTGCTTTGGTTTTTCATTTTTAACTCCATGAAACTATTGAATATTTACCATTTGATAGAGCAGTCAGGAGATTTTTCTTTGTGTCAGGAAGCTCAACCCAGACTAGCAATGTCACATAATTAAAAGTCCATCATTAAAAATGCTCTCCAATCTGGAGTGGCTTAAAATGCCACCAGAACCTTGTCTTCCGACTTTGAGCCTATTTTTAGGCTCATTTTGGTGACAGGATGGTGGCAGAGGCTCCAGCTCTTTATCTTGCCTGAGTTTAGCCTGTGGGGGAGAGACAGTTTCATCAGGCTCAAAGCCCAGCACTCATTTGCCTGATGATATGTCCATGTCCATCTCTGTGCAGCAGCTCCTGTCAGGAAAATAGAATGCTAATAGGCCCAAATCTAAGTCATATATATTAAATGTAGTAGTTTATAAGACAAGGAACCTCACTAGAAATAAGGGTAAGAGTCACCAAGAGGATGTAATGTCTTAAAAGTATACATACACCTAATAACAGGATCCAAATACATAAGCAACAGCTGAGCTGCAAATGAAATAGACAGTCCATATCATAGTTAGAGGTTTCAGTGATACTGGCAGTGATAGAAGAGACCAAAAGTAGGGGCATGAGAAGCTTTAATCAGCCAATTTGATCTAATTGATACTTATGAAAGACTCCCCTCAGTAACAGTAGAAAGTTTAAAGTGTGTACCTTTAAAGTGAGCATGCAGTTAAAATAATAATAGAAATGGCCAAGCAGGGTGGCACACACACTTTTGATCCCAGCACTCAGGAGGCAGAGGTGGGTGGATCTCCGTGAGTTCAAGGCCAGCCTGATCTACATAGTGAGTCCTGTCTTAACTAATTAATTAGAGCTGAGGGGAAGAGAGATGGCTCAGCAGTTAAGAATACATACTACTTTTACAGAGAACCCAAATTCTGTTCCCAGCACCCACAACAGGCAGTTTCTAACTGCCTATTACTCCAACTCCAGGAGAATTGATGCGCCTGGGCCCCGTGGGCACTGGCACTCACATGCACATAAACACATGCATACACATAATTAAAAATAAAGCAGCGTTCTTAAAAAATGTTTGAGATTATAATATAATTACACGATTTCTGCTTCCCTTTCCTTCCTCCAAACCCTCCCATGTAAACCACCCAACTGCCCTCTGTCAAATTCATGACCTCTTTTTAATTGTTGTTATATTTATGTATGTATATATGTGCTACATATATATGTTAGTGTGTGTGTGCGTGTGTGTGTGTGCGCGCGTGTGTGTGTGTGTGTTCCTAAGTATAACCTCCTCAGTCTGTAGTGTTTCTTTTATGTATGTTTTCAGGGTTGATCATTTGGTATTGGATAACCAATTAGTTGGTGTGCCCTTCCCTCGGGAAGACTGTTTCTCCCAGTCTTAGCATTCCTTACTTGCCTGTAATTCTTTATGTAGGGTTTAGACCTCTTGAGCTCTATTGGAGCTCTAAAAGTTTTCCTTATTCAGGTCTTATTTAGGAAGCCATGTTGGTAAGATTTTATGGGTGTAGCTTCTCTGACATATCTAGGACACAGGTCTCACAGTAAATTCTTTGTTCCTCTGGCTCTTAGTATCATTCTACCTACTCTTCTGCAATGATCCCTGAGCCTTAGGTGCAGAACCAGTATATAGATGTGTCAGTTGGAACTGGACTCCACAACTCTATGTTTTTATTGGCTATGGTTTTCTTTTCTTTTCTTAACTATACTTACTATTATAACTAAAATATTGTGCTGTTTAAGTATTGATTACTATGTTCAATTTTACCACTGTTATTTGAATACAAGCTCATTCATCCAAGTAATGAATCTTAACTCTCAAAGTAGAATATTGTTTTATAATATTACATTGGATTTTTAATTTTTATAGCTTATTTACTTTTATTTCATGTGTAGTGGTGTTTTGCCTGCATTTTTGTCTGTGTGAGGGTGTCAGATTCCCTGGAGCTGGAGTTATAGACAGTTGTAAGCTGCCATGTAGATGCTGGGAATTGAACCGGGTCCTCTGGAAGAGCAACCAGTGCTCTTAACCACTGAGCCACTTCCTCAGCCCCATACAGTGGGTTTTTTAATGTTACTTGTATTTACTTTGTGCTAAGTATAGGAGGCATTTGAATGCCATTGGTCTGGGCAGATGCTTCTCTTCTCCCACCACGTAGGTGCTAGGCATCAGATTCAGGTGTTCAGACTTGGCTCCACTGCTCAGCCATCTTGCCATCCATAACATTTGACATTCATCAGCCTTGAGCACAGTCAGTATATAGGGAAAGCTATCAGGAAAAAAAGGATGAAAAGTATAGGCTTTAAATGTCCACAATTTGAAATGAAAAATGGTTTGGTTATATTTGTTGTTATACTTTTGTATGGCTTTTTTGAGACAGGGTTTCTCTGTGTAGCCCTGGCTGTCCTGAAACTTGCTCTGTTCTTACCATACTCTTACTGTGCTAGCCTCGAACTCAGAGGTCTTTCTGCCTCTGCTTCCCAAACGTTAGGATTAAAGGCATGAGCCACTGTGCCTGGTGTTGTTTTACTTTTTATTACATAATTTATACCTTGTAGTATGATGAAAAATAGACAAAAAAGCTAAAGGTGGTAATACCTATAATCCTTACACTTGATAGAAAGGCAGGAAAGTTATTAATTCAAGGCCAGCCCACAAAGTAAGTAAAAGTAAGTTCCAGGTAAGCTATAAAGTAAGTTCCAGGTAAGCCTGAGTGACATAAATAGCAAGAACATGTTTCTCAGGATTAGTGGCTAGACAGAATGACTGACTGCCTGGCTGACTGAATGGCTGGGTCTCAGACTGATGGTAAGGTGCCATTCCTTCAGCACCAGAAGGTGTGTTTATTCTAGTGTTAATATAGTTGTGTATGACTCTGAGCAACTTCACTTCTGTGAACTTTAATAAATCAGTTGTAATTTTAGAGCTATTTTCCTCCCCCAGAAATAATATTAATCAGAGAAACGGGTAGATTATGAAGGAATCCATAAAGAAATTTAACTCTATAT